>CM034049.1:9527933-9570274 GCA_019804595.1 Bruguiera parviflora
GAACCGGAGAAACCTAAGCAGCCTGAGAAGCCCAAGGAACCGGAGAAACCTAAGCAGCCTGAGAAGCCCAAGGAACCGGAGAAACCTAAGCAGCCTGAGAAGCCCAAGGAACCGGAGAAACCTAAGGCCCCGCCTCCAGCCCCGAAGCCTTGCTGTAGGGAATGCTATGAAGGTTATGGGTGGGGCCCATGTTACCGGGACCCATGCTACCGGGACCCATGCTACCGGGACCCGTGCTACCGGGACCCATGCATGCCACCCCCATGCTATGATCCATGTTATGGAAGGCCAGTTTATGACAGCTGGGGGGGCGGGTGCCGAAGGATTTATGTGAGCAGATGTACCGATTATGTTTCCGAAGAAAATCCCAACGCAGCATGCATAATCATGTGAACGCACGCGTCATCCAGGTCATTATACCATGTCATGGTCTTCTAAATTGCCTGTGGGTTGGAATTTTTAGCCGGTTATTAGCCGGTCGCACGTGAGGGGATCATTATATTTTTATTTTATAGACACGGGAGGGGGGGGGTTCGTGAGATAAGAAAGGATTGATAAAGTTTGGTGAGGTGGGCAGTGGGTGGACAACCATGTAATAAAGCTTGTTACTAAATTTTAAAGATTAATAAAGTTGGAAGCATTCGTTTATATTAAATAAAATTATAAATTATAATGTTTGAATATAATTTAACAAGATTAAATATAAATTTAATTTCATAGAGTGTAAGCGTAACCCCTTAGTCTAATATATGACACATATTCAATACATTCTTCTTCTTTTTTTTTTAAATAATAAAATTGCAAGTTAGCACTTCTGTCGTTTTATTTTATCACCCAAAAAAAAAAAATTTAAGGTAATAAAATATTTCCATAAATCATCGCCTTTCTACGGTCACGGTGCAGCTCCCCTTTTCTCTAGTGTTGCCTTTCACGCGGATGCCTGATGCCCCACGGTAGTTATCAAATGAAACAGTACGTATCGAAACAATCTGCGCCACTCCACTAAAAAAAAAAAAAAACAATTATGTACGAGATTCCACGTTGGGTCGAGTCATTTTCATCCATGACGAATGTACACCCATTAGCTGGACATACAGAGGCGACGCGAGATGGAAAATTGGGTTTGACTCCGCCAAATCAGCCTAAATCAGCAGCGAGAGGCCCAAAGGTTTATAAAAAAAAATTAAAAAAAAAAAAAAAACAACTAGAAACCCGCTCTTTGCGCGCATTAAATCGGTTCCAATCCAATCGAGAGCATTGACAAAACGAGGGATCTCCGCAACAATCAATTACAAATGACTAGGAAGCCGCTCAATTCAATAATCTTCCAAAGCGTAAATTAAAAGAGAGATTATCTTAGTGGCAAGAGTTGCCGCTTATGGGGCTGAAAGAGGGTGTCTGTC
Organism: Bruguiera parviflora; assembly: GCA_019804595.1. Lineage (NCBI taxonomy): Eukaryota > Viridiplantae > Streptophyta > Magnoliopsida > Malpighiales > Rhizophoraceae > Bruguiera > Bruguiera parviflora. Next base: position 9,529,337 of record CM034049.1, read on the forward strand.
CATAGTCGGAGTGTCTTGTTTTAATTGGGAATTTGATTAAAGAGGGATTACGTGAATAACGTCGAAAAAGATAATAAAGAAAGGATTCGATAAAATAAAATAAAATAAAATAAATAATAATAATAAAAAGATAATAAGAAGTAGACAAAAATGACTCGTATTGTATTTATTTGAATTTATAAAAAAAAAAAACTACATATTAAATTGAAATAAGTATTCTGTAAATGATAAAATTAATCGGCTTGCCAAAAATCCTATCATTTGCCAATTACAATCCTAACAATGATTCATAAAAATGTTTAAAATTAGAATTAAAATCATTAAACGAGATTTAAAAATAAATTATATGTTAAATTAAGACTATCCAAAATAAAAAATTAAATTATTACATAAAAATCAGAAATAAATTAAAATGAACATGTCCCTTAATATAACATTTTATCGATTTAAAAATATAAATAAATAATAAATTCATTTTATTTATAAAAATTTGTAATTAAAATGACAATAATATAATTTAAATATAATACATATTTATCATGAAACTTTGATGTTATATTAGAAATTATATAATTACGAATTTTAAGATATTTAATAAATTGTATATTAAAATTTTTAATATTGAATATACTTTTCACTGTTCTCGGCATTTCGTATGCCTTGCTTTAGTGCCATTATTGCGTTAGCTTTGTAAATGGCAAAAGGAGTCGCTTTGCTTTAGTGCCAGAATTTATTTCACACGATAAACTAACAAAGAAAGTTACACCCACCCATGGATCGATGCTCTCAACCACCGCCTTTTTTCAAAGGAGCAGTGCCGACGCTCGTACCATCCATCAAAAGTTTCATTAGTTAGCTCGTTCTGTTCATCGCTCTTGTCACGTATGCTTTGTACACTTGAAATTTAGTGGTTTTTATCCGTTGCGAAGAAGTTCGAATGGTAATAGAATAATCGAAATTCGAACATAAAATTAAAAAATTTTGACAAAAATATCCAAACCAATCATATTAAAAGCACACAACAACTCGTTGAATTTTTAAATTACACGATAAATACTTATTACGGTTAAAAATAAAATATGTTTGATGATCGGAGAGGGACCCAACTTATTTATAAGATAGTTTACATTTCTTTCACAGGGTAATTCTCTTCATAACTAGAGGGCAAATACTGGTAGTCACGAGAATCAAATAGAACGAAGCTTCCGTGAAGCCCCCACGAAAACTTAATTTGGGACGGGTCCCGACCTCAGCTGCTGCTAAGATATGTTCATATTTTGCGCAATTTAACCCGTCGTGGCCATGTTGCTGTGTGAAAAAAGCTACTTTATGCTTGCGTGAACTCGGCCCCCACCAAACCTTTGTAAATGGGGCCTAGTCATTCAATCGGACGTCTCGCGTGTCGCCCTGCCGAATTAAGCTAGATGGATATCTTCGATCCACACCGCACCCACTATTGAACAATGTCACGGCCTACCTTACTTTCTTTTGTCTATATCATTATTTAACCCTTGCCATAAGTTCTACGACATATGTATATATATATATATATATATATGTATTAATCAATAAATTAATATGAAATGATCGTAATTATGATATTATTTATTATTCTTGATATTCATAATAATAAGGGATTCGCCAAGGATGGGCAATTGCCAACCATAAAACGCAACGACACTGCGCGATGCGATTGATAATTTGGTGTTCTTCCAATGAAAGCCAAAAAGAAAAGAAAAAGAAAAGCACAGCTTTCTTACGGTTCATGTAAGTATGCCTGTCACAAGATCAGAAGTGAATAAAAATTTTACGGGACATGGAGCCCATGTAGAATTGCAACCATTCAGAAGTCGACAAGTGCGTTGAGAAGCATTAGCGCTTGCTACCGTGTTCCGATGAAACAAATATGGTGAGAAAAAAAAGGTTGGGAAAAGAAAAGGAGATTGGTTTCCACTCACATCCCCGTCCCCACGTGTACAAGTTGAGGCACAACCGAGAAGAGAATCTCAAAGGCACGGAAAAGGAAGTCCCTGTGTGAATTGACGAGAATTTTCTATTTTGACACCTCACACCTAAAAGACCAACAAAAAGGACGGAAATAAAAGTGGGGAAAGGAGACTTTGTAACCTTCCCACACATATTTTGGACTCGATAGAAATCGGAAGGAATGAAAGTCTATTAGGGTATGTTTTACAGAAGTCATCGTATGAACGCGTCCATCCAGGGTCCTTCACTTCTTGATATCACACAATACCTTAAAAAAAAAATAATAATAATAATAAAACTTTCTTTGGATAATGCTTATTGACAAGTTGATGGGTCAATGAGGTACAGTCGTAAATGTCTGACTTGCTCGGCGTGTTGAAGATTGTTCAAGGCCCGGACAGAAGTCTGCTCAATCCGATCACTTGCGTTAACATATAGGTTGTTGTTTCTTTGGCCGCATGCAAATCGCGTAGGACCTTCTTTTTGCTTTTTCCGACGTTCCGTTCTGTGTTTTGTTTTTTTTTAATGGAATTGCCGACAAAACTTCAGCAGTTGGATTGAGAATTTTTGAGATAAAACAATCTGGAAAAACTGTTAACGTGATTTGAGCCACTGTAATCAACAATCACTGCACGGATTAACATTAAAATAGAGAATTAAATTGGATCGCTGATTTTCATGACACTTCAATCAGATGGAAGAGCACCAGAAGTGGAGGGCTAGAGGGGGGGGTTTTTTGTTCTCTCTGGTTTTTATTTTTTGAACGTTCAAAATGGTGGAACAAGAGAAGAAGCCAAATAGAGAGACCCAATTCTGAAATCTCGATATTATTGGAATCCTAAAAGCAAAAACGATGACAACACTACAGAGACAATGCAAAAATTGAATTGTGGTCCCGGCAGTGAGGATGACCATACAGGAGAGGTGCAGGTTGGAACATGACCCTACAGAAATTGCATTAATCCCTCCGTCCCATCTACTGGTATGAGTTGATGGGATCTCCATGTTCAAGGGAATGGTCTCCAAGCCCAACTACTCGACTGTAGATTTGGACGGCGTTGGTTAGTGCTATTACCTTCCTCCATTTGGGTTCAAGAAAATCTCAACAATATTTTTGTCCAGTCTGGAGCAGATATTTTGAAATACCCTCTCATCCATTTGATTGTTTTCTTTGTAAAAATCCATTGCCTCGTTTTTTGTACGTTGGCAACAAACAGCCGTTACTCGTATTTGGGACTTGAATTTTGAGTTGTGAAGAAATAGCCGTTACTTGCTTCATTTTTACGCATCTCGTGTCCTCTTGCAATTGGGATTTTGTATTTTTGGTGGGCAAGAACTAATCAGCCGTTATTTGAATCTCGTCGCGTGATTTATGATGCAGTAGACATTCTGATGAAAAATAAATTAAATCGTTCTTGACAGTGGGATCGTAGGTAGTATCTCTGTTTTTCTATTTTTCTTGAGAAAAAAAAAAATATATATGTATAACTTGCAAGGAGGAGGTTCATGTTTCTACCGTGGGAAGGGAAAAAGGGACGCGACGGGAGGGGCTCGGGGCCACGAGTGAGCTTCCCAAATCAAATTAAAAATACGGGCCCAAGACACTCATGGCGGTGGAGCCATTTCCGGATGCCTGATGTTGCATGGATGACTCGCGCCCGAGGTCAGGCCCATATTCCCTATCCGGGGCGGAGGCCACGTTCACTAATGAACTAAAGAATGAGAAAGTCTCGTTGGTCGTCTATGGAATTGAAAGTTTTAAATTTTAATTTTAATTGGAATCAATTAAACCTTTCATGACAATAGTATTTATTTTTCAAGTTCCCTATTTTCCTTTTTTGTTCTTTTAGAGTTCAGGGAAATTAATGTTACTCGAAACATTTTTCTTGTTTTGGGATCGTTAATTGTTTCTCATTTCTTCGTCTGACAAGTGACATAGCATTCAAAAAAGTAACAACGTGGGCAATATGAAAGCAGACGATGGTGCCTCTAATTTCTGTGTTTTTTTTTTTTTAAAAAAAAAAAAAAAAACATATTGTTGTCTAGAAGTTATGCAAGATCAAGAATTAGGCCTTTCATAGTTTTCGTGCTCTCTCGTGTGCCCACTACAATGTAACGCCTAATGACTAAACGCTCCGACACACGATAAGATTGGGATCTGCTATAACGGCTACGTACGTATTAACATCGCCTTATGTGTCATGGGTTCCAATAGAAATTCGATTGCAGAATAATATTACAAACCGCATTATTAGTTGTTAGTAGGTTGTGTGCTTGAATCTGTCACGCTTTTTACTCTACTTCTCAGACTATTCTACTTAATAATTATTTCTTCACATGACTTATGAATAATCGCACTTGCCAAGATATAGTATTGCAATATTTTTTGACCTAATACAATGTAGAAAAAAGCTATTCGATTTTTTTTCGTTTTAATCATACCCAAATAAACGCAACCATCCAGCAGTCAATCAAGTAAGTCATGGGTAGTTTGTCTCCCTCCTCGTTTTCCACATTCCCTTGTTTGATTATAGAGGTAAACGGTGACTTTGATGCCAAGGGAACACAGTTGCCTCACTCGAGTGAGAGGGCCAAAGGGGCATTTCTTGCGGACGATGCAAAGATGGGGATGTGGCGCTAGGTCTTGGGACACGTGTACGATTGCCGTGTGGGGCTACATGGCCAATTGCTGAACCAGACCAAACCGTGTACGATATAACAACCTTTGTGCCTAAACAGGCCGAAAATGATAAGGGGAGGGGAGATTGAATGGACAGAGCGGAATTTGTACCGTGAATTGTCATCGATTATCGTGATTTTAGTTGCATAATATCATCTCGTTCACCGATCTCTCTGATCCCCACATTCCCCGGACATTGCTTTAACTAGGCACGGTATTAAGTGCGGAGGAGGCGAAGTGGGTTACTCACAGCTTGCTTTTAAAAAGCAAGAATTCGCCATCCTAAGGAATTCGACATTTGATCACCACGTGTCCAAAATTGGCCATCCTGAGGCATTCAACCATTGATCACCACGTGCCAACATTTCATTGGAAATGGAATGTACGGAATCACCCACTTTTTCGTCTGCTTAATTTCATTAGACGCAAACTCCGCCTTCGTTTATATTACAGAACAGGTGTCCTTGTAATTGAGATCTGCCTTACCCACTCGTCTCAAGCATCGTCTGCTCTACTGTTCTATCATTCCTGGGTCATCAAAAGATCTTTCTATCACAAAAATGGCAGAGAAGGTACGTGATGCTATTAATTTTCTATCGCTTGGGAGAAACTTGTATTTTCCTTCCACTTTCTGTGGTGGGTGTTTTTTGTTTTTCTTCTTTTTTCTTTATTTTATTCAGTCTCTTTTTTCACAATCTCGTTTTGTACTTTTGGATATTTCTAGTGCCATTTCATCTGTATGAGACTGTCAGTACCATGTTTCAGTTCTAATTCTTTCTTGTCTGCAATTGCCAAAATTCTTTGTGTCTGTGTGATCAGTGACACGTTTTAGTTTCTCTGCATCATTTTTTTTTTTTTTTTGCTTTGCTTTATACGAGCAGTAAGTTGTATATGTGTGAAAGTACACAATGTTACAGGTTACAGTGATGGTTATTAGAGTTGACCTCGGTTGTGAGAAATGCCGCAAGAAGATCAAGAAAGTGCTGTGTAAAATCCCTCGTAAGTTCTCTCTGTAGTGGAAATTCGAGGATATTTTTTCAATAATTATAAAAGGGGTATAGTAACTGGGTTTGTTTCTTGGAAATTTCGTGTCTTTATGAACAAGAGAAATTCGGAGCCAGATATATGACGAGAAGGCAAACACTGTGACAATCACTGTGGTTTGTTGCCGTCCTGAGAAGGTGAAGGACAAGATTTGCTGCGAAGCCGGTGGAATAATACTGGGCATCCAGATCATGGTACCACCAAATCCGCGGCCTGTAAAGTCCAAAAACCCAGATAAATCCGAAGATGATGGACAGAAAGAGAAAACAACAACTGGATCGGGGAAGAATGGGCCCCCACCTCCATCTCCTAAACCAGACAAGCCTACGGTTACGGTTACAGTTGTTGACCACCCACAACCAATGCCTTGTTGTAGGGAATGCTCTGAAGGTCATGGGTGGGGCCCATGTAACCGGCGCCCATGCATGCCACCCCCATGTTATGGAAGGCCAGTTTATGACTCCTGGGGTGGCGGATGCAGAAGGATTTATGTGAACGAATGTTCTGTTTATGTTTCCGAAGAAAATCCCACTGTAGCATGCATAATCCTGTGAGCGCACGCAACATAAAAAATAAAATAAAATATTTCCATTAATCATTGCTTCTCCACTCATCATGGTGCATCTCCTTTTCGTAATGTAATCCTCTTATATGGCAAAGATGGGGACATGATGCGACGCTTGTCCGATTACTATTGTTATTTAGGATCTACATTGCTTTCATATTATAGCTGTGTAAATTGTAACAAGTGAAGAACAGTGCCAATTAGATCTAGCCGCCCGACGGAGTCTGTTCTCCACCTTTTCCACGCGCACGTGCTTATTTGACCCGTCGAAATAAGAAAAAGATAACACAGATGTAGATGTATCATGTTGTGCTGTTCTGTTTACATTTTAAGTTACTAACAATCCTAATGTACAGCAGTTTTGATTGTAGAAATCTTGGTGGTTAAAAAAATGCCCTCGATCTTGCTGTGTCCCACGACGTGCGGATGCCAGATGCCACACAGTATTGTTATCAAATAAAACAATACATATCGAAACAATCTGCACCGCTCAAAAAAAAAAAAACAAAAAAAAAACAATTATGTGCAGGATTCCACGTTCGGCCACGTCATTTTCATCAATGACGTATGTACACCATTAGATTGCGTTTGACTGCGTGAAATCAGCCTAAATCATCCGCCAGAGGCCGAAAGGTAGAAAACTAGAAACCCACCATTTGCCTGCATTAAATCGGTTCGAATTGACAGCATTGACAAAATAAGGGATCTCGGCAACAGTCAATTACAAATAACTAAGATGCCGCACATTCTAACATGTTTCCAAAAGAGTAAATGAAAAGAGAGATTAACTCAGTGGCACGAGTTTCTATTTATAGGGCTGAAAGAGGGTATCTCTCCACAGTGGGAGTGTGTTTTAATTGAGAATTTGATGAACCCATACTATTTGATTAAAGTGGGAATATGTCAAGAACGTCCAAAAAGACAGTAAAAAAACGGATTTGATAAAATAGAAAAGATAATACTTCGTATCAAGTTTATTTAAATTTAAATGTTATATTGCATAATAAATCGTGTCGAGTTTATTTGAATTAAGAAATTTCATAATAAATCGAAGTGAGTCTTTTGTAGCCGATTGAAGAATCGAAGATAAAAATGATCAACTTGTTGAGGGTCTTATTTTTTTACCAATTATTGTACTGCAATAATTTATTTATTTTTTAATTTAAATTCTATTATGAAATTCTTGAAAATAAAAATTTAAATTATTAAATGAGATTGAAGAATAAATAGAAATAAATTATATATTGATTTATGATGAATTTTTTAAAATAAAATTTTATTAACTTAAAAATTGAATAACAAATAGATTTATTTTATTTGTAAAAATTTATAACTAAAATAATGATAATTTAATTTGAATATGATATTTTTATCATAAAATTATTTAATTAAAAATTTTAAAATATTAAATAAAATTTAAAAATAAATTATATATTAAAGTTAAAAAAACTCGACATATTTTAATTTTTCTCGACACTTCATCTGGTCTCGTTCGATGTCATTATTGAGTCAAAATTGTAAATGTCCAAGGAAGTCGCCTGGTGGACGCAGTCGATCAGTGTCAGAAAATTTTAGCGCGGGGCCCCTCGTCTGGCTGTTGTTATTTCACATCGACAAATTAATAGACTGCGTCGCTTGGTGGACGCAATCGATGAGTGGCAGAAAATTTTAGTGCACGCACCCCATCTGGCTGGCTGTTATTATTTCACATTGATAAATTAATAAAGAAAGTCGACGCACGGATCGATGCACTCAATCAACTCCTAGTTTTAAACTAACGATGCCAACGCTTCCACCACCAAATGCTTCATGAGTTGGCTCCTCCTCTTTCATTAGTTTTTATCAGATAAGTTCGAAAGAATTAATTATATTAAAAACATAACACACACAACTCATTAAATTCTTAAATTGCATGACAAACATTTATCATTAAAAATAAAAAAATATTGGATAATTGGAGAGGGACCCAACTTATTTATAGAGCTCTTCAACTTAAAACTTTAAGTAGGCATGGAATCTTAGCATAGTTTTGTATTATTGCCCATTAAGTGCTTGTTATAAGGTAGGTTATATTCCTCTCCAAGGATAATCATCCTCACATCTAGAGGACAAATACTAGCAGCCATTGTAGGAATCTCTGAGATACAATAATCAAATAGAACGAAGCTTCTGTGAACCTCCATAAAACCTTAACTTTGGCAGATCCCGGCCTCGGCTGCTAAGATACGAAATATTTTGGACAATTTCACCAGTAAACAAATGTTTAGTAGTGGAATGAGACCTACTGTACACCTTTAACTCGTCATGGCCATGTTCCCGTGCGAAAAAGCTACTTTATATTGTGCGAACTTGGCCCCCACGAAACCTTGTCAATTGAGCCTTACTTCTATCCAAACCATCATAGCAAATGTAAAGGTCATTCAATCAGATGTCTCGCATTTCTTCCCTACCCAATCAAGGTAGATGGGATGTTCGACGTCACGGGCCAACTTAGTTTCCTTTTCCAAAGTGGAAATTTATGTGAATTAATAATGACTAAAGAAAATTCTGGGTCAGTGTTACGTCGTATTAATAACTCTAAAGTAAAAAAAGATTCCTCGTCTTTAAAAAACCATGACTAAAAAACTCTGGAAGTGGGATTATGGCTTCCTTAACCAATTATTCACGATCATTGGCTTCAGAGCGGTGATCCGCCAACTCCAATCGTTCAATACCGTCTCCGGCCACGCTCTGTAATCCAAGCAATCAATCACATGGGGTTTGTCTTTTTTTCTTTTTTTTAGTGAGTTAGAGATTTCAACTTGAGGCCTATGTAAATTGAATTTGCGTAATCTTAGCATTCGATTGGCAACAAGGATGGAAGATCTTCAGCTAAAATGATTATGGTCGAATTAACCATCCATGATGAATGCGAATTTAATGAGTTGTCGTCTTGAAATCAAGATCTCCAAGATCTCTGAAACGAAAGCTACATGAAATTAGTGATGTGTGCTGTGCTATATTGTTGACATCCACAATTTGCCCAACATTAAAGGTTGAACTCTTTCGTGGGGCAGAGAAGCTGGCCTACTTTCACACGCTGTTATAGACGGAGACAATAATGTTCTACAGCAATTAGGTGTTATAAAGCACGTTATATTCCAAAAGGCCTACATTTGTCGTCTGCTATTGTTAGAACACAAACACAATATAGATGTTGAGTTTGCTAACAGTCATTTTCCATGTGAGCGCAGATTTTTTAGGTTTATAACCCAATATCCTAAACATAACAGTTAATCTAATGTGCCCAGCACAGGGTTGACTGATTTTATTCTATTAGCCAGTGTTGCATCAATATTATTTACGTGCCAGAAAATATTGTGCAGAAGAGAGAATTAGAAACTGAAAGACCCAGGTATTTTAGGAAGTCAATAAAATTTTGTTGATGCATTTTGGAAAATAAATTACTACTTGCTCCGAGAATTGACTTGCATTTAATCGTGGCTGCTTGTTTTAGAAAGGAATTGGTCACAAAGTGAATGAAGCAGGAACATTGAATTCATGTAGATTCACCTTTTAGCGACAAATTCAGTACACAAGGAAATGGTCTGGCAGAAATCTGCTAATGTCTAGCCCGTTAATGTCATGCAAGCATTTTGTTTAATAAGTTGGTGCCTGGATCATCCTCGTTAATACGAGGGATCATTATGGATGATGGAGTTTTGAACCGAATTCTTTTCGTACCAAAGACAATAAACGTGTGAGGAGAAATACATATATACTGGGATGTTGCATTATTATCCCTGGAATTTACATCTTCATGTCCTGCTTTCCACTATGCACTCAGATGTGACTGAGAATAACATATTGCCGAATCATTTTACATTGATGTTATGTCTTATAGAATATTAAGACTTGGACCTTCCTTGTTCGCTCAATAATTTTGATGAGGCTACTCGACAATGTCTGCCTGAAACATAATCAAGAAGCCCTTCACCAGCTGTCTCACCATGGGATCGGCCGTCAACTGTGAAACACCACCAAAGGCTAAGATCAACACCAAGAACACAGCAGTTGAGGCAAGAAGAGGCCAAAAGTAACCAAGAACGTTGAGTAGCCTAGGAGCAGCATACAACATCAAGGGAAGCAATGACTGCCACAGCAAAGTGATTTCTATGTGGCAAAAGTTTTTCCCAGATCTCCATGGTCTCTTGAATTTGTATTAGACAGAAGGTAGGGAAGGGAGTGTTGGGTTTAACCGAAATGTTTTGGGTCCATAATCCAAAATAATTAAAAGTACCCCTTTGCTGAAAGAAAAAAAAAAAAAAAACCCTAAAAAGAAAGAGAGGAGTGCAGTCGGCCGCGAGGAAAAAGGAAAAAAAAAACAAACAAGAAGGATGCCGAAAGGAAGAGAAAAAAAAAAAAGACATATTCTTTGATCCTACGTTTGAAAGGGATATCAGTGTTCAATCAACGTGAAACTTGGATAGTTGATAAAGAGTATTTGATTCTTATTTCTGAACAGTAAAAATTAGATTTCGAGTATTGTAAGTCTTACTTCTTTTCAGTTTTTGTTGATCTATACTCTAAGTAATTTTTTGTGTATAGTTTTGATCAACTGTATAATTGAAAGATTGTTTGGACTCCAATCAAACTAATTTTTTTTTAGTTGCTGGAGGATACATAGATCTTTTTTGTGGACGGTTGGATTGGATTTTTGTGAACTGCAAGGGCAAGTTTTCTATTTGAACTGAAGCTTCTCAATTCTGGTAACTATCTACTCTCTCATCTATGACAAAATTGGTAAACCATGTGAATGATTATTAATCCATGGTCCGATTGATCTGAAATTTGGACAATTGGTAAGGAACATCTGGAGATTTATCTTGAATGGTTGGATTACTGACTTGAGTTCTATTTATTGAGTTATAGTTAACAACACGTAGTTAGCCTGTCTTGCTTAACTCATTATTCTCTTGTTTAATCCAAATTGAATTTTGTTCAATTTGTTTGATGTAATTGAAGTTGTGTACTTTTATTGTACTCACTTGATTACAGTGGAGCTAACATCTGGTTTAGAGTGTCCATAGTTTTTCCCTTTTTTTATTTAAAGGGATTTTTCACGCAAAATTGGTGTGTTCTCTTATGTGGTTTATTTGCATTGCCGTTTTTTGTTATTCAATCATCTCCTCGTAGGTTTAAGTAAATAGGAGAAGTTTTTTTTTGGGCTATTTATACTCCGCTGCTTCTCTTTCTCCCATCAAAGTGATATCAGAGCCTGATTGGTGTATTTGGCTTGTTTGAATGATGGAGTTAAATATGAATAAATTTGTCTGTTTGAATGACACAAATTATCATATATGGAAGAGTAAAATGAAGGATCTCCTATTTGTGAAGAAATTGTATTTGCCAGTATTTACTACTATGAAACCTGAGTTTAAAATTGATGAAAAAATAGAATTTGAGCACGAATAGGTTTATGGTTTTATACGGCAATTTGTTGATGATAATGTTTATAATCACATTTGCAATAAAACACAAACACGAACTTTGTGGAGCAAACTCAAGACTTTGTATGCTTCAAAGTCTTGTAATAACAAGTTGTTCTTATTAAAGAAAATGATACAGTTGAGATATAATGAAGGGCGTTTTGTTGCTGATCACTTAAATGAGTTTCAGGGTCTCATTGATCAACTATTAGGCATGGGCATTAAGTTTGATGACGAAGTTCTAGGGTTATGCTTACTTGCTACCTTACCTGACTCTTGGTGGACTTTTTGAATGTCTCTCGCTAATTTTGTCTCCAGTGGTGTTTTATCAGTAGAACTTATAAAGGGTGGTGTGTTGAATGAGGGGATAAGAAGGAAATCTTAGGGTTCATCATCATCTAAATTAGAGGTTTTAATTACTAAAAATAGGGGGAGAAGTCAAGAAAAAGGAAATGGTAAAAATGGTAGAAGTAAAGGCCGAAGCAAGTCATGATCTAAGTACAAGAATGTCTAATGTCATTATTGCGGGAAGATGGGTCACATTCAAAAAAATTGTTACAAGTGGAAAAGAGAAAATAAAGATGATAGTGATAAGCACAAGAAAAAGAATATGAGTAATGATCGTATTGCTTTTGTATCCACTTATAGTACTAGTAACCTCATTATTGTTTGTGATGAGGATGTGATTAATTTAGCATCTCATGAGACTGATTGGGTCATAGATAGTGGTGTTTCTCTTCATATTACTTTAAGAATGGAATTCTTCACAACATATACTCTTGGTAATTTTGGAATTTTGAAGATGGGTAATAATGACTTAGTAAAGGTCATTGGCATTGGTGATATTTGCTTAAAGACTGACAATGGAGTACAGTTGACATTAAGGGATGTTAGACATATCCCTGATATTTGTTTGAATTTGATTTCAATGAGAAAAGTAGATAATGAAGGTTTTTGCAGCACCTTCAGTAATGGCCAGTGAAAGCTTATTAGAGGCTCCTTAATTGTGGCACGAGGTAGGAAATACTCTAGTTTATATTTCATACAAGTTGTTATCTTCAAAGATATTGTAAATGCAGTAGAGAATGATAATTCTATTGAATTATGGCATAAGCATCTCTGTCATATGAGTGAAAAAAGGGTGAATTATTTGGCAAAAAAGAACCAACTTTCAAACATAATGAGTGCAATTTTAAAGAAGTGTCCTCACTGTCTTACTGGAAAACAAAATAGAGTTACATTTAAGAGTCACTTATCTTCAAGGAAATCAGAGTTGTTTGAATGGGTACATTCTGATGTATGTGGTCCTTTGAAGGTATGCTCACTTGGTGATGCTCTTTATTTAGTAACTTTTATTGATGATCACTCAAGGAAGCTTTGGGTTTATGCATTGAAGACTAAAGATCAAGTTTTTGATGTATTTAAATAATTTTATGCCTTTGTTCAAAGACAAATTGGTAAAAAGTTGAAATGTGTCCGCACTGATAATAGTGGTGAGTATAGTGGTCCATTTGATGAATGCTGTAGAAAGTATGGGATCAGACACCAAAGGACACCTCCTAAGACACCACAATTAAATGATTTAGCAGAAAGGATAAATAGAATGTTGATTGAGAGAGTCAGATGTCTTCTCCCAGATGCAAAATTACCTGGATCCTTTTGGGGTGAAGCCTTGAATATAGTAACACATGTAATTAATCTGTCTCCTAGTGCTCCGCTATAAGGTGATGTTTTAGACAAAATTTGGTTTGGAAAGGAAGTCACATATGTAAAATATAATCTAATATAAAAGGTCTAATATGATAGTGGGTCGAATATAATAGTAATTTGGGTCATTAGAATTAAAATTTCTTCACTCTCTGTTTAAAAATAACTATTATAGGAAAAGATAACTATTATAAGAAGGATAACTGTTATTAAAAAAGATAAGTAATTCCTTAATTAATAATAACTTTCACAGAAAAGATGTTAATATTTGTTATTACAGATTTTTTTCTTCTTTTCATTATCAGAAAAAATGAAAAATAATAAAAAGGAAGAGTAAAAGAAAAGAGAAAAATCTTTCAAGAATAAATTAGAAGGCAATTCTTATCTTTGCGATAAAATTTCAATATCATAAATAATGGCTAATTTTGTCACAGTTTATATGTTAATATTCGAGTAAAGAAAAAATAGTATATTATAAAAATTTGAATTTTTACAAAGAAAAGTTCTAAAAAAGTATAACATAAATAACATGGAATGGTATGATTGATGGATATGGGGTGCATGGACACGGAAAAGCTGCAGCAGAACTTTTTGTTGAAATGCAAAAGGACGGCATCACACCAAATAATGTAACTTTCTTATGTATCCTCTCTGCCTGCAGCCACTCATGTTTAGTAGAGCAAGGTCTCCACTTTTTTGACAGTACGAAGGAAGACTATGGCTTAGAGCCTACAATGGATCACTGCGGAGCCATGGTTGATCTTCTTGGTCGAGCTGGCTGGCTCAACAAGGCTTGGGATTTCATTCAGAAGATGCCTGTTGAACCAGGGATAACTGTTTACGGTGCAATGCTGGGTGCTTGCAAAATTCACAAAAACGTTGAATTTGCAGAGAGGGCAGCAAACAAACTCTTTGCATTGAACCCAGATGATGCAGGGTATCACGTGTTGCTTGCTAATATATATTCCACAGCCGCAATGTGGGACAAAGTTGCCGAAGTCAGAAGCATGATGGAAAATAATGGGTTTCGGAAAACTCCTGGCTGCAGTCTAGTAGAATTAAGAAATGAGGTTCACAGTTTCTATTCCGGCGGTGCAAGCCATCCCCAATCCAAAAAAATCTATGCCTTTCTTGATAAACTCGCAGATAGGATTAAAGCCGTCGGTTACATGCCTGATGCCAGTTCAACTCATGATGTGGAAGAAGCTGTCAAGGAGCAGTTGCTGAACACCCACAGCGAGAAGTTGGCTATTGCCTTTGGACTTCTGAATACAAGCCCGGGTACAACTATACACATCAGGAAGAACCTAAGAGTTTGTGTTGACTGTCATAATGCAACGAAATACATTTCACTTGTAACTGAAAGGGAAATTATTGTGCGCGACATGCATAGGTTCCATCACTTCAAGAATGGAGCTTGTTCTTGTGGGGATTATTGGTAATTTTGTTTCTTATAAGTCTTTGATACAAATAATACGGCGTGTTTATGGATGATTCTCGGGTTAGGAAACTGTTCTACGAATTTCATCATAATGGCAATAACACGGGAACAGAGTAACGAAGAGTATATCATAAATTAACATGGTAATAATGTTTTTAAGGCCCGAATTAGAGGACTGTACGCATAAAACCAAACTTATGACAAGTTTCACATAAACATATCATTCTTTTTACAGAAAAAAAAAAAAAAAAAGAGTTGATTTTAAATACATTCTATAAATCCTGTAGTCTACTACCCAAATCAATCAAGTGTGGACATTGTAGAATGCCCTCGCTGGAGGATCCATGGATTTTTCTCTTATCCACTTAATACTTGCAAGAACGCTAGGCTCGCTTATGACATGTGATTTTCGATTTTGCTTCAAAACAAGGAAAGGTTCAGACCGCCGCCTCCTCTCTTTGCGGTCAATTCCTTAGAAGGGATGGACTCGTTGGAGACTCTAAATGGCTGTGTCTTATTTGTCTGTCACAAAAACCCTCCTATGTCGGTTGATAAAACACCACATCCTTTGGTCTACTTCTTTTTGTTATTGTGGTTGTTGGTGCCAAAAGAAAAGAGAAACAGACGGTGGATTTTGAGGACCGAATGCTGGGAATCAGAGGAACAGAGGATGTCAACCTTTGTCGCCCTGACCCTGTTGTGCTGGAGTTGAACCGCTTGCAGAACCTTGTTAAAGGTTACACATATTATTTTCTCATCAATATATGTCCTCTTTCTTGGTTTTTGTGCGCACAACTTTCTTGGGACAAACAAATTATTAGCTTTCGTTCACTGGCACACCGAGACTAGTGGCCAGACGGGAAAGAACCCAGTTTTTCTAGCCCAGTTTCTAATATTCTCTTGTAGTTTGATTTTCAAGAAGCCGACGACTGTTTTCAGTCTAAATCATAAAATCCGAATAAGCACCATATATTTCATGTTTCTCGTTGTGCTCATTTTCTTAACATTGTTCCAGATAAAGACAGAGTGACGGGGGTTGCTCAGGCTGAAATCAAAGGATTGAGAGCAACTGAAATCTTAAAGGTTAAGGCTACAGAAGAGGTACCTAGAGTTAAAGCTAGAAAATATCTCAATTCACATTTGCGTGCTTGCTTTATGATGGGCAACATCAGAGGTCTATCCTGTAGGTTGGATTTGATGCCATGAGAGTGCACCGGATAAAAGCACACTCTCGATATTAAAAAAATTCAATCTAATCGTTGACAAGAAAGATATATATGTATTAGACAAAAATTAATTTTATGAGAGCACAAATAATTCTGTAATTATATAATTAATCAAAATTATAATTAAAAAATCACCGACAACGCAAACTTACAAAAATTAAAGAAAAGTATGGAAACCCAATCTCTACAATTCAAATAAGAACCAAACCTTCCCTGGGGAAATATCCAAACGTCTAATGACTCAATGCTATTGTGACACGTATGCAGTTGCCACGAGGGGCTGCCGAGCCCATTATTGAAACAGACGAAACTGCCTACGTTTGTGCTTACGTCAAACACACTTGCGTCAAGGGAATTGCGACAAATTATCGATCATATTTAATACAACGTCTAACGTTCACCTGTCGATAATTTTATTGGCCAGTGGATGTAGAGGAACCGACACTCTTAGGTTGACTAAGATGCAAAGTCTGCCTTAATTTGTGTTGCGGAACAAGTGCCCTTATCGGTGGTATCTACCCGCTCAGCCACTCTGCTTGACTCATAATTCTTCCTTTCAAGCATCCTCAGCTCAGCTCTACTGTTCTGTCATTCCAGGTTCATCCAGAGACCTTTCTGTCACAACAATGGCGGACAAGGTACGTGATCAGTGACACGTTTTAGTCTCTCTGCATCATTTTTGTTTTTTTTGTTTGATTTATACGAGCAGTAACTTGTATATGTGTGAAATTACACAATGTTACAGGTTACCACTATGGTTATTACAGTTGAGCTCTGTTGTGATAAATCCCGCAAGAAGATCAAGAAAGTGCTATGTAAAATCCCTCGTGAGTGCTCTCTGTGGTGGAAATTCAAGGATATTTTTTCAATAATTATAAGAGGGGTATAGTAACTGAGTTTGTTTCTTGGAAATTTTTGTGTCTTTATGAACAAGAGAAATTCGGAACCAGATATATGACGAGAAGGCAAACACGGTGACAATCACTGTGGTTGGTTGTTGTCCTGAGAAGGTGAAGGACAAGATTCGCTGCAAAGCCGGTAAACTAATAGTGTGCATCCAGATCGTCACTGTACCACCACCTCCGCCGCCTCCGCCGCCTCCGCCGCCTCCTCCGCCTCCGCCGCCTCCGCCGTGCGATAAATGCAAACATGATGGACCGAAGTGCGGTAAATGCAAACATGGTGGACCGAAGTGCGAAAAACCGAAACCGAAAAAATGTAAACCGGAGAATCATATGCCTTGTTGTAGCGAGTGCTGTGAATGTCATGGGCGGGGCCCATGTTACCGGGGCCCATCGATGCCAACCCCATGCTATGGATGGCCAGTTTATGACTCCTGCGGTGGCGGGTGCAGAGGGATTTATGTTTGCGAAGAAAATCCCACTGCAGCGTGCACAATCATGTGAGCGCACGCAACATAAAAAATAAAGGAATAAAAATATTTTCATAAATAATTGCTTCTCCATTAATCATGGTGCATCTTCTATTCGTGATGTAATTTTCTTATATGGCAAAGCTGGGGAGACGGTGTGACGCTTGCCTAATTACTATTGTTGTTTAGGATCTGCAGCATGCATGTAACGCAACATGGAGATGGAGACCCATATGGGCCTATTGTGTGTTTGCTTCCATATTATAGCTGTGTAAAATGTAACAAGTTAAGAACAGTGCCGATTAGCTGTAGCGGCCTGGCAGAGACTGTTCTCCACCTTTTCCACGCGCACATGCTTATTTGGCCGTCGAAATAAGAAAAAGATAACTCAGATGTATCATGTTGTGCTGTTCCGTTTACATTTTGGGAGGCTGTTCTGACTTTAAGTTACTAACGATCCTAATGTACTGTAATTTTAAGTTACTAACCAAGAACGTTGAGTAGCCTAGGAGCAGCATACAACATCAAGGAGAGGACAAGGGAAGCAATGACTGCCACAGCAAAGTGATTTCTATATGGCAAAAGTTTTTCCCAGATCTCCATGGTCTCTTGAATTTGTATTAGACAGAAGGTAGGGAAGGGAGTGATGAAAGGAGAGAGAGGAAAACTTCCTCAGATGCATGGTTAAAGAGCTGAAGAAGGAAGATGGCGGTGTCAACAATTGATTTAACGTTTGCTTTATCCTTCAATTTGAGAAAAATATACCGAGGGGAGGGAGGCCAGAAGGAGACGGTAAGTGAGCTCTATTTCTCAGAAAAGAAGAATTATTTTTTAAAAATAATTGAAAATTTTTTCACTCAAAAATATCTAATATATATAACAAAGAAAAAAGTTAAATATATGATAAATATAAAATAATTTGTAATGTGAATATTACTTGTTAATAAATATTTTGTGTATATATATATATATATATATATATAGATATATTCTTACCATTCTTGTTTCGTTGAGAGTATGTGCCATTTTTCTTCGTCCACGTATTCCCAATGGAACGGCAATGCATGTGTCTTTCGTCCATTTCTTTCATGGGTCGGTTGCCTTATATCTTTTCAAATGGCTGCTCGGCAGATTAGACGGAAAGATTGGTACTGGGGAAACGAATAATCACCTTTGTCCGATCCTTCCTGTGGTGGTTGGGAGCTTCAACGAAGGAAATGAGAATCTTTCATGACTAAATTCATTATTATTCTTTTTTGCATTACAACTATGAAAAAGGATAACTTTGCAGATGGATTCGTAGGAACCATGCAAGGTTTTTCTACTCGAGAGAGAGATGGGTAGAGTCTGTGTGCGCGCGCGTTTCTTCGAGCCATCAAATCACCCGCTTTCAGATGAGGGCTAGCACAACTACTCATCATCCACTTGCTTTCTTGAAAACACCCATCAAAACCTCGTTCCATCAAACGGGCCCACATTTGTAATCCTGTTCGGGGGTGATACCCAAAACCACAAGAGATGGGGTGTCGTTTCCACTACCCAAAACCCACATGTCTGGCCCATGATCCTGATGCCAAGTTCTTTTAGATAAAATGAAACACAAAAATATAACCACTAATTATTATCATCAAATTTAAAATTTAAAAATAAGATTTAAAGCTTAAATTTTATATTTTATTTATGGTTCTTTCAATTTAATTAAAATAAGAAGAATAATAATAAATTGAGTACGAGGACATGGTAAGAGTCCTGCCTGAACCAGAGAGATAACAGAAAGACATGGCCGGGCTGGTCTTGCCTTTAGCCGCACCATTGCCCCCGCCGCCGCCAGCAGTAGCAGTTCCGTCGAAAAAGCTGCCTTTACAACTTCACACGCTCTCTCAGAGAGCCAACATTCCTTCTCATGTGTACAAGCATCCAACCGCCATTCTCCTAGAGCTCTGCACCTCTATCGAAGAACTCCATCAGATCATCCCTCTTATCATCAAGAACGGCCTTTACGACCAACTTCTCTTCCAAACCAAGCTCGTTAGTCTCTTCTGCAACTATGGCAGCTTAACCGAAGCTGCTCGTGTTTTCGACTCGGTTGACGATAAATTAGATGTCCTTTATCGTACTATGCTTAAAGGGTATGCAAAGAACTCATCTTTGGAATCTACTTTATCGTTTTTTTGCCGATTGAGGCACGATAGCGTTAGTCCTGTTGTGTATAATTTCACTTACATGTTGAAACTCTGTGGGGATAATTCGGATCTCCGGAGAGGGAAGGAGGTTCACGGGCAATTGATTACTAGTGGGTTTTCTTGGAATCTGTTCGCAATGACCGCGGTTGTCAATTTATATTCGAAGTGTAGAAAAGTTGATGATGCTTATAAGATGTTTGATAGAATGCCCGAGAGAGACATGGTTTGTTGGAATCCGATAATTTCTGGGCATGCCCAAAATGGGTTGGCGAAGTTGGCATTGGCGTTGGTCCCAAAGATGTTCGACGAATGGCATCGGCCCGATTTTGTGACAATTGTTTCAAAGCATACGGTGTTCTTATTGTCCTCCTTGTATTTCTAATAGTTATATAGACAATGTTCCTGTTATATCCTATTACGCTGGAGGTGGTGATCTTGTACAGGCATATCCACGATCTGACATATTTCTCTAAATATGAAAAGAGTGGTGTCGAGGATGCGTGTGGGCAATGGTCTCGAGTTCTTGTGGCGGGACATTAGGCAAAGGGAGAAAAAAAAAAAAAACAGCAAAAACTACGGCAAAGTTGAGGAAGTGTAGTTGATTTTTTTATAAATAAAAGGTAATTTGTTAAAAAAAATTAATTTTTATCAATTAAAAAAGCTGGTCACGTAAAAAAATAAATTTTAATTTAATTTAAAATCTTTTATATAATAATTTAATATATTTTTATTAATTTTTATTCGATTAAATTACAGTATTTAATATTTTAATTAAATTTTATTTATTAAAAATTTTGTGAAACAATTTAATAAAATTTATAATTAAATTTAAAAAATTAAAAATATATAATTAAATTATACAAATTTTATAATTTTATAATAAAAATAATAAATATTCTTTTAAAAAAATAACGGATTAATATAATATACTGTTTTTTAAAAGAAGTCCAATGTTGTGGGATTGTCAACTGTTTGATGCTCGCTCACGTGCCCACGGCGATGTAACGCCTGATGACCAAAAGCTATTGGGACACGTATGCAGTTGCCACGAGGGGCTGCCGAGCCCATTATTCAAACAGACGAGACTCTCGTACGATAGTGCTTGCTTACGTCAAACACTCTTGCGTCAAGGGAATTGTGACAAATTATCGACGATATTAAATTCAACGTCTAACCTTCACGTGTCGATAATTTTATTGGTCAGTGGATGCAGAGGAACCGACACTCTTAGGTTGACTAAGATGCAAAGTCTGCCTTAATTTGTGTTGCGGAACAAGTGCCCTTGTAAGCGGTATCTTCCCGCTCAGCCACTCTGCTTGACTCGTAATTCTTCGTTTCAAGCATCCTCAGCTCAGCTCTACCGTTCTGTCATTCCAGGGTTCATCCAGAGATCTTTCTGTCACAACAATGGCAGACGAGGTAGGTGATCGGTGACACGTTTTAGTCTCTCTACATCATTTTTGTTTTTTTTTTTATTGTTTGATTTATACGAGCAGTAAGTTGTATATGTATGAAATTAAACAATGTTACAGGTTACCACGATGGTTATTAGCGTTTACCACGATGGTTGTGAGAAATGCCGCAAGAAGATCAAGAGAGTGCTGTGTAAAATCCCTCGTGAGTGCTCTCTGTGGTGGAAATTCAAGGATATTTTTTCAATAATTATAAGAGGGGGTATAGTAAGTGAGTTTGTTTCTTGGAAATTTTCGTGTCTTTATGAACGAGAGAAATTCGGAGCCAGATATATGACGAGAAGGAAAACACTGTGACAATCACTGTGGTTTCTTGCCGTCCTGAGAAGGTGAAGGACGAGATTTGCTGCAAAGCCGGTGGAATAATACTGGACATCCAGATCGTAGAACCGTCCCAAAACCCGGGGACGTCTCCGCCCGCACCACCATCTCCTGAGCCAGCCAAGCCTACGGTTACGGTTACAGTTGTTGTCCACCCACAACCAATGCCTTGTTGTAGGGAATGCCGTGAAGGTTATGGGTGGGGCCCATGTCACCGGCACCCATGCATGCCACCTCCATGTTATGGAAGGCCGGTTTATGACGGCTGTGGTGGCGGCTGCTGAAGGATTCATGCGAGCGGTGGTTATGTTTGCGAGGAAAATCCCGCTGCAGCTTGCACAATCATGTGAGCGCACGCAACGTAGAAAAATAAGGGAATAAAATATTTCCATTCTTCCTTTTGCATCGCCTTTTCGTAAGGTAATCTTCTTATATGGCAAAGCTGGGGAGACGGCGTGACGCTCGTCTAATCACTATTGCTGTCTAGGATCTACAGCATGTAGGTAACGCAACATGGAGATTGAGACCCATATGGGCCTATTGTGATTTTGCTTTCATATTATAGCTGTGTAAATTGTAACAAGTGAAGAACAGCGCCAATTAGATCTAGCCGCCGGACGGAGTCTGTTCTCCAACTTTTCCACAAGCACATGCTTATTTGGCCGTCGAAATAAAATAAAACAAATAAATAAATAAATAAGATAACACAGATGTACAATGTTGTGCTGTTCCGTATACATTTTGGGAGGTTGTTCTGATTTTAAGTCACTAACAATCCTAAAGTAGAGCAATTTTGATTGTAGAAATCTCGGTGGTTAGAAAAATGCCCTCGATCGATCTTTCTGTATGCTACAACATGCGGATGCCAGATGCCACACAGTATTATCAAATCAAACAATACACATCGAAACAATCTGCACCACTCAAAATAACAATCATGCGCAGGATTGGCCAAGTCATTTTCATCAATGACATCTGTACACCATTAGCTGGACGCACATGGCGCCACGGGATGGAAAATTGCGTTTGACTAGGTGAAATCAGCCTAAATCAGCAGCTAGAAGCCAAAAGGTAGAAAAATAGAAACCCACCCTTAGCCTGCGTGAAACCGGTTTGAATTGAGAGTATCGACAAAATAAGGGATCTCAGCAACAGTTAATCACAAATAACTATGAGGCCGCTCAATTCAATAATCTTGCAGAGTGTAAAATGAAAAGAGAGATTAACTTGGTGGCAAGAGTTTCTATTTATAGGGCCGAAAGAGGCATCTCTCCATAGTCGGAGCACGTTTAAATTGAGAATTTCATGAACCCGTACTGTTTGATTAAATAGGGATTATGTCAAGAACGTCAAAAAAGATTGTAAGGAAAGGATTTGATAAAACAGAAAAGACAATAAAGAATGAATAGAGATACTCCGTGTCAAGTTTATTCAGATTAAAAAGCTATACAAGAAATCGATGTGAGGCTCTTGTAACCAACCGATAAAACTAATCAGCTCGTTGGGGCTCTTATCATTTGCCATTTCCCAGATTATAATAATTCATTTGTTTTTGTGTCTAGACCCTACCATGAAATTGTTAAAAATGAAAATTTAAACTATTAAATGAAACTTTAAAATAAATTAAAATAAATTGTACATTAGATTTTAATAATTTTTTTAAAAATAAAATCTTATTAATTTTAAAAAATAAATAAATAATAAATCAATCTTAAAATAATAACAATGTAATTTAAATATAATATTCTTGATCATAAAATTTTAATATTATATTAAAAATCATCCGTTCAAAAAGTTTAAAATATTAAAAAATTTTAAAATAAATTATATATTATATTTTTTTAAAATTTAACATATTTTAATTTTTCCGTGTCAGAAAATTTTAGTGCGGGGCACCTCATCTGGCTGTTATTATTTCACATTGATAAATTAATAAAGAAGGTCAGACGCACCGATCGATGCACTCAGTCACCGCCCATTTTTAAACGAACAATGCCGAAGGCTTGCACCACCAAATGCTCTTTACATCGTAAATTTATTAGTTTTTATCAGTTACAAGGAAATTGGAAAGGTGATAAAATTATTAAAATTTGAATATAAGATTAAAATTTTTTAATAAAAATATCTTAATTAATTATATTAAAAATATAAAATAAATTATTAAAATTTTAAATTACATGATTAATATTTATTATTAAAAATAAAATATATTTGATAATTGAAAAGAACTCAAGTTATTTATAAAATTTTTTAATATAAAATTTTATATAAATATCATATGATTAATATTTATCATTAAAAATAAAATATATTTAATGATTAGAGAATAGAGAAGAATTCAATTTATTTATAAAATTCTTCGATTTAAACTTTACTTAAGCATGAAATCTTGATTTAGTTTTATTTTATTGCTCATTATGTGCTCGTGACAAGGTAATTTATATTACTCTCAAAAAGATAATTCTTTTTACAACTAGAGGACCAACTCTTGCAGCCATTGTAGGAAGATTTGATATACAATAGTCAAATAGAACGAAGCCTCGGTCAAAACTCATTTACTTTATTCATGCAGATCCCGACCTCAGGTTCTAGGATATGAAATATTTTGGACAATTTCACTAGTAAATAAATGTTAGATACTGGAATGAGATACGCTAACTCGTCCATGGCCATGTTGCCGTGTGAAAAAAGGCACTTTGTAATGTGCGAACTTGGGCCCCACAAAGCATCGTCAATTGAGCCTACTTCTATCCAAACTATCATGGCAAGTGTCAAGGTCATTCAATCAGATGTCTCGCATTTCTGCCCTACCCAATCAAGATAGATGGAGATCTTCGATCCATACTGCACTATTCATCGAACGACATCACCGGCCAACTTAGTTTCCTTTGTGGAAATTTATGTGAATTAATAATGCCTAAAAAAAAATTATGTGTCAGTATCATGTCGTATCAATAACTCTAACGTTTGACCCATTATTCACAATCAACAGCTTTGTAACCCAAGCAATCAATCACATGGGCTTGTCTTTCTTTCTTTTTGTTTTTTTAGTTAATTAGAGATTTGGACTAGAAGGCCTGCGTAAATTGTCTTTGCGTAATCTTAGGATTCAATTGGCTACAAGAATGGAAGATTTTCATCTAAAATGATTATGGTCGAATTAACCATCCATGATGCATGCGAATTTAATGAGTTGTCATCTTGAAATCAAGATGTCCAATATTTCTGAAACGAAAGCTACATGAAATTATTGGTGAGGGTTCTATAACTATAATTCTTGTTTTCAAACGAATGACATGACTGGCAATGATCTTGCTTTCAATCCCCGGGATGGGAATGGATACGTTATCTTGAATTATGTAGGGTACCCGGAAAAAGATTTGATTTTTCATCACCTTTTGATGGCTAATGATGATTCTGGTTAGCCTTTGCTTCCAGATGGAAATGATCCAACCCCATTTTTCGGTGAAAAGAAAGCCCTTCAGAGAAGAAGATTTTGCAAATTCATTAATGCTCACGTAGAGGATATGAGATACCCAGAACAAAGTGGCATCCGACCTCTTCCATGGCTCCAATCATTATTTGGGAAACAAAAATTAGGATTCAAGCAAGTGGGAATCTTGTTGGGTGTCTATCTAGGCTTAGGCACTCTTTTCTTTTTCATGCATCAGATGGAGGGCAAGAAAACAAGCGGGGTTCTTGATGCCATTTACTTCAATGTCGTGACAATTACAATTGTTGGATATGGAGACCTTGTGCCCCACAGCACAATTACAAAGCTACTTGCTTGTGTTTATGCCTTTACTGGCATTGCTCCTTGTGGGCTCGTTCTGGGTAAGGCTGAAGATTACATTGTAGAAAGGCAGGAGTTTCTTTTCGTTAGAGCCATACAAATGCATGAAAAAATTGCTGCAACTGAGATTCTCAAGGAGTTTGAAACCCATAAAATCGAATACAAGTTTCTGCTCGTAGCGATTCTTTTGTCAGTGCTTGCGATAGTTGGAACGATTTTCTTGTATGCTGTCCAAAATGCGGAACTTGTTGATGCCTTTTATTGTGTTTGTTCCACCATATCTACACTTGGCTATGGGGATCAGAGCTTCTCAACTGGGGCAGGCCGCATATTTGCCGTTTTCTGGATTTTGAGCAGTAACATTTGCTTAGCTCAATTCTTTCTATAGTTCGCCGAATTTTATACCGAACAGAGGCAGAAATTGCTCGTTAGAAGGGTTCTGACGCGAGATATGACATCCTCAGATCTTGAGGCAGCAGATCTTGATCAGGATAAAATTGTCACGTAAGGAACGCATATGTTTTTCTTTTTTTTACATTATCCTTTTCTGTTATTGCGTTTTGACTCCAAGTATGATTTTGCCTTATTATGGGTTCCGTTTTTCCCCATTAAATTTGTGATTCAGGATTTGTTGTTATATACTTCTGTCTTGTTGACCAGTTCTGCAGAGTTCATTTTGTATAATCGGCCAGGGAGATGCATCACTAGTACTGGAAAGATTCAAAAGACTAGATCTTGATCATTCAGGAACGTTGACAGAATCGGATCTACTGCTGTCTCGATCATCTGAAGCACAGAGCTAACTTAACACCACTTTGGTAAAGTCAACCTCTCGTCCTTTCATAGAATGAGTAAACTGTAATAAATATGATCCCCTTTGTATAGATGCACTGTACGCACCCTGGAATGTGATCAAGATACACTTGAATTTGGACACCAAGAGTGGCATGTACATTAGTTGACACCTACAATTTGCCCAACATTAAAGGTTGAACTCTTTCGTGGGGCAGAGAAGCTGGCCTACTTTCACACGCTGGTATAGACGGAGACTGATATTTTGTACTCTTACGAATATGAGCAGTTGAAACAATAATGTTCTACCGCAATTAGGTGTTATAAAGCACGTTATATTCCAAAAGGCCTACATTTGTCGTCTGCTATTGTTAGAACACAAACACAATATAGATGTTGAGTTTGCTAACAGTCATTTTCCATGTGAGCGCAGATTTGTTAGGTTTATAACCCAATAGCCTAAACATAACAGTTAATCTAATGTGCCCAGCACAGGGTTGACTGATTTTATTCTATTAGCCAGTGTTGCATCAATATTATTTACGTGCCAGAAAATATTGTGCAGAAGAGAGAATTAGAAACTGAAAGACCCAGGTATTTTAGGAAGTCAATAAAATTTTGTTGATGCATTTTGGAAAAGAAATTACTGCTTGCTCCGAGAATTGACTTGCATTTAACCGTGGCTGCTTGTTTTAGAAAGGAATTGGTCACAAAGTGAATGAAGCAGGAACATTGAATTCATGTAGATTCACCTTTTAGCGACAAATTCAGTACACAAGGAAATGGTCTGGCAGAAATCTGCTAATGTCTAGCCCGTTAATGTCATGCAAGCATTTTGTTTAATAAGTTGGTGCCTGGATCATCCTCGTTAATACGAGGGATCATTATGGATGATGGAGTTTTGAACCGAATTCTTTTCGTACCAAAGACAATAAACGTGTGAGGAGAAATACATCTATACTGGGATGCTGCATTATTATCCTTGGAATTTACATCTTCATGTCCTGCTTTCCACTATGCTTTCAGATGTGACTGAGAATAACATATTGCCGAATCATTTTACATTGATGTTATGTCTTATAGAATATTAAGACTTGGACCTTCTTTTGATGAGGCTACTCGACAATGTCTGGTCTACCTGAAACATAATCAAGAAGCCCTTCACCAGCTGTCTCACCATGGGGATCGGTTGTCAACTGTGAAACACCACCAAAGGCTAAGATCAACACCAAGAACACAGCAGTTGAGGCAAGAAGAGGCCAAAAGTAACCAAGAACGTTGAGTAGCCTAGGAGCAGCATACAGCATCAAGGAGAGGACAAGGGAAGCAATGACTGCCACAGCAAAGTGATTTCTATATGGCAAAAGTTTTTCCCAGATCTCCATGGTCTCTTGAATTTGTATTAGACAGAAGGTAGGGAAGGGAGTGATGATGGGAGAGAGAGGAAAACTTCCTTATATGTATGGTTAAAGAGCTGAAGAAGGAAGATGGCGGTTTTCACAATTGATTTAACGTTTGCTTTATCCTTCAATTTGAGAAAAATATAACGAGAGGAGGGAGGCTAGAACGTGATGGTAAGTGAGCTCTATTTTTCGAAAAAGAAAATTTATTTCTTAAAAATAATTTAAAATATTCACTCAAAAACATCTATTATACATAACAAAAAAAAAGTTAAATGTATGATAAATATAAAATAATGTGTAATGTAAATATAATTTACTTTTTAATAAATATGTTGTGTGTATACATATATATTCTTACCATTCTTGTTTCATTGAGAGTATGTGCCATTTTTCTTCGTCCACGTATTCCCAATGGAACGGCAATGCATGTGTCTTTTGTCCATTTCTTTCATGGGTCGGTTGCTTTATCTCTTTTCAAATGGCTGCTCGGCAGTTAGACGGAAAGATTGGTACCTGGGAAACGAATAATCACCTTTGTCCGATCCTTCCTGTGGTGGTTGGGAGCTTCAACGAAGGAAATGAGAATCTTTCTTGACTAAATTCATTATTATTCTTTTTTGCACACAACTATGAAAAAGGATAACTTTGCAGATGGATTTGTAGGAACCTTGCATGTTCTTTCTACTTGAGAGAGAGATGGGGAGAGTCTGTGCGCGCGCGCGTTTCTTCGAGCCATCAAATCACCCGCTTTCAGATTAGGCCTAACACAACTAATAATCATCCACTTGCATTCTTGAAAATACCCATCAAAACCAGTTTCCATTAAACGGGCCCAAATTTGAAATCCTGTTCTGGGGTGATACCCAAAACCACAAGAGATGGGGTGTCGTTTCCACTGCTCAAAAACCCACATGTCTGGCGGCCCATGATCCTGACGCCAAGGTCTTTTAGATAAAATGAGACACAAAAATATAACCACTAATTATTATCATCAAATTTAAAATTTAAAAATAAAATTTAAAGCTTAAATTTTATATTTTATTTATGGTTCTTTCAATTTAATTAAAATAATAAGAACAATAATAAATATAAAAATTCCTGACAGAACTTGATAATCTCCCGTGAGTACGAGGACATGTTAAGAGTCCTGCCTGAACCAGAGAGATAACAGAAAGACATGACCAGGCAGGTTTTGCCTTTAGCCGCAACATTGCCACCGCCGCCGCCAGTAGCAGCAGTTCAGTCAAAAACGCTGTCTTTACTTCACACGCTCTCTCAGAGAACCAACATTCCCTCTCATGTGTACAAGCATCCATCCGCCATTCTCCTAGAGCTCTGCACCTCTATCGAGGAACTCCATCAAATCATCCCCCTCATCATCAAGAACGGCCTTTACGACGAACTTCTCTTCCAAACCAAGCTCGTTAGTCTCTTCTGCAACTATGGCAGCTTAACCGAAGCTGCTCGTGTTTTCGACTCAGTTGACGATAAATTAGATGTCCTTTATCATACTATGCTTAAAGGGTATGCAAAGAACTCATCTTTGGAATCTACTTTATCGTTTTTTCGCCGATTGAGGCACGATAGCGTTAGTCCTGTTGTGTATAATTTCACTTATATGTTGAAACTCTGTGGGGATAATTCGGATCTCCGGAGAGGGAAGGAGGTTCACGGGCAATTGATTACTAGTGGGTTTTCTTGGAATCTGTTCGCAATGACCGCGGTTGTCAATTTATATTCGAAGTGTAGAAAAATTGATGATGCTTATAAGATGTTTGATAGAATGCCCGAGAGAGACTTGGTTTGTTGGAATACGATAATTTCTGGGCATGCCCAAAATGGGTTGGCGAAGGTGGCATTGGAGTTGGTTCCAAAGATGTTCGACGAAGGGCATCGGCCCGATTCTGTGACAATTGTTTCCATTTTGCCTGCAGCTGCGGATATGGGATTGTTGAGAGTTGGGAAGGCAATTCATGGGTATGTTATAAGGTCAGGGTTTGAATCGCTTGTGAATGCTTCCACTGCTCTTATTGACATGTATTCAAAATGCGGGTTTGTGGGGACTGCCAGAGAAATTTTTGATGGGATGGATCATAGGACTGTTGTTTCGTGGAATTCGATGATTGATGGGTACGTCCAAAGTGGGGATCCTAAGGAAGCAGTGCTGTTATTTCAGAAGATGATGGATCAAGGGGTTCAACCGACCAATGTTACCGTTATGGAAGTTTTACATGCCTGTGCTGATTTGGGTGATCTTGAGCAGGGAAAGCTTGTACATAAACTAGCGGTTGAATTGAAACTTAATTATGATGTTTCTGTTAAGAATTCTTTGATTTCGATGTACTCAAAGTGTAGGAGAGTTGATATTGCTGAAGATATATTTGAGAACTTGCAAAATAAAGATCTTGTATCATGGAATGCCATGATATTAGGGTATGCCCAAAATGGACGTGTAAATGATGCCCTAAATTCATTTTGTGAAATGCAATCTCGAGGTGTAAAGCCAGATTCATTCACAATGGTTAGTGTAATTCCTGCTCTCTCTGAGTTGTCAATACCACGTCAGGCAAAATGGATTCATGGACTTGTTATAAGAAGCTTTTGGGACAGGAATGTTTTTGTGATGACTGCTCTTGTTGACATGTATGCAAAATGTGGTGCCATTCATACTGCAAGAAGGCTCTTTGACATGATGGATGAAAGGCACGTAATAACGTGGAATGCTATGATTGATGGATATGGGGTGCATGGACATGGAAAAGCTGCAGCAGAACTTTTTGTTGAAATGCAAAAGGAGGGCATCACACCAAATAATGTAACTTTCTTATGTATCCTCTCTGCCTGCAGCCACTCTTGTTTAGTAGAGCAAGGTCTCCACTTTTTTGACAGTATGAAGGAAGACTATGGCTTAGAGCCTACAATGGATCACTATGGAGCCATGGTTGATCTTCTTGGTCGAGCTGGCCGGCTCAACAAGGCTTGGGATTTCATTCAGAAGATGCCTGTTGAACCGGGGATAACTGTTTACGGTGCAATGCTGGGTGCTTGCAAAATTCACAAAAATGTTGAATTTGCAGAGAAGGCAGCAAACAAACTCTTTGCATTGAACCCAGATGATGCAGGGTATCACGTGTTGCTTGCTAATATATATTCGACAGCCTCAATGTGGGACAAAGTTGCCGAAGTCAGAAGCATGATGGAAAATAATGGGTTTCGGAAAACTCCTGGCTGCAGTTTAGTAGAATTAAGAAATGAGGTTCACAGTTTCTACTCCGGCAGTGCAAGCCATCCCCAATCCAAAAAAATCTATGCCTTTCTTGATACACTCATAGACAGGATTAAAGCTGTCGGTTACGTGCCTGATGCTAGTTCAACTCATGATGTGGAAGAAGCTGTCAAGGAGCGGTTGCTGAACACCCACAGCGAGAAGTTGGCTATTGCCTTTGGACTTCTTAATACAAGCCCGGGTACAACTATACACATCAGGAAGAACCTAAGAGTTTGTGTTGACTGTCATAATGCAACGAAATACATTTCACTTGTAACTGAAAGGGAAATTATTGTGCGCGACATGCATAGGTTCCATCACTTCAAGAATGGAGCTTGTTCTTGTGGAGATTATTGGTAATTTTGTTTCTTATAAGTCTTCGATACAAATAATACGGCGTGTTTATGGATGATTCTCGGGCTAGGAAACTGTTCTACGAATTTCATCATAATGGCAATAACACGGGAACAGAGTAACGAAGAGTATATGACAAATTAACATGGTAATAATTTTTTTAAGGCCCGAATTAGAGGACTGTACGCATAAAACCAAACTTATGACAAGTTTCACATAAACATATTATTCTTTTTACAGAAAAAAAAAAAAAAAGTTGATTTTAAGTACATTCTATAAATCCTGTAGTCTACCTACCCAAATCAGTCAAGTGTGGACATTGTAGAATGCCCTCGCTGGAGGCTCCATGGATTTTTCTCTTATCCACTTAATACTTGCAAGCAAAGATGATGATACGTATTGAAATGTCTATGTTGGTTACTTTTAAGCCACTTTTTTTATTTTTTCGGTTTTCTGGCACTTTCTTTTAAGCCACTTTTGTTGGTCTTTTCAACCCAAAGGTCATCAATACCTCATTTTCTTTAGTTTAGTTCAAAGCCTGATTTGAGTGACTTCCACTTACTTGGAAAGAGCTTGGTTTAGGGATGGTTTAGCGCTTAAGCAATTTAGGTTACTCCAAGGCAAGAGCTTTCTACTTATGTAAGCAGATCATGACAATGCCAATAAAAATCCTGTAACATGCTTATAATTATCTTGAATAGTCATGGCTGATATTGACCTGAAAGTTACAAAATGCTCCTTTCCTTTCAAACTTTCATTAATGACACCATTAAAATCAAGGGCAAAAAATAAAAAAAACTTTGAATAGGTGGTTTTTTTTTTTTGTTTTTTTTAAAAGGGTACAAGAATCTATTTTGGGGGTAGATGAGGTCTAGAAGTTATTTGAAAAATTTTACATGGTTCGAAAAAATACGAGAGAGAAAATTAAAAATGTTAAAGTTGATGGGCCAGAAAGACAAATTTGGAATCCAGTAGCACCTAACTTCAATTATAGTCACCCAACAAGAAGACATGGGTTCTCAAATGCAAGAGATAGATTCCAATTGCTGCTACTTAATTAGATTGTTCGGTTTCTGGGTTTTATCTTATCCATGATAAACCAAGGTTGCAAAGTAATGGCACCACCAACCAATATCCTTGGAACGTGGATATTAGTCACAGTCACAGATTAGGTAAATAGTACAAATTCAAACAAACCCATCACCATATGAATCTTGTTCTTACCATGTATTCAATATAACCCACCAAAGCCATTAAGAACAAAGAACGAATCTTCTGAGTTTTTATTAAGAGATAATGTTAACAAAATTTGAATAGAGTCATGAGAGGATGGTAATCAAGTGTAGGAAAGGAAAGTAACCGTTACTTTCTAAAATTGAAAGGCGACGAATAGAGATAAACAAGAGCGCTAGGCCCGCTTGTGACATGTGACTTTCGATTTTGCTTCAAAACAAGGAAAGGTTCAGACCACCGCCTCCTCTCTTTGCGGTCAATTCCTTAGAAGGGATGGACTCGTTGGAGACTCTAAATGGCTGTGTCTTATTTATCTGTCACAAAAACCCTCCTATGTTGGTTGATAAAACACCACATCCTTTGGTCTACTTCTTTTTGTTATTGTGGTTGTTGGTGCCAAAAGAAAAGAGAAACAGATGGTGGATTTTGAAGACCGAATGCTGGGAATCAGAGGAACAGAGGATGTCAACCTTTGTCACCCTGACCCTGTTGTGCTGGAGTTGAACCGCTTGCAGAACCTTATTAAAGGTTACACATATTATTTTCTCATCCATATATGTCCTCTTTCTTGGTTTTTGTGCGCACTACTTTCTTGGGACAAACAGATTATTAGCCTTTGTTCACTGGCACACCGAGACTAGTGGGATAAAGCAGAGGTCTTGGGTTCAAAGTCCCACGACTTCTCCGGTTGAGTTAACCTTGATGCCGCACTCAATGAAAGCACGGCACTTACCACTTTCTTCCCATAAAGAAACAGTCTTTCTGTTTCAATTGGCGACCAGATGGGAAAGAACCCAGTTTTTCTATCCCAGTTTCTAATATTCTCTTGTAGTTTGATTTTCAAGAAGCCGACGACTGTTTTCAGTCTAAATCACAAAATCCGAATAAGCACCATATATTTCATGTTTCTCGTTGTGCTCATTTTCTTAGCATTGTTCCAGATAAAGACACAGAGACGGGGGTTGCTCAGGCTGAAATCAAAGGATTGAGAGCAACTGAAATCTTAAAGGATAAGGCTATAGAAGAGGTACCTAGAGTTAACGCTAGAAAATATCTCAATTCACATTTGCGTGCTTGCTTCATGATGGGGAACATCAGAGGTCTATCCTGTAGGTTGGATTTCATGCCATGAGAGTGCAGAGGATAAAAGCACACTCTTGATATTCAGTTTAGCAGTATTAACAAATCTTATGTTTTCTTTTGTTTTTTTTTTTTTCCCTTTCAGCTCAGGAATCAGGTTAATAAACTGGGTGAGAAACTTAGTGCCAAAGAAAATCTTGTGGACCACAAGGTATGTTCTTCCATCGTGAGAGCCTGACATGGAGACTGAGTATGACCTTATTGTAGAATCTGTATTATTGTAGAATCTTGAAATTAAGAAACTTGTGCACGAAAAGAAAGATGCATTAGCATCACAGTATGCTGCAGAGGCAACCCTCAGAAGGGTCCATGCAAGCCTGAGAGAGGATGTTTCTGCTCCTATGGAGTCTGTTATTGCACCTCTTGAGGCAGAGATCAAACAGTATAAAAACGAGGTGTGGATATGAAACAATGGTGTTTCTTTCAATTAACAGTCGTTTGCTCAAAGAAATTGCATTACATATTGGCCTTCGTAGATTGCTGCATTACAGGAGAATAAAAAGGCAATGGAACGTCTAACTAAATCAAAAGAGTTAGCTCTGCTTGAAGCGGAGAAGATTCTGAAAAGTGCATTAGAAAGGGCTTTGATAGTTGAGGAGGTTCAGAACGAAAACTTTGACCTGAAGAGACAGATTGAAATATGCCAGGTACTGGTCTCTTTACAAAGATCATCATATTTTTCTGATACTTTGAGGACTAATAAATAAAGGAAAAATGAGTGTACCATATGCAGGAGGAGAACAAAATTCTAGAGAAAACGAATCGCCAAAAGGTTTTGGAGGTTGGAAGGCTTAGCCAGACCGTTTGTGAACTTGAGGAGGTCATTCTAGCTGGTGGAGCTGCAGCCAATGCCATTCGTGACTATAGAAGACGCATTGCTGAGCTAAATGTAGGTTTAAGACTTCACATATCTCATTGCATTGTTTGATTTAGAAGTTAGGATTGTCAATTTTGGCACACTGATTTTGAAATCATTGGCAAAGAGTACTGGTATTGATATGGAAGCCTGACAATTACCGCAACTTTTAAGGAGGAGAAGAGGATGATGGAGAGGGAGCTGGCCAGAGCCAAAGTTTCTGCACAATGGGTGGCTACGGTGGTGGCTAATGAGTGGAAAGATGACGGTAACAAGGTTATGCCTGTAAAACAATGGTTGGCAGAGAGAAGGTTGATGCAGGTATTTCCTTCAAAGCAAATTCTTTGATTCTTATACAAGACCGGAAAATACTATGAGAAGAAAAATCTTTGAAAAAAAAAGGTAACATAAACTTGATTAGGATGTCGAAAAAGTTTGGACATCTAATCCGTTTTCATTTTTAACCTTGGTAAGTAGGCAGAGATGCAGAAACTGAGGGACATGCTAGCTGTGTTAGAGAGAACAGCTAAAGCAGAAGCTCAACTGAAGGTGAATTTCAACTTCGCTTCCTTTTTGTTTATCTGAAATTGTTTTCATATCTTTATTTCATGATCTGGCAACCAAAATCAACATAAATTAATTCAGGAGAAGTTTAAGCTGAGGTTGGAGACATTGGAAGAAGGTTTAAAGCATGAATCAAATTTCTCTGTTAACTCTGATGCATTTAATGGATCCGTTAAACCTGAAAAGAACAGTAATATCCCGGGATTCCTAACAAGCAATGGAGGCATGAAGAAGAGGTCCATCTCGCAGCCAAGGGGTTCCACCATCAGTCTAAGCTCTCCTTTGCAGCAGCCAAGTATAAAAATGGAAAAAGCTGAAGATAGCTATAAAAAGAAATACGGTCCTACAGAAAATATGTTCAGAAGGGGGATACGGGCATCTAAAAATGAAGTAGTTGATGGAAGTAGAAAGGAAAACGCTGAAGTCAAGCCAAACATGGATGCCAAAATCGATGAGCATAAGAATGATAATACAATTGTCTCAGCAGAAGTAGAGAACAAAACCGTTGGCATTGAAGGCTTACAGAATAATGGAAGCATCAATTCTGATGGTGAAGATGTGATTTCAGGGTTTCTGTTTGACAGAATTCAAAAAGAGGTGATAAATCTAAGGAAGGCTTGCGAGGCAAAAGACAGTAGTTTGAATGCTAAGGATCAAGAAATCCAGGTGGAGTGATATCAACTGCCCTTTGTCTCTCTCAATCACTTGCAAAACATTGTCCATGAGATATTGACTTTCTAACATAAAAATTTTCCAGATGCTGATGAAGAAAGTTAATACATTGACGCAAAGCCATTAAAGTGGAGTCCAAAAAGGCAATGAGAGAAGCAGCAGCTAAACACAAAGAAGCTGGTTCGGTGAGAGTGGAACAGACCAAGAAGGATGGGAGTACAAATTCATCAAGAATGTTAGTAAAC
The DNA here is from genome assembly GCA_019804595.1 of Bruguiera parviflora. Taxonomy (NCBI): domain Eukaryota; kingdom Viridiplantae; phylum Streptophyta; class Magnoliopsida; order Malpighiales; family Rhizophoraceae; genus Bruguiera; species Bruguiera parviflora. The sequence continues at coordinate 9,565,122 of CM034049.1, forward strand.
TCTACTGATGCTGTAAAACTTTTCCCATACTGATCATATATTGGCAACAATTCAAACCTGGTAAGATTCCTCAATGATGCAAATAATAATCCTTTGGGGACTATGGTGGCACACGTAACCAAGTATCTTCAATTGTTTAATTGGATCAAAGGTGATGACTGGCTGAACTTCATATGATTCTTGGACCATGTCTGCTGATGATTCAATGTATGTAAGGGACTCTTCTATTGATTTTAGCTAGTTGAAATAAATTGTGATTTGAAGAAAGACAAGGTTCTGACCATGTACATTTTAGGACAGTGATGACCTGTGTTTATTGCTGCTTAGGCGGCTCAGTATACTAGATTCCCACACTGTACAATTTGAGGAAGGTCAGATGTACATAAAATATTTGGTTTTGGTTTGTGCATATGTATAAACAAGATGGCACACCGGAAAATGGAACTGATTGAGTGAGTAGTGGCTCATAATTAATGAAAAGGAACTACTCGGGAACCTGGATCCTAATTACCTATGTTGTCCTTTCCATATCTTTACAGGAGAGTACAACGAGAATAATTGCCACTCCTGGGAATCGATATTCTTTCTGTACGGTATAGCTGGTTTATAGACTAAAACATTTGAAATGTACAAGTAGTAATCTTCCTGGTCTGGCCAAGAGTTCTAGCATTGCACGCGCAGGCTGCTTCAAGTAGGACAGAACTAGAGAAAGTAATTAATAAGTCAAAATAAAATAAAATAAAACAACAACAACAACAGAAACAGGTCTCTGGTTTCCATTCCTAAGAGCTCTTTTTTCTTCTTCTATCATCGGCTACAAGGGTGTAAGCTTGCTGAGAAGTTAAGAGTTGTGACCCAAATGCCAAAAGGAAAAGTTTGAAGCCTACCACTTAAAAGTTTTGCACCTCAAGAATGGTAGCCAAAGATGGTTTCCATTTCCGATCCCCTTCTGTAAAACTCTCAGAAAATCTAACAGCAATTTCTTTAGACTTAAACTGCTTTGCATTTCTCAGCAGCAACTCCAACTGCCGCCTACTCAACACAATCTTAACTTCTTGGCCTTGACAAGTTTCTAGGTTGCTCGTTTTTGAACTAAACGCAGATTTTGGCCAGGTTTTGGGTGGCAATGCTGCATATGACCGGTCAAGGTGCCCCAGGTTTTGGTCGCGAAAAGGGCAAGAACTGATCTTTTTAACTCTTGTAGAGGTTTTGAACTGTTCTTCTCCTCCATTATGGATGAAAACTCTGCTCTTCTTTGCTGGTGAATGACACTGCCTGCCCCTGTTTGCAGTTTCCCATTTGCAATGATGTTCTGAATACGGGATCATTGAGCAATTTATGGTATGGATTTTATTTGGTTTCACCTTGAATGCAGTTTAACGTGCAAGCCATCACACCACCTTCACTTATTTATTTTTTATACTTCCTATTTTCAAGAGAAATTGACTTTCTGTATATTACTTTAACATACCAAGTTTGGGTAGGTCAATGGAGACATTCTTGCCGACATACGCCCCCCAGGAAGATCAACTGTCCGTTCATTGTTCGTTCTATTCTTCATTGCATTACCACTTCTTGCAAAAATAATATCTCTAGCTCGAAGTCAATCAATGCGTCTTGGCCGATAACGAAGTCAAACAAGATTCAATTATTTCTCTTTTCTTCTCTGCCCCTACCACAATTGTGTGTTCTTCAAGTGCTGAAATACTAAATAAAACATTTTTGATTTTTTCTGTTTTCTTATATATATATAGTTATAGACATGGTAGTTGAAAGCCTATGCTTAAGGCATCAATTTTTTTGGTTAAATTTAAAAACCGAGGGAATGGAAATTTAAGTTTCTCGTAGCTCTTTAGAGCCTTTTCAGGTCCTCGCCCTGCTTTTGGTGCCAAATGAACCTTTTCAATTAGACTCATCAAATATAATGTAGTTTTAAGAGAAGTGCAATTGTATTTCAGTCCTACATCCAGCTATGGCTGATGGCAGGCTAATCAATAAAAGGAAATAGAGAAGGGCTCAAATTTCATGGCACACTGATGGGTGGCCTTGATAGATTCCATTCTTAATAGTACAAAATTCTCCTTCTCGGAGGACAGTGTCAATGACGGCCAAATTGGAGTTTAAAGAGCATATACCCACCATGGGCATACGAGAGCATAAACTGTACCAGTAAACCACCTAGGCAGCAGCTACGTCAGTGGATTTTCTATATTTTAGCCATGACTCAGCTGCGATTTTGGTTGTCAAGAACCAACCAACCTTATCAGGAGCCTCCTGGAATGGAGCATCTAATTCCTTTAAATGTGACTCAAACACACTGGCCAAACCTTTGTCCGAATACATGTGTTTCCCATGCCCGGTATTGATTCCAAGAACGGGTGGAAGCTCATCTCCAGATTCCAATGCTTTGGACAGGTCATTGATCCAGGCATGTAATGCTGTTAGAGCTGCCCCAGGAGATAGGCTCTTTAGATGTAGCGACCATTGGGTTGAAGACCTAGACTGGATTTCTGTATATATTCCAATTGCTAGACCCAAGTCTATTAATTCACAGGCTTGCCCCAGCATGTTCAAGTTGACACAGAGGTCAATCAAACAATTACAGTAAGCCTTCTTTACATCTGAACTGATAGAATTAAAAAGTTCAGCTGCTTCCTTCTGAAAATTTCCCTCACTGCCTTTCTCCTCCACCAGAAGTTTTACCACACAACCAAGCTTTGAATTGGCCCTCTCAATACATTCAACAAGTTTACCAAGTTCTTCCTTGGGTGTTTGATTCATCACATTCAGAAGACACCCACAGAACCGATCATCTGGAATTATGCCTGATTCTATGACTTGGTTGAATGTCCTCACAACCTCACTGGTAAGTTGTGCTCTCCCATAGCACTGAATAAGTGACGTTAAAACAAAGATATTAGGCTCAAAGCCTGCTTCCAACATGTCATTCAATGTATTCTCGGCCTCAGACACTTGCCCTCTGCATGAGTATATAGTAATCAAAGATGAGAAAGTCCAACTATCAGCCTTAGTACCAGAACTCTTCATGTCCTCATAAATCTCAACAGCTTCATCTACATAGCCAAGATCAGCACACATGGATAGCAGTGTATTATAAAGTATTACATTCAACTCCAACCCCTTCTCCTTCATCTCTCTATAAACTTTAAGAGCATCCTCACCATACCGAACTCTACCATAAGCACGCAAGAGGGCTGCATAGGTCACAAAACTTGGCAAAAGCCCATCGTTGATCATATCCCTGTAGATTTTCTTAGCCTGCCAAGGCCTCTTGGCCCTTCCCATGGCATCTAATAAAGTGTTATAAGTAACCAAATTTGGTTTAGTACCTAATGCCTTCATTTCTTCATAAACATTCAAACACCCATCAAAATTCCCAGACATGCCATAAATTTTAATCAAGGTAGAGAATGTCACCGCATCAAGACGCCATTTCTCTGTTCTGGCACGGTCATACAAGCTAAAAGCCATTTCAACATTACCAGCCCGGCCATAAGCGTCAATCATACTTGAATAAGTAACATCATCAGGACCCAGCCCGAAACCCGACATTTTCTCAAACCATTCCACAGCCTTGTCAGGCAAATTCGACAACCTGGCACAAGTAATTAAAGTCGAAAACGTAGCATTATCCGGCTCAACCCCTCTCTCAATCATTTCATCAAAGAGCTTTTCTGCTCCATTCAAATCTCTGCACTTTCTAAAAACCTTCATCGTAACATTATAAATAATCACCTCTTTGTTAAAATCCAGCTTCTCTCGAAAATACCCAAGTGCAATCAACGCAATTTCCGGGTTGGCCATGTTGTTAACGATAACCACCGCGTCTTGCTCAAACAAATTATCACCCAAACCATTCAAGACAACAAAGACATCATCTTTATTTCCATTACAAGAATCCAAAGCCTCGGCTGCTTTAACAAGAGAAGCATACCTGGAATCGTAGGACCTTTTCTTGAGCTGGGAAGCTCTGGGGCTGTTGGGATTGACCCAGATGTAAGACGATTTAGAAGAGGAAGAAGAAGAGGCAGTTTTGGCATCTGGGTATTCAAGATTTGCGTTCGCTGTGGCTTCTTGAATCGAGAAATTGGTGATTTGGAGAGCGGCCGCTCTTGATTGAGGTGGGACGGAATGGAGCTTCAAGGAATTGAAATTTCTTGGGGGCTTCGCGACTGCCGAAGAAGAGCACGAGTTGCCGAGACGCTGATAAAGAGAGTGGGACGAGGAGCAGAGAGTGTATGCCATCTCTCTCCCTCGCCTGAGCTTCCCAGCGTGGGCTTTTTTGGCCGTTGACAGCGGAGCACAGACACAGCCTTATCAACTGCTATATTTTTGAAACATAGATAGATATTTTGGTTGAAAATTGAAAAGGGCTGCCATAGTTGAAAATCAAGATCAGCCAAAAATATTTAAGCTTATAATGAGCGGATAATACGTTTGGAGAGAGTTGCAGATCCCATTAAAATAACCGTTTGTGTTGCTCACAATCACCAAATTGTGATGACGGCGAAAAACTAAATTATGCGACTATTCGCCATGACTTATTAACTTTCATTCATATAATATTTTCTAAATAATACTTTTTTTTTTTTCTAACTAAACAATCGGCTCGAGAATAATTGTGGGAACTTGGACGGCGTGGTCGTGATAGAGACGACGATGGTGGCGATTTTGTACGAGTACGTACACGTTCTCGTGTATTTTTTTAGATATTAGGAGGAGTGGTGTCGGCGACGTGCGTGGACGGTGGTCTCGAGTTCTTGTAGCGAAACATTAGGCAAGGGAAGACAAAGAAAGGAGTTAAAAGTAACCCCCCCAAAAAAAGGAGAAAAAGAGTAATTGAGTAGTATTTTTTTATTATTTTTGAATAATCTCATAAATAAGAGGTAATTTATTAAAAAATAAAATTAATTTTATTAATTTTATAAAAATTAATTACATGAAAAAAGTATAATATTATTATTTTTATTATTTAATTAATTAAATTACTATATTTAATATTTGATTTGATTTTTTTTTCAAAAAAATTGATAATAAAAATTTGATAAATTTTAAAATTAAATTATAACATTAAAAAATATTTAATTTAATTATAAAAATTTATAATTAAAATAATATATATATATATATAT
>CM034049.1:9577266-9791904 GCA_019804595.1 Bruguiera parviflora
AAAATAGTCAATGTACTGTAATAAATAAATGTGAGCACATTTGCTCAACCCAATGTAGCTTTCTTCTCTATGCCGCCACTTATCGAAAATATTGCTGACGCAAGAAAATACCCACCATAACCAACAGAGAAACAGTTCGGGATCCCAAGAGGAGTCCGTCGAAGATGATCTCTATGTTTGCACGACAATTTTTTTTTAATTTCAAAATAATAATAATAATAATAATGAAACAATTTTTTTCAATAAATTATTACGTAATAATATGTCTAACATATATTTAAAATGATATTTAGTATATAGTAAATTTATAATTTACATATATGTTAAATTTTACATATATGTTAAATAAAATATATATGATGATGTCATTTTTATTAATAAAATTAAAATTTTGATTAATTTTATTTCTGCCAAATTTAAAAGATTTAATCTATTAAGTGAAAATTTAAAATAAATTACATATTAAACTTTAAATAATTCTATTAAATTAGGAGTTTCTAACTTACATTAATTCATGATCAAACCTATTAAGTTGATACTATGTTACAAAATAATTGAATCTAAAAATTTAAATTGTTACATAAATTTTAAATCTTATATTTAACACTAGTAGATATAAATGCATTGCATGATCATTCTACTAGTTGTAATCCTAATTTACAGTCTCATAAATTTATAATTTGTAAATAGAGTAATGTTTCTTAAATTCTTATCAAATAATATTTTATAACCTTAAATTCACATTAAAAAATTAAAAACATTAGAAAATTTTAAAATTATAAAAATTAAATTATAATTAAAACAAATAATCAAAATTCTATAATTATAAAATCTCTTGTACAAGAAAGCTAAATTCTCGAACTACTTATAAATAGAACACTGCGCTATTGTCTACGCTGTAGCAAGTATAGATTGGAATACGAACAGAGCGATTAAATCAAAATGGTGAAATCTTTCAAAGCTTACGGTGTTCCTATTGTCCTCCATGTATTTCTATTAGTTATATATACAATTTTCCTGTTATATCCTATTACGCTGTAGGTGTGTCAATAATTTTTCTAAAGCCAACCATGTGAGTGACATCAAATTTTCGGGTGCGAGAATCAAATGATTATAAAATAATATATTTTTCTGCATAAATAACAGAAAATAAATATTAGCGCATATAGTCTAAAAAGTATATTTTTTTTCTCTGAAAAACTAGCACATACAGTTTTCATTTGACAATCTGGCAAGTTCTGTTACATGGTTGGAGGATTTGTCCCAACGTTAGTTCTATTATGGGTCCTATTTAATAAAAAAAAATAATATTTTGAATTCTTTTAAAAAAATTTTAATTTTTCATAAAAACCGATAAATATACAATAAAGATAATAAAATATGCAAAAAAATAAAACATAAAATAAATTATAAAAATATATAATAACGTTTTGTTACATATTTTTCAGTTATTAATTATTATCTTAATTACATATTTAATAATATTGAGCAATAAAAATAATAAATTTAAAATATTATTTTTTTATTAAATAAGATCTATAATAAGACTGACTTCCGACAAATCCTCAAACTAAGAACTTTTATTACAATTTTATGTTCATAATTTTGAATACTGAAAACATGGGGACGATGGGTTCCCCTCCATCGGAGTCCGTTGAAAAAAAAAAAAAAAATTCCAAAAGCAGGCAGATGATGCGGCCACTCCCACTCATCCTCGTCAGATTTAAGGTCTACATGGCAAGTCAACACGATCCATTTTGACTCCTTCCTTCTCTTCTCCTCCTGTTTTATCTTCCGACTATGTTTATCAGATCTCTCTTCATATTCTAAGGCCGACAATTTTTCTAATGTACACGTCATAAACCAAGAACAGAACGGGACACGTGTATTAAAGAGCCAATCAGAGAGAGACTGGTGGTGGGAGCAAAATAAAAGAGAGCAGTGCAATTCTGCAAAATTAAAGCTTCGACTTAGATTGAAAGTTAATGGTGGTGTTAAAATCTTGAAACTGAAAATAAAAAAACATAAGAAGAAATTAAGAACATGTGACGTTGAGAAAAGACTGGATAGAAAAAATATTGTCATAATTGGGTGGTTTCGGTAGGAGTAGAAAATGGATGTAGATGATGAAACAGAAAGAGAAAAAGGAGAGAATTGTAGGGACATGAATGAAGAGGAGAAGGAGAGAGAAAGAGAAGGAGATAGAGCAGAGAGAGGAGAGAGAGCCCTCTGAGACATGAGAGATGATGTAGTGACGTTGTTTGAACGGACGGTTTTTTTTTTATTTTTATTTTTTTGATTTTGTTTTGGTTATTGTCATAGATTTGGACAATAAAAATGTATTGACCTAATATTGAACTTATAGGGAAAAAAATAAAATAAAATAAAATAAAATAAAAGACTCCAATATTTCGCAGAAACATTTTTTTTTTTATTCTATTTTTGTGGGTTTAACAAAATGGCATTCAAAGACGAGCAAGGAAAAAAAGCAAAAGGAAATTTGCAATGTTGGGGTTATATCTAGTCTCATCCTCCGGAGATGTCTTCATAGAAACACTTCTTAAAAGTCTCCACATACACTTCTTGCAAACATTTAACCACAGTCAATGATCCATCGCCATCGGGACTGCGAATGATCGCGGAATCCCCATCTGATAAATGAGGCCCGCCGGCCACCATACATAATTCCTTTCCCCACCCAAAATCAAGACCATGGAGCGGAAGCGATAGCCAGCTGACCACAGAAAGGTTTGGGTTCTCATAACTAGGCCCATCAGGACTTCCTAGTTGAAACTTGCTCAAGTCTGGCTGATTCTTCAGGAAATCAATCGCATCGTTTACCAACTCTCCGTCTAACCTTTCAATAGCCTCTCTTATTTTACTTGCTGCATAACCCAATGGCCTTGACACCAACTCGTCCGAGCGGCTGATTGCGCAGACATCAAAAGTTGCATTGCCAAAGTAACCTCGAGGCAGAGGCGGCTGCATGTGTCTGCGTATATCTACACAGATATCCAATGCAGTTAGCTGCTCAGGATTTAGCCCACGAGCTTTGCAAGCAGACCGCCACAAGTGTCCGGCCAACGTCTCGTACCTAGTATAACCACGGCCCTGGCTATCAAAGCCTTGGTATTCATTAGCCCTGCTTCTCAATTTCTCAACTTGGTCCTTGGTCATCCTCAACCTGAGAAGAAGGGTCTTCTTGTTCTTCTCCTCCTGCAGCAAGAGAGGCGGAGAATTGAACTCAGGATGATCAAGCCGAGGCTGCCTAATTGACGTGTCCCCTGCTCGCAGCAGCTTTCGATCAAGGACTGGTATTGTGTCTAGCGGCTCACCTCGAGTAATTCCTGCCCATTCGTGTATGAAATGAAGCGCGCTTCCTCCGTCAACCACGACATGACACACTGAGAGACCAATGCTAAAACCACCGCACTGGAACCTGGTCACTTGCGCTAGAAATAGAGGCTGCGTATCCAAGGGAGCACTATGGTCAATGGTGGGAATCAGAGGTTCAAATTCTGGACCAGGCGAAAAGTCTCCAAAGTCCTCCAGTTTGCACTCGGATTCAGCCTCTATAAGCTGAACACCTGCTGCGTTGCAATCAAGCTCAAGGCGGCCGCCACCAATGGAGCGTAAACGGCCGGAAATTGGATAAAACGGTACTAATACCCGGGCGAGTGAACTTTTCAGGGTGTCACCCATAAATGGAGACACAGAACTTGGCGACGGCCGGTAAAAGTAGATGGTGGGAATGTAGCACAGCATTCCGATTTGATCCAATTCTGATAAGGGAACCCGTCCGATCCAGGTCGGCTCGGCTGGTTTCACCGTGCAAGTGCCTTTGATATTCACAGCCATTTTCGTGCTGTAAGATTAAATTGGCAACGAGAAGGCTGCAGCTGCTGACTACTGCCCCCTTCACCCCACGGTTACATACTTATAACGAAAAAAAGAGATAGCTATGACACTTATTCATCTTTTAATAAATTTATTATTTTGAATTATATATTTTATTTTTATTTTAATTAAATTTTATTTAAAATTTTTATTTGCTTGATGATTTTTTCATCTTTATTTGCTTGATGATTATCTGTTTTACTAATAATGGCATAGATAAATAATAAAGTGATAAGTTTGTGATGGATGATATCGTGAGATTATAATAAATTTCATATCCAATGCATTTAAGAAGTGTTTCTTAAATTAAAATTTGGATTTGATTTTAATTGTTTAGTTTAAGTGTTGACAAATATAAGAATTTAGATAAAAATATATAAAAGAAATTACAAAGTGAAAAATTGAAAATTGGGAATAGATGTAAAATAATTTTATTATTATTTTATAGGATTTTATTTGTTGTATATTATAATATATTATATTACTTGATCAAATTTTCAATAGTTTTTTTTTATTTTTTTAATAATTTGTGTGTGCAAATATATATGAGGATTGGAGCATAAAAAACACATTAAAATGTTTTGTAAAAAAATAACATTTTAAAGGAAAAAAAAAAGGTTTGAAGATAGAAACAAGATAGAGTTGGATTGTTTCACTCAAAGCATTCAAAAGAGATTGATTTGTTTAAAGAAATTGGAAAACGATGGTAAGTGGGAAGCTGAGATAATTATCGAGCTAAATAATTCCGAATCCTTTCGATAGGAAGTCAAAAATTTTATGAGGTAAAAAAGAACTATTAGTTTTATATATTTTCATGCATCTTAACGGCCCAGGAGAATTTGTCATTTTATAAATAAAGAGACTATTAAATTATAAAATAAAAAAGGAGGAAGAGCATTAAATGTCAAAAGGAAGAAGATGAATTACAGATGGATTTAATAACATTCTAGTTATTTTGAGGCAGGTAATCCTGGGTTTTATTCCTGATTAGGACGGATAAGTTCCGGTTGTGTAAGCCTATGGGATCTATTATTTTTTTAGTATTTATGTATTTTTATAAATAAATTAGATGTGTTAGTTAAGGTAATAATTTTGTGTACTTTTTATTAATCTAGATCTAAATTTTTGTATCAATATTTATTTTGACAAAATAATTTAAATATTTAGATGCACTATGGTGAAATTTTAAATTTATTAATATCTAAATAAGTCATAAATGATTTTTTTTAAAAAAATTAATAATATTCAAATAATAATATTTTTTTATAAAATAAAATAAATAATAAATACTAAATAATTTTAAATTTTAATTTATAAATATAATAATTGATGTACTGGCAACGACGTTTCTGCCGCAAAACATCCCGGAATTCAACGAGGGTGTGGTTTTTGCACCCCAACTCAGCCTTTTGTTTCATGTGTGACATGCGATCCGCAATTCGGAAATAAAAGGGTTGACTATTAGGAACCTTCAAAGACTTTTTTTTTTAAATTAAATACCAAAAAATGTTCACATTAAAATTTATTTAACGATATTTGTATAAATATAAAAATTTGTAAATTTATAATTTATAGAACTGCTTCAAATGATATACTAATAATAATAATATTATTATTATTATTAAGATAAAATTTATATTCTAATTATTGCAATAAAGTTAATATAAATTATTTTTCAAGTTAAAATAAAATTATTAATTATACCAATATAATTATAAAATTAAAATAATAAAAAATTTTGTATAATAAAATTTTTGGTATTAAATTATATTTCTTACAGCAAAATAAAATTAATATGAATTTTTTTATAAACTTTTGTTGGGTTAATTGAATGTAATTATATAACTATTTTAAAAATATAATTATTCAAACATAAAATTATTTTAAATTATAATTATTTATACATATAAATAAAAATAATATTTTTAATTATTTAAATAAAATATAATAATTTTGAAAAGCTAAACAACAATTTAGTTATTGTATGCATCTTTTAACCACAAAAAAATCATATAAATATAATAATTATTAAATTTTAATTAATTAAAAATATTATTAATTAATATAATAATTTATTACGCCTAACGTTTGCATATTAAATGTGCCTGTAAAAAGCGGCCCGCACTTGTTGAAGAATCAAATAAACAAAAGAAAGCATTAAATGCAAAAACGAAGGATTTTTCATTTTTTTGTTGGTTTTGGAGAGGGTCGAAGTCTATATAGAGAAGCAGAATAAAGGACAAAAGATTCGAAATACTGCCTCCACACTTGTCGGGAGAGCCGGTGGCGGCTGGCCACGAAGGGCATTCAATACAAGGGAAAGGTGGCACGTTGATGGCCATTAACAACAACACTAAGCAAAGCCTTGCTGACAAGATATTGGGGGCCTCGGCAGCATGCCCCAACCGTTCAAGGAAGCGAAACTAAATATACAAGGCCTAGGGGAAGAAAGGCCCAGCCTTTTTTTTTTTTGGTCTAAGAATGTCGGTCGGACTTCTGGTACTACGTTTGCTTGCAGAATTCTATGGGCTGTCTTCAAGTTCTCCACCTGCAAGAGTACTAAGACCAGAGCCCAAAACGATCGGACTAACGCCCATACATGGGAGCAGAAGCGCGATCATACAAGCATCCCACGTAGCACAAACAACAAAACTTTAACTAGACAAGTCTGTTGCCAATGCGAATGCGAGATTAAACGACGAAAGAAATCTTCTTTTAGGTATGGAATAATATAAGTTGAAATATACAAAACCTTTTTGATTCATTTGGAATTCTCCCCCAATCGACTCAACAAGTAAATTCGATATCCACCTTCCACACATGTTCCCAAATTTGAGGGAAAAAAAAAAAAAACCCAAAAATGGACAATCGACTTTAGGATGTGATTAAGAATTAAATTATTTGTGTGAGCAACATTGATATTTTTATTCATAAATTAATCTTTTTAGTACACTACACCCATTTATAATACTTCTATTGAGGTTTTAATTTCTAATTATTTACTTTTTGTTTTTTTTTTTTGCATCAAACGAAGTTCTCTCTCCTTAGAAAGGAATAATTCCATTGATCCTTGTAGAACTGTAAGCTCTTCGTTTCTATGTTTTCTGTCTCTCTCGCTCTCTCTCTCCATACATATGTGAGTGTGCGTACTTATAAATAATGTGCCGCGATGAGCTAAGATAAATCATAAGTGCCAATCAATATTGATCAGGCCACAAAAATGCTCCCATTGCAAATTTCCTCCTCTTCAGGGCTACCCTCGAAGGCAATTAACCCATATTCTGTCAGAAGCAAGTTGATCCTCTACTCCATCTTCTCGTAGTCGCCCTTCTTGTATCGAGGATAATGAAGGGCCATTTTTAACCCTGAAGGATAGGCAGTTTCCCTCTTGATTATGTCTATTTCGGGCATAACCAGCTGCTTTGAGTTGGTTTACTCCTGAGGGGTGCACCTCTATCTATATAAGAAGCATCATTTAGGCCCCTCCATACATGGGGTCAGAGGCCCCCTAATCGGGCCTGTTTAGCCTTTTTTTTTTCTTCTTCTTCTTTTACCCTAATCTTTTCTCGCTTCATTTTAGGGGGCTGGCCCCCTATGGAGGGAACAAAACTGCTGCATTATATGGCCTAAGCAAAGTATAGAATCCCATAAGATATTCATAATTGATGCGAGGGTTGAAATTTCTATGGCTACTTGAGATTTATCATATCATGTGTGTTCGCTAATGGGTGCCAAGAAAGGCCACTCCTTGTATTGGCAAGATAATGACCAAATAAAGAGGACATGCAAGTCAGTAAATTGGGCCTATGTGGAAAAGCCTTTTGCTCTGTTAACTCCGCGGTATATTAATGATAAAGTCAGACTTTCTTTTCCTATACTGCTGCTCTCTGTTGTTTTTATTTCCGTCCTTCAAAATTTAAAGTTCATATTTGTATGGGAATGGAGAGCTAATATTTGAACTCTCAGCTAGTCAACTTCCACTCTAGGGCTTTACTGCTGTGCTTTCGTTTCCAACCAAACTAACTTAATTGGTTACTCTTTGCTCTCCGAAACTTGAGTCGTCATTGCATTAACTCTCTCTCTCTCTCTCTCTCTCTCTCTCTCTCTCTCTCTCTATATATATATATATATATATATATTTATATTTATATCTATATTTATATTTATATTTATATTTTGGGGGGAGGTAAAAAATAGCCTTGGAAGTTGGACCTGTCTCGTTTTATATGTATGTATAATATTTCCTTCTGTGCATGCATGCTAGGTATATCATGGGCAGGAAACCCAGTTCTTTTCTAGATCAACCATAAGCTCCTGGTTTATACATTTCTGATTCTCCCCTGCTATAATTTGCTGTTATACCAAAAACCTCCTGAACCAATCTAAACCCCCAGGTTTGTCCCCTTCGAGGTTACTGCCTTGTCTCTCTCAATGTCAAAAAAAGAAAAAAAGTTAAAGCTTCTTAATACGTTCTTCTTGTTTGATTTTCTTGATTTCTTTTCCGAAGTGCACATATGCATCATGCATGTTGTCTTTGACATTTTCTTCAGGTGTATGTAAATGTTTCCCTTCTATTCTGGTTTTTTAGAACTTGGAACATATACTTGTGCAGGTCCAATGATGAGAGGAGGTCTACGTAGGTGTCTTGACCACTGGAGGCTTGGCACGATGGTGCTTTCAATGGTTATCATGTTCGGTTCTTTGTTTGCTGTACTCCTGGGTACTAGATATCTTCCTCTCTCTCTCTCTCTCTCTCTCTCTCTCTCTCTCTCATGTCATCCCAGATAGCAAAAGTTTTCAAGATTTTCTCATCAAAGAGGGATTTCAAGATTCAAGATGCACATGCATGATCATGGAATTGAATTTTAAACAGTTGAACAATTTGAGCCTGGAATAGTCTAATTTCCCAAGTGCATATATAATTAGATGATATGGACATTGCACATATTCAATAAGCTCTATCGTTTCGGCTTGAATTTTCCTTGTATTAAAAAAAAAAAATAATGAGTAAGAAAAGAAGACATGAATCTGGTGTTATTAGATTTAGTTCAGATATCAGCAAGGTTAAGCAGCCGCTCCGTTCGTTCGTTTTGCTTTGTCTCAATGAACAGCAAATTGCAAATTCCAAATATTCAGACCATGCAGCAGCCACCATGCATATCCCTTTTTTATTCTTCTTTTTTTAAGAAATACCGTTTAGCCCGACTGAGTTTGCAAGTTTTGAGAAACTAGTGAGGCTAAATAGCATTATTCCTCTCTTTTTTTTTTTTTTTTTTAAATTATGTCCTTCCTGAATAACCATTCACGGACGCTGCCTATATAAATTAATTGCCTCTATTGTTACAAAATTCCAGTCTACATATTATCCTTCGTTTGCTCCTCTAAAGATTGAAGTGAAACGTGGCACGCATCTCAACGTGCTTGTAAATTACATGTATGCACAATCCAGTGTCCATGCAAATGTCGAGGAATGAAACGCGGTGGTGCATGCATGGATCAAAGGCTGCGTAGGTCTCACTCTGCATGCAAACACACATTTCTCAAGTTTCAGAAAGGGTTTTAATTAAACTTTTCCTTCCAGTACCTATGGCCTCAACTGAAAGATAATACCTAGAGAGATAAAGGACCAAAACCCTGGATCTGGGATTATTAATTATGTTTTCAGTAGCTGCGGTGGGTTATTGAAATGTTGGGTACTGACTGATTCATTACAATGTCTGCAGTGGTCGAGTCAATTCACGCTGATGCTGTTAGCGAAGCCGGCATTAAAGGACTAGCCTTTTCCAAGGAGAATGGCACTGTCCTTCCAACCAGGAAGCTCCTGCAGTCCACCGGTAAACAGTTGTCTCCCTTAAATTATCTCCTGTCTCTGTGTCCCCCCCCCCTTTTTGTTAGTGACTGTTCATATTTTGTTATTGGTTTTTGTGCCTTTTTCAAATTTTTCTATGCCTCAATGCCACCAGAGTTACAGTCAAGAATAATGATTTCAAGTTTGAAACTCAGTCCACGCAAATTAAAGAAAAAAAAAAGAAAAAGAAAAGAAAAGAAAAGAAACGTCTTTCTTTTTCTTTTTCTCGTTAAATTCAACCCTCCAGTCGACATAGAAAATTTGAGCAAACAGTTCATGGTGCGGGTGGGGTTCGGCTCACTCTAGGTCGGATTTAGACTGAAATATTTTACTTAAGCCCAAGTCCAGTCCAGCCCCAAGAATGGGCTAAGCACTAAAGCGAAAGTTCCATCCATGCAACACAACATGAAGGTCTAAATGAAAGTTCAGTAACAAGCCAACCTAAATCAATGGAGCTATAGTAGGCTGGGCCTAAAAACACAGAGACCATAGACATATTATATATGTACTTGCCCACCTGTCCATATAGTAAAACTCGTCCACGTCATTTTCATTGATTTCCTCTCTCTCTCTCTCTGTTTTTTTCTTGCTTTTTTTTTTCGTCTCTATTTTTATCCTTTTTTTTTTTTTTAATTTTCGTTTTCGTTTTAGTAGATGAACAATAAATGAAGTTTGAATATGTTGCTTTTTAACTTCAAGACAGGACTGAGTTCAAAACGAATTTAAATATGAGCGTTAGCAATTTAATGCGCTTAGAAACATGACCGTTAACGGATGCACGAGACCGAATCTACTCCGGATCTCGAAATCTTTGTTGGGTATTTTGAAAACCATATCTTGCCCACAAAATTTGAATTTCTTTTTTTTTTTTTTTGTTTACTTTTCTCGTTTGATATAAGATTTATAGATCGATTATGCTAAGTGAGTAATTTTACATGAAACTTTTTTTTTTTTTGGGGGGGGGGGGGGCCGAAAGAAAAGAAAAGGTCACGGGCTTTCAAGGGAGCCCAAAGATACACCAGCCTGCGACCAAAAGCTGATCCGATCAAGTATAGAGAAACAAAGAGTCGGCGTGTGAATCTTATAAAATCCAAAATGATTGTTGTTTTTTTTTTTTTGTAAGTCTACGAGACCGCGTCTAATATATATTAAATTGATTTGACTTGGGATCAAACTAGAAGATCCGCACTGATGAGCCATGTTTTTGTGAGCCCAAAAAACAGATTATGGTGACGGGAATCGCTTGGGGACAGTCTGCTCAAAGGACGATGTATCAATATCCCAGGGCTCGACAACCCCGCTTCCCAGTGGAATTCCAGCGTACACGGTTCAGATCCTGAATGTGTGTGTCTCAGGTTGCAGTGTCTCCAATATTCACATCAGCTGTGGCTGGTTCAGCTCAGCTCGGTTGGTCGACCCCGGAGTGTTCAGGCGAGTCTTCTACGATGACTGCCTTGTCAATGACGGGCAGCCTCTTGGCCCTGGAGAAACACTCTCCTTCCAGTACGCTAACAGTTTTCCCTACTCACTGTCGGTTTCCTCTGTAACTTGTTGCTGAACCAGTCTGGTTTGCTCCTAGTCCTTGCCCAGGTTGGCATCGAACTTGCTGCTTATTAACTATGTAAGGCGGTGGGTATTGCAAGACGTAACATTAGCCAATGGTGGCGGCGCTATAATATATCATATGGATTATGCTTTTGTACTATATATGCTTGAATGATGACCTTGTCAGGCCCTTCATTTACTAGAAGGGAATCCGACAAGCTATGCTTTGCTTTTTTTTCTTTGCTGGTTCGCTACGTAAAATGAAAGGATGATGGCCATTGCTTTGTTGAACTTGTTGCAACGCCGCTAATAGCTTGATGAAGGCCATGATGATTAAGGCTAGGACTCGCAACCATTTTTGCTTTCTTGTGACGCGAGATTCTTTCCTTCCCCAAAATATGAATTTATACGATCTAGCTTAACTGGGGACTGCTAACCATCAATTTGTCTTTTGTTACATCATCTTACCGTCAATAATAAACTGGTGGGATTGGCTACGGGGCAATTTTCTTCCTCGTCGGTTGTGACAGCCTGATGGGATCGGTTAGAGGAGCAAATATGGCATCGAACCCCATCATTAACTGCAAAACAGAAGTAGTACTTCACCGCTAGCCGAGTGCCCTAAAGAACTAAAGAACTTCAATTTCATCACAAGCCCGTAACTTGTCAACGTGAGCCAGCTTATTTTATTGTATTACAGCGAGAGTAAGTATGAGATGGCTTCATGGCAGAGCGATCCCCTTCTTTATAAGCATATCATAAACTCTATCGACTTTGCTGGCTTCGATGTTAAATAAAGGGTGAGCATCAGCTTTCTTAGTCACATTGCCCCTGAAAATTTCCCTTGTCATCACCTCTTGCATCTTTAGATAGAGAGGTGGCGGTAATCTATTCTCCGAGCACAGGCGCTTCTCCTGCCAACGGATGAAAATATGCGGCTTTAGGCAGAAACAAAACAAACACAAGAATGTAAACTCGGATAGAAGATAGGACAATAAATGCCGCATGGAGAAAAATGCAAAAACTCGTCATCTGATCAATCCAATCCACCAGGACAGAAATAGAAGAGTTAAGTGCATCAATGGCAGATTTCCTATGGTAAATTTAACTGCTAGCATCAGACTGAGGTAAAAAGCACACAGATACATATCCAAGTCTATCTCCAAGCTAGAAGACAACAAAACTCAAAACTAAAATTTATGTAACATCAACTTAAGGAGGAATGAAGAGTCAACTGGAAAATTATTCTTGGAGCAGAATGAAAACTAGCCGACATAATTCATATATGTATCCCAAAAGAATCTAGAAACTGGGAACATAATACTTACAGATTCAGACAGTAACTGTATCTCAAAAAAGGCAGTAATGTCCAAATCATTAGCATCGCTTGAAGAGCTCTGTCGAGCAGGTCTTGAATTTGAATCCTTGCCAGCAGACTCTGAAGCATTGAATGGATTTGGACCTCCCTGGTTGCTTGGACCAGCCAGGGCATTTTCTTGTGCTCTCTTGGAACTGTCTTCAGCTTCCCTTTTCCTTTTATGTTCCAGATATCTATCTGCCTCAGCTGATGAGCGGCAACCGGCAGCTCGAGCTTCCTACATGGTTATAATGTGTGTATGAGAAAAATCAATTCAATACCATTAAGCAGATCAAATATTTTGATGTAGAAATGCATGTCCTACATGCTTAAAGCCATATGAGGGGTTGGTTCATCTTGAATCTTGAAAGATTAAGTCTTGGGTAGGGAGAGAGGAAACATCTTAGAATCTGCATCTGACACATTGCTTCCTAGATCATGTTCAAAGAAACAATAATAAACTAGCAAATGCCAAGGTGAGAGCCCTGTACCCTAAGTTCTTGAATTCTTTTCAGAGTTCGTTGCTCAGTAATAACAGTCTGAAGCAAATCCTCATGCTCTTCCTTGGAATGAAATCGCATGAAGGTATCATAACGCCGACAGAGTGCCCTCTCTTCAGCAGACAAATCCTTCTCAAAGGGATTAGGATAAAGTAAATTTCTTTCTAATATTAAATCCTTTCTGCGCTTCCTCTCATCGAGCCTGCCAATAACAGACTACATCATTCAACTGTTTATGGTGAGCTGTAATATAAACCAACTCATGCCACAACTTTTAAACAGTCAGTATAACAACTCAACATAATTCAAAGGCTTGCTGAGAAATTAGTAAAAAATCAAAAATATACTCAAGTTAGTTACTCTCTACCTCTTTGAATAGATACGCAGCACTCGCAACTTCAGCTCTCGCTCTTCTTCGGTATCTGTGTCTTTAAATTCCATCTCAGCCAGTAGCTGCTCAGCATCATTGTCATATTCAGGTTCAAACTCTTGCCGTTTGGGGTTATAACCACTCATTTCAATTAAGGACGAGCCGTCATTGCCAGAAGAAATTGGTTTCTTCACTTTAACATCCCTGTCGATCTGACTTTGAGGATCTGCCAGCAGAGTAACAATTAATTATAAGTGGAACTAGTACCATAAACAAAATCAACAGAAGATCATAACTCAACAAGTTGTTCATCTTATCAATGGATGGAATAGCACATAACTGAGGGATTGAAAACACAAAAGCAAACATATATAAATGGCCTACAACATAACCAACTCCAACTACTTGTGGGATACAAATTCAGCTTCCCCTTAAGAAGTACGGAATTAATCTGTTAACATGAGGGACAATTTCACTTGGTCATAATTTCCAGTATTTCACCATACCCAGATTCCAGAATCCTAATCTAGCTAGCAACCATCCAACTTATGGATTGAATAAGAAGCATTGGTAAAACCATTTTATGGAGTCTAGAAGCATTGGATGAAGACATGATCAATGAAGCTTATTATATAACCATTGTAATTATGAAAAGAATAATAATTACACCACCAACATCATCCACTTATTGTACACAGGAAATATGCATAGTAGACCTTGCACGATGGTGATAACAGCTTTCACAGCAGCTGTCATTACCACATGACTGTTATTAGTAGGATGAATTCAGATTCTACACTCAAAGTTTGAGAAAACACAACAAAGAATTGATTATGCATAAGAGATTATGTGGACGGTAATGTTTGCTAATGTGCCACAAACTCACCTGTGGTTAGCAGACGGCCAGAGGAACCACTTTTGCTCATTTCTTCAACTCTGAATTAATAAAGAAACAGGTGTAAAAAAGTCTGACATTTAACAGGCGATAGCATGCACACAATGGGATATTGACAACATACTTTACTCTTGAGGGAAGCAATGGTGATTCTTCCTTCAATGAATGCTTCCCAGGTATAGAAGATCCTATGAGTCATAGGTCAGCCAAGAAAGGCATAGCATTAGAAAGAGAATTAACAAATAGAGCTAGAAACTTCAACAAGTAATGCCCGACAGAGTCAACATTTCAAATAAAAGCAAGAGAGAAGAAAATTATTGTTAGAAGGAAAAGGATGTAATGGAAGCCTTATCACAAACCTTTTTTGTCCTCACCATGCCCTTTAGCCATAGCAAGAAGCTCCTTTTTATTTTTCCCCACAACATGAGACAAGTCCTAGGAAGAAGGAAACATTATCAGCATGTTTACCCTTAAGCAGGAAAAAGACCAAAACTTGAACTAAACCTCAAAAATAAATAAAATTGAGCTTCTCATAACATCATACTGGGAGGGGGAAGTATGGAGAGTTCAAATAGACACTTGTATAGTGTTCAATGCACATTTCTTTACTCTTTGTCCCAACATGCTCAGCAACTTCTGCCCAGTTCCCCAGGCCATACATTTCAATACCCTAAAATCAATGAAGCAAGATTGCATGCAAGTTATATATCAGCACGACAAATATCTCATGAACAAACAAAAAGACTCTTAAGGACTTAGAAAGGAAAGGAAGACAAAAACATAACACCTCTAGAAGAAGTATTTCATCATCTGCATTCCAGTCAGGACAAATAAGCGGAAAGGATAAATTATCCTGTAAAGAAGAAAATCCATTCAGATAATGCCGTCAACCACAACATGACAAATTCAAAACTATGTCCGCATGTGCTGATATGAAGAAAACAAATAAAAACTCGGACGCATGCTATGGCATCCAACATAAAGATTAGTTGAGGAACAACCAAGGTTCTGACGCTTAGATTACATTTAAACTGCTGATACAGGAGCAACTTTACTTCAGGACAACAAAGAAGCATATAGAACAGAATCATTCACAACTTCAGAACCAGGTTTTTAGGAAGAAATCACTAACCATGACTCTGTAAGTGTGATTGCATTTATGAGGCGTCACCTCAGCTCCAACAGAAAAGCACTCTATGCATAAGTCAAAATCTGGGCACATAGCACACTTGATCCGGATCTTCCCTGTTATATCCTTGTTGCAATAATTGCAATGATATAAAGCCCTCTTCCCATCACTTGTTCCTTGACCTGATCCAGAATAGGGAATATAAAATGGAGAATATACAAGGAAAAGAAATATCCATATGATGTATATGATTAATTCAATTACTATAGTAAGTCCATCTTATACAAGCTTCTAAATGCGTGATTTCTTATTAATTCTTTGACACATACAAGTTAAAGGCATAAGATAAGCTCCACTAATCAGAATTACAATTCCAACTTGAATTTGCAATGCCAGCTACTATTCAGAGATAGAAAAATTTAAAGAATCTTTGCTAAACATTTTGCTAAACTGATAGTCCCTCACCAAAATTAACCTTATTAAGACTTGCTTTTACAAGAAAAATCACCTGATGCTAAAGACTCGGAATTTTCTCCGCTGGCAGCATTCTTCTTTCTTCTTGATCTGCCTTGCCAAAATGGTATCAGGGTTAAGCAGAAAGTACACATAAAATCATTCTCAAAAGAGAAAAAAGAGACCTAAAAAGAAAGCGGGAAAATGTTTACGAACCAAGAAATGGCAAAGTTTTGAAGAAACGCAGACAAGAAACACAAAGAAGGACGACAAACCAAGAAGCAGGCACAAGCCTGAATTCAAAACACAGACAACTGAAATAAATGAGAACGAACCTCTGGATGGGGTCTTCATCAGCAGAGTGGAAATTCCCACGAGAACGACCCATATCTTCTTCAAGCTCAGCGAACTCAGAGACACCTGTGTCTGTATAAATCTATCCACAAGGAATGTACTTTCTCTATCCAAAAGGCAATGAACAAGAACAAGCAAGAGCCTGATACTTCTAGAGCCAAAGAATGAAGCAAAACCCTAATAGTAACCCAGAAAGTTGAGGAAGTTGCAAAATTGGCAAGAAATCTAAGAGCCGACTGTAGCTTCCAAAATGGGTCGTGATTGATAGCTATAAAAATCAAATCTTTTTGAGAATTCAAGGCAATGATGGTTCAAGAAATTGAAAAGGGGTTTAAGAGCAAGTGTATCTTCCGAAATGGGCTTAAAGAGATTGGTTCAACAACAAAACTCCGAAGATTTTTTGAACCTTTTTCAGGATTTAGAATTGAATTTGTGTTCATCTGGTTGACTAACTACGTGAGCTGTTCAGCCTTGGCAACCCCTGGTTATGTGAGCTGTCGAACAGACAGTCAGACGCTACCGTGAGAGCGAGTGACTGAAAAACAAAAAAAAAAAAAAAACACAAGGTTTCAACCCTCAATTTTAAATTTTGAACACTTTTATTCTTCCTCGATCCAGAAAAAAAAAATCTGGAGATATTCGGGGA
The DNA here is from genome assembly GCA_019804595.1 of Bruguiera parviflora. Lineage (NCBI taxonomy): Eukaryota > Viridiplantae > Streptophyta > Magnoliopsida > Malpighiales > Rhizophoraceae > Bruguiera > Bruguiera parviflora. The sequence continues at coordinate 9,594,261 of CM034049.1, forward strand.
AAAAAGGAAAATTGAATGTGTTTGTTTGGCGAGAAAGTCAAATTTCCCCGGTCAAGAAAATGTTGCGATAGGTTTTTTTTTTTGTTTTTGTTTTTGTTTTCTTAAGAGGCCATTTAGCCCAGAAATAAAAACGGGGAAACTGGGATTAAAGCCCCAGTCTCTCTCTAACCCGTCGGTCAGGTGGTCACTCGGCCGATCCGACTGCTTTGTTAGCGATCGTTTTTCGGACAGTAAACGGTTGCGTTTCTCGGCGGCGTTCCGCTTCTGTCGGAAACGGCCCAATTAATTTAGGCCTTATCTTACCAAGAAACCCCCAGGCCCATAAAAAGAAAGACAAAGTCGGCCCATTCAAGTAAATTGGGCCTCCAAAATTAAATTTGAAAAAAGTCTTAAGAAGCTCAAAAGGCCCATTACTAGCAATACTCGCATGGAGATGCGCATTCCAATGAAAATCCAGCCCAAAAAGTAACAAATTTTGGTATTTAAATACTAAAACCCTAAGTCACTAGTCACAACGTCTAATAGTAGAGTCGTTTAAATTCCACCTTAATTCTTATAAATCGGAAAAAGAAAACAAACAAAAAAAGGATAAGAGCCCCTTCTTTTTTTTTTTTTAGCTTGCAATAATATTAAACGTACCATAAGTTTTTTTCTCCTTGCCCGATGTTCTCTGAGTTGATGCTCGCTTTCGTAGGTTGTGATTATTTGGCGGCGTTATTACCATAGCCGATGCTGTCCCAATCGCCTCTAAGTCTTCATCGTTTGTTTTTGATGCTTCTGTTGCGAGGGGAATCGTCTGCATTGTAGACGTTGGTGATTGAGATTTTTCTGAATGCATCGCATTAACATTCGATGGCCCCATTGTAGAAGGAATGGTAGATGAAGTCGTTGAATGAATATTATCCATAGACGGTAGTATTGCGGTGAAAAATGGTGCAAAGTAAAATATTTGATGAACGTGAAGCTTCGATATCAAAAGTATAGAGATATTCTAAGAAGAAATGCCGGAGAGATAGATCTTTGCGATGCTTCCCCGACGCGAGTTTGTGTGTGTGTGTTTGTGCATATATATATATATATATATATATATATATAGTGTAAAAGACTATATAGTTAACGATGGTAGAAACAATGTTCAAATTAACGTCTATACTTCACGTCTCATAGATTTTGATAAAAAGCCAAAAAAAAAAAAAAAAACAAACCATTTAGACTTCATGATTGTTCTAATTAGCCATAATAATATTTACTTGAAACAAGTTTTAATCTCTCTATTTTATCATAACATTTTAAGCTTCCCTTTGCTTTACCAATTTTTGTCCCAAGATTTTATAAGAAATATGATAATTTACCTCAAACATTACCCCATTCCATTTCGTAAAGAAAATTAAAAGGACTGCATATTATGTCCGCAGAATTCTATCAAAAAAAAAAAAAACCCCTAAAAAAGTAAATTTAATACGAAGACCAATCCACAACAAGACGCCGTCATAACGGCGGTTATACCTTTATATTTCAGTTTTAAAAAAAAAAAATGCATTTACGGACATTTTAATTTTCTATAATTAGTACTGGACATGATTTCAGTAGAAGGTGCATTGAATCACTAAAATTTACTTTTGCAAACGTTTATTTCGAACCATATTTACTTTTTTTACCATATTTTTGTTACCTTATTTCACGATTCCGTTTTCCTTTTTTGGTTATTGTCATTGTTCTTTAAAATGACTATATTCCGAAGACCGAAAGGCTTGCATTGTCCTTGGAGAAGGGAAAACTAGGAAAAGAAGCCTTACATGGAAACCAGTGATGTACGAACTCGCAGAGATTTTTTCGTGTGAGTTCAATGTTCAGGGTAATATCCACGAAAAGTGAAATCTAACATTATAATTTTATAAGTATTATTAGGTATTAATACATAAATAGTAATATAAAAATAATGTTTTTACATTTAATTTTACATAAAAAATAATATAATAAATTGTTATAAGTAATTTTATTTATTTATATAATAAAGTGAGATGTAATTGGCGTATTATTTTGTTGTTATTTAATGTTTTTTAGAAGGAACCATAAAATTATTTTACAGAAAGAAGGTAATTGTAATCTTTTAGAAGAAAAGCCTGATAAAGGTGGATGGTTAAAAACGTTAGAAAGGAGTGACCAAACATTGCAAAATTACATACAAAAATCTTTAAATTTTTGGGATAAAATTAAAATTAGTATGATAAATGCTCAAATACAGTGCAGATTTCCCCACCCTTCTCACCGAGGCAGCGAAAAAAAAAAAGAAAAAAAAAAGAATTGCTGGGTTAATAATAATAATATATAAATAAAAAAAAAAACTAGGGCCCACGGTCTATTTTCCCCAAATTTTCACGCAACTTTCTTTTATACGGTTAACCAAATAAGGGAGTTTTATATCATTTTCTACTCAGCCCATTGTTTCCAATGCTCTTCTCACAAAACAAACACCCTCTAAGAGCCCAGCGAGTCCAGCGTTAAATCATTATTTTCTTAAAAATATATATTAGTGGATAAATAGACTTCTGGGATCAGCTGAGGTCTGCGTTGTTAAAATTTTGTTGTCTCTGTTTGACCAGATATCAGGCGTATATATATATATATATATTTCCAATTTTCCACCGTAGATGTTGTTTGACGACACACACATTCCTTACGTATGGAAAATTCTAACAACGAAAATAAAGAATTTAAGAATTGTGACCTAACTCTACTGCTGCAGCCTGGCTTTAGTCGAATTTTAAGTTCAACGTATTCATTATGGAGTGACTGACTCGGGAATCGATTTATGAAATTGACGGGGCTTTTCTTAAGCATTATAATAGACAGAGAAACTCGTGACTTGTGTGCAATCCAAAACACATTTTCAAAAGTAGACAACATGGTAGACAGGATATGCATATTTGTATTTCTGACTATACTAGTTTTCCACAAGGAGCATTAAGTTCTTACTTGCTCGGTCAACAAAAGGCGACTAGGTTCGTATAACAAAATGCGCAGACAGTTCTGACCATTCAAAGATTGTTATATAAACAAAAGATTTATCAGCCCATGAATTTGACGGTTGATTTAATACACCCACAAAAAAGAAAAAAATATATTTTTATAAAAAGAAGAAGAAGAAGAAGAAGAAAACACAAGAACCATGTTCGCGTTGGAAATTCCTGGAATTAAACTGAGGGTGTGACTATAAAACACCTTCGGCTTCCCAAGTAGTGCAGAAACGAGATTGGAGAAAAGACATGGATACACTCACTGTCTCTCCAAAGCTGAGTGCTCCAGTTTTCACCACTCCTTCAAGGAGTACCAACGGATCATTTCCAGCTTTCCTTGTCTCTGTTCCCTTTCAGTATTCTGCATCTCCCAGGCGTCCTGTAAAGGTGCACTGCAGCAAAGCTGCAGCTGATACGATAACCAAAAAGCTGCCTCCAGGGCCAACGAAGTTGCCTATTATAGGGAACTTGCACAACTTGGTTGGCTCTCCACTACCACACCATGCTCTCGCAGACCTTGCCAAGGAGCATGGTCCTCTCATGCATCTCAAATTGGGCGAGATTTCTGCGGTGGTCGTTTCATCGCCTGAGATGGCCGAAGAAGTTTTGAAGAACCAAGACCTCAACTTTGCTCAGAGGCCTCAGTTTCTCGCCTCCACGATCACCACCTATGATGGCCAAGACATTGTCATGGCTCCATATGGGGATTACTGGAAGCAAATGAGGAAGGTTTCCACCACGGAACTCTTAACTCCCAGAAGGGTCCAATCCTTCTCTTCTATTCGCACCGATGAGGTCTCCAATCTCCTTGAATATATCCGGTCCACCGCCGGAACGCCAATCAATTTCAGCGAAAAGGCTTTCTTGCTGACAAACAGAGTAACCTGCAGAGCAGCATTTGGCAGCAAGTGCTCTGAAGAGGATCAAGCAACAGTCATAGAAGCTGTGGAAGGTATAATGGAGTCGGCAGGAGGTTTTCATTTTGTTGATTTATACCCTTCCCTACAATTCCTTCAAGGAATTAGCGGGATAAAAGCTAAATTAGAGGGACTCCGAGACAGACTAGACATGGTGTTTGATAGGATCATACATGAGCACAAGGAGAAATTGTTAAACCAAGGTCATGAATCAGGAGATGATGATCTTCTCGATGTTATTCTAAAGCTTCAAGGTAGCGGCAGCCTTCAGTGTCCTATTACCAGCAAAGCCCTCAAAGCTGTCATCTTGGTTAGTCGCTTCAGCTATGAATTCTCCATTATTGTCGTCAGCCATTTTTTTAAATCAAATTCAGGCATTGTAGCTTTCTGTCTATTCTTTTTTTTGTTTTTTCATTTTTTGGTTCCACTTTCAATAAAAAATTAACCAATTAGAGAACTTCTTGCGTTCAACCCTTGTGCAGGATGTATTCGTTGCTGGAACTGACACTTCATCGGTAACAACCGAATGGGCTATGGCAGAAATGATGAAAAACCCAAGAGTCTTCAAGAAGGCACAAGCTGAAGTGCGACAAGCCTTTAAAGGAAAGAAAACGTTCACTGAAGCTGACGTTCAGGAATTGACCTACATAAAGTATGTGGTGAAAGAAGCTTTGAGGCTACATCCTCCAGCACCTTTGTTGGTTCCAAGAGACACAAGAGAAGATTGTGAAATTGACGGGTATCATGTTCCTGCGAAAACTAAACTCATAGTCAATGCCTGGGCAATCGGGAGAGATTCTGAGTACTGGTCTGATCCTGAGAGCTTCAAACCCGAGAGGTTTGAAAACAATTCAGTTGATTTCAAAGGGCAGCACTTCCAATTCATCCCTTTTGGAGCTGGAAGGAGGATGTGTCCAGGTATAACTTTTGGCCTGGCCAATATTGAGTACCCTCTTGCTCAATTACTCTACCATTTCGACTGGGACCTCCCGCATGGAGTCACACCAGAGAACTTTGACATGTCTGAAAATTTTGGAGCAACTGCTGGAAGAAAAAATGACTTGTATTTGATTGCCACTCCTCACAAGCCTTCACACGACGACTCAACCGAACGCAGGGAGGCAATGAAAGTTGTGAATTAAGAGTTATTGCAGATCCTGTTCCACTCCATCCCCGGCTCTCTGATCTTCATTACAAATGCATATAACTCCTAACGTTAGTATATAAAATGGTGCAAATACCACAAGGAATTGTCCTGCAGTGGTTGTCTGCTTGTTGTATCAGATAGCAATAAAGATTCTTGCTTTCTTTTGTATGCTTCAGCGGTATAAACAGTGTCTAAAAGATAAGGGAAGAAGAAATCAGAAACGACTTCTTCGTTGATTAGTTGAAATCAGCTAGTTATCTCATCAAATTGGAGCTCAGGATATCTTAACAGAGTGAAATCAAGTTTAGTCCAGAACTAAATCTGTATCATTTATGCAAAATTAAACCTTTTTGCCCAGACTTCAAACTATAGATAGCAAGATCTGATTGGCATGTGGTGTTGTAGTCCAATCTTGAGACATAGCAGTGACAATATAAAAAGCCACTGCCCCTCTTTAAGACTTCGAAACAGGAGTCAACAAATTATACGTAGTGCATAAGCACCAATTAGATCACTGCATATCAAATAAATTTAGTATTTACGATTCATTTCTGCATGGCAAAATGCGCTATGTGCAAGCAATGCATGAGCCACTGTATATAATCTAGTACTGGGGCATGCATAAGCCAATGGCGGCGGTGCATTCACTAATCGGACCCGCCATTCCCTTCTCGCACATGGTCATTCGGTATTCCATTTGCACCAAGTAGTGGAAATTAGGGTCATTGAGTGCATAGTTGCAATGATTGTATTTCCAGCACGATTCCTCACTCTGAATGTGAACGATGGAGTATGGCGTATGGATTATCACTGTTGAGAAAAACTGCGGGACACATTTCTTCTTGAGACCAATTGACCAGGGAATTTATAAAATTGTGCTTAGGGTAACTGAACCGTAGCCCCACGTCATCCAGCTGCAGTGTTTCGGCAAGGAAAGGAAAACTTCCTCGACAAATTAGTATTGCTAATGGCCGTATTTCTTGCAGTCAACAGTCAAAGCATTGAATATCAGCGATGGAGTTTGATTCTAACGAATGATATCCTTTGTTTACCGATAATTTGCAAAGTTAGGTGGAATGCAGGTGTGATAAATGTTTTTTTCCCCCCTTCTCCCGACGGCATCATTCGGGAGGAAAGCTGAAAAGACAAGAAAGAAAAAAATGCCAAAGATAAACGAAGGGTCAAGTCTTCATTTTGCACCCGTCTAACCATCCCAACAGCATTTTTGAATCGGAAAAATCCAAAGCTAACACATGCATCCTTTTGCTACGTATATATGTACAAATTAAGCCCACAAACGAGCTCAAATACTCGGAAAAGCATCTTAAAATAGCAAGAGTTCAAAACTCTACTCGTTCAGTTCAAATAAATTGATTAATTCAATATAACTTTGCCACAGGAAGTTAAAAACCTCTAGATCACTGTACACAGTAGTACATGGTGGAAAAATAATCCCAATACTAGACGGACAATGTATAATTGTACGTACCTTTGACACCATCTGTTATAACACAGTTTTTTTTATTTTTAATGTTTAAATATTTGTAGGGCCAGCAGGATTATTTTTATTGAAGAAGAAATTTACATTTCTTTATAATTGTTATATTACATACTGTTGACACCATCTTTTATCTTGTCTCCTAGTTATAAAATTTAAGTTCTACCCACATATCCTTTTTTTTTTGGGGGGAGGGGGGGGGCCTAGAAGGCCCCTTATTCTTAAGGTGAGGAACGAATCTCTGTGTTTTGTTTCTTTTAATGGGAATTGAGAATATATGTGCATTGCTAGACGAGACGCAACAGTTCTCTAATATGGTAACCCTACAAGCCATGTGCTATAATTCCAAGGATAGAAGCTAATTTACAGGAAGCAAAATTTATGGAGAAACTCTTCTGGAATATCTAATAGCAACAAAATTTGACTAAAGAGTTTTTATGCAAATTATCCTTAAAAATTCCGTATAATTTTAACAAAAGACAATTGATATAAAAAGTTCAAAAATATATATGTTTGAAATGTTGAACAATACTGAAATTTCCCTCAAATTTGTCTCTTAAGATCACGTGGACAAATTTTCGAATCAAATCAGTGAGGTGCGATTTGAAAGTTTTTGAGAATCAGAACCGCACAAAACATATTGTCCCACCCTGCACGAGAAACATCGACGGCTTTAAAAAGAGTGCAATCAAAGGAGCAGGTTTCGGCTGCATGCCATCGACACACCAGTTCTAACTAAATTAAATTACAAGCAGCCCGCGCCTCTGACGCCATTACAAAAAATTTGAATTCGGACAGCGCCACCAATATCAGACACCCATGTCGCCACGCGTCCTCCTCCATTTTTAAATCAAGTCTCTCTGCTCAATTTTCGCATGCTCTCTCTCTCTCTCTCTGTGGCTAGTTTCAGTTCAATTCAATGGCGTCTCGCTACAATTCGTACGATTCACGGTACCCCACGACCTCTTCTCATTTCTCGGACCCATCTTCCTCCGCTGAACTGAATTACAAGCCTTCTCCGACAACGGCCTCGCGAGCGATTGTGAAGTCGAAGCCGTCTGATCTGTCTCAGACCGGCAATATCAGGACGAAGAGCAATGGCGATCGCAACTTGAGTGCAATGGTGAAGAGATTCATGGAAAGAAAAGCGGCATTTTCAGCGACGGCGACTAAAGGGTCGTCGAGAAATGTGGGGCTGGTGATTCCGGTGGATGCGGTGGCGGAGGACTTGAAGAAGACGGCCAGGAAAGGCACGAGCTTTAGTGGGCTGCAGAAGAAGCTCTTCGGGCAGGAGAAGAAGAAGGAGGAGGTCAAGGCGCTGGCCGAGGTGAAAGGTGGCGGGATTAATAATGGGAATACGAGGACATTGGCGATGGTTTTGAGGAGCGAAAGGGAGCTTTTGAGTGCTAATAAGGAGATGGAGCTTGAGATTGCAGACCTCAAATTGGCGCTTGAGGGCAAGAATAGAGAAGTGAGTTTGTGTTACTGAATCTGTTGACTTTCTGGGTTATGGCCTTTTGGGCTTAGCTTGTGAAACTCAATTTCCAAGTTGTTGATTAAGGACGGATGCATTCATTGATGTTTGCTTGTTGGGTAATGACAGGTAGAGAAATTAAAAGATGTGTGCTTGAAGCAAAGGGAGGAGATTAAGGCATTAAAAAGTGCAATGTTGTTTCCTGACGCTATGAGCTCTCAGCTTCAGGATCTGTTAGAGCAGCAAGGATCGGAATTGAAGCAAGCGAAAGAACTCATCCCACCTCTGCAGAGGCAGGTCACTTCTCTTACAGGCCAGCTAAAATACCTTGCTGAAGATCTTGCCGAGGTATTGCCCGCAGCAAGCCCATATCCTACTTTCGAGATTTCCCAACTTTGCAATTTCTCTTTTTGGTGCTTCCGATCAAGACATCGGACTTGTTACAAGTTATTTCATTGAACAGCATTTCAGTTTTTGAGTTGCGGTGATTGATAGTAGTTACAATGGCTGTTCCAGAGAAACATATGATTTAGCTAATGAAACCTCCCCGCATTGAAGTATTTAGGAATTTCTTCAAAGACAATGCAGTGAGACGCAAACACCACAATAAGCATTAAGCTTCTTCAGATATTCTATTTGCAATATAACTCATAGTCAATGTCTATTCCTGTGAGGTTTTCCTCTTTCATGGTATCATCCAATTCTAAGACTGATCACGTCTCTTTCCTATGACATAGTTGTTAGAAAGGATAACCTGCGTGACAGTTTTGATGGGTTACATGTGCGAATGTGTAGGATAAGTTGATTATTCTTCATACTATGTCATGCATACACTGTTAATTGCTGGCGTGTTGTCCCCCTGTCTATTATATGAAGCCTTCAGAGTTTATGGTACTGCTTCGGATGTCACTTTGTTCACAATTCTTGGGAGCTGAAATGTGGTGTTAAAATGTCTGTTTTATGAGTGGCCAGGTAAAGGCAGATAAATATACAAGATCATGTATCCCAGGCCGTGGCAGTTCACCTATGACACCATCATTCGATCATGAAGAAGCCACTAATTCTTTGGTAAGTGCACCATGAAATTATGCATATCATGAGCTGTAGTCAGTTGCTATCATGCGAACTTCAAATGGGTCGTTAATGTGTAAGACATGCTTTGATTTCATTGTACTATTTTGAAGAAGCCAACTCACGATGAAGTATCACAGCTTCCTTGAATTTGAATTTTTGCTTTCAAAAAGAAAAAAGGAAAATTCAACATGACTTACTTCTGCTAAATTTCTTGTTGTTGGCATTGATGTAATTTCCTTGATCAATTTTGGGTATGCTTCCTACATGAACCCCCACTTCCATTCCCAAAGAAGTACCCAAAAAAACACATTTTCCTCCTTGCAATATCATTCATTTTAGCTTGCACTGTGACAATATGCTCCATTCAGGAGTTCAGCTCATCAGGTGCTGCAACACCTGGAAGTCCAGATGACTTATTTCTCAAGGATTTGAATCCATGCTTAACACCCTTTTATGCCAAGACAAAGTCCAAGGTTAGCACACTGCCCTCTTTCAAGTATTGATACACTCCCATAACATTGCTCAATATCTGTTTCCCATACTTTGCAAATGACTGAACGGACCTGTTTAATAGGAATTTGAGGCAATGGGTTATGATTCTCCCGTTGATCAAAGCTTGTCTGAGAAGAGCATGCAGATGAGCGATGAGCTTAGTCTCAGTTCTAGACTCAGTAATTTGTCCAAAAGTTCTGATGGTTGCCAGAGAACTAACACAGGAAGCAGAGTGACTAGATCAGCTCACAGATCAGCTGAAGGCAGAGGGACTCGTGGAAAGCAGATGTACCAGAAAATTTTCTAAATCTTGTTGCGTTGTAGGCTTGTAGTCGTTATAACCCCTTCCTCCCCCTCTCCCCCAAACACCGAAAGAGGCCACAAAAATCACGTCTTGCTACTCCTTTTGTCAATCATGGATCAGTTTTGTTAATAAAAACCAGACATCGAACTCTCGGAATCAGAAGTATGGCGACAGGTCCTGTTTGTACAAAGTGGGGGTATAAGCACTTGAATAAGCGACGAAGAGCTGTACACTGAGTCACCAGATATGTTGGGAGGGCTCAGGGCTATATATCATGTATTGATCAAGTACTGTTTCGTTAAGATTTTAAGCCATATCTGTTCTCTCAACGCGCCATAAGAGTATGAAGTCTTGTTTGCATTTATCACCGGAAAATAGTTCCTGCTCGTTGGAAAAAACCAATTGATGAACCCGAGCTCCGAATTTGGGCTAACTGGGTGAGGTTTTATAAAACCCAATTGCCAAAGGTTGGGCCAAAAGCCCTTCCAATAACACGACATGAGCAGGTGCTGAATGTATGGAAGGGATTTACGTCCGTGGATGCTCTCAATCTATTTATTATTATGCCACAAACTAATTGGGATGGTTTATTTAAACTAGTCGTTAATGTGGCTTGGCAGGAGTTAAGTCTCTTCTAATGAAAACCCCATACGATTGCCCATTGGGTCAAATGTTTTCAGAGGTCGCCATCGAGACCTAGGCAAAGGTTTCGGTGTCGTTACCACCTACCAGTTGCTACCATGGGCAAGGTACAAGTGTGCCTTGTTTTGGGTCTGCCTTATGTTGACAACTTGACACGAGTGTAATGTGATTGATCGATGAAGCCATGGATGATGACATAAGGGCTTCAAATAGTCAAATGGCGTAAAAGCCAATGGTGCAATAGGGAATGCAGAAGTATCACAAATGAGAACCTTCAGGAGCACGAGGAGATGTCTAAAATGGTCTGGTGGAGAACACAATTTATTTCCTACTGAAGTATATACATATTGTCCATGTTCAGTTTTTCACAACAAAACTGTAGCCTATTACAAATTCTGGATCTCCTTCATATGCCGTTTTCGCATTTGTCATTGCCAGGACCTTAGAACACTCCACCACCTGTAGCCATCCTAATTATCTGAAAAAGAGCTGCAAGAAAACCAGGAAAATAAAATTTTTAAGGAATATATCACATCCATGGAACATGAATTGTATCTAACATTCAGATTAAACTGAAATATATGAAGATTAAAATTGCATTTCAGACATGCCAGTCTATTCTTGGAGGTGTGTAGAAATGTCATCTGTTCTTAGTGGTCCAGGCAATTTTACCACTAGCAATAAACTTTCTTGGAATGACCCAACTAGGAGTTAGCCCTTGAGGCCTTAAACAGAAATGTTAAGGAAGATGAGTTTCAGAATGCCTGGTTTTGAAGAAATGGGATCATTTCATGATTGACTAAACAAAACATTTTAAAGAAATAAACTCATTAATGGTATTATTGAAACAAAAATACCATAATATTGCAGAAATAAACCCATTTCATTGGCTACACAATAGCAAATCATCAGCATATGCCTAAACACAAACAGCAATACATTTATCAAAGAGGAGGGGAAGGAGAAAAAAATGAGGGCAGGGGGAAGGGAGGCCGGACTCTGGAGAGGTGAGAGACAGTACAATATTAAGAATCAAACTTCCCCTCCTATCTTCTCTTCTTCTATAAGCTATATGCAGATAAGAGTATTGTTGGATAATGGTTTCTGGGCATCCAACCAGTTTCAGGGAGTGGAAAGATTGCTCCCCAGTAGACAACAGGCTCAACCACCAAAGCTTCTAAACATAAACAGCATACCCCTACACTAGAATGAGCATAATCAGAGCACACAAGCAGATGAAGATTATTATATGTTTACACAATAACAAATCATCTTCACATTCACAAACAATAACTCAAATACTGGCCAAAAGGTTCCGCTTGAAAGAATGCATCTTACAAATGGGAAAACAATTATAGCAGAAAACAGCAACAAATACTCCACAAGTACTCTAGACTGAGTTCTATGCATAAGAATATAAAGCCTTCAACTAGTTGGAAAGGACATACACGATCCAACTACCACAAAGATGAAGAACCCCAGTAAAATTGGTCCCACAGGGTAGTCATATCCTTTCTTTGCGCTGCTTTCGATTGATCCCCTCTTTGTAATGTTCTTTTGGAACTTCGCGACTTTCCTTTCTGCAAGGCGCTTTGAAGTCGTCTGGCAAATACAAACAAGCACCAAAAAATTATTTCGGTGAACAGAATTGAATGAAACAGAACAAGCCAAAGTGGTCAACAGAACCCAACTTGGCACATTTTAGGAAAGGTAATCTCACGCCTCAGTATCAAAGGAAAAAAAAAAAAAAAAGAAATTGATTAAGTTCCCATTGTACAAAGAACAATAGCCAAAAGGCCATGTTCGAGGAAATCTGAAAATTGAATGCCTCCTAACAAAACATATGTAATTCAATATTAATGAGACCAGCAACAGATATACCAACATGCAAAGCGCCGGAAAAAGTTATGAATTGTACGCAATAGCATGCAATCGGCCAAAAAGATCCATCAACATATTACACAGATAAAAGGGGCAATAGGTCCAAGTAACAACGAAGAAGACTGTAATCAACCAGGAAGATGATCAAATATGACCCACAAAACAAGAATTTCAAGAAGATCAGAAACAAACCCACCTTTTTTTTTTCCTTCTTAATTTTTTTGTAAAGGAAAAACCAAAAAAAGGAGAGAGATTTTCAATACCATTGCTTGCTTTCTGGCGTTGAGGAGTTGGACGGTTTCTCTCCCTCACTCTGAGGCGGTTTTTTTCTTGTCAGGACAACGTGAAAACTGTAAGCAGTTGGGAAACCTGGGCATATGACCATGTGTCCAAAGGTGCGGCTTCTTGTTTTTGGAGACAAAGACCGAGAATGGGAGTGGCGTTTTTTTAAGTAAATATCAATTACATCATTAAAAAAAAATCTAAAAATATACATTTAGTTCTATTAAGAAACGATTGACTTCTTTTACAGTTAAATCGTAACTTTTAGATTTGTTATAATCCGATTAAAGCATTCCGCTATGTTCTTAGTCTTTGGAATCCTTAAGGTTTTATCCTTTCCATTTAAATCCTAAAAACCTCATCGAGAAATTATCAGAGAAATCTTCAGAAAATTTGTCAAGTTTCTGTCTTACAAAAATTCTCCTTTCCTTGAAGGTATCATTGTAATACTTGTCCCTGACTGAATCCTTTTTGTGCCAGCAAGCCTCTTTCCATAAATGTGACTATTTTAACACAAAATATTTGGCTTATTTTCAGACATTCTATTAATTTATTTTCCGGCATCTGGCCTAACTAACGATGACAATCCCGAGAATTTATCTGCAAGAATTGAGAAAAAGAAGAGAGAAAATGTGCCCCATAATCGCATCTTGTGATCCGAAATGGTTTCCCACCTCCAAACAGATCAATCCTTCGTATCAACCAATTAAAAGATCATATCTTTTAAGGCAAATAAATATTCCATAATTTCCCATTAGATATTTCAACAAATAAATGACTTCAAAATTTATGAAAATTAGAAAATATATATTGATCTTGATCTTGATCTTCATCCCATATGGAGTCATGAAGCCGTCCCAAAACTACACATCATATACTTTGCAGAAAGATACTCAATTCAAGACATAAGAAAAGGACACAAATAATAAAGAAGAAGAAAAGAAACAGATACCAAATGGCTCACTCTCTCGAGCCGAATCTTCCATGAATTACGAAGCATTCATTTTCCGTTATTATATGTCTAACCATGAACTTACCGAGTTGAGACAAAATTTATAAAGAGAAACACCTGCAAAAAGTTGAGCTCTGTACAACACGGAAGATGAAATGCTTGAAGAAAACAAAATTAAAGAACCACCGATTGTATCAACAGGCGCAGAATGTATCGGAAGAATTCTGCTTATTCACTTTATTTGGCTCATTGTATTGATACATATCATAATATTCCATCTTGTTTCAGGATCATGGGACCGATACTCCTGCAAACCGGTAAGGGACCAACAGGTTGAATGAGGGACATGTATTTGGACCCTTTAACCCACAGAGAAGGAAAGAACGAAGAACCCAACAGTTACAATGCAATCAAGTCAATCTACATGATTGGAAAAGGTACAGTAATAAATCTGCTACCATGCCAAAATTGGACCACACTGGTACATGTAAGGCCATGAAGGAAACTGTAAGTCAGAACAGGGGTCATGTCTGAGTTGGCAAGTTGCAACAAATACCTTAGGGAGAGCAGGTCCAGGGACACAAAACGTGGGTGGTTTGGAAGTTTTGTCTAGGACTAGAAGTTGAGATCAGAAAGTTGTTACCAATTGTGGAATTGAGCAGTGATGCTTTTAACTACAGGATGATATTCTGTGTGCGTCTATGTTTTAGCTCTCGGAACTGGGTTGTTCAAGCCACTCGTCATACCAGCATTTAACAAGAGGATTATCAAAAGGATCAGCCATCAAAACCTACAAAATGATAAAGAGTAAATGCTGAACCATATGATCTATAGACATAATGACAACGAGAGGCTGTCAGAACTGGCATTATGCAAATATTGTAAATCAAGAAAAATTTTATGTCATTTCTTACAAATCAGCAGCTTGCTTCATATTAAATTGGTAATGAACCTGTCATGGTAGAAATTCCATTTCATACATCTCTGATGTTCAAGTGAATTGCACATGAATGTTATGAGACTACAACTTCATCACACTGGCGGGAGACATGCAATGCTTTCATGAACTCAGTCAATCCCATCAATTAGTAAAATGGAAACAAATGGTGAAAGACATAAGATCATACATCCAGAGATTAAAGACAGAACGTTTACCTATCCTATCCTACAGCTGATAAACATGACAGACACAGTAAGACAACATATGCAGAAAAAACTCAAGTCCCAATGTATGCAGATGCAACCAGAAGAGCTCGCAATAAACTCTCTGAATGGCCAGGTACCAGCAGTTAAGGGACTTGTGAAACAGTAGGTAAAACAATGTAAGTGAATATAAGAAGCAAATACATGGAAAAATAAGAATGACAATAATTAACCGGATCACATAATTACTCATGAAAAGTTATTCATCAACACAAGATATGTTAAATATCACAGCATATGAGGCACCCTTACCATGATCATTTAGATGCAAGAACCAAAATGAATAACAAGAAGCATAACTTGAGATACAGAGATTCAAACCACTCACATTATCCATGTAACTGCTTTCTAACAATTGAATCAAATCCTCGGGAGATTGCCCTAGTTTTGGCTTAATTTGTCCTCCTCCATTCAAGCAACCTGCTTAATTAACAATTGCTCATCAGATGAGATCCAACAAAGCCAGCAAGCACAAGAGCTAAAAAGAGACAAAAAGAAACCTGAAGGACATGCCATGACCTCCACAAAACAGTAATCACATTTTCGCGTCTTAACTTTCCTTACAATATTTTGCAGGTTCTGGAAGCCATAACAAAGTGCAAATCTCAACACTGTTTTCCCATCCACCTACAATACCAAGATGAGCAAGATGAATACCACGATGTACAGGATGACTCCTACAGCATTAGAAGCAGTAAACAGACCTGCACCCAACAATAAATGAAGAAAGAAAAGAGGTAGGACATATAGATGAGTAGATTTTGTGTACATCTTCCTCATAAGTTGGTCTATTTATTGAAATTGCCAAGAGAGGAAACAGAGAGATCTGAGCAAAGACAATATTTATGTGTGATCTCTGGTGCCATGCATTCTGATGAAAAAAGATTCAAACACTTGCTCAAATCATGAAATGGACAATCAAAAGGATAGACTGCAAAAAGAAACCACACAACTTACTTCCAGGGTCACTTCACGGAAGTCTGTATTTCTGATAGTTTTAAAGGCCAAAGGACCTTCTAGTTCTCTTCCAAATAGCATTTTAGTGGTGTGTAGGAACACTGTTTCCACATAACCACCAGAGCTTCCAGGAACACCATACAGATGTCCTTCTTCATTGACATTTGTCAACCTGCACCTCATGAGATATTGCTTCTTATGTCAGCGGTGCTATGAAATTTGGGCAGATCCATAAGAGGATAACCATGACTCGTAGAATAATGGAAAAATCTTACATTCTATCTAAAGAAGAGTCCTGCTTCAAAATCTACAGCTTTCAACTACACAGATTGAATAAAAAAATCAAAAAGATTAAGTCACACATCACAGCTTCTAAACTACAGAAAATAGATCCCAAGAAAACTTATGAAAACAATTACTAATAGAAACCTTTGTCACACTTTATCAAATCCAACACTTCTCTGGATGCCAAAACCAAATCTACCTCAGTAATTCTGAGGTCAGATTCCACTTTGAAAACAAACTCATCCCTTGCAGCCTCAAGCTTCTTATCATAACAAGGCATCACAGTCACATGATAAACTTCATCTGGCCTATTAATTTTTCACAAATCAGACCGTTCAGGTATGCATAAACACCAAAAAAATTCTCAATCATTCCAAACTTTGCAAATAAATATAATAAATCATGCAGTTAACTAAGCTAACAACTGTATAAGTTCATATAAAAAATCATCACAACAAATTCAATATCTTATGTTTAATAACATTTTCTTGCATTGCAAAACATATCTCCAGCCAAACAGATGAGATTATAATAATTGCAATACAAATATAATTCCTCTTTCTCCCTCCCTTACAGCATATCATTAATTTCAATTAAAATGTAAATTTTCAAATACACAATTACCAAGATACATGGTACCCACCAAAGGATTTCAGAAGTTGCATCATTTCCTCTCTTCCTTATTCCTATCGTTTGTGCCATTTGGAGGACAGAATGGGTCGCTTAGTGAATTAAATAGCACTATCCCCCACTCCAACTGACGAATATTCATGCCAACTGATACGCACTAGGCATAAAAGAAGTGCTAGATACCGACCCTAATTTTGTGATTACATCCACAAGTAGGATAGACTAGTTTCAGTCAAAAGGGGAAAAGAACACATGTTGTTTCAATGTACATCATACCCTTAAAAAAGAAAATTCTTACTCACACTAACATTAAAGTGTGAAATATGTAATCATTCATAGAGCTGCAACCAAAAGTATGATTAAACTAAATTTTTTTTTTGGGGGGGGGTGTGGGAGGGCGTTAAGAGAGGGATAGAGCAGAATTGATTACCTAAGACCCATCTTTTGGCACATGTAATGCTTAATTGTAGCTCCAGTTGTTTGCTGGGGGCTTTTGACAGAAGACATGTAAGGCAAAATATAGGAACCCAATTGTTTTTTGGCATAGCATATCCAACATGCAATTACAAAACAGATATAAATACAATGTGCCTCTCACTATGAGGCACACTCCCACACATCCTCATCATTCCTGGGTTGGCAACCTGTTTCATTTATCCTCCTCCCTGTTTCCAAAAAGGTAGAATAAAAGACACTGGGTGGAGGGCGGCAAAGGAACTGGGGACACAGAGATATTGTAAAACCACAAGCTATCTAGGCTAAGAACCAAACCTGGACATGCCGAAGAAAGCTTAGGCAGGGATGTAGATTTCCCATCCTCATTTAAATGGATTTGTTTGTAATGACTAATGAACTCATTAAAAGTTTCAATAAGTGTTATGTCTTGGCTGCATTTGGTATCATATATTGCCTTTACTCCCAAGGACTTGAAAAATGTTGTGAGTTTTTTAAAAACCTGGAAATCAGAAAATACTTGCAGATTAAAAAACTTAAAATGGCACTTAGGAACATCCAAAATATATGATTTTTACTGTGCCATCTAAAATTCGGTAATGACCTGAAGCAGAGAAATGCTGAAATAGACTGCAGGAGAATCTCTTGACTGCAGTGAGAGAGAGAGACAACAACAGCTTTTCCTTTGCTGACATTTGAGAGGAATTCACCTAGACTTTGCTTTTCAAGCATAACCATGTTGGCTGATGTTATACATCCACTGCATCATCGCAATCAATCTTAAATACCAGTTTATATGCAGAGCCCTAACAGAAAGAGGAGCAGATATTGCGAAACTTATAAATGCAGCTTAAGAAGAATAGTTGCTAAAGAACCACAGGAGAACATGTTGTCAATGGACATAATCAAAGTTCCAGAAGTCCAACAACCCATATTTATCCTTCTTGCCCGCTAATTAACTGGGGAAGCTTTGATTATATGTCCTAATCAAAAGCTCATTGAAAAAAAAAAAAAACAGCAAAACTTCAAAGAATGCAAGGTAAATTTCAAAGAAAAACCGGTTAAAATGTAGAACTTTAGCGAGCCAAGATAATATTTGTACCCTAGAGACACATAATATCAAACAGGGGATACCCATCTCGAACAAAAAAGATTAAAAAAACAAAGAAAATCTCGACAAAATAAAATAAAATAAATGACAGCATTTAGATGGGTTTCTCGATTTGGTTGTCTCATTTCAATCGTCATTTTAGCAAGAATCTCGGGAACATACTCCACAACTTGTGTGTGTGTGCGTGTGTGTGTGTGTGTATATATATATATACATACTTTTTTTTTTCTCTTTCTTTTGTCATTAGTTGCATATAATATGCCAATCAAGAAACACTAAAGAAAATAGGGAGCACATGACCAAGAAAGAATACTATAACCTGCAGGCCAAACAACCTTTAAGCGAAATCTTGATTGGTTCCTCTTGTTGCTGTTTACTTGCAATTGGAACCTTCACCGAAAAGAATTCACAAATTCAACAAATAAAATTGAATTTAAAAAAAAAAAGAAAGAAAAAAATTTACATGAAAGATGGAAAAAAAAAGAAAAGAAAAGAAAAGAAAAAGAGACCTCCGGTTTATCGGAGTTCTTGGAGCTGCCGTCTGCATTAAGTCCTTTTAGTGGAACGACGCACGCCTGCGACGGCGCCATGAAGTCGCTGAGATCTCCGATTCTCATCGTCGGCGAAAACCTTTCCGACGTCGCGATATTAATTTTCTTCCCGGCGTCGGGGGACCGGAATCAGGAGAGAAAGAAACAAAAAAGCATCGTGAGAATATAATTCTGTGCAGGCGACTACAGCGGCATAAGAGAGACGCACCGATGAGGTGTTGAGGACTTGTGGAAAATGAGAGTCTAAGGTCGCGTTTCCCCTGTGCTGGTGGAGCGCGGTCCAATCGGCTGTGAGTCTCAGTTTTCGGTCGGTGTCACTGGCGTGAGTTTTAAAATAAAATCCTTGCGGATGTCGGAGGCAATCGCTTTAATAACGTTGGACGTCGAAAGTTTAGTTGCTTATTATAACCTTTTTGGGCATCTAATTTTATTATATTTTATAAAATTCTGTTTCACATAAATTTTATATTTATTATTATTATTATTTTAAAAAAAATTAATTTGCAAATTTTGGTACACGCAAAACAACATTAGTATGGCATGAATGTCGTCGAATCTCAATTTGCATTTGGCTGGTGAAGAAAAGAAAATCATTAGCACGAGTTAATTTACAAATGTAGGATTTCATGCACTCAAGCAACCCTCTTAGGCTCAGGCTTTTATAATAATTTTGCTGAAATGACTCAAGCTTATCTTTGTAATAAATTAACCTTTTCCCCCCGGGGAAGGGGGTGGCATCAATTTAACTCTTCTAGTTATGGTTTTAAGCAAATAGACAAATGGAAGCAGGATGGAAGAAGCAAATCTTACTGTTTGCAAGACAACCATAGCCTTCTAGCGTCAAAATTAAGAAGAGGATTTTAATTAACACAAAGATTAAGAGTCACGAAGCACAGAGATTTTTTTTTTTTTTTTTGTTTTCATCTTTTTCGATTCCATCAACATCTCCTACGTAAGAAAGCACCCGATTGCTGATGGTGGCTGAACATCGTCAATTCTAGGCAGGACACGAGGATCGGCGGAAGGCAACGCGGATGGTAGTTCTGAAGGTAGCTACCACCCTCTGCCGTCCTTATCCTTGTCGCCACCATACAAGCGGAAGAGCCTGAAAGAAGAGATGCAAGAAAGGACCACCGTGCTGAGGCTAACCAACACTGCACTGGCTATGCCCTCTCCAACTTGGTTGCAGAATTTCCCGTACATGTTGCATACGGTCATCCACTGCAGTTCAGGCTCCCCTAGTTTGGCGAACACTGCCGACTGTGCAGCAGCCGCCACAGCAGCCAGAGTCAGATACGCCATCACCTAACGCGTTAGATAAAACCATAATGTAAGTTGGACTCCGATGAAACAATACCCAACTGACGATCGCACCTCATTTTCGTAGAGATGGTGGTATTTTGTGGACATCTAGATCAGGCCTCAGAGACCTCAACCTAAAAGCCAATATCACCATACCTGTGCTCTGTGGCTTAAAGTAATTTGGTTAAATTGCTGTTTAAAAATTCACAGGCATAAGCTGCTTAGGTTTATTGGGTTGGTCTCCGTTGGTTTCATGGTTAACATAACTATGAAAATCCCTGGAAACATACCATAATTTCAAAGTTCTGGAAGTAGGACTTCTATTCTATAGATGCTGGTTCCCAAACTTTGTCTGGGGTTTAGATGAATTAGGCTTACAAATGAAGTGACATATCCTCCAGGACAACGGAGGAGTTTCAAACACATACATATAAAATGCTAGTGATGTTTATGCTCAAGGAGCCACAGAGTTTGTCTCAAATACAAACTGCCCCAAAAGAAAGTTTCAAGAACAATGGAACACCCAGTTCATTAGATGCATAAAGGCTAGCATTTCTCGCTCTCCAGCAAGTCACAAGACTCACAACACCACCTTTCTCAACAATGACCATTTCCTGCTGATAGCTTTACAGCCATATCAGAAGGCAGCAGTGCATTGATGATTTTAGGTCGGAGTGATTACTACATTCAATTAATTGTCCGTGAAGAACAGGAAATGCAACTCATGGAATAATTAATTCGGTCCACCGACGATATTCTTGTACGAAAAGCAACTGTAACCTTTTATGCAACACCAGCCCAATACCAACTCCCATATGCAGACACTAACCACAATAAATACACTTCCGTACAACTCCAATTGGGACATTGATTTATCCAAAGCAGTTGACAGCAATTTGCATATAGGATTAGCGAGTTTTGATACAATCTACCTTAGCACTGTATGACTAAACTAACGAAACGACTGATATTGATGGACATAGGCTAAGCAGGCATGAGAGTGACACATTTCCGGCGACATTAATGATTCAGTCAGTTTAGCGACCTTCAATAGGGCCATTGGCCTCCTAAAATTTTAACTAGGTTCAAAGCAGGGCAAAGGTTAAAGCATCACGGGAGAAGATCATTAACTGTGAACATAATTATATACACCAATCCAGGTACTAGTTTTTGATGCATGCAATTATTTGAGATTTAAAAGCCTGCCTAATACAAAAAGCGACCAAAGGAGATACCTGATCTCCGGAGAAGATGACCCAAGCCAAGGACTTGCTAAAGAGCACACTTCCAGTAACCATACCCACAAAACAACGGATCCCTTGAAGCAATGAGTAGGCTGCAGCTATCCCATTGGCTATAACCAAGAAGCTGCATGAAACAATTAACCAAGCTCAATAAAAATAGCAAAAAATACGGTAAAATTGAGTATTTTTTTAGTTATCTTGCACAGGATTCCCAAGAAAGAAAATGGAGAGAATTGAGGATCTTACACAAGAGCTTTCATGTCTGTGAATCTAGCTTTCTTTTGAATTGAGAAAATTTCTTTAACTTGAGTGTCTGTGACAACAAGAACAGCAGCAACAATTCCCAGACCACAGATCACACACCTCAAAACCAGCTCTGCAATCCTCACCCTCCTATCAATCACCGCCCAGTTGGGACAGTGATAGACTTGTACATTCCCAGGACTAACACCAACTCCCAAGTAACTCATTCTTTGCGAACACACAAGAGACAGCAAGAGACGAGGTAATGAGGTAAGCCTGGAGAGACAACAAACCTCAAAGGCCCACAAATATAGTCACATAAACGCAATAGCAAAAGCAAATACACACATCAACACAACCACTAAGCTCCACTACTTATAGGGGCACCCACAAAATTGTCTCTTTCTCTATAAAATTTTTCCAATATAATTATGGAGGACGAGTGGCCTTTGAGGGTATGCCAGATGGTCAAACGCATGAGCCGTACCGGCAACAGTAAGAGGGCAGATTTAATGGGGCCTAATCTGACACTCAGCAGTGCATTTAAAGCCAATGTACGAAGAGGAAGAAGGTGTGCACTACAACCAACTCTAGTTTTCAAAGCTGCTTTTCTAGGAAGAGGAGACTGTCGCTTGTCCCAAGAAGAGCGTCAAACAGATAAGATGACAACCAACTAACGCTTCTTCATTGAAGTAGCTTATGCTCCAACAGAAGGAAAAAAAAAAAAAAAAGAGGGAAAAAGAAAAAGAAAAGTTATTTAATGAAGGTGATGGGGGGATTCATGAATTGAGGATCCATTTCTTTTTTCAGTCAAGTATCTACTACAAAGAAGGAAGAAGAACCAGTTTCTGTATCAATGCAAAAACAAGTTAAAGCTTAAGATGAAACAAAAAATGATACCATAGAAGGGGTAAAGTCGATCTCAAATGATTTCTTTAAAAAACCAGAGCAAAACAGTTGTTTGCTGCTATTCTCATCTCAATTTATGGCGGGGCCATTGAGAGGTGGTGTTGTGTCGGGTTCCCACCTGCTAATGCTATGATAAAGGGGTGACTATCATCAAATGCCCGGCCCCGCACTCCTGTTCCGGACGTTGAAATTTCGTAAGATACAATTCTATTGCCATTAAATATTGCAGGCCCGTGGCACCACAGCGAGCTCCAATCATGCTTACGAAATCTGCTGTAGAGAACAACAATATTGGAAAAGTAATGGTACCGACGTTCTTCTATTAAGCAATTTTCTGTGCACCGTGACGTCTATTTTCTACAGTGTCTTAAGTTTAAAACCTCACGAGTCAATGGATAAATGGTTATTTTATGCGCCACAGAAGAAGACACGTCACATTAATCGACAAAAATAAGAAAATTCTAATTTTAAATTTTATTAGATGCAATATATAAATGCTTTTTAATGATTCTCTTATAATAAATACCCATCACATTATACTTCAAATTAAAATATTAAAAGCAAGATTGCTAAATATAATTTAATAATTATCAAACTTAAAATTTTAAATTTAAACCCCTAAATTTACTCATAAGGAGCATCTCTTCAATCCAATGTGGCTAATAAACCGTCGCGTTACTTGCAGTTAATTAATGGGATATGATTACGAGTTATTTTTAATTAATTGGGGGGGGGGAGCTATACGAGTTAAAATCCACGCTCCATGCGCGTGGGTTGTGGTTCACAACGATGCTAAAGCCAACCACTTCCACTCCCGCATAACGCCAATTTAACTGACAGCGAGGCTCATTCGTGGGTTATTTGTGTGGTAGCGTTTGGGGCTAACGACCAGTCGGAAAAAATGTTCTGGTCGATTTTTCTTTTCTTTGTATGTAATAAAATACATATATACATATAATTCTCACTTTAATATGTGAGAATAGAATTCAGCTTATTCACTTGACCGTTTAAAAATTTGAAGGAACTCAATTAATTTAGAATTTTATACCAAATCAAAATTAGAATTCAATCATTAAATTGAATTATATCTTTAGAATTGAATTCGATTATATAGATTCGTTCTCTATCTCTCCGAATTCCCGTACTTCATCGTCTTTTTTTTATTTTATTTTTTGGGTGTGTTCGATCTCGACTCTCCCGTGTCTGTTCTGTTCCTGAAAGAACCTGTGCTTCCCTGTTGTTCTCGTGACAAATTTCTTTTTACGGTGTAGTGGGCCTAAGCATCAACAAAAATGAAAGAATGAATTTATAAAAAACGTTTTTCGAGGAGAGGCCAATCTCGGGCCTGGGAGTAACTAAAAACAACGATGTTACGCAACAAAAAGGCAGCCACCCCGGCTCCCCAATCAACAGCCACAGGCAGGCCACACATCTCGGGCAATTGGCGACATGTTGTTAAGAACAATCAGAGACAAATCTGCGCAGCATTTATTTTTGGGATATTATTGGAGGCCCACACCAGCATTTATCGGAGTGGTCGTCGATTGGCATCTCTACGAGGTTTATTGAAATTTGCAAAATTTATAAATAATGCAGGTGGGTTTTCTAATGTCAGGATTGAGACATTATGAAAGCCCATGTCTTGTCTATATAAAAATTACATGAATGGCAAATTGATGGTATTTCAAAGAAAGCCATACCGCTTCTCAAATAAATAAAATAAAATAAAATAAAAAAGTAGAAGAAGAAGAAGAAGAAGAAGAAGAAGAAAGAAAGCCATGCCGATCATGGAGCACTGCTATATATCTTGTGTTTTGACGAGGAAGGTCCAACTTGTAAGGATATGATGCAAAAAGTTTTTAAGAAAATGAAGAAAAACAAAAAAGCAAATGAAGCTTTCCAGAAAACCAAAGCCAGCTGAAAATCAAGAGCTGTTGATGAACGCATGGGTTTATAATTTGAACTCCAAACCGATTGTGCCGCTATTCTTGCCTTTAGAACATCAAGATTGTACATTTTGTATGAAATCTTGAATCATTTCGCTTTAGGGAAGGTACTCAAATTTGCAGGAGTGATGACCTGTCATGGATATTGAAAAAAAAAAGGGATTTAGTTTCCTTTTACCAGTGAGAGTATTGCATTCAGCATTACACTGTTTTGTTACTCCTTGGCAAGAAAGAACCTTGAAAAGAAAAGAACCCATTGCATTGTCGAGATCATGCAAACTGGTTGTTTTAACAGTTGGTTGGTAATCCATAATGATATTCTACCACTTTTTGTTTCGTGGGATGGGATGCCAATATACAAATGCAGAAGAGTTGAATGACTTTGTGTGAGATGAAGTATCTTACTTGGATCAAGATCTGTAATCATAGCAGCAGAATTGAAATAACATGTTGCTCCTTTATGCTTAAACTTCTGATAATAGTTATTGAAGGCATAAGAGGCATGATCCTTCACTGTATTGGGCAGGTAACATGGCTGGTTGACTTGTATCCTGCTGCAGTCTGCACCTCCCTTTCCACAAGCCCAATCTAGTGCTTTCTGCAACTCTTCATCTGGGGTTTGCTCATCAGCCATGCACCATTCCACCGATTTCCCGTCTAATATCCCCAAAAATAAACATCAATGACAATTAATAATAGTGCAAACAATATCTAGAACAGTACTAGAAATTATATACAATGGTTTGTTAAATGACCAATTTTCTCTGGACCTTATTATATACAATTCCATATTTTTGACAAGAATATAGAGTGTATTGCATAATGTTACCTGATTTTTGTGAAGGTAAGGCAACAAAAAGCAGGGCTATCAGAAAAATCTCCAGCAACGCAGGCAACATGATGATGCAGGAACTTCGAACTATCCCCTGACGAGGACCTTCACGCCTTCATAAGCTGTTAAAATTGTTAGCCAGACATAATTCTGAACTGGCTTTAAGAACAGTTATAAAAGAATAAATCCACTTTCTCAAAAGTTTAGATTCCTGTGGACATTCATTTCTTTTATCTTACGACAAGAATTTTTCTTTTGCTTCCATGTCCGCATTACCTAGGATTCTGTTTGTCAATTTTGTCGGGCACATATCCTTCTGGGAATATAACGAAAAGCACAGTGAGATTGGTTTTTGTTCCAAACCTTTCTGGAACAGTATGAACATTTAATATAGCGTCTTTGACCTGAATGGGACCAGGATGATCTTCTTGGTGAAGCAAACCGAAGGTGTAAAGGAACTATTCGAGCAATTTCTCCTCGGGAATCAGAAAACCTGAGCCTTGTGCTAGCTAGTACTCTTCTTGTATATCCATCAAATTTGTGACTTGTGCAGATGCTCATTGGTCATGCTACTGTGATGAGTCTAGTATGCATATTCGTCGACCCTTTCCCGAACTAAAGTACCAAGATTTCTCAAACTCACTTTGCCAAAGAAAAAAGAAAAAAACAAAGAAACTTCTAAACGCCTGCTATGCATCTCAATTCTTTTTTTCGAGAAGCGTCATGATTTCCTTCTCTAATTAAATTTCTTAGTTGTTAGAACTTTTGCCTGGGCAAGGTCAATTGTAGTTTCATACAAACTACTTGTCCGCTGCTTCACGATGTGCATTTTCTTGTTATTTTCCAAAAGAACCACAGGGTGGTGGTGATTCTATAAAGTTAAAACCATTGTATTCTCATCTTTCAGTCTCTAATCAACTGCCAAGGGATTTACGGATGCAGAAGGCTACAGGGTCAATCACTAATTCGATTTTAGTATAAGCATATAAATTATCAGACTCTTTGGGGTCATTAATACCTGCCGAAGTATGCAATGCATTTATACAAAGTGCACAGGGACTAAATTCCAAAAGAACTTAGCTGGCTATGGGATATTCTCAGTTTTAAACTCTTGTTTTTTGTTCTTTGATTTTGTTCACGTTGTTTGCCGCTCGTTGCAGGAATATATTTGTTATTTGAAAAAAAGAAGTAACATGTACACTTAGTTACATTCAGAATATTGATTTCCCGAGAGTAATTAAGAAAAAAAGAAACTGATACACACATTTGTTCATTTCAACTAAAGAAGAAACTACTTTTCTTCCTTGTACCCAAAAAAAAAAAAAAAAAAGTGAGAAGGAGGAACTATTTTTCTAGAGGATGTATAATTTATTTTACCAAGAGACCTTTTTTTTTTTTTTTATCTCAAAATCACTTTTGTTCAAACATTAATTTGTATTTATTATTATTATTATTATTATTTTAAAAGGAGCGGAAATGAGAGTCGGCTATTATATTGCAAAGTCCAGAGAGAAAAAAGTTAATGATATAACAATTTGGTGGGACATTCTGCATGCAGTCAAATTATCCAGTTCGTGAGCTTTTAGCTTGTTGGACGGTTTTGTAGGTTGTATATATTTTCCCCTGTACTCTTCTTTTATCTTTATTTTCAAGCTACAATTATGCTTTGATCGCTTTTTTTGTCAGGCACAAGAGTCCAAGTTCTGTACTTAGCTACGCACCCAGTCTATTTGAAACCAGTTGATATTGATCTACCTGGAGCAAACCTGAATTTGATAAGGGAAGTGACCCCTTAAGCATTGCTACGTAGTAGTAATGCTTTTGTTGGCTGGCAGTGAAATTTGGTTCAAACCCTATATATCATGCTTATAGCTTGTTGCGATATCATACATTTCACATTTCAAACAAGAGTTTAAACATTATTTCTGAAAGCATTATCACATTTAAAGATCAAGTTTTTGCTATCTGCTGGCCAACTTGACTGATAATAAGAATGTTTAGTGTTGTTGATTGAATTTGTCTGAAAAGAGATGGACCTCATACGAAAGAGGAGTTTACCTTGTTATGTGATCCAGGTCCTAGTAGAATTTCTGATAGACAAAAAAAAAAAAAAAAGATCAGATTTCTATAAATTTTCCTTCTCGATGAGAATTGAATTCCACAAAATACATTATCTGAAAAATGGTTGTCTCGGCATAGAAAGTTTCGGGAGTCAATTTGAAGTCTCTATGCGCAGTTACTTTTTAGGTTCATACTTCAGAATAAACACCATCATCAAGCCTTCATTTTTCCAGTAATATCAAGCACATATGTTAATTAAAACTCTTGCAAAATACTGCATAAGAAGCGCGGGAATGTTTACAAATGAAGAGAAGTATCAATATCATCAAACGCAGAATCATCAAAACTGTTCCACAAATTTTTGCGTTTATTAGCCCGTTTTCCTTCAGGCAATAGGCCCAACATCAGGACAGTTGGAGCCTCCACGCTGTGAAGATCTTGTTGCTTGCTCTTCATTTGCGAGTCCGGCCACAGAGACATATGGGGCGTTGGCCTTTGTGGAATTATCATCTCAGTGTGAAAGAACAACTTGCTGTCCGAGTCCGGTTGGCGGTGTTGCAGCCTCGTGGGGTAAAACCATCTTGGCTCGTTGAGAGTCTTTGACAGCTCTCTTCCCTCTCTCATCTCCTTTACTCTCTGTAGCTTCCTGAACCTTTCTTGCAGTAAGGCAATGGAGGAGTGTGTGGCAATAAGTTCATTGCTTTCCCTAGCCATTTTGTGAGCAGGGCCAGGAGGAGATGGATAACTAATGTTAACTCTCTTTGGGGTTGCTGGACACAAACTAGAGTGTGTATTTATAGGAACTCGGCACGGTTTTAATGTTTTAATATTGTTAGTTTCACGAGAGAATTCCAAATGGCATAATAACCGAAGAGGACGGGTGGGGGCAAAGGACGAGAATCGGCAGGAAAGCAGCAAAGTCCAAACAGAAAAAGGTTGAGTAGGCAATCTAAGAGGGGCGGGTGGGGGCATGAGTTTTGTTAGAGAGTACGCGAGGGAAGTGGGCAAAAGAATTGTTGGAATGGTAAAGGACGTGAATAAAAGTCCAAAACAACGTTGAAGTTAGCAAATGGAAGGGTATGCTTGGAGGAATATAACAGGTAGAATGATGCTCTGTCTTCTTGGCTTCCCACCCCCCCCACCAATATCCTTTCGGCTTTGGAGTTTGGAGAGATGCCCCTTTCAATGGGGCTTTGGCATGGAAGCTTACCAATTAACCAAACAGGGCTCTTTGTGACCCAATCTAATTTCAAATAGACGTTTCAGCCACGAATAATCCGGATTGACCCAGAAGGCCCCGAGGCCGTAAAATCTCTTTTCTCAAATGGTTTTTCTTGATAAGGTAAAAAGAGATTGGGTAGTCAGAGCCACAAAAACGGTTTATTCGTCAAAGTAAAAACAGTATTGGGGTGCATCTTTAACACCTTTCAAATTTTATAATGCGAAAGTCTGGCGTAAACAGAAGAGCTGGAGGAAGACAACTTAGACAAGTGTTGGGAGATGGAATAACAGTCTTATTGGAAGGGCCCCATCGTGCTTTGATTGAACAATAATGTATGGACAAAGAAAAGGTTCCCAGCGCTCAAACATTCTCTCTCCGATCTTCTTTATAATTTGTCCGAGAGTTGTTGGAAGTGCATGGCATGCAGAAACCAAAAGCTGCAGACGCTAATGCTTTTGATTGCTAAATCGGAATTAGATGCTTCTTTTTATTCAGAGAAGGTAACCGAGGCGTCCCCCACGTCTTTTTACTTATTTATTTCTCTATAAAAATTTCGCCGTTCGAGAGGTACGGAAGATATTAAAAAAAGAAAAAAGAAAAAAGAATGACAGAAAAAGCAATGTTGTGTGTTTCTTGACGAGGCCTCCAATTGCATCAAATTTCTTATATATTTTCACGATTGACCCGTCTCTGCCGGGAATAAAATAAACGGAAACTAATAATTTTTTTTTTTCTCTTCTTCTCCTTTTAAGTCCCTCGAATGGGCAAATTTCATACATTAGAAATACCGAGGACGGTCAGCCAGTTGCATGGCAAGTATATCGCATTTGGTCGAAAAAAGGCAATTATATCGCATTAATGTGTTATTAATTAGCACCTTTCGATTGTTTTGCTCAGAGTAATTGTGTTCTTTACAAATACACTTAACAAAAAGAAGGTAGAGTTAAAATATTAAAATTAAAGAAAATATATCTTTTAGTAGTTTTATTTTGTTAAAACAAATGTGTATGTATTAACTAAAAAATTATTTATGCAACTGAATTAGATATTACGTTAGAATAAATAAATAAATAAATATGTATATATATATATATAGCTTTGGATAGGAATGTACTTTTTCGCCAAAAAAAAAAAAAGCTAGGACATCGAGACGGATCCAAGCCACAAGAATTAAAGGTGAATAAACCAAATACGTGCATCCAACTATATCCATGGCTTTATCTATATCTGTACGAATATAGTATATAATGCCGATTTAAAACGATAAGGTTAAAGTGGAGGCAATAGTTAAGCACTCTCATACATGCCTGCTATTCATATTATATAATTTTTCTATGATTTCTATACCTTTTATTGATCGATTTATTCTTAATTCCAAAACCTGCCGGCAAAAAATGAAAATAAAAATTGTGCACAATTACAGTCGTCAAGAACAATATCCCCTGTGACCCTCTCTCTGGCCTTTTATTGAATGTTCATACATTTATTTTCTCTGTCAGAGCATTTTTATTCTTGTTGAAAGTTTTTTTCAGATGAAAAAATTGTACAATAAATATATTAATTATTATATTTATAAATTGATATTAAAAATTATTGGCTAATATATTTATTTATTTTTTATAAGAATAATGTATTAATTAAATGCTATTAAATTTAATTTTTAAATAAAATCTTTATATTAAATTTCAATTAATAAGTATAAAATTTCACCATTACCACCTATTTAAATTTCCAACCTTATTTTTATCGGAATGAATAAGAACATCGGAACTCAAACTTACACCAACACGAAAAGAGACACGTTTAAAGCATTTCGAACAACAATTGAAGTAATATCTTTATTGGTCAAATCAAACGGTGAAAAACGAAAAATTAAAAAAAAAAAAAAGTTAATGTGACATCATTTGACTAGACTTTCCACGCGGAGGAGAGACTGCTCAATGATATGGGCCACAATGTAACCCAACAAAAAAGATTGTGGCCCAAAAGTAACCTGTTCTCACTGGAAATTCTGTTGGGCCTGGAGGCCTAAATTGTTCATCCTGGACCAAAGTCCATTCAACGTCCGTCGTCCTTTTCGTTCCCTGAGACACAGAGAGAGAGAGAGAGAGAGAGAGTGATAGAGTGACAGCTGCAAGATGAACACGGGCATCAAAGCGTCGGCAAAGCCAGAGTAACCAGTGATAGATCGCAAACCCTGATCCACCAAGATTGTTGGTAACTTCAACAGCCTCGATTACCGCCATTTCGCCACCTTCGGCGGCTTCTATGTCACCGTCAGCTATCTTTACCAACGAGAAAGAGGTTTCCCGTCACCAAAAGGGAGAAATTGTGTTTTTTTTTCCCTTTTTACTGTAATTTTTTTAATTTGAATGAAAGGTTATATATATTAAAGAGACATAATTTAAATTTATGTCTTTTTCTTTCTCTTTTTAATATAAGATTTATACATTAATTGCTTTAAATAAGTGGTTTTTTTTTTCGGATTGGGTTGATGCAACTGTTAGATGTTCATTGCGCCTTATGGACTTGGGTTTAGTGACAAATTTTTTATTTGCTATATATATTAAAGAGACATAATTTAAATTTATGTCTTTTTCTTTCTCTTTTAATATAAGATTTATAAATTAATTGCTTTAAATAAGTGATTTTTATTTATTTTCGGATTGTGTTGATGCGACTGTTAGATGTTCATTGCTCCTTATGGGCTTGGGTTCAGTGACAAATTTTTTATTTGCTGCCGATTATTTCGGGCCTTGGAATCACTGCGCTGCGTCTATGTGAAAAGTCCAGAGAGCCCAATCTGCCTGTAATTCAGGAAATTTTTCTGTATGCGTATGCTCACAAAACTTATTTCTTTGATGGAATAGTCGGAGAATTTATTCACTTTCAACATGTCGTGTCAGGAAATTTTTTGTCGTTTGGTTTAAGAATTGCATTAGCTCATCAGTTTTAGGTCCGATATGGGGTCAAGATGTTTGTACGAAGCAGAGTTAGTCTTAAGTCTGATCTCCGCAAGTATGTTTTCTTATGATTGGAGTCCTGTGGCTAATAGTCCTGCCCTTACCGAAGAGGGGGTGCGGGGCTTGTCAGCTTGTCCTTTTTGTCAGTCAACCGTGGTTTTTGTTGAATATGTTTGCATCACTGGTACGTGTTTGTACTTGTAGCTTAATTCTTGCTTTCTTGGCTCCATGTTTTTGTTTGTTCAGCACATCGTCCCTTTCTGGGCGTCTCAATGCTAATGTTATGATGTTTTTTTTAAAGAAAAATATGAGTCTAGATAGGACACGCATTATATTTTCTTGTGTTAAGGATTAATGTTGGCCCAGTTCATTGTTGGGTCTTGTCTGTTTGATTTAGTCAACTATAAGTTAAAAATGACAAATTTTCAACATTCATGGTCGGTGCTAGGAAAGATGTCGAGCGGTTGCGTTGGAACCCAAAGTGCTCAAAGGGAAATAGCGAATTTGAAATTGGACTCACTGTGCCTGCATATATTCCCGTTCATTATTAACTTTGTCACTTTCCAGGCAGCAATGGGCATTAACCAGGTCCTTTTCAATTTGCTGTCTTTCGTGGGCAACTCGGGACAAGAGCATCCATTGGAGTTTCCATGAAGCAGGTAAGAAGGCCTGCTGTCACAACCCCACTCGATCAACTCCAGCAGTCCCTCCGTTTCTCCCTCGAGAACCCCTTTTGCCCACCCTTCATTCCGTGTTGTCTCTCGGGAATTCCATTTTTCTGCCGAACCATGTTTCAGGCTAGCTCTAATATTTCTCCACTTTGATCTTTTTGGCGGCGGATTTTAACGGTTAAAAATTAAATTTTTATGTTTAAAAAGAATTATTTTTATTATATATTTTACTATCTAATAAGTCTCTTAACAGTGAAAAAAAAAAAAAAACCCCGAAGAGAGAGAAAATGCCAAAGTCATTAAAGACTTCTTGTTTATGTCAACTCCCAAACATTATTGTAAAGCAACCTTTTTTGTTTCCCGTTCCATTTCATTACTTCTACATGCTCTTCTCTTTGTTTCGTTACTTATATTGTAATAATGCAAAACCCCGTCACGACATGCCACCGGTTTGTTTTAATGAAGCCCTTTCGGTTCTTTATTCTCCTGACTAGAAAAGGAGAACAATATTCCACACAAACCCACTGAGCGTACCGCGAAAGATGATCGCAGCGCGTGCTGGAAGACGAAGACAATAACAAAGCTTTTCGCATGGGGCCTTCTTTTCTTTTCTTTTCTTTTTTCTCGACGAGTCGAATTGGCCCCGGTAAAGATGAAGAAAATCTCTTTAATGAGTTGGGTTGATCAAATGACCAATGATCAATAATCAGGACAAACGCTTTAAAATGATGGGATCTGCTTTTATCTGTATCTCTGGAAGCTTGCACGAATCAAATTGCCAGACCAAGACTTTAATTTGATCTGCCCCCACATGACGGGGCCTCAATTTGTCTTGGGTCCCATGTTGCTGACGTACATTTAATTTCTAACAACGTTGCTGGCATAAAATGAACAATTAACCGAGAAATAAAAACCCACGCACACTGTGAAGACAAAAGAGTCTGCATCAAATGGAGAAAAAAAAATAAAATGAAGAGTCTATGACTACTTGTTATTTGCATAATAAGACTTACCAAAAAGCACAATCTTGATCAGCAACAATATGCTCTTGCTCTAGCAATACAATAGAGGAATTGTCTCAATCCGATTTCAGTTTCCCCCGCCAGACGGACCTCTGGCTGATACTTTTCTTCGACTTTCAACCCATGCTGGTACAGAAGATAAGAATGTGTGGGCCATAAGATTTTGCTCTTTGGAATCGAAAGCGTGTGCCCAAGACTCTACTTTTCTTCTCCAAGTCTCAATTCCTGTAGCAGGTATCTCAGGCGACCACCCCCCGTCTTGATCTCGAAACCCCGTAAATTTGAGATGCTCAATAAAAAAAAACAGCTGCATTTGTCTTCACAACGACTTCTCATGGTGTCATTTTTTCTTGCTCCTTTCAACCATGATTCCGCGACCCAATATGGTCCACTTTGTTATTTTTCCCTTGTTTAAATAAGACTAAGCTCCACATGCCCTTGTACATTACTTTCTCTCTCTGGCTCTCTCTGTACGCCGCTTCTCCCATTTTTCTCTCAAATCCTCTCTCTCTTTGACGTTCAAAATACTAGAATTGATCGTGTCATTCTTCGGGCTTTAGCCATTCCGTTTGTTTACAATTGCAATTCACGTACCTTTGTCAACTCGCACAGACTATATCCATAAAGAAACGCCCAAATAAGTTCGTTCGAAATTATTAAAATCTATAGAATCTAATTCGACACAACTCCACCACTTTATTTATTTGGAAGCCCATTTTTCGAAAATTTTGAATAAATTTTATTTTAAACATATTCCAACGCGATCCCTTCCATAAACCTCGGTGAGTTTTTCTTGATAATATAAAAAGGCTCCTGATGGGTTATCTATTATTCACAGCTTGATAATGGTGTTTACATTAAGGAAATATTGTACCATTTAATGATCAAAAGAAATCGTTATTTTGATCTTTTATTATACAATAAATCAACACGTTGTGATTAAAATTCTAATTTTCAAATAAATTTACGTTGTTTAAAACTTTCCAGAAATCCCATTAAAGATTCATTCGAGCCCCCCCCCCAAAAAAAACAGAAAAAAAAAACAAAGATCTAGAATTACGCGCTTTCCACGATAATTCCCAGCAACCCGCAAGTCTAGGAAGCTGCACTTCGCTTGAGAGCACCGTGGCCTTGCACAGAATCGATCCTTTTCAAGGTGGACGGAGCAGAGGTGTGGCTGAGTGCCACGTCATCGTCATAACAATTAATAGAATATAACAAATTTTTGTTAATAAAATAATGGCGAGTGTGAGCAATTTGAGGCGGGTCCGGTGAGCCTCCCAGGTAGACGCGCTCTCTCACACACTGCCCTCTTATTTCTTAGAATTAACGAATTTGCCATTCGATTCCGACGGGACAACTAACCTTCTCAAGCACGCACGCCTCTCTGGTTTTCGTTAGTCAATATGGCACGTCCGAGGGGGCTATTCCAGCCAGTCAGCCAACGTCTACTCGCTGTGTTACGTGTTCAATTCAGAATAATGATGTCATCTTTCTCAATTTTATAATTATATTAATATGATTAAATTTAAGAAAATAAATATTTAAATAATATTTGATAAAAGAGATAATTTTATTAGTTTATACAATTTATTTAACATTTTCATGTTAATCAAAATATTTGACGAGTGATTGACACTTGTATTAAAAAAATCGCCAAAAAAAAATTATCTCAATAATTAAATTTCGATTAACTGAACAATGAGTATATTCTCTATTTTTGTTTTATTTTGTTTAAACTGGATTGAAAATGTGGAAAACACTGATTTTGTAGATCTCATACGAGAATTAACAAGCATAATTAATTTGATAAGGCAAGCAAATATATATATATATATATATATATTTTCCCCGTATATTAGCATACTCAATCTTAGAGTAATAGCTAACCAATTCAGAGTCATTTACCATGACACATAATCATTTGAATTTCTTCACCAAATTATGATGGATTTCATAGTTTTTGTTTTTTCTTTTTCTTTTTCTTTTTCTTTTTCTATTTGGTTCCACGAAAAATGGTTGTAGATCACAGTTCGATAGAGCAATTAACTTTGTGTCGAAAACGTAACCTCTGGGGTTGTATTTCCACGTATATCTACCAATAGACAATCAGTGTCGTAATTGTGACCAGAAGTCAGTACAAGATACCAATAAAAATTATGGGTCGGATGCCTCTCTCATAAAAGTCATAGGCCTCTTTCATTGGTTTAAAAAAAAAAATCCAAAAAAAAAAAAAAGTCATTAGGGAACTTATGGCCTCCTTGCAGCGAGAGGTCTCTGTCCAGTAACAGTCCTGATATTAATAAAGATACTGAGGTGCCTATCAATTTGCTGCTCTCTACCATGCTAATAGTGGCACGTGGGCAGCTTTTCATGTGTACCAGTTTCCCTTTGCCTCTAGCAGGCTGCAGCTGCTGGTAGAAAGTACAGAACGTGTAAGCGGCGTGTTAAGGATGCACGTTTACACAGAAGGATCGAGACAAAATGCATATATGGTTAAAATACAGCATCTATATTTTACCCATGCGGGCCTAAACGTAATAATTAGGGCTGCAAAAATGTACCCAAGAGAATAATTTGGGTTGCTAACCCATGGGTTTTTTTTTTTTCTTTCTTTATTTCATTTGGGTATAATCACCGGTTGACAATTGCTCCCTTGTAGGTCCAAATGCAATTTGCCAATATGACTCAAGCAGCCAGGTAGGTCATAAAAATCAAGCGACTGTGTGATGTCAAGCTTAATAAAAGCAAGTCAATGCAAGAATAATTAAGTTCGACGCGGCTAAGCTCGACCACTTGCTTTTACCCCGAATCAGGATTCAAATATGATTTAGATGTCTTTGTTTGACCAGACTATTATTGCAGGAGCTCGAAGTCACTAACTACAAGTTGTTTATTTCCACCCTGATCATAAAAAAATATACGAACCTAACCCCCACCGCCCCTCGCCCACCATAGAAACCATTTCTGAATGGCACTAATTTTTGAACTTCCACTCCTAGTTGGGTTCCTCGACATTCCCCTGTCTTCGGCAAATTCTCGCTGGGATTCAGACGAAGCTTCGCATTCATTACTTTCCACAAGATTGATTTTCCCCCGTGGACGACTTTAACTATGTTAAACTAGATGGGAGATGGCAATGGAATCTAAATAATTTAAAAAATTTCTCTCGCATAGTTTAGTTAAGTGAGATAATTGAATAATAAAAATAATAATATAAATAAATTATATATGAGTCATAAAAAAATTTTAAAGTTAAAAAAATTATAAAATATTTTAAATTAAAAATTAATTTTATTATAATTAAATAATTGTTTTAATTATATTAAATAAATTAAAAAATTTTAATTTAAATTAAATAAAAAACTAATGAATTGAATAAGATAAGTCAATTATATACTATTAACTATAACCCAACAAATAAATTTTAAGTTAATAATCTAACTATTTAATATGAACTTCTAAATGTCTTCTACTAATTGTCTAAATTTTAGTTCAATTCAATTGAACACAAGTTCATGATTATTAATATAATTTTACTAATTCCATCATAAATAAAAAAGTAAAAAATTACCAAAATTGAAAAATCTCTCTTTAAATGAAAAATTTACTTTTGCAGTTCACAAAAATTTAATTATATGTGTCTTTTAACTATTGACCAAAAATCAGTTTGATTAGATTACAAATAATTATCTAATCATATGGTTAATCAAAATTATACGTAAAAAATTACTTAAAATATAAATTTACAAATTTTTTTTTTGAAAAAATAAGACTTATTGTACTTAAAAAATAATTTTTACCGTTTAAAAATAAAAACTAAATATTTTTTTATTAATTATTTAAATTTTAAGTTATTCAAATATTAATATTTTTTTAAACAAAAAATTAAAGAATATTATTTTTTTTCTAAATATTTCAAATACTATTTTTAAAAATAAAATAATATTATTATTAATTATAAAATTTAATAATAAAATTATTTTAATTTTTAATCTTAAATTTAGAGTTTGATATCTAATTTGTATAAATTAAATATATATATAGAAAAGAGATTATCCTTGAATGGAAGCCACGAGACAAAAAGGTTGCAGGGAGACAAAAAGGTTAGATGGTCTCCTTGAATTCTTTTTCTTCTAAAAACACCTCTCTAATCCTTCGTGTTACGATTGAACCTTCCTATATAATTAAGCGATTTTTGTTATGGTAATTAAGTGATGTATACACATGCCTTTTCTTTGAAGGTAAAAAAATTTTGTATTTTTACTATTTAAGATAAAAATCAATTAAGTTTTTTTATTTTAAACAATCATATAATCCATGCATATAAACAAATAAAATCAAAAAAAAATAAAACTTTTTTTATTTCTTCTTTGTATAAAATTAATAAATCAACTACTTTAAATAAATAATCTTTAAAAAAGTAATTAAATTAAATTTAACCAAGTTACAGTGTGCCCATAACAATAATCAATGTCCTTGGCTTTCAGTTTTTTTTTTTCTCAAGATAGATCAAATCGAATCTTTACGCGTCTTTTGTTGATGTTGATCCTCCGTGGCCTCAAGCATTCGAAAGACACGACTAATCCAATATAAAACCAGTTCCAATTCCCTGCCCATAGTTTATCTGCCCACGGGGTTGTTTCGTCCAAAACTAAGCTACTTTGTCGGCAATTAACTCAAATCATTTTCATCTGCATTCAACCCGATTAGCGTATCAATGCACACATGACAATTTGACTAAGCCAGCAATTGTTTTTATCCTTCCGCGGATTAAATTCCCTAGAAACCAACAGTATCTGTTCGTCGTTTCCCTTCTGACACGGTACCAACTTTTCATAAGAATAAATGGAGCACTCAGCTGGACACGGAGACAGTTTGAACTCGGGGTACGTAACCCAGGCATGAAAAACAGACACTCGTGCCAGATTAAGCCCTTAATTAATACATCAATTTCAAAAGCAATCGGAAATAAACAAGCAAGTAATGCCACATGATCAATAAATTAATTAAGATCCTGATGGGGTATGTATATGTTCGTGCGAGATTGATTTCTTTTTTCAACACATGATTAAGTCCCATCACAACATAAACAGTCAGTCGATGGGTGACAGATGCAAACCCATTTACCTGTCCAGCTTGTATGCACGATTTAATTCTTTTTGTCTCATAAAAATTTTCTAAATTCCATGCGGTTAGCAAGAACATGGAAGATTATAAATATCGCAACATTTTATGTACCAAAAAAAAAAAATAATGCAATATTTTTGTTGCCCAATTTATACCCGCGCGGATTAAAATCTCCCGAGTGCTGTACTTGGGAAAATCAAGATTCCACGTAGACATATAATTAAGCATACACATAAAATGTTCATTACAAAACCTGACGCCAAATTTCTTGACTTAATTTTAATCAAATTCACCCATGCTAATATTGAATTGTTGATATGTTTTCCGGGATTTATGCGTAGAACCCGTCAGAGAAGGACAAACCCAAAAAAGGCATTATTCTTCAATATTTATTATGCTATATTTATATATGTTACACGGGCAGCGGACCCAGTTCGGCATTCTCGGGGAAAACAAAAAAAATAAAAAAAAAGAGGGTAAAAGGCCACCGTGCACACGTTTTCGAGGCATTTATGTAAATAATGTGAAGTTGAGGGGCAAATTTTCAGCAGATGTTCCAATAAATTAAGCTACAGAGTTCATCACTGACGCCCTTTACTCATAAATTCTGAAGGAAAGGTGCTCCTCCTCTCTCTCTCTCTCTCTCTCTCTCTGGAAGAATAAAAGGAGCAACTGAAACCTGAGAGGTTTAGGAGGTTTCAAGGTATGCAAGAACCACATACTCATCTGAATTACCGTTGTTTGTGATTTCTTGACATGGGTTCTTCTTAAAATACGGTTTTCATGGGTCTTTTCTTGTTTTTGTGGATTGGTCTGGCCATTATTTGAATTAAATTTGAGGTCAGCCTTTATATGTTATGGAGCATTAATGAATTTGAGAGCGTGGGTTAATGGTAGAATTCTTGAGAGTTCAATATTTTCCCCACTTTGATATTGTAAAGGACCTATCTTTAGAGTATACGGGAGTCTGTTTATGGAACTCTGTTTTTATAACTGGTTATACAGAACTAAACATCACGGATAATGGATAACAAAGCAAAGTCGGTTGCTTTATATTTGGTATTGATTGTAGCTGCAAACTAGTGGTGTTTTGTTATTTGAGAGATCAAGAATTACTTTTGTTTCGGATTGAACTCATGTTTTTGGTCCTTTGTATCACATCATCTTCATTTATTTATTAATTTTCTCGAATTTGGCTTAGAGCTTTGGAACTGGTTTTATTTTTACGTCTCCTCTTTTTGCAGGATAAGATTTTATCCTTTTTGTATTCGGGATAAATTGGTCATGTTGTTTCCCTTTAGAGATGGGACTTTGGTTGCTATAATTGGACGAACGGTTGAATCAACATCGTAAATATTTTAACAAACAATATATATGTGAATATTTTTCCGACGATTAACATAAAGGTCAACTTTTTATCAACCCTTTTATCCGATGAAGCCAAGTTTTTAACTTTTTCTGCCTCTGTTAACCACCGGTTAACCATGCTTCTGTCTTGCAAGGCTTCACTATTGTGTATTTCTTTAAAGATCAAGCTTTTCAAAGCTAAGCGGCAACAGTAAATGCTCATTAATTTCCTTTTTTCTATTTTTCTTTTTCTGAATTGTAGATAGTAGATGTTGCAGTTGTTTGCACTAGAACTTTTATTTGAAAAGCCCTTGAATAATTTATCTCATACCCTACAGCTATTATTTCCATGACATTGACATCTAGATTTTTCTTTGCAAGGGGTGCCGAGTTTTGAATTTCTATT
The DNA here is from genome assembly GCA_019804595.1 of Bruguiera parviflora. Taxonomy (NCBI): domain Eukaryota; kingdom Viridiplantae; phylum Streptophyta; class Magnoliopsida; order Malpighiales; family Rhizophoraceae; genus Bruguiera; species Bruguiera parviflora. Next base: position 9,634,429 of record CM034049.1, read on the forward strand.
TTTAAATTCAAGTGGGCATTTTATTATGTCACTCTCATGGATGCTTCCTTAGATCTTTGTTTTCTTCAGTTACATTACAAGTCTTTATGGTGGTTTGTCATGGTTGATGTGGATTGACCGACTTTTGGTTAGATGCCTTTGAGAGTTTTCAGTGTCTGTTTTCTGTGGCCATGGGTTCAAAAGTCAAAATAAGGAATAAGGACAAGTACTATTGTCCTTCCTTTCGTGTGACATGTGCAGATGATCAAAAAGCTTAATTCTCTTGTGCTATAAAAGCTGATTGGCATGAAAGTGGACTTACTATAAGAGTGTCTGTGCTTGAAGATGATGAAATTACTTTGTTAGATTGCTTTGATTTCAAACTCATCTTGAAGTACGACTAAAACAGTCCCCTTCTGAGCTGTGTTTCTGGGTACAAAGGGGGTCTAGATTGCTAAACTGTACATTGCTAGAAAATTAATTAACTTGTTGAAGTTGTCTTCCATCGCTATCCAATGTTCCAATGGTTGTTTGTTCTCTCTTGGTTTCTGTTTCTCGTTCCAATGGTTGTGTATTCTCTCTTGGTTTCTGTTTCTCTGGGTTTTCCCCACCCGTTTATAGGTACTCTGCATTCCTGTTGCTTCATCTTTCTAGCAGATTGTGATGATCTTGTAATTCTTTGCTGCAGATAACAGAGTCAGGTGACTGCACAAATTTGTATCAACGAGTTAATTGTAGGAGAGATCTGTTGATTGCTGTTACAATTATCTGCTGATTAGCACCCAGTCCTTCTTGAAGATATGTTGGGTGAGCAAAGCAAACGACTGTAACAGAAAAGGCTGCTATTAGCAGTTCTGCACTTTATTGACTGTGCTAGGTCAATCAGTTGGTTAGTTTTGATGCAAACATCTCAGAATCATCCAAATACAGCCAGTATCCCCGGGTTTTACCACCAGCCTGAGCAAATCAATGCATATGGTTTGCCTCAAATTCAGCTTGTGGACACAAAAGTGTTTTCAGATGTTGGCAGTCAAGCTACTATCTCTTTTGATGCTTGCAAGGAAGAGTACTTTACCCTGGAATCATCTACAGCAACCGATGGGTTTCCTTTATATGATTCTCCTGCTGCCAGCACCTCATCTAACAGAAGTCCTTTTTCACCCCAAGGTTCAAATTCGTGCCTTTCAGATCCTCATCATTCCCCTTGCAACACGTATGGATCTCCAATGAGTGGTTCATCCTCTGCCGATGATGGTGATGTTCTGAGGCAGAAAATGAGGGAACTAGAAATTTTTTTAATGGAGCCAGAATCTGATGTTACAAACAGTTGTAATTTTTTCTTGATGAATGATGCCAACCGGCCAGATCCACTGGCTAATTGCAACTGGAATCAAATGATGGAAATGATCCCAAAACTAGATCTGAAACGGGTGCTCATTGCCTGTGCTGAAGCAGTATCTGACAGAGATATACAGCGAGCTGCAGGTTTAATGTGCGTGTTGGACCAAATGGTATCAGTCTCTGGGGATCCAGTCCAGCGAGTGGGTGCTTACATGTTGGAAGGGCTTAGAGCTAGATTGGAACTTTCAGGAAGTAAAATCTACAGAGCCTTGAAGTGTGATGCACCACTGAGCTCGGATCTGATGACTTACATGGGCATCCTCTATAAGATCTGCCCGTATTGGAGGTTTGCGTATACATCAGCTAATGTTGTCATTCAGGAAGCTGTGGCTTATGAGCCCATAATTCACATCATTGACTTCCAGATTGCACAAGGCACCCAGTGGATTCAACTAATCAAGGTACTTGCAGATCGGCCAGGTGGGCCGCCATTTATTCGCATAACTGGTGTTGATGATTCCCAATCAGCCCATGCTCGTGGTGGAGGACTTCATATTGTAGGGCAAAGGCTATCAGAATTTGCTTGCTCTTGCAATGTGCCATTTGAGTTCCATGATACTGCCATGACTTGTTGTGAGGTTCAGCGAGAAGATCTCAGGGTCCAACCTGGTGAGGCTCTGGTAGTCAATTTTCCATATGTGTTGCACCACATGCCAGATGAGAGTGTGAACACGACAAATCATAGAGATCAACTGTTGAGGCTAGTTAAGAGTTTGCAGCCAAAGATGGTTACCCTCACCGAGCAAGAATCCAACACCAATACTAAACCCTTTTTCCCAAGGTTCATTGAAACTTTGGAGTATTATTTATCTATGTTTGAATCAATTGATGTTGGTAGGCCTAGGGATGACAAGCAGCGCATTAGTGCAGAGCAGCACTGTGTGGCTAGGGACATTGTCAATATGATTGCTTGTGAGGACGCTGAGAGGGTTGAACGACACGAACTTCTTGGGAAGTGGAAGTCACGATTTGCAATGGCAGGATTCATGCAGCATCCATTGACTTCCTGGGCAACCGTTGCGGTTAGGGATTTGCTGAATGAGTATGATAAGAACTACCGAGTTGAAGAGCGGGATGGAGCTCTCTATCTTTGGTGGAAGAACAGAGCCATGGCAACCTCTTCAGCTTGGAGGTGAAAGCTTAGGTCTGTAACACCTGTAAAACTAGTTTTTGCCCCCTTTTGTTGTTGCATTTAGATTGTGCACCATGCTGGTGTTTCTGCTTTTTATAGATGTGAGATTAGCTCTTTTTACGGAGTCGTTCAAGACGATGACTTGGTAATCTCAAAGTTCATTGTACATATCTGCCGTGGAATGAAACAAAACCGAGGCCTGTGTTATACTGCAATCTTTGTTCGTGTGCTTGCAGCGTCTTCGATCACATGCAAACCGTTTAAGATTGTTTTCTAGTGCATGATGATTAAAAAAAAAGAAAAAAAAAAAAAAAGGAAACGCCATTCTATGCCAAAAAAAGGCCGTTCCACGATCACCATGAATTCCGAGGAGATGCACATAATCTTACCGTCATTTTTACAGAAAGTTGCTTTGCCAATTAGACTCAAGTCACAAATGCGGGTAACACGCCATTCAGAACCTTGTAAACTCAAATGCGGATAACGAGATCTTACCTGTTAAAAGCCTAAAACTGGTGGGCTTGACTAATGTGATTGGGCCTAATACGATTGCGTTTTGAAAATGTTGGTTTCCTACGACGATGTTAAATAAATGGTGCGTGCTTTTTTCCCACAAGGAAACGGGCCTCGCACCGTTTCGTGATACAAGTAATGCCATTTGTCAGTCCATATTCAGCTGTCGCATAGATTAGATTAGATGCAAAGAGCGTGTGACTAGGCCGAATAATTGGCATCAAAACCCACACTGATTACAAATTTGGCACAAAAGGGCCGAGGAGTCGGGACCCCTGTGACCAACCGGCCATACATACACACAACACAGCTCCAACTGTACTCTCTCAAATCTGATGTTGCATTGTGCCACTTGGTTAAAGGTGAGTTCTTTGCCTTGTACCAAAAAGAAAGGTGAGTTCTTTGCCAATCTTCAATTCCCTCCAAACACCAATCGCATTTCCCGTTTGATCTTTTTTGTTTTGGGGTTGGTTTTTCATCTATGCATTTCTATTAAGTTTCTCTGGTGGGTCAATTGTTTTCTTGCATTTTTTGAGATTTTGATCCATGGGGTTCTTTTGCTTATGTGTGCCAATGATGGTCTTTCCGATTCATATGATTTCAAGATAGTTTCTTTTCTGAATCACGATGTCGTGGATGCTCTTGATTTGTTGGTGTCCCTCATTTTCAAATAGCTTAAAAGGTTTGTTTTGTCTTTGGTGTTCTTATTCGATGATCCATTTGATCAAGTTTGTGCTCTCACGGTTTTGTGCACGTTTGGTACTTTTGGTGCAATATCACGCTAAAGACTTTTATGAATGTTCGATGTGAAAATTGGTAAATTTGATTGCAGAAGAATTGGGTGAAATAAAGTTAAGCTTGTGGAATCTGTTCAATGTTTTGAAGACAATTTGGTAATCATGGAGGAAGTTTCGGAGAGGGCAGTATTGAGGAACTTGCAAAGGGAGCAAGAAAGAGAAAAGCGACGAATTCGGGATAGGCAAAGAAGACAATCAATGAGTGCTGAGGAGAGGGAGAGACATCTTGCTAGACGTCGTAGAAATTATCAGCTGCGAAGACAGCGAGCTGAAGTCACCCCTTCGGACCCTCAATTCAATCAAACTAGTCTTTTAAATAGTGGTGAAATGCTTATGCTCCCAACTAATGACTACCGAGAGATGATCCCTGTCCCCAGTGGCAATGTGCAAATCAATGGTTTTGATCATGTTCCTTCTGATCAAAGACAAGAAAATTTAAATGCAGGACAAGCAAATACCATCGGTGAGCCTAAACTGTTTGACTGCTTCTCTGTTTTGAACAACTAAAATATGAGCAGGTGGTTCTGCAATCAACCAAAGAGATACTAACAATTCCTTTTCTTTATTTTATAGGTTTGGAAATTTCAGGTCTTAAATTAGCTAAATTACCTACAAGGCCACGCTTAAGCCATGTAAAAGATCTTGCGCGATCACTTGATGATCCAGTGGATAATGGCAATAGTCATAGAATTGCAGCAGATTTAATAATGCGGGGATATGCAATTTTTTGTTGTACGTTCAAATGTCTTGATGTTAATGACTGACCTGCATACTTCTACTTATTTGTTTACATGTCATCTTCTTGTACGTTGGAGGTGTGATACAGGTATGCCACCTAAGGGACTACGATTAAATCATGTTAAGCAGATTGCCCGGGCTCTAAATTCTGATGGACTGAACGCTGCAGGAACAGACCACCTGAGTGAAACAGAAGGTATGAATTGCCTATGTGATTTAACCTTTTGCACAGAGACAATTGTGGCATTCTGCAGGAAAGTTGTCAATCCCATTGTTTGAAGTAAATGTTGGTCCTTTAATTCAGTGTCAAAGAATTTGTCCAGTGGAGAACTGAAAACTTCTTCAGCCCAACAATGACGAAGGTTAAAATTGTTCTGATGGTAATGATCACTGATGCTTAATTTCTTTTGACAGTAGGTGCTGCTAGCATAGACTTTTAGCCTTTTTCTTTCATGCAAGAGAAATGGCTGGAAAGGTATATAACTTCTGGTGCATTATTTTTTGATAGGATTCATTCCTTAGTTACTGAAGGCAAACAATTTTTTGGCCAGCTGCTTAAAAGGAATGAAATTTGCTAATCTCCTTTTTGGAGCTTCTCAATTGAACATTTGTAAGTTTGAAACGTGTATTTTTCCACCTTACCACTGAACTAAGCAGTGAAGTATACTAGACTTTGATGTGTGTTTACAGTAGGTTACTTCAGGACTTTACTGTAAAATTCTCTTTGGCATTAATCATCTGTTTTATTCATTCAAGTTGTAGTAGGCTTGATCAAATGCTGCACAAAATAAAGATTGCTGACAACTTTTACTGAGATATTACTATTGTTAGTACCCTTCTTTAATTTACATATTTTTTACAATTGTCATAGTTTTTGCTGAGAATTGTATACTTCTGTTGTATGTTTCATTAATGTATTGGCTGTAGAGGGTGTTAATGCTTGTGTACTTAAAATGAGACATACTTTCCTTGTTCTAAAAACATATAGATAGAACTTGTCATAACAAAATGGATAGAACTTATGGCGTAACATATTGATCAAATGATTTGCTTTGCAAAAGGATCCAAGTCTGTGTTTGCCATGTGCCTGAAAACTGATGCCTTAGATGGTGGTTAGTCCAGCTACAAGTTGATCCTGACAATCGAAGGGTATTCATTTTACAAAGTGTATATGTCATGAATAGTTCTAGTGAATATATGCCTACCCCTTTGCATCTTTCAATCTTCTTTTGTCAAAAGCTTACATTGGATGAGGCATCTCAAGCCTTTGACTAATGTTTGTCTTTCTCATGCTATCGCAGGGCAGAGCAAAAGATGCTACTAAAGAGCATTGCGGATCTCGAATTTGTGAGGCTGGATATGTAGTGCATGAAAGCTGGAAGTGGAAAGGTTGGAGGAGAAAACTTTTCCCTCTGGACTGGTCAATTGTTTAGATAGGGGATTTTAAAGGCTTTGAACACTAATTTTCAAGTACAAACCAAAATGCAGTGATTAATTTTCAAATCCAGCATTTCATATAGCAGTTGCTTGGGCTGCTTTTTTTATTCACATTCAGCCTTTATATGTGGGAACGTCTTGCTTTGCTTGCCATTCACGTACTCACATACTTGGTCAATGGCAATTAGCCCTTCAATTCATACCAGGCTTCCCCTCATCATGGATTTGCAGTTACATGATGGATGGTTAATGCTAGTAAAGCCATATTTTTCGGTCCTCGGAGTGACAGTTGGCTCCTCCGGTGGTGGACGGAGGCACCGATTCGTGTCGATGACGACATAGAATTATGGAATTCTTCAGGTAGAAGCCTTGCTGGGATGCTAGCATATGAAGCAGTGGGCAGCTCTAGTAAGCCTGCCTACTGGGGCTGATTCAGGTTGGCGAACGGTGATATCATTAGTTATTATCTAAACAAATTCTAATCACGGCTCCGATATTGCTGATCTTAACGAGCAAATCCTACCCAAGTAATCAATCACTCCCACTGTAGCAGAAAGGAAAAGAAAAGGGGCGATCCTTAATATTTCACAATTACAAGCAGGAGCTAGCAGAACAGTGTGGGTCATACTAGTGGTTATGTACTCGAAAGTCAGAGAGCAGTTTCATTTTGTCTAAATTCAGGCTTGCCAATAAATAAGAAAGCGTTTGAATGAGAAAATTAATTTCCCAATTAACTTGGAAAATTAAACCTCGGGGGCCAAATAACATATTAATTTCCCAATTCCAGAATTGGTGGCTTGTTTGATCTTTCTCTCTTTTATTATATATATATATATATAAACACTACATGTACAAAAGTATAAAAATATAAATATAAATATAAAAAGCAAGAACTGTAAAGGAAAACGTTTACGATATTGGGCCTGTAAGCGGCCCATAATCGCATTTATCAATGAAAAAGCACAAATCTCAGAAATCGCCCAAGAAACCCTAACCTCTGGTGACGGCGGTAATCTTCTATAAATATTCATCTCCTCCTACCGAATAACTGATCAAAATTTAGGGTTCGTGAACAAGAAACAGTTTCCAATATCGTTTCGAATATTTTTTTCTTCCGGTTTCTGTTTTTCGGGTTTATTTATTTATTCATTTTATTTTGTGGCATAGAGTTGAATCTGACGGGGGGTTTGTGGAAAATCCCTTACTAGAATTCGGAGCAAAGCGATTCGTTTTTGGTTGCATAATCCATAGTAAACGTCAGAAACGGATGCCCGGACACGTTGAGGTACTGCTCCTCCGTCGACGGCGCAGGTCTCATATTCCATCGCCTTGCGTAGCGGCGTCGCCGCCTTTACGATTTGGGACTGGCCATGAGACATACACACTTTCTTCATTATTTGTTCTTTCTCTGTTACCGTGATTTTTATTTGATTGATTGATTTGTTTTTTTTTTTTTTAATTTTTATTTTATCGGGTGACGTGATTTCGAAAGAAATCATGGCTTGATATGGGGCAAACTAGTTGAGATGTTTGCAAATCCCTAAGTAAACGTCGAATATTAATGCCTTATAGATGTTGAAGGTCCTCCCGGTTGCTCCGGTGAGCTCCTCCGTCGACGGGAGGTCTCATATTCCATTGCCTTTGGGAGCAGCGTCGCTGCCTTTACCTAGTGGGACTGGCCATGAGACATACAGTTTTTCTTTTTCTCTTTGTTTTTCTTTTTCGGGTCTCTAGGGAAAAGAATTTATGTTTGGTGGTAAAGATTCGCCAATGATGATAAATCAGTCACCAAACTACCATCTTTCGGGACTGAATGGCTTAATCTAAGCCTTGCTGTGATTCTGCAATTCTGAGGCCATTTTTACTTGTTCATGTAGGAATTAGAGTTTTAAGGCTGTGGTGGGAATTCATTACGATTATGAAGCATTGTGTCCCTTGATCTGGCATAAGTTGTCAATTTTGTAAAGTTTGTTTTCATTCGTAATAATGATATTCACTTTTAGTTTGATCTTTTTTTTTTAAATAATAAAAAAAAAATCAAATTTGTCTCTCTAAATGGCCATCAAAGGCTGCTAGATAGTTTTTCAGGTTCATAATTTCTGGGAGACCGAATGGCTTGACAGAAAAGCACAATCCCTCTATTTCTCCTTTTTTGAGTACTTGTTGTACTTCTAATTTTTACCACACTATAAGCAGAACCAAAGAAAGTCCCAATGCAATGGTATCAGAAAAGGAGAAAAACTGAAATGACCAGAGTTCTGATGATGTTGTATGCAGGAACGAATCCCCAGATGATGAAAAAATAAAAGAATAAGAAAAATCAAACAACTAATGAGCTTTAAATAAGTTTGTGTAGTGAAATAATGAAGTAGAGTGGAATTTCCGTGCAATTTCAATGCTAAGACTGTTCAGTATAAGATTAATTACATAGCGAGACACGTTTTGCAATGCTTTACAAGAGATGGGCAAAAGCCACTGTAAATCAGTTCCAACGATACAACGAACCTGTTCTTTGAAAGCTAATTTAAAGATCACAATCATATAAGGCAGGTGGATTGGTTAAAAACTTCGTGGGTAACAAAATTCAGCTTTGCAGTGAAATGAACGCTCCATCTGTTTGCCGCAACTGATGCGCATATTCCTTTCTGTTTTAATGGCAGTTATCCATAAACAAGTAATAGCAACTTCTTTGGATGCAACGCTAGTTTTATCGCGACACCGTCTACACGGCATTTGGGTACCGGCATAACGGGAGATTTTGACATATTCCACCAAATGGATTGACGAGCATTAGCTACACGTGAGAGTCGCACTGAACCATTCGAGATTCCAACACGGTTCTTGCAGCTTCCACGGCTACTTGACCACTGACATAGTGCCACCGGCAGACAGGCATGTAAATATCAGCACCGCCGATCAGTTCTGTTTGTGTCTCTTCCGTCTTCCTTAAGGTAAAGAAAGCTCGTTTGGCACAAAGTTCACATCGTGCACTCAACTTGGTTACAGAATCTGCAAGGGGAATAACATGAAGGACAGAGCCAAAACTCTTCCTGCCAACAATAATTAAATTCCTTGCCAAAGTTAGATTAACAGAGTCTGAAAGGATTCTAGTATAGAATGAAGCAGCCCGGCCAGGGCATGATCGAGTCTTATAGTGGTATACCTCAAATAGTCACCATCAAGGCCGGCAACTATTAAAGTTTTGCCATCATGATCAGCAGCTTCCTGGCAGAACTCGTACAGGTCTTCAAAAAATTGAGCTTCGTCAATACCAATCACGTCCAGCTACAACCATTTGCTTTAGTAGTAAGTCTTATTCATAAGTCTATGCTAATACCTGGAAAAGCTAGAAAGAAACATATCCATATGCATTCTTTTAAAAGCTTTCCACTGCCTTTATTAAGTTCATTTCACATAATTGATAACGTGAGTTGAGCTTAAACAGACATGAAAGAAAAGGACAATCATCCATATTAATGATTGAGTTTTTGCAATTTAATGCTCATATTTAACAAAAATTCATATTTTCATCAAGATACCTGATTGTAAGCATCTGCACCAAACTTTTGTCGGAACGATGACAGATTGGGCAGTGCCCAACATGGCAGTTTCACACCATCATGTGAGACTATTGAATCCAATCCATATCTTGTGTCCTTATTAGACTTTATTATTGCCACATTTCTGCGTTAAAGAGAAAAAAAGATGGGAAGGGAAAATATATGACCTTTTGCGTATCTGATGCAGAATTGCCAATGGTTAGAAAAAGCAAAATTCAGACATAGACTGCTGTCAAAATTATGACAGTTAAGATGGAAATCCAAGGTACATTGAACAATAACAATTTCAAAAGAGAGCCCTCAAGTTAGAGCTCCGGCAGGACCAACAAATATGAAAGCAGTATAAAGCACCGAAGCTAAGACAAGACATAAAGACTGGACCATAAACAAGGTCAGGACCAAACAGGCTATATCTCGCTTAGATTAAAAAAAAAAAAAAAGGTATTTTATTAACAAGGGTATATCAGACATAGAAAAGAAAAACCCAATACAAGTAAAGGTCTTATAAAGGAAGCATGTAGAGAACCAGATTCATCATGTAAGCCGAGTTGACAAGAACCACATGCTGCATCTAATGAGCTAATCTAGTCAAGAGTAACTAAGAATGCTGCACAGATTTTAAATCCAAAAGAATTGTTTTTAAATCATGTGGTGAGTACTTCACAGTCCCTCTCATTTCCCCCTCAAACAGTCATACTGAACTAAATTATAATTGGTCAACTTTTGATCCAATGTTGAACAACCCGAACAAGTTACCCAATCAAAACTTGGAAACAATACTGCCCACAATCTTTCCTTCCCAATCACCCAGAGAGGCCTACTATCATGCTGAATGTATAAAGAAGTTCACATAATGCATAAATAAACAGTTTCATACATGAAATAACATATGACTGGAACCAATTTGATTCTGGCCGTCTCCCCTGTTAAGAACAACAAGGAAGTAGAGTAAGGGATGTGCCATCCCTTTCATTTTTACAGAACACTGGGCTGGAATCAATTCCATTTTTTAAATTCCTTGAATAGTCCATAGCACACACAATGCAGAAATGCTAGGCTTTTCCCCATCAAATGATCAAATAATACACGCTCACTTCTCAGATCCACAGATTTTGCATACAGCATAAATAATTTTGTCTTCAGATACTCATCAGTACCATAACCAATAAGATTTTTCTCCCCTTTTTTATATGGTTTCTTAAATATACATTCTTGCAATACAAGGCCATAAGTTCATTGTCCAATTTCAACCCTGTACAGCATAATAGCCCCACAGCCTCACTTAACCTCCCCAAAAAAACAAGGACCCTTCAATTTTTTACCAAAACAAATAAGATTAGCGTGATCACACCCAGTTAGCAATATCATGACAAAAATCAAATCCACACACCTCAACAAATGCCTCAACAATATGGCCTTTCAGTTTTGTTCTATACGTGTCTCAAATCTCAACTTTACAAACTTTCAAACAGAACGATAACACAGAAACAGATATACACAAAGGGTATCCAAAAACCGCATTGCGGAGACAACAAAACGATACTTCAACCCAAACCCCGAATCACATAGAAACCACAGACGGAAGAAAAAAGACAACCAAAAAATAATAAACACTACAAACCTGCCGTGGTCTCTTTCAGCTCGGATACGCCGTAGAAGGGTAGTCGTCTTGCCGGCGAACATGGGGCCGACGATGACGTGAATCTCGCCGGAGCGAGCGGATGAAGAGGACGACGAAAAGGCTTTTGATTGGAGGCATCGTGTACGGATTGAAAACATGGACAAAGAGTTGGATGACGAAACCATGGTTGGTTTAACGGAGAAAGAAGATTGAATTTTGGAAATTGTGGGGTTAGAATTAGAGACGAGGCTGAAAGGCGTGGTCTTTGGGACGGAAGACGAGAAGATTGGGGTAAACATTAGACACTTCATTCTTAATTTAGTTAACATTGAGAAAGAAAGAGACTAGAACTACGGCTTGTTTGCCTATCTTTAGGGTTTAAGGATTCCAGGGTTTTCGGCAGACACAGAGTTGACAGAAGCCATGCGGTTTATCGAATGAAATGGAAGTACGCCGCTGTCTTGCCGTGTGAACACGGTATAAATGTACAGTATAGAGTAGGCCTTATGTTCTGTTTCAGAATTTTAATACATCTTCCATTTTCTCTTTATTTTACTCCCTTTTTTTAATTGATATATTAATTAAAATTATTATTTTTAAAAATTTACCTCAAAATTTAGTAAAATTTTAAAGTTAGAGTCACTTATTAATATTTTTATTATAAAAATTTAATTATTTGAATATTATTAAATTTAACTAATTTTATATATTTATTATTAATATTAATAAATTTAAAATTTAATATCATATTTTTACTATAAATTTTTATTTATTAAAATTAAACAACAATAAAAAATCCAAACTCAATCTAATATATAAAGAAAGAACGTCCAATTATTAATCAGGTAATCATCTCCGATATTCGTACCATTACTCTTGTCCTTATGCTTTGCTAGATTTAAATTAAATTATTATTACATAAGCTCTAAAAGAAACTAAGATTTTGGCTATAAAAAAAAAAAAAACGAAAAGGAAGTAGAGGCATGAGGCGTCTGTAAAAAAAAAAAAAAAAACAGGCTTTTGCAATCAACGGGTGAAAAACTTTAAAAATAAAAATTATGAGAAAAGAAAATAAATTGTCAAGGTGTCCCAACTCAAATTTGAAAAGCCACCATCCATGGTCTTCTCCACCTCTCTTACACGAGAGAGGATAGCCACTACACGCCACCTCTCGCCCTCTAACTATATATACCCATATCTTCCTTCCAGTCATTTTTTAAGTCCTGCACCTCTCTCTCGCTCTGTCTCTCTGTCTCAATTTCTACCCGTGCAAACACAAAATCCATCTACTGCTTGGATTAAAAGAATAACATATCCAATTCAATATTAACTGTAATCACAAAAAGTAAAGACAGACAAGAGAGGAGGGCCTCTCTTGCCCTCTCTCTTCTTGTTATGCCCCTCCTCAGATCTTAGATTCTCTCTGTTTCTTATCTGGTTCTTTGTTTTTGTTTTTGTTTTTTTTTTTCCCTCTGGTAAATTTTCAATCAAAAGTTCAAAAATAAAAACTTTCTTCTTTTTTTCCCTTCGTATATCTGTTCTGAAAAATTTATGGGTTTTTGATCCCTGTAGTGACTTCTCTTCGAAGTTTGCATCTTTGTCTTTTTACCTAGGAATCCTGGATTGTTGTTGGACGGTGAAAGGCCCCATATGCTGGTGGATTGAATCCAAGACTGCCCATTTCTTTCATAGACGTGTAAATTTCCAAGCTTTATCTCTATTCCTTTTGTAAAACGTATTTTTTTTTCGTTTTTTTTCTTTTTCAATCTGCATTAAGGTACCACTTATCTTAATGTTTTCAACAACATGGAATTGTGTTCTCTATCGTCTGCGGTATATAAATTATAATTTAGATCCGGCGCTTGAGTTGTCCAAAACGAAAAAAAAAAAAAAAACCAATCGGATAATGTAATATCTATTTTGGTGTTTTAGTTCCCCTTTTCACCTTGTAGCTGTAAATATCTTGATGGGATTTATGTGCAGAAAGGAATGGAGCCTGGAAAGCTATTCATTGGTGGTATTTCATGGGACACAGATGAAACCCGTCTTAGAGATTATTTCCAGGCTTTTGGACGAGTTATGGAAGCTGTAATAATGAGGGATCGGGTTACGGGTCGTGCCCGTGGCTTTGGTTTTGTTGTTTTTGCAGACCCTGCTGTTGCCGAGAGAGTTGTGATGGAAAAGCACTTGATAGATGGTAGAAATGTAAGTGGTTTGGATCAGTATCAGTGTTATAAAAGCACCCGATGTTTTTTATTTAATTTTTGAAGCTCTGGTTTAGTTTCGTCGACCTGAATTAGTGTGCTTGCTCTAACCACATCATACCTATTGCAAATTATGTCACAAAAACAAGATTGTTGAATAATAATACTATGTTTTCTATTAAGTTATTATAGCAAGATTCTTTATGTTTATCTATTGCCTTGATAAACATAGATTTTTTATTTTTCTTCCTTGGATAAGTAGATGGAGCATGTTACTGTAACTATGGAACAGTTCAACTGAGATGCCTATGTGTAATTTTCAGAAGGATAATATGTTGCGCAAGCATTAAAGTTATTATTGTTGTCGGATTTGTAATAACAATGGTTAGAGTTTAGAACATTCATCCATAGCATCACACCAATGGATGGCTCTAAAATGTTGGTTTTAGTTAGAAATTCTGACTAATATTAGAAATGGCCACATGAGTCCATTCTAATTTGAGGCACACTTAGTTGTAATTCAGTAGACCTATTATTAGTGTGTCTAACTGGCTTGGTGCTAATGCCTGCTAGGGACTTATTAGAGCTTAGAGTATCTTGAAAGTTAAAACAGCACACTTGCACTCATTCAGGGCTCACTACAGACTTTGTTCTGCTGTTGAATGATTTTTGTAATTACATGGTGTTTGCAATATAAATTACAAATTATGTGCAGTGAAGAATTAAATTTGTTAACCTACTTCTTTATTTGTCACATGACCCTAGCCTAGTAAGGATGTTTAAGCATCCTGAGTAAGTATCTGTATTGTTCTTAAGGAAAAGGGTTTGTAGTCATCCAATTTTGATTAGTTTTCCCAATCTTGAGTATCTCTTGCAAACATTGCAAGCACAGAGCATGTTCAGGGTCTTTCATCCATTGTTTATCGCATTTCAACTTAGGAAGTCCATTTTTTTGGATAATTTTGTTTTGTACACATAGAAATATGATGGCCATTTCCACTACTATGGTTTTTCCGTGTTAGGTTGAGGCAAAAAGGGCAGTTCCTAGAGAGGATCAAAATATTTTGATCAGAAACAATAGCAGTATCCACGGATCACCTGGTCCTGTCTGCACAAAGAAGATATTTGTAGGAGGTTTAGCATCCACAGTCACACAGAGTGGGTTTAAAAAGTACTTTGACCAGTTTGGTGCAGTTACAGATGTTGTGGTCATGTATGACCAGTACACGAAAAGGCCCAGAGGTTTTGGATTTATTACTTATGATTCAGAGGAAGCAGTAGATAGAGTGTTGCACAAGACCTTTCATGAACTCAACGGTAAAATGGTTGAGGTCAAGCGGGCTATCCCCAAAGAATTATCTCTATGGCCACCCCGGAACACATTAGGTGGGTATAATTACAGTCCAAGCTCTGTTGGAGGATATGGTGCTAGAATGGATGGTAGGTTTAGTCCTGTTACTCTTGCTCGTAATAACTCTTCTCCATTCAGTGCTGGTTATGGGATGGGTCTGAACCTTGACCAGGGTTTGAGTATGAGTTATGGGGAAAATTTAAACCTCAGTTCTACCCTTGGCTATGGACGCTTGAGCCCGTCTTATAATGGAACTCCGAGCAGGTATGGTAGCACAATTGGGTACGTTGGAGGCAAGACAGGAAATAATTCCATCTTAGAACAAACATTTCAAAGCTTGTGGGGCAATGAGACTACTGATCATACTTCAAGCTTCACGAATTTTAGTGCTTCTTTGCCTTCTGGAAATGGGAGCTCAGGAATGGCTCCCTTCGGCAATATTGGAGCGTTATGGGATTCCTCTGTTAAGTCTGGCCAGGGCGGAGTCGCTGGTACCCCATACAGCAGTGGCAGTCTCCGTAATGGCGGCAGGGACTTTAGTGTAGGTTTAGGAACTGTAGGGTATGGAAGAAACGGTAGTACAAATGTTTCACCAGTGACATCTCTTGCTGCATCAAATGGTGATTATGACAGGGCTTATGCAGAAATCTATGATAATGGTTCGTTGTATGGAGATCTCCATCTTTGGAGCTAAATCGATCTCGTTCATTTGGTTTTGGGCTTGGCAATGCAGCCTCAGATGGTGGATATAGGGTGAATTGCTATTAGTTAATTGAATTTTCTCATCGCCTCTTACGTGCTTTTGGTCTTCATTGTTTCGGGATTTGCCGCTTAGAACACAACGAGTGTCGAAAAGTTGTAATGGCTGAAGTTTATTAGTTGAAGTGCATCTCGTAGATTTTCCTCTTCCACATTGCTTAGGTTTTATAAGAAAACGATGTTACGGCTAATCAGTTCGTCTGCTTCAGTCAGAGAGCAGTTTTCAGGATTGGGTTTTATGGTTTTCCCAGTATAGGTTTTTTTTCTCTGATTTTTATTGAACTGTAAAATCAGATTGTGGGGATACGCAGGGTTACTGTATAATGCAATCTTTCCCGCCCCATTTTTTTTTTATGATTTTGACTTCCCGTTCAAAGAGTTGTAATATATATATATATATATATATATATATATATAATGATAATTATTGATATAAGTGATTTTTTATTTAATTTTAATATTAATAAATTTAAAAATTAATATAAATTCTTATTTATTATCAAACGGGACATAAAGGAAAAAAAAAAAAAAAGTGTACCAAATCATCATTAAGCTAACAGAAAATAGTAATAAATAAATCTCAGAAATAGTGACGGCCAGGCGACAACACCATCCTTAAACCCTCCTCTCGCTCTCTCCCGCTCGGGTCTCTTTCGTTCATGGTGGCAATCTAGTTCAACCCAAAAGCAGGAATACTCCGTTTGTTTTTGTTTTTTTTTTTTTTTTTAGGAGAAATAGACCTTTCTTTCTTTCTTTTTTTCTTTCTTTCTTTTTTTTTTTGGGATCGTTTTTAGGATTTCCCTTGGGGGGATCGGAGTGAGTATTACGAACATTGTTTGCTCGAGGATCCTATCTTTCAAATTGGTTTTGACGCCTTCTAGTGCCAGGCTGGCAGCCCGCCTTGAATCGTTCACCCACCAGAGATAAATGTAGGGCCCATTTTGAGAAGGACTGGAGGCGGCTCGAGCTTACGCCTTTCGCCCCCTCAAACATAATAAAAGGCAGAAGATGGTTCGCTCATTAAGGAAACGTGGTTACATGGCCAGCCAGTAAGAAACGAAAACCTCAGGCACAGTGGCCGCTTGACATGAAAATTCAAGGTAACGCATGGGTTCAAAATTCAAATCCAAATTTATAATTAATTTTCTCTCACCAAATCCAACTGAAAATCTCGAAAGGAAGGAAAAAAAAAAAGAAAAGAGTCCAATCGCTAGGACTGCACACATGAAATGTGGTTTCGTTTTTGTAAAGAATGCCAAAAAATTGATGCCACCAACAAGGTATAGACCCCATCTACCTAATAAATTGTTATCTCAGTAAATTTTTAGATTTTTTATTTTTTGTCGATCGCAGGCATTCGGTGTGTGTGTCTAAAGCAATTCTGCGACAAAGGCTGAACCCCTACGACTGATTGTCGAGTTTTCAATTGACTTTAAAGGTACAGAATTCAGATAAGCAATTATTGTCAAGGTGCTTACACCTGCTGGAAGAAGCTCCCACGTGGAACACGACTCCGACAGCTCATCTCCGTCGAATAATAAGCAGCCATGCTACGGTTTCTTACAGTTCCAATCTACGGTCTGGACTCGATCATACAAAACCGAATCTTTGAAGACACACGAACGTAATTTCTTCGTGATTAACTGGTGGGAAAATAATTGCAAACATGCCATGTGATCTCCTTCAAAAATAATGGGCTGGGCTGGGCTGGGCCGGGCTGGGCTGTCAAATTATATTTTCTTATGCTAATAGCTCACCGACTCCATCAAAAATTTAATATAGAAAAGTGTTTATGTGCATGTACTTTATGAGACGCTTGAATTCATTCTCTGTTAATTGGGAACTTTCATTTCCTGTTTTTTCTCTATTTTGCACTGGCGGTGTTAAATAAATTTTTGATGCTTAATTCCTACTTAAGAGAAGAATCAAACTTAGCAATTGCATAGATCGTATCTCCGAGTTTCCTTTATAATTACTTCTATGTTTTTTATATAAATTTTAATCATATTTTAATTTTCATGCAGGGATTACTTCAGAATTTTAAAATTATATAAAAATTCACACATACAAAAAAACATATTGACTAATAAATTTTTATTTATTAAAATTTATAAATTTAAAAATAAATATTAGTCTATTTTTATTAAATAAAATTTATCTATTAATTATAAATTTTGATAAAATAACAATTATAATTTAACTTAAAAAATAATAATTCTTATCAAAAGTATTTCAATAATTTTTTTTTTTGTCCAACTGAAGTTTTGTATTATGGATAATATTGGGATAAAATCGTGTTAAATTGTTAAAAATTGTTAATGATTAGAGCCCCCCTCCCCAAAAATAAAGAAAAGAAAAGGAAGAATAGGATAGGAACAGAGATCATATCTCATACTTTCCGGCCCCACAGACAAAATGGAAATAACAAGTTGACCACCCAGCTGACACAGGGGACTCCCTTTCTAATACAAAAAAAAAAAAAAAAACAAACCCAAAGTGTTATTAAAATTTACATTAGGAGCCACATGTCTGTCAAGATAAAAATTATTTATTAATATTTTATAATAAAATTTATTATATAAATGTTATTAAATTTATATAAATTATACATAATTAATCTTATTATTAGAGAATTTAAATTTTAATACCAAACTTTTTGTATGAATTTTTACTTATTAAAGGGCTAATAATAGTTAAGAAATTCAGAGTCAAAAGGAAAAATATAACAAATCGTCAATCAATCAATTAGACTATTATCTCGAATTGTGAAGAATAAAGAGATTCCTTCGGTCTGAGAAAGTACCGAATTATAAACCAACTTCCAAAAAGAGGAACAATTAGCTGAGTCAAGACGAGTACAGAAAACAACGGGTTTAAACGAGAATCAGCGGCAATACGTGCGGCAAGAAAAGAAATAGCTAATAAAACATGGCAGGGTCATGGGGAAGTTGCTACTCTCATTCCCCGTGATCGTATAGAGTAATTTAATCTGATCGGCCATCATCGCCATCTTCTTCTTTAGCCACCACCATGAATGAGGAACCCGAGCAACTACCAGATAGATATTTCCGCAACAGCCAAAGAAAGTGAACGACTGGAGAAGAAGATACATAAGGAATCAGGGGGGGGGGGGGCAGCAAATTCAGGCAAGGGTGAACAAACAAAAGGAAGGGTTTAAGGCTTCCTTATCCGTGGTTCTATGATGAACAACACCATCCTTTCTTAGTTTCTCCGATACCTTCTTGGTTCCCGTCACCCCGTAAAACCACGCTCTTTCCATTGCCCATTGAGAGAGCGTCCTGTTTCTTAGGCTCTTGAGATGAAATAACTTTATGGCTCAATATGCTGTAGATCTCTCGTACAACTGTCTGAAATGCAACAGCTACATTGGAAGAATCCAGAGCCGATGTTTCTAAGAAAAATAAACCCTGTGCCTCTGCCAAGGCCTTGCCTTCTGCCGTGGATACCTCTCTGGCTTCCTTCAGATCAGTCTTGTTACCAACAAGTATTGTTACTACATTCATGTCTGAGAGAGCTGTCCAATGGCAAACCCATGTAAATCAATATTTTGTTCTTTTCATCTAAAAGGAAAGACGTGCAACTGCTGCAGACATGAAGGTAGGAAAAAAGATACCGAGAGGAAATGGCAATGGAATGGAACAACCACCACGGAATTTTTTCCCACGACTTTCAATCTTAATGTATAGGGTGCAGAAAGGCATCTCATATAACAAGCAGGTTTATTTCACCATCAATGTCTGTCATGAGCAATCTTGGCACCGGGCAACAAATTGTAATGGCAAAATATCATCAGCAATCAATTCGAGACCGTTTAATCTCATAAATTCCCAAGACAAACAGGATATTCCATTGATGCGCAAAACATGGAGCTATTACTTTCCCGATTCAACATCCCATATTGTACACAAAATCACAAGTCAAATTCTAAAATGCACCAGAAATCCACAGACCATGGAACTCGAGCAGAAGAGTTCCTACCATACCTATTTGGGTGTCTTGGGGAACAATTTGCCATTTTTTTGAGTCACAAACCCAATCTTGTTGTTTGAGCAATCATTCAATATAACGATGAATGCCTAATAAGAAAAGGATAGGAAAAAAGGGGAAGAAAAAAATCTATCAATCAAGAAAATTTTAATATAAATCTTACTCCGAAGTTCATTAAGCCATCTGCCGATGCTATCAAACGTCTGGTGTCTACTGACATCATAGACCAAAAGAGCTCCTACTGCACCTCTGTAATATGCAGATGTAACAGCCCTGAACCGTTCCTGACCCGCTGTGTCCCATATCTGCGCTTTAATTTCCTTTCCATTAATATCCATCTTTTGAGTTTGGAACTCTACTCCAATTGTTGACTTAGAATTAGGATAAAATTCATTTCTTGCAAATCTTGCAAGCAGATTTGATTTCCCAACAGCTGAATCACCAATTAAGACAATCTTGAAGAGGTAATCCTCTATTTTTTCCTCCCCAGAGTAAAAAGCCATCTTCCAACCTTCAGAAACACCACCCTACAGAAGCATAGTAGAAATGACTACCCTTCTGGTTTGCTGACCTCTCCAGGTGAGCTTTAACCTACAAAGTGTCAAGCTATCTCCTGCCCAATATGAAGTAATGGAATTATAATATCAAAAAACAAAGACAGAATAAAAAGCAACTTCAAAGTTGGGAAAGGTATATAAGGACAGAAACTGCTAACAAGCAAACTTCAGAATATTGCATGGCTCAAGTAAATACCTATATTCAAATAATAAAGTTTGTGGGGCCAAATAGTTACTAAATTCACAATGTCCTCCTAAGTAAAACATTAGGGTATTGCAATGCAAGGAAAGCCTCAAGAACTAAGAAACTCCACAAAACCAATTGCTATTACAAATCTACCAGTTACGGAGATAAGATTGTCCTACCCACATAACCAAATAACTACTGTAGTATTCTTTTAAACAAAAAAAATAAAAAAGGGATGTGACAATGATGGTGTGTACTAAAAACTGATAGCTCAGAAGCTTAAAAGCGCTATACTGAATTCAATTACTTTTTTAATAAAAGGGGCTAAAAATAGAAAAAAACAAAGCAATATGAGAAAGGCTGCTTACATTCCTGTTACTTCTTTGCAGTAAAAAGGGATATTTCAATCCCTTGTCCTACTCCAGTTATGCCCCCTGCTGACTGGAAATTCTACTTCCATTCCCTTTCTGCTAGGCGAGTTTTAGCCCGACCCTGAAAGTACAGGGAACAATTCTAGGCAATTATAGTGGCATGACGAGGCATGCATACATGACAGCCCTGAAACTTTATCAAGGACTCACATTAAAGCCACAGCAAATTAGAATGTTCAGATTTCTATAATTATGATACTGTAGGTCTAGATTCCAGATACGTGCCCTCTCAAAATTGCAGAGATCCACGTTTATCAATGAAAAAAGTTTCATATGTGAACCAAACTCTAGTTTGGATAGATTATGATGCTGGGAGAATGAATTTACGAAAGAACAAGAAAAACATAATAGCATCATATGAAAGAAAAAGAGAGAAGGCATCTACAAGATTATTACAGCATCACGAACAGGATAAACTCATAGGTATGCGCGCGTCTATCTATATAACAATGACTTTATCTACAATTAATGTCGATGAGAATATGCGTTGATGTCATCTTAGCAAAGAGTCTATACTCTATACTGTGTCATCCACTGTTAAAGACAAAAACTTCCTCTAAGATTTCCCAAAGCTCTTTCAAATTGGAAACAACTGCCTTTACAAGCTGCACACTGTATTCAGTACCACTAAGAAGCAGACAAAATATATAGCTGCAAATATAGTCTGTGTGAATTTCTACAGAAATCCATTGCTCACTGCACTTTTACAACACAAATTCCTTATAACAGACATATCACACCAAGTCCTACAAAAACAATTGATTATAGCCGGGAAAACAAATGTGAAAAGCTAAGAGGCCAGAATAAAAACTGGATGAAGCTATTTTCATGTAAGGGTTTAAGCCCAAAAAATAGAAAATGAGATAAATGTCCCCTAAATTCTTCAAGCGACTTAAAAGAAAAATCCATACATTCATGCATTCTTTGAAACCCACATAAAAATTAAATAAAAAAAAAAAGAGGCGAATTTAGTGACATGAAGGACCCGAAATTCTGCAAGAATTTAAAGACTGACCCAGAAATTCTTGCAAGTTTTAAGCCCAAAAAAAAAATAAAAAAAACATTAAATGACAAGAAGAACCCTAACATATCCAAGAACTTAAAGACTAACCCAGAAATTAAAATCGTAAAAACAAAACCCAGATATATATATATATATATATATAAAGTACCCCTTTTGGAGTATGAATATGCCTGTCTTTCTCTCTTTTCTCTCTTTCTCTGGATCAAACGAATCTTTATTTTCTTACATTTTTTTTTTTTCCTTCTTTGAAATGGGTTTCACTGGGAAATTTAAAAAAGATTTATGATTTGCTCATCGAAGCGGTCAGACAGAGAACAAGATCTTTCTCTTGTTCCATCGCCAGCTCCAGCTCCTTTCAGATGATATTATAGGTGTTCATTTTCGAGGGACTGTAACTACTTAGCACAGGGTAATTAACCCAAAAAAAAAAAAAAAAAAAACAAACAAACAAACAAATGATCTTTCTTTTTTCACAAAAATTATTTGTTTGGGACAAGTTACTTAGATTAATCATGGTCTCTATATTCTGTATTTACCTCTTGACTGCTCTTAATTTCGATCAAATGCCCGTAGCCTACGACGTAACACAACCAGTTGAGACACCGATTTTAAAATTTTTTATTTTTGTATTTAAATTTTAATAACTTTATTTTCATGTATTGTCACAGCCGTTGTTGATGTGAAAAATTTGTATGGTTAACCCCCCCTTTTTTTTCGGTCGGCTAATTGTTAAAAATTAATAGTTTATTTACTCTATCTCACATAAAAATAAAATAAAAAAATTATCGCTCTTTTATGCAGTCGGAAAACAAAAGATAGTCAATACATATCAAAAAAAAAAAAAAGAAAAAGGACAGAGATTAATTATATTAAGCCTAAAAAATGTTTTTTTTATTTTATAAAAAAGTGGCACTTGATTATATAAAACATAAAATCGGATATAATAATATAATTGTGTAAGATTTTTTTCTTTTTGGACATTAGGGCAGAAAAAAATGCTAGAGGATTAGTTCTACGGCTAATTATTTTTAACGATGGACGTGCACAAATTTCGTAGCAAAATGTTGATGTTAACGAAAGTTCTCTTTTGTAATTTTGTTTTTTTTTTTTTTTTTTTGTAAGTCTCGTTTATTTTCTAAGTAACGGGAAAAGAATTAAGAAGTTTAAGCATATACCCAATGAAAAAAGTGTTAACGCAAACCCATGACTTTTGTTTTCCACGATAAATAATTTCCCATTTCATTTAATAAACTCTTTTTTTTTTTTTTTTAAAGATGTAAGCGAACTGATTATTGATTAAGAAAGTAGAAGACACGTGAGACGTCAATGATATAGAACAGTGTGTCTGTCATCGTTACGCGTGCAGAAGGCAATGAACATGTCGAACCGAAAGCACCGCCGGTCTTGGGCTATGAGAAATAAGACCAGGATTCTCGAGCTTTGTAGAAAGAGTTGGGGTCATCTACCACGCCGAGCGAGAGCAACTGACTTGTTGGATGGCGCAGGGGAATTGGCTCGGGAAGCATTGTCTGAGGCCGAAAAGGCAGTTGAAGTTGGCAACACCTGAATCCAAGCACCCGAGAACGCATTCCACTGCGAGAAAGTTTTAGCGGCTTCCATTCTAGTTGTCGTGGCACGTTACTGTTGCCGTCATTTAAATTGGCCGGATGCGTGACCCCTTCGAGGAAAAGGAAAAAAAAAAAAAATCGGCACAAATGTGGGATTCAGGGGGGTTTGCCTCTTTGGGGTGCACCCTTTGCCACATTTTTAAGACCTGCCCTCTTTCGTGTATTTATTTATTTATGTATTTTAATTTTAAAATCTGGCAGCTAATTATTAATTATTAGTGTATTAAATAAAAAAAAGGGGGCCAAATGTGCTAGACCCAAACACGTCACACGTGCGCTCACGCCATCACTTGCCATTTTATCATCAACTTCACGAGTCTTCGAAAGAAAGAAAGAAAAAAAATTTAAAAAGGTGCGTTAATGTACGTTGATTTCAATATTTATGAACTAAATTGACAATTACTTATTAATATAATTATTTAATATTCTTATATTAAATATTTATTATTTGAGTATTATTTAATAGTATAGTTTTAACGTAAATTTATATTTATTATAAAATAAACGACGATAGAAATAATTAAAATTAAGTTAATATAAATAAAAATATAATAAATTATCAATCAACAGTAATTTGCAGGTCCTTATCCGGATAGACAATTGTCAAGCGTATATAGCAATTAGGGCGAGGACATAGATTTCGCATTGTCAATTTAAAGCGTTGATGGCACTCCAAACGGGCCCCCGCCGATTTGCAGTTAGGTGCTGCAGCCGACAGGAGGCCGATGACCCCATAGACCCCGCGGCGGACCCACTAACTGAATTTGAATTTGACTCCACGCTACCGGTTGAGGAAATGGGCCCAACCCATTGTGCTAGAAATACAGGACAACGGATGGGAATGCTCGAAGTACCCTCTCTCCTGGCCGCCCGCTTGGTTGCAAAATGGGCGGGTTTTGGACCCAAAAAGGCCCGATTCAATTGAATGTCGCCCCACTCGAAAGATGACAGATCTGTTTGTGGGCTTAAGAAATTTTCCACCGCACCACCCACTATCGTCTTGCCCATACTAGGACTTCAAACAGAGTGTTCGGCGGCATAATTCTAGCAAAATACAACTTACGCCGAGGCTTTTGCCGAAGAACCAAAGGCACGCGGGCCTTCCGTGTACTTCTTTAACAAACCATTTCACTATTTGGTAAATCAATTTTGAAAGACAATAATGATTTTGTGATAGCAAGTTTCAAACAATAACTAATTTGCGGGATGAGATTCTGGAGATAATCTTGACATAACGAATAAGAAAAAAAAAATTTGAATTTTAAAAAGCGAGGACGAGATCATTATCCAAATATCCTGATAAAAGATGTAAAAAAATAATGACAAGACAATGATATTTATGAATATTTTGTTAATTGATATGGGTAAATTTGGTTCAACCAAATAAAAAATATATATATATACCATAATAAATAAAAAAATTATAATCTAATTTTACCTCCTTTTCTTCCAGCATATTATGTTTCTTTATTTAAGGAAGTGGGCTGGAAAGAATATAGACAAATCCGTGTGTTAATAAACATTCCTTGTCAAAGGAATATTCATATGACTTTTTAATTTTTATTACTAGGCGGAGCCCGCAAAATGTCGAGGTGATATCCTGTTTTGTTGTTTTTGTTTTTTTTTTTTTCTGGAGCAACTCGAACTGCAATTCTAAAATCTGAAGATTCTCGAAAACGGACAGGAATGGCAAGTAGTTGTTTGCTTTCCTCCTATTCTTTTTATTTTTCCTTTTTAGAATGCCTTGTTTGTCGGATAAATTTAATCCGCTATTCAGGAATCCAGATGGTGTTCTAATTTGCAAACTCGGTAAAACAAAAAGATCGTGTTTTGGTTATAATAGGCTTGTGCGTGTATCAAACAAACGACATTCAAGTTTTACGGCCTTATCTGCCGCCACTCTTTTTGTCTCACTCCGTTTCGGTGTCGGACTCACGTGGGAAAATGAACTCGAGTAGTTAACTTTGTGGGTTTCCAACAACCCGAGAATTCGAAATTTATCTGGTCTTCATTTTTCTCTATATATACTCGATCTCAACACTCATTCTTTATTGGTATATCCAATACCGGCTAGTTGGGAGTGAGCGGATCAGAGGGTGAAGATTGAAATTTGAGAGTTTTGCTTTTGCGTGCAAAAATCTGAGGTTCGTCGTCTTGCCTTTTCGCTTGGTCTGTGAATTTCTTGTTCTTTCAATTTCAAGAAGAAACAACCAAAAAAAAAAAAAAAAAGAAGATCCATCGAAAGGCAACGACAACTTAGGTCTGATTCTCAGTCAATAGATGGGATCAATCGGCCTTGTACTTTCTAGGCAATGTGGCTCTCACGGGGCTTGTTTGTTTTTCCACGCAACCGCCGTTGTTTTTTTGTGGTCGTTCCCGGTTCCCTTTTGTTTTGATTTGAAAAGAATAAAAAACAGACCCTTCGTTTATTGTCGTTTTGCCTCCCTCGGGATTTTCGCTTTTTTTTTTTCGTTTTTCGAGGAGAAAGATTGAAACTTGGAACCGACGACTTCCATTCAACGAACAAGATAGGAATGGAATCAATCTCGTTTACTACCTGTAGATGTCAGTTTTTGTCTCTTTTTTCTCCTTTTTCCTCGTATCAACTGCATCTTCTTTTTTTTTTTCATGCGAATTTCAATTTTCTTGGGTCTGCCATTACTAGTTTTGCATATATGTACATTCCATTCCATGTACGTTCTCTGCAGGTCTTTAATAATCCAAGCTAGGAATCCAGTGCTGGCATCCTGAAAAAATGGTCGAAGGAGGAGTTGTGAAAGCAGATAAGGCAGAGCTTACAGAATGCTGGAAGGTCTCGTGGAAGACTCCCTACATTTTGAAGCTTGCTTGCGCGGCCGGCATTGGAGGTCTCCTGTTCGGTTACGATACAGGTAACAAAATAATGCCGTCCACGAACTTAAGCTTAAGACTGCATTTTGTAATGTTTTGTCCACTTTCAAGCTAGATCGTTGACTTGATTGACATTCTGTTGCAGGAGTTATTTCTGGTGCCTTGCTTTATATTAAAGAGGACTTTGAGTCAGTTAACAAGAGCACATTTCTACAGGTGATATTCTCTTACGTTATACTTTTTTAAGAAAAATCTTCCCCCCCCCCTAATTTTGACCAAAGACCAGGATATTGCAATGGGTTTGGGAGAACAATTACAACGTTTGTTTGGGTAGAAAAGAAAAATGCGAACATAATTTGATGAAATTGTTGGCAAAGCTAAATTTGATAAATATCGTGATATTCTTTTCAGGACATCTGTTGGTGCAATTTGTGGGCTCGAAAATTGCAATTAGGAATTTAATTCAATGATAAAATATCTGGGAAGAAAATTTGAGCAAGCAATGACTTTCACGATAATATATGTCCGGTTTTGACTCTTGTTACTTCGCGCAGGAAGTCATTGTGAGCACTTGCGTCGCAGGGGCCATATTCGGTGCTGCGGTCGGTGGATATTTTAGTGACAGGTTCGGTAGGAAAAAGACCATCTTGTTGGCAGATGTTTTGTTCTTCATTGGTTCTGTAGTCATGGCTACTGCTCCAGTGCCATGGGCTATTGTCATTGGAAGGGTCTTTGTTGGGTTGGGAGTTGGAATGGCATCGATGACAGGACCACTCTACATATCTGAGGCATCTCCGGCAAGGATTCGTGGTGCTCTTGTTAGCATGAATGCTTTACTCGTAACCGGAGGCCAGTTTTTATCATACCTCATCAATTTGGCATTCACTACGGTAAGGTTTTTGTAGTCCATGAGCATTTTTAATCTTTGAGAAACTTGTATTTGACATGATCTCTGTGTTCAGGCTCCTGGAACTTGGCGTTGGATGCTTGGGGTGGCGGGAGTTCCAGCTCTTCTTCAGTTTATATTCATGTTTTTCCTACCTGAGTCCCCGAGATGGCTTTACAAAGAGGTTAGACTCATTTGCCTCAGTTTATCTTTAATCGTTTTTATAGTCTCCTAACCAAAATTTATTTTATCCGTGTCTAATTATTCACTTTCTATTAATTAGAACAAGGTCGATGAAGCTACAGCGATTCTAGAGAAAATTTATTCTGCTAATGAAGTCGAAGGCGAGATCAAAGCCTTGAGAGAATCCATCGAAGAAGAAAAGGAAATGGAAGCTTCAATTGGGAAAGACATCTTCTCTAAACTTAGAGGTGCTTTCGGAGACCCGATAGTCCGTAGGGGACTTAAAGCAGGCGTTACCATTCAAGTTGCTCAGCAATTTGTAGGCATCAACACTGTCATGTATTATGCCCCTACTATAGTCCAGTTTGCTGGATTTGCTTCAAAACAAGTGGCTCTGGCACTCTCTCTTGTTACTTCTGGACTCAATGCTTTGGGTTCCATTGTTAGTATGGTCTTCGTTGACAAGTATGGAAGGAGAAGGCTGATGCTAATCTCCCTGATGGCTACTATTGTCTGTCTCGTCGTGTTGGCAGTAGTGTTCGAACAGGCTTCCATCCATGCTCCCAGTATCAGTCAATCGGACACGCAACACTTTGGTGCAAACTCTACATGTTCGGCCTACTTGACAACTGTGAATTCACCAAAATGGGGTTGCATGCAATGTCTAAAGGCAGATTGTGCCTTTTGTGCCAATGGTGCAAGCCAGGTAAAATAGTTAGTTTCCCTTTTCCACTTCCTCTACTTGTTTACTTCAGTTTTGGTACTGAACTTATTTTGTCATGTCTTTTTGATGATCAGTACCGACCTGGGGCTTGTTTGGTTTCAAACAACGATGCACAAAATGCTTGCAAAGGGGAACAACGCATGTGGTTTGAAGAGGGTTGTCCGAGCAAGATTGGTTTTATGGCAATTGTGATCCTGGCCTCATACATCATCGTTTACGCCCCTGGCATGGGAAGTGTCCCTTGGATTGTAAACTCGGAGATATATCCACTGAGGTACAGAGGTATTGGTGGTGGAATAGCTGCTGTGGCTAATTGGTCCTCAAATTTCATCGTCAGTTTGAGCTTTTTGAGTATGACCAAAGCTCTCACAGTCGCTGGTGCGTTCTTGGTATTTGCTGGAATTTCTGTGGTTGGACTCCTTGCCATCTTCTTCTTGGTGCCTGAGACAAAAGGATTACAATTTGAGGAGGTTGAGAAGATGCTCAAGGTTGGTTTTAGGCCAAAATTATTTGGGAGGAGATCTCAGGCTGCTGCTGCTGATAATAATGCGTAATAGCTGTCTGCTTTTAGGACAGCTTTTAGTCATATCTTTTGCATAAAACCAAAATACTGGAAAAAGGAAATGTATTTGATTATTTCCTTCTTTCCTTTGTTCCCTTTTTCGGTCGACGGATATTTCTGCCAATAAAACTGAAATGACTTTGTGTATGCCAACCTAACAATCTCCTTTGGTCCATAAAAAAAAAAACACTTTTTTTTTGGTCGTTTTTAATTTCGTTTATCTAATGTCGTCATCATACCTAGTCAGAAAATCATTTGTCATCTTAGTTTGTGTCTGAAAAAACCTGAAGGGATGCAATTAAATTATAAACTACGGTGCTCAGACGTTACGGACGCGGGTGTGCCTCGGAATCTTTTCTAGGGCCTCTGAAATGGAGAAATTTTCAGTTGGGGAATTTTCTAGACCAGATTTTGGGGGACATTTTGTTTAGGGGTCCCCAATTAAATTTGCAGAGGAATCGATTACAGTTGAGATTTGAGATTATAACTCCATATCCTCCTCTTAAACATTATATCCGGTAAAAACTCGTTAAGAAATTGCCCAAAAAAAAAAAAATCCAAAATGCTCGCGAAATCAAGACATAAATCTCCAATTGATTAAGTTTAAGTACATGGTTTTTTTTTTTTTTTTTAACTTCTTAGTATATTCATGGATGGTTCTGTCGGTACAGGTCATTTTATTTAGGTCATTCTTGGATCAAACAAGATAACGTCAAATTAAACCTGAATTGCTGAGAAATGGTGTAACGTTCCGTATGATTAGAGCACCCAATACTTGTAGGGGGGACGTATAAAAACATATGAGCAGTAAACTAATTTTTTAATTTATAATTTCATTTACTTACTATAAAAAATACAATTAATATATTATCAACTAAATTTAGGTTGAATTATCAAATGAATTAGATTTATACTATATTTTATGGGTTTCTTTAAATGAACCAAATTACTTCATATATTTATTTAAATATATAATATAATTTTATGCAATATATAAATATTTTATATCATATGATTAATATTTTATTATATCAATATTTATTATATTATTTTCCATTTCAAATCTATTATGTCCAAATGAGCACACGAATTTATCTTAAAAAAAAAAAAAAAGAGTGGAGCTTTGCCATTGAAGAGAAATTAAGATTTTAAAAAATTATAAAAATAAAAATATAAGATTAATTTCTTTAAAAATCAACTTTTAATAATTGATTTTTGATAAATTAAAATTTTTTGACATATTTAATTATTTGAAAAAACAATCTTAGAACATTAATAAAAATAATATATATATATATATATATATTTAAAAAGTTTAACTCGGTAACTAATCAATAAAAATAATTATACATAATAATTTTTAAAAATAGAAAATATAATTAATAATCATAATTTGCTAATTAAGATTCTACATTATCCGGCTCATCTTATCCAGCATCCCCTGTTTGCCGACTGGGTATACTGACGGCAGAGCTTAGAGAGTTTGAGAATTGTTCTGTCTTTGCTCTTGCATTCTATCCTTGCCAAAGGTTGAAAGTTCACTGTTTCTCTCTCTCTCTCTCTCTCTCTGCCTATCTTATTGTCGATTTGTCTGCAAATTCCGTGCTTTGTTGAGGGAGAAAAGGATTGGAAGCAAGCTTTTTGGCTTGTTTAGTATTCTCAGTCGATAAACAAACAACCAAGGGAGAGTTTGTGTGCGCGCCAATACTAACTTTTTGTTTTGCCTTTTCCTCTTATCATATCCGGTGATTATTTATTTATTTATTTTTATTTTTCTTTGGTTGTTTCTACTGCTATCTGTGGAGGTACACAATCTCTACTCATATAACCGTTAATGGGGGGGAAATGTTCTTCCTCGGATTTGAATTTTCTTGAGACCACCATTCCTGGTCTTGTCTCCGATTTCTATGCATGTGTGGAATTTGATTGTTGATTACTGTTTTACTATGATGTTGATTAAAACAGCGGTTGGATGTTCTTTAGGCCAAATCCAAATTTGTATGTGCTTTGTTTTGCAAATATGCATCTTTACTGAGTGATATTGATATTTTGTTCACCGTGCTCTATATTATGCCAGGAACCCATCTGCTTAATTTCGACAATTGTTTGAAAAAAAAAAAAATGGGGGAAGGGGCTGTTGTGAAGCCGGACAAGACGGAAATTACAGAATGTTGGCGAGTGACCCGGAAGACTCCTTATATCATGAGGCTTGCTGTTTCTGCTGGCATTGGAGGACTCCTCTTTGGTTATGATACAGGTATTACAACTCAAAATCTTGGCTTGGTGCTGTGCGACACTCTCATGGCTTATTATTATTATTATTATTATCATTCTTTATTTAAACTAAGTAGTTGTTTTGCATTCTTTTCAAGTTTTTGCTGGCGTGAGAACCCCTTCAGTCTGTTTGATCCTTTTTACTGCCTTACCCTCTTTGCAGATATCCTGCAACATTGTCTTCTGTAATATGAGCTTCGAGATGCAAAGATACTCATCTTTAAGTAATTCATTCTTAATCTTTGTTTATTATGAAACACAGGGGTTATTTCTGGCGCGCTGCTTTACATTCGTGATGATTTTGAATCCGTTAATAGGAAGACATGGCTGCAGGTCAGCTTATTTACATTGTGGTATGTAGTTATCTTTCATAACCTAGGAAAACCATCAGTGTGTCGCCTTATCAAATTTTTGCTTGCCAACTGTGCAGGAAACCATTGTGGCTATGGCTGTTGCAGGAGCCATCGTTGGAGCAGCAATTGGTGGATACATTACAGATAAGTTTGGAAGAAAGAAATCAATTCTAGGAGCCGATGCTGTGTTCTTTGTTGGTGCAGTAGTTATGGCTGTTTCTCCAGCACCCTGGGTCATTGTCGTGGGCAGGCTTTTTATTGGTGTGGGAGTTGGAATGGCATCCATGACATCGCCGCTATACATTTCAGAGACTTCACCTGCCAGGATTCGAGGCGCTCTTGTCGGCACAAATGGTCTGCTAATCACAGGAGGACAGTTTTTGTCTTATCTAATTAATCTTGCCTTCACCAGGGTACATAATTTCTTCTTCTTTACCTAGCAACTGTGTTACCTACTTGTGTGGGGGGACAAAATTTATATGATGCAAAATTGTTTTTCAGGCGCCGGGGACCTGGCGTTGGATGCTTGGTGTTGCTGGATTGCCAGCTTTTGTTCAGTTTATTTTGATGTTATTTCTCCCTGAATCTCCTAGATGGCTCTACAGTCAGGTCACATATAATATATTTTCGTTTTACCCAATTTTGGACTGGCAATTATATTTGTAATTTTATGACTATTCGAAATTTTGTTTGTATTTTTATCTAACCAGGACAAGGTAGATGAGGCAAGGGATATCTTGGAGAGAATCTATCCTGCTAATGAAGTTGAAGAAGAATTGAATGCCTTAAAATTATCAGTTGAAGAAGAAAGGGCTAATTGTGCTATTGGGGATGACTTGATATCCAAACTGAGGAATGCATTGAAAAACCCTGCAGTCCGAAGGGGACTCTACGCAGGGATCACTGTTCAAGTTGCTCAACAGTTTGTGGGTATCAACACTGTCATGTATTACTCCCCCACCATCATTCAGTTTGCTGGATTTGCTTCAAAATCAGTAGCCTTAGCACTTTCGCTCGTTACTTCTGGCCTGAATGCTCTTGGCACCATTATTAGTATGGGCCTTGTTGATAGATATGGACGGAGGAGATTGATGATCATTTCTATGATGGCATGCATTGTTTTCCTAGTTGCTTTGGCCACCGTATTTATAATAGCATCTGACCATGCTCCCAAGGTTAGTCCAATTGAGTCCACACACTTTGGAAGGAACTCTACTTGTCCGGCACTTTTAACTGCCTCAGATACTTCAAGCTGGAACTGCATGTCCTGCTTGAAAGCACAATGCAGTTTCTGCGCTGATGGACAAAATCAAGTGAGTTCCCATCATTAGATACTTCCAATTATTTATTAAACAAATATGGATGCCTATCAGTTGATTCTCCAAGACACTTCATTTCATCAATGGATACTCAATATGCCATTGCCTCGTTAATACCTTTCGAAGTCATCTAACTAATGTTAATAACATGTATTTGATTTGATTTATGTGTTTTGTGTTGTGGCCAGCTCAATCCTGGTGCATGCTTGGGATCAAATAAAGATAGTTCTTGCCACGAGAAAAATCGAGTGTTTTACGAGTATGGTTGCCCAAGTAAAATCGGCTTTTTGGCTGTTACATTATTGGGACTCTATATCATATCTTATTCACCTGGAATGGGCACCGTGCCATGGATCGTTAATTCAGAAATATATCCATTGAAATATAGAGGCCTTGGTGGAGGCATTGCGGCAGTCTCCAACTGGGTGTCTAATCTCATAGTGAGCGAGTCTTACCTAAGCCTGACTGCGGCTCTTGGTGCTGGAGGCACATTTTACCTGTTTGCTGCAATATCTTCCATCAGTCTCCTATTAATTTACCGGTTGGTGCCGGAAACAAAAGGACTACCATTTGAGGAGGTGGAGAAGATGCTGAAAACTGGCGGCTTCAAACCAAGCTTGTGCGGAAGAAGTAAATCTGAATTCAAACCTGAGGAAGGCGCTGACGCTGCATAAAACTGAAGAAACGTGCTTTGAGAATCCCCAGATCAAAGGATTCGGTCATCTTATGTTGTATACAGTATAAGCTTTCGTTGTATGAACAAAAAAGCAAGTCTTTTTTCTTTTCACTGGTTACAGTGGAGGTGGAAAGACTCTGAATGGAAAACAAAGTTATTAAGATTTGAACAAGGAACCGAGAGGTTGATCATTTATTTAGCCCTGGGCCTTCTTTTTAATTGGTACCACCGGCGCTTTAGGTACGACGACAAGTGCCAAGCTTTGCCTCGCACCAGGGCCCCATTTGGAAGGGGCCCGAATCAGATTTCTCGTAGGCTCGAACGCCCCTCTCCCATTTTCTGCAGCGAATGCCGTGGGAAATAGTTAATACGCACATTAATTACTAGTGGGATATGCAGTCCTAGGTGTTTAGGTATTGACACTGAAATGGAGAAATTTTCTCGGGGAATTTTCTAGGCCAGATTCTGGGGAATATTTTGGGGAGGAATTGATTGCAGTTGAGATTTGAGATTATAACTCCGTATCCTCACCTTAAAAATTGTATTTGGTAACAACTTGTTAAGAAATTGCCGAAAAAGAAATACCAAAAAGCTTGAGAAATCAAGAAAAAAATCTCCACCGATTAAGTTTAAGTGCTCGGTTTTTTTAACTTCTTACTATATTCATGGATAGGTAATTCTCGGATCAAACGAGATAATGTTAAATTAAACCTAAATTACTTGGATACAGTGTTATTGGGGCATATGATTAGAGCACCCAATACTTATACGGGCACATATGAGCGGTAAACTAATTTTTTTAAAATTTATAATTTCATTTATTTATTTCAAAAATTCAATTACTATATATATATATATATGTAATTCAATAAATGTTATCAACTAAATTTAAATTGAGTTACCAAGTGAATTGGATTTGGACTATATTTTATGACTTTTTTAATGAACCAAACCACCTCATAAATTTATTTGAATGTAATATATAAAATATTTTATTATATCAATATTTATTATATCATTTTTTTAATTTAAGTCTATTATGCCCAAATAAGTGCACGAATTAGCCCAAAAAAATGTGGAGTTTTGCCATTGATGAGAAGTCCGGGGATTAAAAATTTTTAAAAAAAAATTGTGAACATAAAAAATAAGATTAATTTTTTTTAGAATTGATTTTTAATAAATTAAAATTTTGGTATATTTAATTACTTTTTTTAAAAAATAAGAGTTTAACTCGATAATTTATTAATAAAAAATAATTATACAAAATATTTTTAAAAACAAATAATAAATAATAGAATTAATAATCATAATTTGCTAATTCAGAAGATTCTATGTTACCTAGCACATGTTATCCAGCACCCCCCGTTTGGCTACTGGGTCTACTGACTGCAGAGCTCGGAGATTTTGAGAATTGCCCTGGCTTTGCTATTGCATGTGATCTTTGTCAAAGGTTGAAACTTCACAGTATCTGTCTCTGCCTCTCTTATTGTCGATTTGTCTGTGAATTCCGGGCTTTTTTTAGGGAGAAAAGGGATGGAAAGCGAGCCATTTGGCTTGTTTAAGATTCTCAGTCGATAAGCAAACAGCCAAGGGAGAGTGTCAACGTCGTTTTG
This sequence comes from Bruguiera parviflora, assembly GCA_019804595.1. Lineage (NCBI taxonomy): Eukaryota > Viridiplantae > Streptophyta > Magnoliopsida > Malpighiales > Rhizophoraceae > Bruguiera > Bruguiera parviflora. The sequence goes on from CM034049.1 coordinate 9,669,196, forward strand.
CCAACTACTATGTGTCCATGTCAATAGTAAATTTTTGTTTTGCCTTTTCCTCTTATCATACCTGGTGGTGTGTGTTTTTTTCTCCGGTCGTTTCTACTGCTGTCTGCGAAGGGACACAACCTCATATGGCGCGCTACTTTACGCGGATAACCTTTAATGGGAGGAAATGTTCTTCCACGGATTTCAACTTCCTTGAGACCGCCATTTCTGGTCTTGTTTCCGAATAAAATTACAAATAAAATTGCCAGTCAAGAATTGGCCGAAACAAAAAAAAAAAAAAAAAAAATCATTGTGTTTGCTGAAAATTGGCTTCAAACCAAGCCTGTGCGGAAGAAGTACATCTGAGTTCAAAGCCGAGGAAGGTGCTGACGCTGCATAAAAACTCAAGAAAAGTGCTTTGAGAATCCCCAGATCAAAGGATTCGGTCGTCTTATGTTGTATGTAGAATAAGCTTTTGTATGAACAAAAAGCATGTCTTTTTCCTTTTCATTGGTTACAATGGAGGTGGGAAGTCTGTGAATGAAAAACAGAATTATTAATATTTGAACAAGGAACGAAGAGGTTGATCATCATTTGGGCTTAGGCCTTCCTTTAAATTGGTGCCACCAGGGCCCTAGGTACGACAAGTACCAAGCTTTGCATCGCACCAGGGCCCCATTCGGAAGTGGCCCGAATCAGATTTCTCGTAGGCTTCAACGCCCCTCTCCCATTTTCTGCACATTAATTAATAGTGGGATATGCATCCGTAGGTGTTTGGGTCATTCATTTGTTTAAATTATTGGCAGCATTAACATTTTCCGATTAATAACAGATAGATCCCCAATAATAATGGATCTACCGTAAGTATAGGTTGCTTCAAGATTGAAATTGTTGGCTCGATTAATTGGATTAAAAACCAATGGCCGTCCATTACCCCCGAAAATTTTTTTTGGGCGAATAATTAATGTTAGATAAGGTTGTCAATTTACCTATCAGAGGCGATTCTGTTCTATCAAATTTTGAACTGGAAAGCGCAAATCATCATTAGAAAGCAAGTAGCACCTGCGCTTTGACCAACCCCTCCTGCCCCACAACCAAAAGAAACCGACTTCGGCGATGGTGACCATTGAAAGAAACAAGGACAAAAACATACCTGCTCTGCCAGCTAGTGCGAGATGAGCAACGACAAAGAGAGAAAAAGGAAAGAGATGGTATTATTATTTATCCTATCGCTTTACATGTGCTCTGTACAGTACTGTACTGTATTGAATATGATGCAGATGCGAGTAGAAACACAATTTTTGGGGATCTTGTTTAAGCTTTTAAAATGCCATGTACCTGGGGAAGATACTCTGTGGAGTGGAGGCGCATACCATAGAAGGAAAGTAGAGTAGCCACTGGTTGGTGATGGTGTTGCAGACCACACATGCAGATAAACGACTTTACACCACAAGATCGAAGGGCCCTACAGCTCACTGACATCACGTGCATGCGCAGGCACAAAGGAGACAAATCCAGTCCTCCAACCATTTACTGGGTAGGGTTGCGGGGTTAGGCAAGCGAGTAGATTACAGAACAGAAACATAAAAAAAATTCAATACTGCATGCCTAGGAAATATAGAAACTTTGATAGCGTGGTTCCTCTCTTATCTAACGAGATGGAACCAAATCTTTGGAGATTTTTTGCGTTCCCTTTGTCGGACAGCGCAGCCAGAACATGCAGAGAAGCCGAAGGCTGTACAGAGATGTCAATCTTCATAATTCGCGTTCTTAAACCTTTCATTTACCAATTCATCTGACCCTGGACAATCGAGAAGAATGTGTGACATCCCAACAATAATGCCGGCAATAGGGCGAGAAAATATGAAAAGCTGTGACTATCAACACACGATCCACAAGTAGACATTTTGTTTGGCATAAGATCCACACGATCCTGACCAAATTCAAGGATCAAACTCATATTGATTTAAAAAATAAAAAAAAAAAAACCATTCAAAACCCACAAGGGAAGACGCAATGAACATAAGGATAAGAGATCCGTCACATAGATAGAACCCAGGTTACAGGAAGAAGCCGTAGAACCAATGCTTCGAGCGGTAGCGTATTTACTGTATCTTCACTGAAGTGAGGGAAATAATCAGTACCAACTAAACGCACTTCGGCTTCCAAATAAAACACAAGGAAGAAACTCAAAATTCATGCACCAGCCAAAAAGCCAGACACACAAGTGAAACATGTATTTCTCTCCAGAATATCATGCGAACAACAAAACCCAGTTAAATACCATACAATCTAACAAGTCAGTTTTTCTTTGTTTCCGCTGGCTTCTCTCCTAGTCTCTCTTACAGAATCATCCTCCCAAATTTATCGATCACGCTGTACAACAAACCCGTTGATACACTCCACTTACTATATACACACCAAGAACATCCAGACTCTAGTCACCCCATCTAATTTACTACTTGCCGCTTACAAAACAGCAAAACACTAGCCATTATGTGCTTAAGGACTGGACGATGAAGCCTCCTGCCTCGGTTCCCTCAAGTACCCAAGAAGCCTCTCAGCCTGCAATAACAGCACAAGGGAACAAATACCATTAAACACCAGTCCAATGACAAGAAGAAACACTCATTTCTTAAACCCCACAACCTTTGAAGAAATGCACATGCCACAACCATGATGTAATAAGCATCAAAACAAAAATGCAAATGATATAATTTAATAGCTTAATTGAGCAGTCAGACTATTCACCTTATGCTTAGCGCGAACACTCCCTGCCTGTGAAAGTGCAACCAGCGGAGGAATCCCGCCCTCTCTAACAAGCAACCCACGATTCCTCAAGTTGTCAGCACAGAGCAGTAACAACGTTAGCACGGCAAACTCCTTCCCTTTAACAGAACCATCTTCAATGGCCTCTACAAGAGCAGCAATTCCTCCTTCCTTTACAATCGCCTCCTTCCCTTCCTCAATCGCCGCCAAGCTACTCAATACAACCATGGCTTTCTCCGCCATCCCCGTCCCTTGCTCCGCCACCATCCCCACCAGAGGCTTCACCGCCCCGGCGCTCACTGCCCTCTCCTTGTTCGGCCTTGTCGAGCAGAGCTTGTACAGCGTCGTTAAAGCGTCCTTCTTTCCTCTGTTAGAGCCGTTAATTAACAGAGAAACCAGCGGCGGAATTGCCCCACACGCGCCGATTGATGTCTTGTTCTCTTCAACTAAAGCCAAGCTGAGCAACGCACACGCTGCGTTTTGCTTTGACGTCTCGGTCCCAGTTTTTAGCACGTACACCAGAGACTTAACGGCTCCGGCATTGGTAATTGAACCTTTGTTTCCTTCGTGGAGAGACAGATTCAACAGCGCCGTGACGGCGTGCTCTTGCGTCCACGGGTCGCTGCATCGGAGGAGGGGGATTAACGCTGGAATCGCGCCGGATTCACCGATTAATGCCCGGTTATCCGACCGGTTCTTTGCCAGAAGCCGGAGTTTTGCAGCGGCGGATCTCTTGACGGAGACCGACGGCGACTGGAGCCCGTCCACGCAGATCTTCACCGTCGGCTGGAGATCTTCCGGCGAGATGCTTTCTATAATCTCGGTTGAGAAATTTTCTCGCTTCAGAAATCCCAAGCAAGGCTCCTGCTCTGGCTGCTCAGCCTGTTCTCCGTCGTTCCTCGGGGCATTTCCAGGGGACGGCAAGCTCGCGAGACGCTGCAACTCGCCCGATATATCACTGCTACAAGCCGAGAAATCGCTGAAAGCATCCGAGATGTCGAGAAATTCGTCCTCGGTAGTAGAGGACTTACCCGATTTGTTGCTACCGTTGGTGGTGTTGTTTCGGGAAGCAAGCTCGCCGAGACGCATGTCGATGACGGAATCGGTAAGATTCTCCGACTGGTAGGCCGAGGTATCGGGAGCAGAAGCGAAAGAGCAGAAGCTGGCGTCGTCATCAGCATTCCGGAAGAAATTGGAGCGAATCGTCCTCATGGACCGCCCGATATTCCGGTTAATTCTGGTAGTCGAAGCAGAGGACGGGTCATAATTGGTTCGGGTTAGCGGGTAGCGATTCGAATTGGGATGCGAGTGGGCGTGAGGGTCCTCTAAAGAAACCATGCTGTGAGAGAACTGAGAATGACTTCGAGGGCTCCGTGTATCGCCGGCGGTGTTTCTCAAGAGAGTTCCATGCTCGAGCTTTTTGCTTGGAGGCTTGCGAAGCGGCTTTTTGGTTCTCTGGGTGGGAGCCGATAAAGTAAATATGCCGGGGACGAGTGGCTGTAACAGAACGACTTAGCAAACACATTGGTCAGCCGAGGTCTTATCAGCTTCTGTCAGGTGGGAACCACTGCAAGAATTGCAAAGTTTTGAATCGGACGGTGGGCGAGGGGCTTGATGAGTTGATGTGATGCTGGTCATGGCCCAGTGTGCGCCTCCTCCGGAGTGTTTGACCTTTTTAACTGAGGACTCAAATTTACCAAAATCTCCTTGACAATTGACACAAATGTGATCGGTAGAATCTACGGACGGGCTGGGATTACGACAAGGTGACTTTTTAGTTTTGTGTCTGGTTTATTAGCTGGATGCTCTCGGCAACAACCACAACAACTGCACGTGCCATTTTGTGGTTCGTACTATTCTTCATTTGGCCGACGCGTTGTGAGCAAACCCACTACTTTGTGGTTCTATTTTATTAAAAACCCCCCCTTTTTTTTAAATAAAAAAAATCTTCTTTTCAGAATACTATAAATAATTACTAATTAATTAACTATAATTTATTTACAGTAAGTTTCTCCACTACTAATTTGTTAAACACAACAATACAATTCGACTATAATTTCCAAATAAATCTTACGGTGGGGTCGCCTCTTTTAATTATTTATATTTTAGTTTTAGTTATTAATGAAAAGACAAAATAGAGTCGAGATCCAACGACTTTCGATTGACCGAATAAAGGTCCAATTACTTTATTTATTTATTTATTTTATATAACAAGTTTGTGATAATTTTTATTTATACGCCTCAAATTTATGAGATGTCACAATATTTTTATTGTATCGTGCAGTCAGTTTATCGTCGTATTGCTCATCGCAAATGGATTTGAATCTTCGATCGTTAGACAAAAAATACATGCAGTAGTTCACAAACTTGAAGTCAATATTTCCTAATCTAAAAAAGAGAATTATATACATTTTTGTTTCTTCCTTTTTGTCAACCAAACTTGGGCAGCCCTATTTGTCGTATGCGTTACATTGCGTGTTAAAATTATCCTTTTTCGTAATGGTTTAATTATTTGTAATGTCAGATTTATAAATTGACCGCAGTTATTGTCACATTGAACAGTAGTTTAATTACCATCGTGGTCAAATTTAATCAAGATTAACCTTCTGTTACTTTCAGATTTGCATGCATTTGACTTTCAGATTGGGACACGGCACATTACAATTGCGGTACTCTTAAACATAACTAAGTTCGCGCAGAAATTCACACTCTACTATAATTCAAAATTTCTCTTTGAGAATTTTTATAAATATATATATGTAAAAAAAAGAAATTGTTTTAAAAGAATAGATTCATTTTCGTCTACATTAAATCTCAACGTCAATGAAAGTAATTAGTTTTAATTAATGCTTGCTTACGACATGCACATTATTTCAATAATAATTGCTTTGCACATACAACGGATGAATGAGATGAAGTACACGGCAGCATAATTTGTATACTTACAAGCAAAACCCGATAAATTAATAAATAAAAATATTGGTCACACGGCTACATCTTTACTTTTCAACAGATATGAAAAAAAAATAAAAAAAAAAATAATTTACTGGGGAACATGCTGAGTTGTTTAGAAACCTAACGGCTCGGTTCTTAATTTAACTGGAACGGCCGAGTTTGTCCCGCCTTAGCAGACGACCAGAAGAGGCTACGGGTACATCAATAGGTTCAACATGTTAGTTACCACACGTAAAAAGTAATATATAGATCAGATATGTGAATTCCTACATGCTGGGTTAATTCAATCTCTTCCTCTTCGTTGCTCATGGAAGATATATATATATATATATATATATATTTCTAGAAATTTTGCTCTTTTTTTTTTTTTTTAATGGGTTAGGAGGTTTATAGAGTCATAAAATACAATAACTATTCTCTCTGTCATAAATCCCACACTCGTTTTATTAAGAATTTGAATAGTAGATTTTCAAGAACAATGTGTAAGATCAAGTTTTATTCAATTGAATGCAATACTATACTGTATAGGTAATTAATTGATTTATATCAAAAGAATTTGAAAAATTTTGTAGATTCAAAATGTCGAAAGCAAAAATTCTCAACAATTTACCAAACTCTTTTTATTTATGAGAATTGATCGCACGTTCCATTTTTTTTGGGTTCATCGGGGAAGTGCCACCCGCAATAAGACTTTATGCAAAGTTGGAGTTGCTTATACTCAATATCAAGATCCTAAGGTACGTAATAAACGTTCTTTATTAAGAATAAGCATGTGGGATGTTATTTGTTAATCAAGATTCATGATTTTGGTTGAACCAACTGGTGTGTTCCCTATTATTACGCGCATTTGACTACACGTTGATTTAGTGCTTGCCACATTGCTTAGAAGTGATGAGGATCATTAAACCGTTGCCAATAGCAATGTGACGTGAAGCAAGGCACTTTTTTAAGCACCTCTGCAGTTGGGTTTTTTCATTATGGGTCATTTTCTGCGTGGCATCGTCATAAGGCTATTCTTACACGGTTATAATCGGCCTGAAGATGTACGAGACCATGCGACTGAAGGCAAGACACTTTGAGATGCAAATGTTCCAGAACATGAACTTTGCAAAATAAGACCAAAAATTATGAGGATGAAGCCGGTTATTATGATTTTCGCGGGAGAATAGAGTTGCTTTCAGTATTTGAGTTGTATCGCGACTACAATATACATTAAAATTGTGTTTTATACCGTTTAGTTAGTTGTTGGGTCTAGAATTTCACTGTAAGCAGGAAACACACTCATAAAAAAAATATAATAATAAAAAAAAAAGATGAGAAGCTCGTACACACATCAAATTAATACAACTCAGTTTCAAAAACTGACGTTCTCGTATCTTTCGTGCCCTTCTCGGTGGGTAAACTACGGATCTTTTCTTTTGTCTTGTGTCTGTGTGTTTTATCAGACCTGAACCTCCCTAGTCTGGTAAGATTTTCACAACTTCATCGTATGAGACAAATTCTGTGCATCGACAGATTAAAAGTAGGATTAGCACTTCGCTTTTCGCTTCATCGCTTCTTGGTTTAAATTGATGAAACTAATGATGGTTTTCAGGACTTCGTTTAAAGTGACCATCGCTTTACACTAGGATGATATTGATTATATTTGTGGCGGCCACAAGAAAGTTTTGAATACCATATATATATATATATATAGTAACTTGGGATAGGACCGTCACGAGCTGATTTAAAAAAAAAAAAAAAAAGGTTGAAATTTTCATATCCTACATAATATCTACATATGTGCATTTGCATTCAATGATACAAAAATACACAGGTGCAAAGTGATCAATTCGGGGCTTTTCGCTTTTCGTTTACATTTTTGGGCAATATTTCTTTGACCATTTGAATGTTGGGTCTCATGTCACGGCGGTGCCATGATACGCACTTCGCATCTAACTTCCGAGATCAAAAGACATGTCGGTAATGAATATATGGGCTGAAATTAGAAGGGTCTTCCAATGCCATTGAGGCCAGTCTTCTCGAAGTCCCAACTCCATACCCTCCGAAACTAAACAAAACGAGATTATCTCATTTTGCTTTTGCATGTCTCCTGTCTATACTTGAAATAAAACCGGCCAATGTGCCTCGGGACGTTGAACACTTGACTCCGAGTCCCTCCGTGATCTCAACCCCAAAGAGAAATGTCTTTAAAACGTTGTGAGGCCAAAGCTTCTAGATGTTCATGTCCAGCTAGTATTCGTGTTAGCACTCGGAATGGAGCGGAAAACAGTTCTATAAAAGAAGACAGAAAACTATGTGATATCAAGCACACTCCTCACATATTCGTTAACTCAAATCTAGGCGGCTTGTAATCAGCTGGCCGACAAGCTCGACATGCACACCTGTCGCATCAGAGAAGAAACCCTTTAAGTTTGCCTAATTTGAATACGAGAATCCTAGATGATGCGGGGAAGTGGGCGCACGTACGGTGGTCGACTATAGTATCAACTGTTTTTTCGCACAAAAAAAAAAAAAATCTAAAATGGATAGCCATTAGAAAAAAATACATTGCATTTTCCCAAAAATGTAGTGTATTATCAAAAAATATACTACATTCTATAATATATGTATATATATATATATATATATATATATTAAAAAAATTAAAATATTTTACATTTTTAATAAAAATATTTATATTTTTTCAAGAATATATATATGTTTTTTTTTTAATGAAACACTATTCTCGAGGTATCACTAAGTTTTTTATTTCATGATTTATTTTGTGAAAAAAATGACAAGTCTTTTTTAAGGTATTGGCTTTGACATGTATCTACGGACCGCGTTACAGGATTGTGCCCTACAAACGGGGTTCGGACATAGAGAGAGAGAGAGAGAGAGAGAGGACAAGTGGCGGATTCTGTGTAAATCCTACATATTTTCTTTAAAAAATATGTGATATAAAAATAAATATGATAAATGTGTGTATAATATATATGTATAAATAATAATAATAATAATAATAATATATAAATAACATAATTTTATAAATTATGTATATATATTTTTATTAATTGTATACATATTTTAATCGATAAAAAACATGCCCCCCGCCGCCGCCTTAACCCGTCAACCTCCTGCCCATTTAGTCCTGTCGACTAACTTTTTTTATTTTACGCAAGAGGATTTATATGTGCTGTCATTTTCAAGACATTAAATTTTCTTGACCAACATTTCGGCTCTCGCGCAGTTTACACCTGTACCAGACCCCAATCTCCTCCTCCTCCCTCGTTTGGAAGGCCCACGTCTCACCCTCAATCCTTACTTTTCATTTTCGGGGGTGGATGGCTAAGATTGGAATTTTGCTAGTTTGAGATAAATTAGCCACTTGTGAATTGAATGGAAATTTGGAATTATCATAGCAACACGCAAATGCTATCGAATCATTAAAAAGAAAGGCTATCAAAGGGCAAAAAGCCAATGAATTATATGTGGTCGGCAGCTCTACTTGTCTCCACTAACGACATGGCTTCTTTCCCATCAAAACCCAAAAGAGCCCAACCATGCCACGAATTTGACCCCTCAAATGTGATTTGCATCGCCTTCGTGATTTGGTGGTCGACAGGTCCTTGTCCCATTGCTTGACTTGTCAGCGGAGCCTTTGCCAACCTCAAATTTTCAACTTTAAACAAATCCGTTCCGTAAATACATTAAATTTAGACATTTGTGTGATAAATAATTGATACTGTTTTCTGCCCGTATCCTATGTAGCCTACCAATGGCGGGCATGACGTAGAAAAGAAAAGTACTTTGAGTTGTAATACGCTACACTGCAAGACCACGCGTGTAATCAACAGTCCAGCGCCCGACTTGGGTGCACGGCCGCCAACAGTCTCGTGATTGTGCAATGGACATATGTGCGGCTGAGATGACGACACAACAAACGGATATGCGGCCGAGATGACACCACCACCTTAGCCTTCTTGTCCAGAAACACGGGGCATTAGTATCATCAGAGGAGCGATGGCCCGTTCGACGGGGAAACAGAAGAGACATTCTTTAATTAATCCATAAGCAAAGGCACGATGCTAAAGGGGATAAGTACGTGACATTCTCTACGTAGGCGTAGTGGGAGCGGCGTATATGACCGGTGACAGAAACCTTTAAGAAGAGCCAAAATTTTTCGAAGGAGAGAAATTAACAATATATATATATATATATATATATAAAGTTGTTAATTGCTAGTAAAGATGCGGTGATGTGGGTTGGGGAACCGTGGCTTTTGGAAGAGATGGGCCACACATTACTTAACTATTAGGTACAATCGGGTGGGTGAACAGACACCATCCAACTGGGAAATCTGCGACAGCAAACCCCCAGTTGGCACCTAATATTTTGGCTGGCTTAGGCATAGAATGCGTGAAAATCCAAAATTTAAAATTTAAAAAAAAAAAAAAAACTTGTCTAACCTTAATGTTTCAAAGAGGTGATTTGTGCTACTTTCTTAATTTCAATATGGGTAATTTAGTTTGACCGGATTAGATGGATATTTCCAAGAAAGTATATGCAAATTGATCAGGCATAGTAATTGACCCCAAAAAAAAATAAAAAAAAATAAATAATTTTACTTTTCGCCTGAACCAGTGAATATTTGAACAAGCCGCCACGAAACCATTAGCTCCGTAAACCAAACTGTGCAGTCATTTAATTGAAAAATAATTGTACGAACCAAATAAACTCCAACAAAAGCAAAGGATTAATCATTTTGAAAAGTTAACTGCCTTCTCTCTCTCTCTCTCTCTCTCTATCTCCCTTTTCTTTCCCGCCAATGTTGCATTTCAATGGGCATCTGATGCCGATGTACAAAGCCGTCGTTATCCATGGCTGGCACGTTGTCCAAATCAGGCCACCGACAAGATTTCTTCGGACACGGCCTCTTTTGTAAATCCCATTAATGCGAGATGTGGGGCTGGGCCTAACGAGATTTGGTCTCTCAATAAAGATTGTACGGATCAAGAACAACTTCCACACCCTCCATGCCCTATTTTTTGATCTATTGGTTTTTATTGATATTCGAATTTAAAATTTTTACTTTTGAAGTCTGTTCTAATATTAGTGACAAAGAACTCATTACGTCGATGGCATCAATTACGTGTTCCTGAGATCATGCCCCGCGTTTTCTATCACCGAGCACACCCTACGATAGCATACATGTACTTCTTGTCTGCATAGGATTTGTGTTTTTTATTTTACTCCGTGCTTTTATAATCCCTAGAAAGTTTTCATTTTTAAAATTTTTTTCTCGATGGGTTCTTTCTAAATTTTGAAGAATACCACGTAAAAGGGGGGAAAATTAATATTTAGCAAGTGTGTTTTAGGAAATACTATAGAAATAATTATGCTGGCCTGCAAGGTTTCTCACATCACAATTCTAGATTTATTTTTTTATTTTGTGTACAATTCTAGATTTTCTACGCCTACGGTACGGGAGCTCGTTAGGAAGGCTTGATTCTCGAAGTAGAAGGGCTCAAAAAGTCGCTGAATTGAAGCTAAGGCCCAGCATGGAAACGGGGCCTCAGGCTGTGGTCTCCCAAGAGAAATGGCATTGGGTTGGACCTTTTTGGTTGTCCTAAAAATTGGGTCTAAATGGTGCAAGCAAGTTTTGAACTTCGTTCTTTCGCACAGATCGAGCTGCGGAAATAATGATTGAAATTACCGATTCAAGTCCAACTCAATGCCTTTCTTTTTCTTTTTTTTTCTTTTTTTGTCGGTCTTTTGGGTACATCGGAAATGACTTAAATGCTTTTGCTTGCTCTCTAAGTCTCCGATCAACAAAATCGAATTATACATCTACCTTAAATTGGAATCCCACTTCGAAACGATTGAAATCAGAATGACCCAGTGCCTCTTCTGTCTGACACCTCTATTCTTGATCGTCAGAAGTTCAAAATTATTGGAACTCCTCATAAGTCACGTTGATTGAAACTCGCCGTGTTCTTTGCTCGACCAGCCCTCGTAGTTATTTTATAAGGCACCGTACTAATTCGGGGAAATACCCACCCGATCCGATCATGGAATCCAAGCATACGCTAATTCATTGGTCAACTCTGGACGTTTATCCGTAAGAATATAATTATCATTGAATTATAATAAACACTGAGGCATAATATATTAAATTAAATAGAGATTAGGCCTTCTAATCCAATCTGATGCGAAGTGTGTTCACGTGTTTTTCTTTTATAGATTAGGACAGGGTTCTTATCAAAGTAAGTGATTATAGTAAATTTAAGTTCAAATTAGTCAGGTAAATAACTATTTCTTCGGTTATACTTTAAGAAATAAATATTTAGTATTTAGGCCACCTAAGGATACTTAACATTACCTCCATTGTATCAAAAACATCAAAGTTTGGCTACAAATTATATTCCAAATCCTGGCATAGACATCACCAAAGCTAGCCATTTGTCTTTGTTCTTTCTTTCCTCTGGGGCAATACTAAAACGAAAGGGGAAAGGAGCTACCAAAACCCAATCTTATGAGAGTTGATGCTTCTAAAAAGGCTTCTAGACACATTAGAAGGATATTAGGAAAAATAAAATAAAATTAATAATCGCTTAAAAGGAAAATTAAAACCGCGGTTAGCGATAACCGACAGGGGAAGTTTGAGCCTGGGCCGGCTTATTGTAGGCTGACAGGAAAACCCATTCGGCTCCAGTTGGAGTCACGATCTCAACAACTGCGTCATTGATTTAGGCATCCAAGCAAATAACCTCCACACATTAATATTATACATTAACTCAGACGTTGAAAAGATGATGCTTAGATTGGTATAAAAACCCTACACCGTCGCTAAGCATCCCATCGAATTAACCCACCAGGAGAGTTGAATCAATTATACTAAGGTATGACATATTGCTCGGTTCTTTAACGTTAAAAAAGTAGTCATTAATGAGCTAATGCTTCACTAATATCACACATTTATTTAACACACCACGATGAACGATGAGGGTTACATTTGGTGTAAAACCCACCACTTCTTGTTGATGCGCCAATCGAGCTAACATATTAAAATCTAAATGATTTTAAAGAACTTGTGAACGTGGTCGCTCAAGAAGTTAGGTCTAGTTGGGTAGCCGTGTTGATACGTGTCTATTACACGAAAAATCACACTTGTAATAGAGTATTTGAGTTGTAAGTGAAATTTTCTCTTATATTAAAAAACAAGTTACATATACGTGAAGTTAACGACTCATACTCAAATTTTAAAATTTTGAATAAAAAAAAATAGTATCAAATAACCCAATAAATATTACTCGTTAATTTTTGCATCAGCAAAAATTCCAATATGCATAAACCGTGTGGACGCATCGGATTACGAAGGCTTTTATACGCTTCTACCTAAGAAGCTTGACGGGCGAATTCACATCTTTTCCAATTCTTCTAGTCCTCAATTTATTTTATTGTTTCATCTTGATTAATTTAATCGTCCATTTGGAAAAAGGATTTGCTCACCGAAGGATCGCCAACCCTGCATAGATCCTTCTGGTTTTTGTCCTTCTTTTTCTACCAAATCCCGTAGTTTAATTTTTCGCCTGCTTTTTTAGTCAGCAATTCATTAACTTAATACCCAGACCCACTAATTAAAGTAATTAATCACGTGTCGCGATCGTGTTTGCCAGTCGGAAATTTCAGCACCATTATATATTACGACGTAAGAAACGGTGAAGTCTTCCGGGTAGGTTCAGTTCATATCATGCAAGAAACGACAACGTCTCGTTTGCCGAGCGGGCATCTCGAGGGGCAACCGTGACTACAGGGGAGGTCCCATTGTGTTTGACCTCGTAAGAGTGCCGGGTGGCATGTGGTCCCCACTTAATTGGCACCGGAGGTACGCATTTGATTTGACTACGAAAGGGTCCTTATCGGCCGATATTGCTAACCCAAGCTACCAGGCTGTTGCTACTCTTTGTTGGTCCGCGGCACGGGAAAGACGAAAACGATTCGTTTTAACTAGAATAAAAGGTCGGGGTCAGAGGCTAAAAGACCGTAACGTCACGGGGTCATTACCTTCCCTTCTCCCCATAACGCCCAAGTTTCTCCTTGCCCGAGTTTCTCTTTTTCCTTCACGATACGGAGTGGGATGATCCCGACCTGTTACATTCTCTTCACGTCAAATTTATCCTCTTTATATCAAATTCATCGACGTTCTTATTGATGTTATTAGATGCATATTGAGTCAGTGAAACTGAGAATTCTCAGCATTTTGCGTTAAGTTAAGATCCCACGATGAGAGTTCTCGATATTTTGTGCTAAGTTAAGGTGCAACGGTGGAAGTTCTCATCAATATTCTTAGACACACACTAAACCGGTAAAATTAGGAGTTCTTAGTATTTCACACAAAGTCAAGATTTTAGGACGAGAGAGATAAATTCTGATAACACTCTGTCACAGGGTAGGGTTATTATCTTCTCTCCAAAAGAAAATTTATTGGGGTGTATAATACACTTGCATATAAAGTCCAAATTATCCCTTTTCCTTTACGAAATAGGAGTGGGATGACCGCGGTGTGTTACAATAAGCTCCTAATTTTTATTCAAAATTCTTTCAAAAATAAAATAAAATAAATTCAAAAAGAAAAAAAAGAAGAAGAAGATGCGGCCCTGTTATAACCAGGGGTCGGTCTCCCCAGTAAAAACCCTTTAAACAATTCAAATTGAATAAGCTTTTTGTCGTCGAAATTTATTGTACGAGAAGAGGGCATACATACGTGATCCCTGACGAATTACCCGTGTAATTAGAAATCTAATTAACATACTTTACTCAAAAATTTTAGAATTCGATTTCTCGTGAGCTGGAGGGCCCGCGTTAGATCCTTTACTTTATGGCATGTCGGTTTGCTTAGACTCTAAATACAAAATATGCTCTAGAAATTAGAGCAAGTCTACCTTCGATCGCTCAAACCGATAAAAAAAAAAAAGAAAAGAAAACAGTTGGTGTTTAAGAATGACATTAAAAAACTGAAGGGTCAACAAAACCTCCATTTTAGCGCCCACAGAATATGCATTCGTCATGTGGCAAACCTCGAGAGCTTTCTTAATGGGGTTATGTTTAGCGATATAATTGCAACCAACCCCTCCCTCCGGAGTCAATATTCAATAGATGGACGAGTCCCGGTGGATGTACTTTACTGTGGGCGGGCAGCGGCTGATATGGAAAGGAAAGTGATCGGAAGCATCGTATAGGTAGGAAATATCGAAGATAGCGAACAAGTTCGTCTAGAATGATAATTTCAATGGAGCTTCCCCCCCCCCTTTCCTCCTCTTCTTCTAAAAAATTCATTTGTAAGCGGTTCCGCCGCTATTGGGAATAGTTTTGTAAACAAATGTGCGCTGTCTTCAAAATAAGACGCAGCTTCTTCTTCACGCATTTCAATTTCCCCCTTTTTTTTACACTGCATGTCACTTTACACTAAAGTCGCATACTTTTGAAGTTACAATTCGAGCCCGAAAACACATTCTAAGTGCATTCATAAGCTGTTTGAAGAGTCAACTCTCGCTTAAGTTGCCACAACGTATGACTTGAGTTGCAATAAATTCAAAAAAGAAAGATGTGGGTCTAATATTAAAATATTGATTGCGCGTGGTGGCCACAGATCAACCAACTTCAACTAGATTAGTAAATTACTATAGACGCATATATGCGGGATATATTTGCCCCGAATGCAACCTTTTTTCTCTTCAAGAAAAAGTCCACTTTCCTTATTCTTTCTATAAAGAAGATGTGATGAAACCACTCCCTTGAACTGTCCCTGCCCAACAAAACATTAAACGAACTAAAACCACACCTCGGTGTCTTTATATATATCAACCCCATTTCTCTGCCTCTCATAAGAAGCCCATTGTTATCATTGTCCCGTACAAGGCTAACAAGAGGGGAAAAAGATATAAATGAACCAGCCATATATATAATTTCTTGTTTGTATCCAGTCACGTAAACCAAGCCAGATTTCTGTAGCACATTGTGTTTCTCCTCTGATCACTATCGATTCTTGGGTCTTCTCCAGCCATGGCTAGAATGTTGCAACTTGTGTTATCTCTCGCAATTCTCTTTTCTATAATACTCGCATCATCTGCTCAAAATAGTACCAGAGTCGTGTCCAGAGATGAGAATGAGGATGGTGGCGAGCACGAATCTGAATCGACCCCAATTAATCAGCCAACGCAATCATATGGTCGTACTTGTTCTGGCTACACCTTCTCCAGCAACCAAGTCTTCAGTTCGTGCATTGATCTTCCTTATTTGAACTCATTTCTCCATTGGAACTACAACTCATCGTCAAGCACGCTCCAGATTGCATACAGGCACAAAGGAGTCACCTCCTCCAATTGGGTTTGCTGGGCTATCAATCCTTCTAAAGTTGGCATGATTGGCGCACAATCACTTGTTGCATACCAGCAATCTAATGGGAAGATGACGGCCTACACATCACCTGTAAACAGCTACAATACACAGTTGCAGGAAGCGAAACTTAGTTTTGATGTCCCTAATATATCTGCTACATATGCGAACAATGAGATGATCATATTTGCCACTTTGGGGCTGTCAAGCATTGGAAGCAGCACTGTGCATCAGCTCTGGCAAGATGGTCCAGTTTCCGGTGACATTCCCCGAGAGCATTCCACCGGTGGGCCTAATATGCGAGCCATGGGGACTATAAACTTTGTTTCTGGCACAGTTGGGGCAGCCGGAGGAAGTGATACGACCACGAAGAAGAATGTAAGTACTTCTTATAAATCATCTTTTGCGTGTACAAATAGTTAATGTTTGTTTTGCGTCTCTCTCTTTGGTTTCTCTGTGTTACTAATATTAACGAAGTCTTCTTTTCAATTAGCGAGGAACTATTTTACTAAGATGGCTCGGTGTTTTTTTTCTCCAATCCGGACGAGTATTCTTGGTGTCCTTTGGCTGTGATTTATTAATTTTCCTTATGCAACAGCCTAAGGAAGTTCATTTTCAAAAAAAGAAAAAAAATCACGTTATAAACAATTTGAAATATTGGAATTGACTTTCTCTTTCTTGTTCTCCTTTCAACACTGCATAATTCCGCCTAATGGAAAGAATCTATTTTTTGCGCGGTTTTTCTCCCGGACTCTAATGACTAAATGATAGAATCTTTCAGATTCATGGAGTGATAAACACGATTAGTTGGGGGATCATGATGCCTCTTGGTGCTTTGACAGCGAGGTACTTGAAGGTATTCAAATCCACTGGCGCTGCCTGGTTTTACCTTCATGTTTGCTGCCAATCCATAGCCTATATCGTTGGTGTTGCCGGATGGGTTACTGGTCTTCAACTCGGCGACGAGTCGCCAGGTGCAGATGTGCATGGAGCGATTGGGATCACCCTATTCTGCCTTGCAACCCTCCAGGTATTGCAATTTCTCTTTGTTTTCTATATTTTCATGCAGTCTTTGACCATGCCGTACTAGGTTACTAAAGGACGTGCCTTGTTTTCAATTCAGGTGTTTGCTTTGCTTTTGAGGCCAAAACCTGATCACAAGTACAGATTCTACTGGAACATCTACCATCACTGTGTCGGATACACTGTCATCATCCTTTCCATTGTCAATATATTCAAAGGATTTGACCTCTTGCAAGCCGAAGGGAAATGGAAGAAGGCTTATATTGTTTTCGTTGCTGTCTTGGCCTTAAATGCAGTGTGGTTGGAAGCTTATACCTGGTATCTAGTTCTGAAAAGGAAAAGGTCAGAGAATGCGAGAAAGACGCATCAGGGCATCAATGAAACAAATGGCGTAAATGGGCATAGCACCAGTCAATATCCGGGGGCGTAGATGAGATTATGTGTTACAATTTATACTTTTTCTTTCTCTGTTATATATTTCATTTTAGAGTTGTGTTCTTGCACTTGCTTCCTCATCTTTCTTTATTTATATGTTCTGCCACCTGGGTTGGGGTGTGATGAGGGAGGTTAGGATGTAGAAGTGATTCTTTCGCGGTTAGGATGGACACTTTCACGCTCCATTGAGATGAGATGTATCTTATATTATTTGTTATCTTGACGACTTTTTTTTCTGAATTTTTAGCTACATGAATTTTGATATTCAGTTTTCTCACTTTCGTTATATATATATATATATACGAGAAAACAAGAATTAGACTTCTCTAACAAATTCTTGCTGAAGAAAGATTTTATTTTGATGCCTTGCCCAAGTGGGTTAACTTGGTGACAGACTAATACTTATAATTGCGTATTCTCTTCTAATAAAAGCGAAAATTGTAATCTCGGAAGTTTGAATATGTAATCCATACCTACATTTTCCCCAAATATTGTATATACCTTAGTAAGTTCGTAGGTGCCCGTTTCTACTAAATCACCAAGAGATAATGTGTACTTTTCACAAGGCTTCCCCATCACATATTCTCTGGTTACAAATGTGCAATTTGATTATTTCTCACTTCATACATTCTACTTTTATCACTATATTTGTTATTTGCGAGGCGCTAGTCAAAAAAATCGCGGGTGCTAACATGGTTTGGGGAAAGAGAACTTTAGGTAAGATGTGCAGAAGCCGCACATGCTGGGCCTAAAATAACAAAGGAAAGCATCCAACAGGCATGCATGTACTTGCAAACAATAATTTCCTGTAGATTACCGTAATCAGCAACGTCAGTTTGTCAATCAAATGAGCTCTACAAATAACTGGCAGTGCTCGAGAGCCAAAGACGGCTAGATTGGGAGAATCATTGAAAAACACGAACTCTGAGTCAAAGGCCCTTCTTTGGAGCGATACAAGAAATCAATGAGAACGAACTATAGTTTCCGAGAAAATTTTATTTGTAGTTCTTCCGAATTCTGGGTGCTTGCTCATTTTGACATCTGCAAAGCCTCAACTAATGCATCCTTCAGGCAAGGGTTTGACGCCGCAACTCTCTGAGATAGGATGTCGAAATCTTTGCCAGACCTGATGCAAACCAGCCACAATCAAATTGCTAGTTCATGTATTTTTTTCTGGGTAAATTTAAGCATTTTTTCATCATTAATTCACAAGAGTGGATATCCATTACATGGCTTGCAAGTTTTATAGCTCAGAATATTGACAGTGTTGTGCATGCCTGGCACAGAACATTCACCCATTTATGAAGCACCACCAAGCCAAGAAAATAATTACCATTGGAGCAAAATTTATAATGCCCCAGTTAAATCGTTGTAATGTATGTTATAAATTATATAATGCCCCGAATGAAATTGTTGTAATATAACTAATGCATTTATAAGCAAGCTTGTCACTCACGGATCATAAACAAGCCCCCCAGCTTCTTTGACAATCAATGCACCAGCAGCCACATCCCTGAGAATCGTAATACATTCTATGAACCATGCCAATATATCAAATGCTGCTAACAAGGTAAGCTAAAATGAACATTTTGGACATACCATGGACCCCCATACCCAACTTCATAAAATAAATCAAGCCTTCCACAAGCAACCCCACAGAGATCCATTGCGCAAGAGCCAGACATCCTAAGGGATCTCACCTGAGCACAAGATAACTTGATATGAAATTTTGTGCATTGCCAATGCATTTTTGGGGAAAGACAAAAGCTTTTGTTTTTTTCTTTTTATCAGCAGGTTCTCATCTTACCTTAAAAAGCATCCTATTAATTTCATTTGTTGTGGCATCCACGACTTCCTTCTCACGATTGGTTCCAGGCTGCTCTTAGAAATATTCAGTTTGATCAGTTTTAAACTTGATTCTATATGAAGCACAAAGGAATGTGATTGATACATGAAGCAAAGACTAAACATGGTCTGAAACAAATAGGACACAACTGACAAGGGAAATAAAAGAGAAAACAAAACATAGTAATCCTTTGTCAGGCATTTGCTAATAATCCAAAAGCTTTAAAAGCTAGTCTATATGCAGCAAGCACAGAGCCGCATTACTCAAATACAGGAAGTAAAGATTAGCTGTGGTTAAAATTGTACGGTCTAAATGAGCATAAATGGTATACAAAAACAGAGACTATCAAGCTGATGCATTACAATTACCAGTGTCAGAGTCAATTTGGGGGAGGGAAGGCACCTCTCCGCCTGGATATCCGGCTAGCAAACTAGGAAATAAAACCAACACCACCTACTGTGGCTGCGAAACTGTGTTAACAGCTGTCTTGAGTCTGTATGGCATCCATTATTCACAATGAACAGTATCTTTGTTTGAAAGGAAGGACTGCAGAATGACAGGGAAAGTAGTGACAGAAAGAATTAGAGGTGTTATTTCCATTCTCACACAATCTTCCTTTCCATCCCTTCTTGATTCCCTCCAAAAAAAGGGTTAACCTTTTTGTGGCTAGGAACCTCTTAACTGGAATTGCCTTCCCAGGAAAAGAGAAATTGCAGACACTAAATTTGGATTTAGGCCAGGGTTTAATGAACCTACTACTGCTATTTCTGCCCAAATGTTATGCTTAAGAGAACCAGATGCCTCTTTGATGATCACTGGGCAGGTATGCTTAAAGCACAACAAGTCATGGAATCTAACATGGCAAGTTCATCTGAAACACAATGTTTAACAAAGCTGAATTTGATGATATCCAAAAACTAAGGCAGCAGTGTTACAATTACATTTCAAAGTGGGGCAAAAAAAAAAAAAATGATTACATGCATTTCAACAATTTATTGTATTTAAATGTCATGATTACAACTAGTTATCACAACTATAAGCACCTTAAAAGTAAAAGCAAACTGAGCAAATGATTTCCTATCATTAGATTATTTGGGCTATTAATTTAAATGCAATGTTCATAGCAATCAAGCATATTATAAAATGGTTAAGTGCATACCTCTGTTGCTAGTAGAGAATTTACAAGTTCAGTTTGTGAAGCCACTACACATTTGTAAGCAGAAGTATGCATTAGCCTAAATTTCATGGGTATAATGGATGAAAAGAGATGCACCAAGACATGGGGGATCAAGTCACCTTTTATGGGTTTTCCATTCAAAAAAGCACCTTTTCCACATTCGCCCGTGAAAAGCTACATTGAAGAATCCAAAATTTAGAACTTCATTCTGGATTACTTAATTATTTAACACAAACTAATATCAATCACACAGTTGCCATCAAATACACTGGTTTGACATGCCATCACCAAGTCACACAGGAGTAAAAATAAGCAAACAAGTTTAGTTGACTAACAGATTAGTCACGGTCTAATTGTATTTTAACACAATACTCCGTCTCAATGTTATAAAGCATAAAGAAAACTGAAAGCATTATCATGTGTGATAGGTGCACTCAAATGGGGCCAAATCAATCGCAGAGCTCTGCACATTCTACAGAATTCTTTTATCCATCCAAAGATCTGGCCACAATCATCTGCATTTGACACATTGATGCCTTCAAACACTCACCTCATCCATTATTGGGTTGTAAATAACACCTACTTTAGGAACCTTTCCGATTGTAAGGCCAATGGAGATGCATACAAATGGGAACCTACAATCAAGTATGTTGGATTACTAGGCATGAAGGTAACATATAGGTGTACAACAAAAGATCACATTTATAAGAAATAAAAACGGAAAATGGCATTTACCCATGCACGAAATTTGTTGTTCCATCAAGAGGATCAACTATCCATGTAGGTTCATCTGTAAGCTCTGAAGCACCATAGGCAGCTGTAGTCTCTTCCCCAATAAACTGAAGACAACAAACCAATAAATGAACATTTTGAAAAGAATTAGCACAAGCCCTTACTGAAGAAAATCAGTACATTAAGGATTTTGTCATCAACACAGGGAAAAGAGGGAAAGAGAAATGGTGCTAACCTTATGTGTGGGGTAATGTTGCTTGAGAAGACTAAAAACAAGCTCTTCACAAGCCTTATCAGTTTCTGTAACTAAATCCACCTGCAGTCAACATATGAAGGGAACGCTCATAATTAATTCCATCACCTTCAAATCCACCACCATCGCGGAAAAGACATTACCATTGATGTTGCACACGGGTACAAATGCACTTGCATGTGTACAGTGATTGTTCTATGATAATGTTTTATGATTAATTCCATCATCGTTTCTCCATTTTTGTCGCCCCCAAGAACTTGAAATCCAATATTTTCTTTTTTGTGCTAAATGGAGTTGTCACACTTTATCCTCTTCTTTATTCTCATCAATTTTTTATGGTCGCATAAAAGAAGCAAAAAGAAAAGGAAAAAAAAAGAACCCATAAAAGCGAAGTAAAAAAGCAATTAAGAATTAAAGATTAAAACAAAACAAGAAAGAAAGAAGTCAAGAAAATAAGTTACCTGTCCTTTATGCTCCACATGCTTGGTCTGGTAGAACCCTTTACGTATTATCTGAAATTCACGGGGAAAAAATAAGTATAGCAGCGTAAATTTATAAAAACAAAACAAAACAAAACAAAAAGAGAATGAGATTGAGAGAGTTGTAAATCAAGAATTTATTAACCTCCCCGGCTTTCTTGGCCGCATCAACGGCGGTTTCCAAGAACTGCGAAAGCGCATCTGGAAAGCCCAACATAAAGAAAATCATTCAACGATCTTTATGCACAAAATCAAGATCCCACATTCAACAAAAGGAAATTAAAGGGGAAAAAAAAAAACAAGAAGAAACAAGAAAAGGGGCAGGAAAGAGTAATGAGGAGAACCATTTTCCGCCATGATCAATCCCCTGAGCTGAGAATCTGGATTTGTGTTGTGTTGTGTTGTGTTGGGGTGACAATGAATGCGTTTTGTTTTTGTCTTTTTTTTTTTTTTTTTTCTATGGCTCTTACGAACTTTCACGTAGCAGCCGGAGTCTGGAGAGCAACAATAGTGAACTGTCTGGCTTATGTTAATTGATTATATCATACATGCTCCAGTCCCCATGGATGTTATATTGATTTATATATACAGAAAACAAAACAACACGGACTTGTGGTTGGTATTTTCACTTGATTGGTATGTTAATAATGGTAATGGTATATACCCTTTTGGTTCTTGTTCTCGGAATTGTCCGGTTCTCTGTTTTTTGTCTTTTTCTTCTTCTTTTTTTTTTTTTAATGTTTCATGGTCGGTTCACGGCTTCTTGATAAGAATTTACTTGACTCGCATCCTTAAATTCTGTTCTTCTGTTGAAAAAGTCTAAAAGATGGAGATTTTTTTTTTTTCTCCTTTCGTATGTAAGTTTAAAAATTAATACGGGGATATGAAGTTCTTTATTTTTAATATCTTTTTATTGAAACACTCTTTACTTGAAATTTTCACTCTGGTTTTGGTTTTTAAATTGAGCGCATAGTGAGACGAGCCTCTCAAGTACAAATGAGAGTGACGAGAGCAAAGACGCCCTTCTAATTTGTTTTTTTCTTAAAAAAAAAAAAGTAAAATTGAATTGAGGGGACAACAATTGTGCCAAGTGTTAATAGCCTATGGGAGAACATTGTCAAATAGAGAAGGTATCTGGAATATGCTCAAATTATGCAGATTCAGCCTACCAACAGCACGTGCATTTGCCTCATCTCAACAATTATCGTAACCTCTCACTCTCAAATTCCTCAACCAGGAAAGAACTTGGGTACAGATTCTGCTGCCTGTCTCTTTCCCTCCCCCCCACCTACGACGAACCTTCCCACGTTTTCCTTAAACCGGAAGCCGTTAAAAATTGATCCGAGTAGGGATTCTCGAGCACATATTAAATCATCTTGTCAGTTCTAATTGCAATGGCATTCGGATTTTGAATTTATTTAATTTTAATGTCGAAGTAATTAAATTCAGTCGAGAGATAATTCTTTCGGAACCGCACATTTGGCGCACGATTAAAAAAAATAAATAAATAAATAAAACAAAAGAAGAAGTTATTACATTGTCCCCTGAGGCTAATTGATAATGCACATTGGGATAGTTAGCATCACAACAACACGAGATGAAAGGAAAGACACCTGAAAGTGCGACTAAGGTTTAAACAGTTGAAGAGCGCAGCTTTTAAGCGGCTAAGGTTCACCACACAACCGGCGTATGATACCTCGATAACGCTCAATGTATGGAGCCGAGACCATAGCAGGAAAAAGGGGGGGCTCCAAAATGAATGGAACGTTGTCTCCCAGGAATATTTGACAACCATTCAGAGTCGGAGAGGAGGGATATTGGCACCAAACCCATACCCGTTTATTTTTCTTTTCTTTCACGGCAAAAAAGTGTACTTAAAATACACAGCAGAATCATCGCATGGCTAGCGAGGAAGAAGAATAAGGGCTCTGCTGCATATTAACAATAACCGTGCCTGGGGTATGAGAACTATAGGCTCATGATTAGATTACGCAAGGTACAGATGAAATTACAACAAGCAACCAAGCTCACTCATGCTCCGCCACGAGGTTCAAGAGCAGCTATCTCTCGCACAACTTGGGCTTTGTCTGCCTCGAATTGTTCGTCCTCTGCAAAAAACAATTAACAGATAGCATGAGAAAGGGCCCCAGACCTGCCGTTGCAACTTGATGTAGCCAATAACTTGCCAGTAGAAATTGGTTTGGCCTCCTTTATACCTTTATCAGCCTTGAAATCGGCAAACAGCCGCAGAAGCTTGTTTCTATTTGTCAGGAGTATGCTAACAATGTCAGGAGGTTTATTTTGATTGGCAGCAAATAACTGCAGTGAAAACAGGCACACATAGTTACCGCACACAAATATATAGCACCAACCAAAACTTAAAAACATAATAACAAACAAAATTCAAGCGTGTGTAAAAGTTAACAGTGGTTACCTTGAAAACATGAAATGCTTCGGTCTGGATGCTCTTACTAGACTCCTACAGAGTAAGATCCAATATTGAATGTCAGTCCAAAACAATTGGCTATGTCAGCAAATAATCCTAAAAAACTCATCAATGTCAAAAAACTTGATTTATGACATGCATGTGCAGTAAAGAAGGGAAGACTCCAATTTGAGTATAGAGAAAAAAAGAAAAAAGTCATACTCTGAGAAGATTCATCAGAATCCTCAAATTATCCCTTGAGCTCACATATCGTGTCATTACAACTGAGTTCGAGCGATCCAGTAACATGTCTCCCAAGAGCTGCAATGATTAGAGAAGCACTTGTATGATTCAGCATTATCAAAATCACAGCAAGAGCATCATAAAAGTGTTTGGATATAACAAATGTTACTTCACTGCTTAGGAAAATATAAGATGCTCATAATGTTTATATTTCTCTTACTTTGACAGCTTGTCGTCTTGTAATGTAATTGGTAGATTCCAATAGCTTTGAATTATAATCTGCAAAAAACTGAACAAACATAAAGTCAAACAATGTACAGGCACCCATCAGCTAGAAATCCTAAACTCAGTATCAAGGGCCACAAGAAGAAATTAAGGAACCTCATTTCACATTTTAAAGTACAAACAAATATCTTACGATGACTAAATGCAACCTATTGGAGACCAAAAAAACCTAAGTTGGGACAGTTTTGATATAAAAGATGAAGAGATTGCACTTATTATCAAAAGGTTGAGTCTTCTAATTCATCTTCTTTTAATGAAGGTACATCTCGTACTTACTATTTCTAAATTCTAAACAACGGTTTTCTCACCAAAGCTTTTACCTATGCTAAACATGCTTAGAAATCTTGTTGTATGGTGTGTGGATCAACAGAACTTTGAGTGCCATTGTGTAGATACAGAGCTATAGCTCCTTAAATATCCATCTTATAGAAGTATTAAACAGAACCTACCCATTCATAATTTTTCGAAAGAAATTCAGCTACTGTAGCTTTATGTCTTGTCAAGAGTTCCTGCAACAGATTGATTCAAATGCATCATGTTGATTGTGATAGCGAATACATGACTCAATGTCTGAGCAGAAACAAAGTACAAATGGTAGGATGCAGCTTTGGAATTAACTATATGTAATGTTGTCATATTGCAGTGGAAATTCTTGAAAATGCTTCAATTTAACAGGTATAATTCAGCTTGGAAATGGTAAAAGACAAGAGACAGAGCAAAGAGAAAAGGCTATCCCCTGATAGCTTCATCAATCATGCTCAACCTTAAAAGTCGCAGCAGCATCTGCAGCAATGTCAAAATTCGGAAGTTGTATATAATCAAAGAATTTCTTCATATGCTCTGATTCCAGTACATATCTGCAGGTTAGATCAGGGACAGAATTGAGGCATGAACAAGAAGTTGAAGAAACCTCATTGGATAAGATGAAAGCAATTGATTGAATTAACAATTACAGTAGTCTTCTTATTTACAATTTAAGACAACAAATGTCCAAATGCATAATTGTGATTTAACTTATAAACGAGTTTCAATTCTACTCCATTACGAGAAACATGAAAAGAGAGCAAATTCAATGACTATGCAAATTTCGGGTAAAACATCTCTTCTTATTTACAATTTCAAGTAAGACGCGTGCTAATGCATAACTGCGATTTAACCTAAGAATGAGTTCAGATTCATCTCAATATTGAGAAACACAAAACTGGAACTATACAAAACTGTACAGAAAAATGAGAGAAAAGAAGGCATTAATTGCAAGTGCTAATTCAGAATAAGATGTGGGCAATGGGGGGCATGGCACTTCACTTATGAAGTGCATCTTTCAAACTGAAAAGACCAAAGTAAAAGACATTGAGGCAAGTATATCTATAATAGATGTCATGCAGATAATAGATGAGAAAAAACTAAACCAACTTGTACTCTGCTCACCTTGCAACACTCTGGTGACGTATGCACTCCCTAAGCATTGCACCATAATGTAAAGCCATGTCTGTGTTTTGATACCTATTGAGTACAGAAGTGCCGAATGAGTAATTGAAAGATGCCTTATATGACGCACAAGAGTTGACTGAACAGACACTTAATGAATACATTAGCCTTATTAGCATTAAACTGAATTGACTTCCTCTTTCACCAACTCTACTCAAAAGAGCAACTGAGAAACCTAGTAAGCTTCTACAACCACATTGGCTTAAGTTAACAAATTCAAAAATGGGAAAGAAATGCCCATCTAATTTATGCATCACATGAGTTGTGCTTTTATATTTCTTGTTATAAGTTTTCTGAAAAACATAGAGACCAGATTGTAGCCTAGAAGCACAAGCATTACTGCATACTTTGAATTTCATAAATAGTTAGTTGCCAACCTGAATGACATCTTCTATTCTACAATTCAATCCAAAAAGGTGAACAAATGAATAGCAATGCAAAGAATTAATCATGGATGCTAGAATGATGGAAACTATATAAAAAAAGTGGGGGGCATCCTAGAGCACAGGGCTCACCACTTGAGGGGTGGGGAAGGGTCAACAAGGACAGGAAATATGGAACTCTGAAATACGGATCATCATAATCTCAAGATATTATTATGCAAATCTTTACAAACTGACAAAGAGAATCATCTTTAACTTTAAATCCTTTCCAAAATTCTTGCAGGACTTACCCTGCTACCAAAGTATCCAAAAGATCAGTGTTTTTCTCTAAGTACTCAGATGCAATCAACCGTGAATTAACTTGTTGCCTTTGTAAATTAGCAACAACTTGAGTGGCATCTTTTCGGGTCTGCAGACAGGAAACCTTATCATGCTAAGTGATAGGAGAAAACTCACACACCACAAGTGCACTTTTTGCCACTGTAAACAAACTTAATCCCAAGGGCAAGTATGGAAGTTAAAGAATCATTAGATCTTCCCTCATACCAATACAAAGAATTGAATTCTATAACATGACTCATATAGATGATTGGAGATTACTGACTAAGAGTGTAGCTTGCAACTGAGAAACCCGCCATGCGTACCTCCAAGTTCAATTTTGGCAGACACATAATCAAAAGACGAAGAGTGTTTTCTCGGAAGAATTCCTGAGTTAGTTGTGCGCAAGCTTCCGAGACTGGCTCAGATTCACTATCTCCATAAAGAATTGACTTTATTTCCCTGATATTTCTGGATAACTCTGTCATCTGCAACAGTGTGTGACCCAAAAACATATTGAGATAAGGAAATTTTGCAAATGAAATGCACCATGATATCTGATATTCCCAACTACTAAGTAACAGATGAAAATAAGAACATAGGCAAGAAATTTGGGACAAAACCAATCGCAGCATTTGTGTCTACACTTTAAAAAACACCACCAGGGATTCTACTCCAGCCAAAACTTAAGAACTAACAACAAAAAGATTTAGTAACACACATTAGAGGAATCAAACTCGAACCAAATTTTCACATGGCCTTCAATGGTGTGGAGCACTAGTAAAGTTGAAGCCGGTGCCCTCAAGCAACTCTCATCAGGAAGAATCCCTAGTACAGATACCTACTGAAGCTTTAACGAAACAGAGGCCTGAGTCATCCACATGGATTGCACATTAAACTACCTAATTGGCACTTAAATCACTACGTCTTTAACTCTATCTTGCTAATAATTAGTACCTAATAAAATACTCTATCTAAATTTTTGAGTTGAAACCAAAAAAAAAAATATAAATAATAATAAAAAATATATATATATATATATATATATATATCAAATATGTTCAAAAAAAAAAAAATCACAAAACATAAGATTCAACAAAACACCTTCTCCTCGCGCTTGATATCGCGAGAATCGGAGGAGGAGTTATTGCTATCGGCGCAGATGAGGAGATCGCGGGTCTCCCGAACGATGTCTACAGGAGTGCGGGGCTTATTCTTGAAAAGCCCCTTCATCCTCTGCGATTTCGATTGATGATGAGCTGCCGCCGTGGCTCCTGCCGCCGCCGTGGCTCCTGCCGCCGCCGCGGCTCCTCCTGCCGCCGCCGCGGAAGACGGCTGCTGGGACAGTTTCTGCACAACAATCGCCGTCGAAGGCCTCTGCACTGCTGCCGCCGCCGCCGCCGCCGCCGTCGACGGCGACGACGACGCAGCTCGTTTGGACCCACAGAGTCCTATCCTTACTGTTTACAAAGACAGCTCCCTAACTCTCTCTCTCTCTCTCTATCTCTTAGGTTTCCGTTGTTATTAGCCCTAACGTTGGTGTCTTATGGTCAGTTAGAGTTTGGATTTACCGAGGAAAAGGAGTCTAGGATTAGGTCAAATCCGAATCGGTTTGTGCTTATTTCTTGTGATTGAGTCTGTTTGGATTCTCGTTTCTTGGTTTTTTCTCTTTGTGTTTTTTTTTTTTTTTTTTTCTTCCGTGCGTTTTCGTGACATCCGACGGTGGTTATCTGTCATTTGGACTTTTGGGTTTCAAAAGAAACGGTTGGTCGTTAATTGCTGTAACTTGTTCCGAGATAGATTAAGATTCGACATGTGGTGAGCCCCAGCCGGCCAAAAAACGGTTGAAAGCTTAAAAAATAATAATAATAATAATAATAATAAGTTTTTAACAAAACAACCCATAGGGGGGGAGCAGACAAATTTTTTTTTTTTTTTTGTTTTTTGAGCGTCAAACAATTAACAATTTGCATAAGTTCAAATGATAAAAATTAATTGTTAATAAGCAATACGATAAGAGCATTACTGCTGCAGGACATTGTTCTTGTCAGATTTTTTTGTGGTGCTATCTAAATCACAACAACAGTATTCTTGCTTTCGAGTTGAGTTACAGTTGAGTTGATTTCTTTTTTTTTTTCCCTCAGAGTTTGATTCTTTCTGGGTCGGTAGAGCTGTTCCGATTATTTTGATCCGCGGTTTGTTTGTGGCCTTCGGGACATCCACGACCCAGCAAGTAAACTTCAAGCTTCATGTCATACTTTTATCCACTCTTTTCGAACGCAGAAAAGGCAAACTTTTTCTTGCAATCTAACCCAATTTCCGCCTGGACGCTCACATGGCTTCTCCACTCACTGAACGCTCTTTCCTCAAACCCACCGCACATTTCGCTTTCAACCCTTTATGCCCATCTTAGTTTTCTTTTTTTTTTTCTTTTTTTTTATTTATAAATCATCGGCCATGTTAAAAAATTAAAGGAGAAAATCGGCTTCCTTTTGGGCTTTTGATGCGATACGCCCAACCTTGTCTTTCTTCGGATGCTGTCACTGACTACTACTAACGCAACCCTTTCAATTTCGCAAAACACAGGCTTTGGTTTGTTTCTCTACGCGTCTCAACGCGTCACGCTTTTCCCACAAAGAATAATATCTTCCCATTATTTTATTCGTTCCAACCGCCTTGTTTTGCTCTTTTGGGCACAGAAAACAAACACCAACTCGAATATGCTTTAGGATTCATCTAAATAAGATTTAGAATTGACTAAAAAATTATTTTCTTTAAAAACAAAATTCAACCCCCCCACTAAAAATACGTAAACTTTTTAATTAAAATATTAAAAAGTGCAATGGACAAAATAAATAAAATATATAACAAGATATGAAAACATCTAATAATATTTTCGTTGCATATTCTTTTATTTTGGTTTGCACACTTTATGAGCCTGGTTACAAATCTAAATATTTTGAATAAAAAAATAAAAATTTTAAATCAAAATTTTATTATTTTTATTGAGTGGAATCCGGGTTGATACATGGTCCATTCTTCTGGCCATAAACTTTTTCCGTGTGGGACTTTGTGTTCGCTAGTAGAGCACGCTAAATAGGATAAAGGGTCGTTGACCAGTTGTGGAGTGGGTGGGTTACCGTAGCACACAGGCTACGATATTATAAACTAGAACACTGCTGAACAGGCCAATAAAAAAATGCTACTTTATGCTTACTACAGCATAGATTGGAGACCTATAATTTATTCAAATTCAAATGTCAACAATACTCTTACCCCTGTATTTACTAAATTTTGAATTTTTAGAGGACTATAATATATTATTATTATTATTATTTCCATATTTTATTATTACAGATTATATATATATTATTTTATTTTATTTTATTTTATTATTTTTTCGTTTGAACTGTCCTCCACCGCGCCGCAATCACCGCGTTTCCGCACACCGCTAAAGGGCTCCCATCGGCCTAAACTTTTGACTGCAACTGAAACGGGTTTGAATGCAAACCTAGGTAATTGGGCCTCGATTGTGCAAGCTTACGGGCCCTGGTCAGCCTTAATTTTGTACCTCAATCGCTGTGGGCCCTTTTTTTTTTAAAGTAGACCTGCGTTACGAGGTGTCTCTTGCCAGCATTGTGGCTATACTCTGAAGGGCCAGACACAAGGGCTGGTCCATTTCAATATCAGGCGCCATGTCGACTAGTGCCATGCCTACAGGAACTTCTCGTGGTTCATATTACACGGGCTTGGAAATCTTTGATTCTTCAGGAAACTCGGCACTTCTAATCCGATTTTGAAAAAATACAAAATATTTCATATTTTAAAATTTGCACTTCTAATTACGTACACGTTGAAGTTGCAGGGACTACCGTAAACCACGATTCGTGCACGATTTACTTAGTTTCTGCCGATGAATGGGGTCTGCTTTGAAGATTCCTTTTTTACTTCGTTGGTCTCTCCGCGATCGTCACAGCTAGAATTGACTGTGCAGTTGCATCTGATCACAACTTACAATTGACTGCTTGCGCTTGATTAATTTTTTAACGAGCAGAAGTGAGTAATCTGTCGATGAACTGCCACTGCGCACGTTAATACGTAAACCAAAATATGTTTAATATGTTTCTGTTTTGTGTTTTTTGTCCGAGTGACACCGAATACGTAAACCGCCTGCGGGTGGTCATTTACAATTGGTGACACAAGGAATTCATACACGGTTCTGCTGAATAACTTATTAGACAGACAGGAAAGGAAGGCTCAATGCTGTAAGCAGAAGATCCGTGTTGCAGAGAAGGGTGTTCGTGAGTCCGTTTCATAATAGCACTTGTTCTATTCCAAGCAAAGCGCGGACTCCTCTAATGAATAGCCAACGAATGGGTCGGTGTTCACTGACGTCTCGCCAATTCGATAAAAAAGAAGAAAATTTCTTGAAATCAAAGGAGATCCTATATTTTACCTGAAATGGCAAGACTCAATTTCAAAGTTTGATCTCTCTCTCTCTCTCTCTCTCTCTCTCTCTTTTTCTTTTTCTTTTTTTTGTTGGTGGGTGCAAGACGGAAAATGTTAAGGACAGAAGAGTTCTTAATAATTAAATAAGTGCAACCTTAAACTGAAATACCATTTTTATGTTAAATAATAAGAAGACAAACCTTTTCTGACGGAACGCACATTGCCTGCCCTATGATGGTCAAGCTAAGTAATCGCACTGAATTTAATTTTTGAACGGGCTAAAGACGTATAGTTTGCCCTTCAAACGTTTAATACGTAAACCATTTCGACTTCACCATACCATTCTGGTACACCACCAACTCCCAAGATAGTTCCCGATCGCCACTACGCGTGGCTCGTTCAAATTCTGTATTGATTCCCAAGCACCGCCACAGTGAAACAGCACCCTCTCTTTCTGGCCCACGGTGGCGGAGGCACCGGCCAGGAAAGCGACCAAGAGGAGGAGGAGGAGGAGGAGGAGGAGGAGGAGACGCACACGGTAGCATCTCTGTTTCACCTGGTCAGTCTTTTATTGTTGTTAGTTGGCATCTATCTATGCTTAGAAAAATTACCACCGACTCCATGAACGAATATCAATTAAAATATGAACGGAGGCAGCCAAATTGCGTGTCTTTCCTTGATTGAATTTGCTTAAGAACGAAGTTACTAGGGTCGGTTAACCTAAAAAAATTAATAATTAATTAAAAGAATATAGATTTGCGACAAATCTCGTGAAGGGCAACGTCGTTCTCAGTCACGAATTTACAGCCCGATTTCTAATTTCCCACTACACAGCGCGTGCCCACTGGTCAATTCTTGAAAAAATAAAAATTATTTTTTATTATAAAGAAAAACACAAAGGAAAGAAAAGCCCAAACACAATCAACGTACCGATCACAGAAGAAGGAGAAATATGACTTTTTTTTTTATTAACTTAATTTCTTATACGAAGAGGCACTTGTAAAATTCTTGTTCGCTGCACAGCAATAATGCCATCCTTAAAATCCGCCGACAACCATCGGCAGCAGCAGCACGACGGCACCACCGCAACCTCCATGACCGCCGCGGGGTCCTCACGAATAGGTCTACCCTGTCCAAGGCTTAAACGAGGTTAGGTTCCTGAAATGCTCCCAGGCCTTCTCCCAAACCACCGCCTGATACTTCTTGTCGGCGCCGCCTTCCTTTACAGCCAGAACCAGCCGGTAATTTATCCCCGAAACCACCTGCTTTTCGCCTCTGACCAACCTCTGCAACTTCAAGTCCGCGTTTGATCGATCGTTGTACTCCCTCACAGCATAAGTCCCGATCTCCTGCACGTGCGGGTCGCTCAAGTCAGTTATCGGCGTCCATCCCCCGGCCAGCGCCGCCTCTGTCCGAGCCACATCGGCCGCGAGGGCGGCGGCGACGAAGACGAGGGAGAGGAAGAGGCAATGCCGTTTCATAATGTAACGGTCAGTAATTTTCCTGTCGTTTGTGGAAGCGTTGGTTTACAGCGGAATGTTGTGAAAGGGCAGTCGGCGATTATTTATAGCGCTTAATTCATATGGCGGTTAGTGATAAGACTCTTTTGCCCTTAACGTTCGAGAAAATTACGAGATGTCCAGACGCGGCGGATTTCGACGACAACGCAACAACATGGGCTGCGATACTGTGGGACAAGTGGCATATGGACAGGCTCGGGATCGAAAGTGGGCTCCAAGGAAGTGGGGCCCTGCTGGCCTCTATCAGGGATGCGACTTTATGGGCTGCTAGCTGCCTCTAGGCTCACAGATTAGGCCAGAAGATAAGTAAACAATAGTTTTTTTAATCGTTAATGGATGAGCTTGGCTGCCACGGTACAAGGGACGATTGGGATTTATTAAATTTAAAAAAAAAAAAATCAAATTTCCTTAAAATTTGTAATGAACCCAAAAAGAAAAAGCCAAACAATTATTATTTACTGTATCTTTTGTAATAAATCATCAGCCCTACATCATGCTGGTGGCCAGGCTTAAGGTCCTTCCCAATTCTCGAAGAGATTTTACAGAAAGGCCAGTGATAAATGTATGTTTCGTCAAACGTACCAAAAACTTTCATAGATGCGTCTGTGTGCAAATCAGTAAATTATTGCATCTTTGAAAGTAAGATGTAAGGAATTTTTTAATTTAATTCTCCTAAGAAGAATCAAGTTAACTCAATATATGGAAACAAAAAAATAATACCTATATCCACTAATTTGGGACCAAAAGGTACGTTGATTGAAGAATAAAAGAAGAAAACGGGTTTAGGCAGCTCCATAGTCATCTTAGAACTTTGATAACCACCTAATAAGAAATGCTTCGCTATTAATATGGATTTGGTTGCCTTTTTAAAAAATGAAGGGAAAAAAGAAAGATGAAGCAGCGTGAACGGGTATTGCTTCAAGTCTTATTATCGTCATTGAAAATATATATTTTACTTAATTCTGTCAGAAGATTAATTGCTTGCTTGAGTACAAACAATTTCTATTAATTCAGGGGATAAAAATTGAAAATCAATAAACAATGCACTGGTGCTTGGGGGGGCGGATCCGGCGCATAAGAACATCGTTGTTCTGCTTCTCGTGCATTTACGAATGACGGCTGGATTTAACTGTACAGTAATCACAATACAGACCGAGAGCCAGTGGCGGCTAAAGAACATCCCCATTGGTCCCAAACACATAAGCTCCTGCAAATCAAAATATCTTAGTTACAAGGGATTAAAGAAAACGAAAAACGATCAGGTTAAGAGGGATTAAGAAACGTCTGAATAAGGATGGATGAACTTATTTACCTAGTGTAGGCATTAGAAGGGCCAGTGCAGCAATGCCAGCAATCTTGAGAGGCAATCCAGTCTTGATCATATCTTTGATTTCAATGTGCCCTGTAGTGAACCCAACAATATTTGAAGGGGTTCCAGTCGGAAGCAAGAATGCAAATTGTGCTCCAATTGCCACAGGAACTATAAGGAGCAGTGGTTGCAAATGCATTGTTTTGGATATTTGGATGAGTAGGGGGACCAAGAGGGTGGTAGTGGCATTGTTTGATGTGAATTCAGTGATGGTGGAACTAATTAGGCACACAATGGGTGCAATGGCTAAATATGGTGCCTCTTCCAAGAAGTCCAAGGCTTTTGATAGCACATCAGCTAAGCCACTAGACCTGATTCCATCAGCAATGGCAAAACCAGCTCCTAGTAGCAATACGATGTTCCACGGTAGTTTCTTGCACTTGTTCCAGTCCATCAGTTTCTCTCCAATTTGCTTCTTGTTTGGAATTATGAACAGCAAGGTTGCCATCATGATCTGCACAACAGGGAATTAATCTATATCGTTGCATGGAACAAGCTGAAGAACTTGATCATTGCACAACTTCTTGAGAATGTAATACTTACACTGGCTGTTCCGTCACCGGCGCGTCCATGAAAGAGAGTCCCCCAACCAGGAATGTCATCTGTTATGCTTCTTGTCATCCATAGAGCAATTAGCACCTGCAGCAAAAATATTATTGATGCAAGAGCAAAAGGAGCATATATAATTAATGCCAATCAACGTAACTTCAGCAATTAGCCACCCACCCCAAATATTGCCAAAATCATCTTCTCAGCAAAAGCCATTGGACCTGCCAAACATGAGACATATAAAGTTTTACCTATACTCATCAAAGACAAAAATGCAAACTGATTTAGCTTCTACAATGGTACATGCTATCCCATCCGAATTGTAGGCTCTCCCCTCGGTGCATTTCCCTTGGATACGCAGGGTATAAGTTGAAGCCTATCATTAAATTTTAGATTCAATAATTGACCATAGTGATTGTTTTCATGAAAAAATTTAAATTTGAATATCGACAACGGTGTTTTTTTTTTTTCCTTTTACAATAAAAAAATGTGGGCTGCCCTAACTATCCGAGAGGCCATCAATCGAAGTCGAATAATCCAGGAGTATTCACATACCACCGGTTATCTGGTGATATAGATTGGCCAGATTCAGAGAATTCGAACAAGTCAAAGTTTAGGAACCCTTACCCAACGTTTCGAGTTCTCTTTTAAGATGGGCTTTGTCCAAGTAAGCAGAAAGAACCTGTCCTGATCCTCTAGAGCAATACAACAAGCAAAGGATACCCCACAGAGCCAAGAAAATCACCAAAGCCAGAGGGAATCCAAAAAAGAACCATGTGCTGTAGCTGATGGGGTCTGCCTCTGGAAAATAACTCTTCCACATGCCTGCCAATATCAGATTGACACCGGTCCCCGTGAGGGTGGTCATCCCTCCTATAGCTGCAGAGTAAATCACCCCAAGTACCACTGCCTTGCAGAACTTGCTCGCAACGTCTGGTTGAGAAGGACTCGTTGGAAAGCGCTGTAAGATTCCAGTGGCCACGGGTATCATCATCACTGCGGCTGCCACGTTGTGCATCCACATGCTGACGAATGCTGTGGTCCCACATATCCCCAGCAGGAGTAGCGGAGGATTCAGCTGATCTCCACAGAACAGCAGGGTTATCTGATGCGGCCAACAATTGCGGCAGAACCGCAGAAGACAATAACCCAATTAATTGAGAAACCGACCTCGCAATATGATAATCTTGCTTTAACAAAGGGAAATTATGGATTTTCCAGCAGAAGCATGAATAATGATGCCACAGTCACCGACAGAGAACCATTTCTTTTCTTTACATTTTGTATTTTTTATAGGAAGAATCAATTAACATTCTATAGCATTATATTTCTCAGAAAAGCAAAATCTTGGTAATTCTTATGAAACCATCACTCGAATAGACAAGTGTGTATTTTGTGCGTGTACACATAATCCTATTGATTCAGTGATCCGATGAGACCTAGTAGCTCAAACAGAGAACATGTGAATTACTGAAGAGAAATACTCTGATCAATGAAAAGCATTAGGTGCCAAGGCAAAAGAATGTAATGAAGAATTCCACAACGAGTGAACATCAATTTTTGCGAAAGCTCCAATTTTTTCAACTTTAAAAAAGAAAAAAAAAAGACGCAGAACAGAAGCAGGAAAAGGCGACCACCAAAGAACTCACTTTTAATGCCAATCTTCTGTGAATGTTGTAGTGCTCAACAGCAAGAGCAAGTATGAAACTACCAAGAACAAGAGAAATCACATCGTCCATATAAGATCGCGCAACAGCATCGGCAGAGGAAATTCCAAAGAGAGGAAACAGAAAGAGTGGAGCCATGGAGGTGATTGGCATAGGGACAGCCTCGGTCAGCCACCAAGCAAACACCCATGCAAGAACAGCTAGCATGTTACGGCTGGTCACTGGCGCATCTTCCAGCTTGACCAGTAGGCATATAACTGTGCACAGAAGGGGTCCTAGGAGGATATATAAACTCTTTGGTGTGAGAAAGGAAGTTACAGATGAACGTGTGCTTGGTGACCTTTGTATTTGTTCATGAATAACGGGCAGGAGGGGGACCTTGGGGTCATCAGAGAAGGGATTGGAGGTGTGATCACCGTTCATTTTGACCAAGTAAAGAAGAAAAATATTGAAAGAAAAGAATTGCAATGGGTTTGTAATGAATATAATGGAAATGGGTATTCAAAACAAGCAGATTGCTGAGTCTCTAATATACCGGAATTTGGAGGGAGGGAGGATTTGGAGAACTTTTCTTTTCCATTCAACTTTTCATTTTGAACTTTGAACAAGAGTCCTCCAGTAGCAATACTAAATATTTAAGGACTTGGTTTGATTTTTTAATTCATGCCCCGTGGAATTAATCCTATTTTATCTCTATTCTCAGTTAATAAAAATTAATATTTTAATATATTTTTTTAAATTATTGAATATGCAATCAAGATAACAAAAAATATATACAAAAATATATGTGTGTAATAAGATATTATTAGATATTTTTATAATTGACTATATATTTTATATTACCTATTAAATATTTTATTATTCTAACGATGCAGAGATTAGTTTTTAACCAAAAATTTGAAATTTAAAAAACAAAAATCAAAATATTATCTCTTTTTATTGATTAGAGGATGAAATAAGGTTTGATCCCACAAATCGTCTGGCGACGCTCGGTGGAAAGACAGATGGGCCTACCAAAGGATCTTGCACCTTCCTAGCCGCGACAGCGTTAGCGCTCTGAGTTCGCTGGCATGGACTTACAAAAGAATTGGGTGGTTCTCGTTGTCTTTTGAAATGTGCGTACGCTTCAAACAGTTGCTTGTTCGCACAACCCACGCGCACGAAGCTTGGGTTGGCGTCATGACAGTTCTGGCAACTTCTGTTCCTTTGACAAGTGTGGACTTATCTCCTTGCCTGCAGCACCCACGTTTGCCCTAAAATCACACGGGTTTTATACACCTGTCTGTCACAGTCGGTCGCACCGAATCCATCCGTCAGACTCTATTTCACCGAATCTATCTACGTGCTCGTCGAGAATCAGAATTTTTTTTACTTACTCTATTAACGTCCTCGTCGAGAATCGGAAGCTCCTCTTACTTATTCCTTCTACATAAAATACTTAACAAAAAATATTTTCCTATCTGATGTAAAAGACAGGTCTTATCACGAGATTATTATTCTCTTTCTTAAAAGTAATTTTTTAAAATATATAATATTCACATTTAAATAACTTAAGATTTTTTTCTTTCTATTCTATACGAGATACGAGTCGCAATAGGTTGGGCGAAGGCAATTTGACCGAGAAAGATTATTTATATACAAACGAAAATCGAAAACATCGAGCATTTAATTCTTTCCTGCAAATATTTAATCTAACGTGGACTATAAATAATGACCACCCAGTTTAGATACGTTTACGTTCCTCAATTGATATGAACAAGCCCTCGGATCCTTTTTTCAAAACAACCGAACGACGTGGTGTAAAAGAATTTAATTGAGTTGTCAAGCATCGCGGAGCGAACACCATTTTTGAATGCTTTTCTCTTACCTGACATTTCTTTTTCCCAAAAAAAATAAAAAAACACTTTCAAAGTCATTTCTATATATCATTTGTTTCTCTTCATTTGGTAATTTTTTTAGCATGCCCAAGTCAAATGCTGTAATTTAGTTAGTAAATATTACTGAAATTCCAGTATTTAATAAATTAGATTTTTATTTTAAATTTTAAAAAAAAGTTTGCAAAATTTAAAGCGTAATGAATTTTTTTTTTTTTTGTTTTATAATGCAATCAAACGTGGATATAGTTGCTAGTATTGAAGGGTCAGCTATAAATAAAT
The DNA here is from genome assembly GCA_019804595.1 of Bruguiera parviflora. Taxonomy (NCBI): domain Eukaryota; kingdom Viridiplantae; phylum Streptophyta; class Magnoliopsida; order Malpighiales; family Rhizophoraceae; genus Bruguiera; species Bruguiera parviflora. The sequence goes on from CM034049.1 coordinate 9,708,076, forward strand.
CTATTGCAGAATAAAAATGCCGAATGAAATCACGACACCTGTGCAGTTTGTCTTCATCCTCAAGAGAACGCCAAGTGAACTTGTACCTCCGCACTCAATTATGTAGATCAATCAAAACAGAGGTAACCCCACTGATTGTGACTTCTCACGTAACAAAATATAAATTTTTAAGAACCTGACTCGCGTACAGTAGAATATCTTATTTCTTTAGTACCCACTTGGATGATGATCGTTTCCTTTCAGCTCTGAGTATTCACACGCCAATGAAATTTTAATTACGAAAATTACGCTCCACCTAAGTGTGATAATCCAATCCATATACGGTCAAACAAACCCGTTTTATTATATCTCGAGAGCGATTTTTATGTTATTTTATTTTTCGGTTCATTGACAAAGAATCACGAGACCCAACTACAAGACAAGAAGTAGTCTTTTCGTGGCCGAGTTTCTTCGGATTCCATATCTAGAGTTGTCCATGAAAAAACACATCAACGTGGTACATTTTAATCTCGCCATGTGGGTTTTCTTGGTTCTTGGCTGGGGCCATCAGATTAATCAACATCTCGTCTTTTTCGAATATTAACATTGAATGAAAAAGAGAATAGAAATGGGCAAATCCACACACACACACAAAAAAAAAAAAAAAGGATTGGGCAACTCCGTATAAAGGGAGAGGATATAGGGCATTGCAATCATCATTTACATATGCCGTAATCCGTCTTGTATAGATTAAGAATACAAAATTACTTTGAGTTTGAAAATTGAATACGGAGGCACATTCGTTTTGCGAAAGAGAGCGTCACTGATGTTGACCTTCAATAACGGGACAGGGTTGTCTTCCGGCTTGCTGATTTATCGTCGCCATATCTTTGTGATGGGTCCCTCTTGAACCTCTTTGTATTGGTGCACGAAGATATTGCTGTCTTTAATTCCTTCAAGGCCATAAAGATCAATCAATGACAAAGTCCAAAAAAATATAATTAGCAATGTTATCGGTTAGCATGCGATTCAATTTTATATAATGGTTCAAAATTGTGTCAAACTTATAAGTTAATTAATTTTCCAACATAATTTTAGAGAATTTAAATTCAAATTACATTATTTTTTTTTCGTATTTAATTTCAAGTTTTTGTACGTAAAAGGAAATTATATTATATTGATGCTTTCAACGCAATAGCTTTGAGTGTAAGGATACGAATTAAAATTTAACCATTTGGCAAGAATTTCGTGCACTTAATGTGATTGGAGACGTGTTTGGTCTGTGCGGCGTACGTGGACCGAGTTGGTGGCCATCATTTTCTTGCAAGGACAATAATGCAGCAATTGGAGCTGGGCTGTGGGGGGCCCCCGCCGTTCAACTTGAAAAGTATACAGAGCCGCTCATTGCAACCATCGCGGCTAAATTGAGATGGCCACCCGTCTTTTGTGGAGCAGGGAGTTCTGCTCCCGACTTCCTCAAATATTTACAGTAATACAGAATTAGATTAGGTACTATTTATCGGATGCAGTGTTTTACGACTTGTCATTTTTTCTTTTAATTAATCTCTAATAGACTTATTATTAATTATTTACGTGATAAAAAAATTAAGAAAAAAAATCCATCATTAAAAGATAATTAAAAAAAAAAAGAAAGTAAACGGGGTTACTAGGATTTCACAGGAGAGTCCGGAGGAACTGATACATTTGAATATGAAAAGCGTATGTCACAATAAGGGGATGATTTTTTTTTTTTTTTTTGGGTCCAGATTTATTTATAGGATCCGACCAATATCGAAACTCATTTAAATTTTCACGGATCTCTATTGAGAAAGTCAAAAAATAAAAATAAAAAAATCAGCAATTTTATTAGGTATAAAAGTGCACTTGCCATCTCTTCCTTTTTAAATTGCGATGAATCATTGTTTTTAGTTTAAATCTCCAAATTAAGATGAAAAAAAATAAAGTAAAAATCAGCGTTTGTGGTTGTTGACCAAATCAGGGTGATCGCTAGTTCCTTTATTTTATTTTATTTTTATTTTTTTATGGACATAGTTTAGAAATTACTGATTGCAAATTTGCAATCAAAACCAACTCACATATATGTCGAGCGGGATTTCCATCGATAATTATCAATTATCAGAATATAATTTCATAAATAAGTCTTACCCTATTGGTAGTTTACCAATTAATAGCAAAGATACGCTGCCGTTTCGTTTCGTTTCGCGGCCTCAAATAAAACTATAAAGTGACCAAAGAACTGCAATATCCGACCGACTCCCGCCGGGAAACCTCGGCGAAGTTGTTCTCCGGCTTCCCATTATTGCGCTATTCCGCTTCAGGTCCGTATCAAAACAATGGCTTGCCCAAATCGACGACACCGATTTCATCGGACGTCACGTGCACCAATCCATCGTCACCAACACCAACAACGACCTCTTCATCCAAGAAGAAGACGGCAGTCTTTACAACATAAACTTCGATAATCTTCGTGCCGGAAGAGCATTGATATTCTTGGACGATCCCTACGCGCCACCGCAGTCCGGCATTTCATTCATCGGCATTTGCGACGGTTTAATCTGTACAAGAAACGCTGGCGAAGAACTTTTGGTAGACAAGCCGGCGACCTATGAATATAAGGAGATATTTGATTCGGCGCCGCCGTCTTTTCGATGCTTCCCCGTGGGGCTGGACGACGGCGCCCCGGCAATGGGCAACGGTTATGGTTTCGGATACGATCGAGTTGCTGATGATTATAAGGCTGTGAGAATTGCGGAGATCTTCGGCCGGGATATTATAACTCGAAAATCGGAAGCTATGGTTTTTAATGTCAAGAAGGAGACTCGTACGGTTGTTAAAGTGCCTTATCTTTGTTCGAAGCAGGCAGAAAATGGGTGAGCTTGTCAATGGTTTTTTGCATTCGTTAGCGGGGCAGATTGATAATTTTCCGGGCTCGTTTCTGATTATCGGGTTTGGTCCTGGACTGGATCAGTTTCGGGTTGTGCTTCAACCCGATAATCTACATGAAGATTCTACAATCGATATTGGGTTCTAGCTGTTAGATTTTTTTAGAATTTTTCTTCATTAAAAATTTATATTTTTATAAGAGAGAATCTTTTCTTTACGTGAATATCAATACACAAACTATAATAAAATTGACATACCGTTTTTCATGATGTCGAGATTCTGTTGCAGAGATAAGAATTGTCTTCCAATTTGTTCGTGAAAGGTTTTTTCTCTTTTATTTTTTTTCCTACTCTTCCCTTTACTGCCTTTCCTTTTCTCTGATGATGAAGAGAAGGAAAAGATAGCCTCTTCTCTGAGAGAGTTGTTCTTAATTAGGGAACTACCCCTCTTTTCGGATAACAGTTATCCTTCCTGTGACAGTTATCTTTTCCTGTAATAGTCATTATTGAATAGGGAGAGTAAAGGGATTTTAAACTAATGACCCAAATTACCATCATGTCCAACTGACCTTTTATATTGGGTCATACTTTAAATAACATGGGCCACTCATGTTAATTAATTTAACAATCTCTCACTTGGCCCATGTTATTACTTGATGAATCAATAATAAATAAGTGTGCACAATCCTTAAAGATCATCAAACCATAATACTTGATTGAATTAAAATGATTGGATCATGGCGGTCACATATCTTTTAGCGACATGATTCCTTCCATGTATCACATAATCATCATAATTCATAATAGTCCACCCAAGGAACATTGAAACTTTAATTGTCATTTTCAAATATGCTATTAGTTATCTCACAAACCATAACTGTATACAACTAAATGGAGATAATAGAGCGCAAGCAAAACCATAGTTTTAATTGAATTCATAAGTGTCACAATGATATGAGCAGTACAAGACACTGACTTTCAAGAGAATATGGACCTATCCAAAATGCCCATCCGTTCAACATGTTCAGTAAATGTTTTTGGTGGCAAACCTTTAGTTAACAGATCCGCTATCATCAATTCAGTACCAATATGCTCAATAGACACTCTTTGGTTTTGCACTTCTTCCTTAACAGATAAGTATTTCAAATCCATATGTTTCGCACCTTTAGAGTACCTATCATTCTTAGAGAAGAAAATAGTTGCAGAATTATCACAATAAATTCTTAATGGCCTTTCTATATTGTTGACTAAATCAAGCCTTAAGACAAAATTCCGCAACCATAATGCATGAACATTAGCCTCAAAGCATGCTACAAATTCAGCTACCATAGTGGAAGTAGCAATGACAGACTGCTTCCCACTTTCCCATGAAACTGCTCCTCCAGCCAACAGAAACATGTAACCATATGTAGACTTCCTCGAGTCTACACATCCAGCATAATCTGAATCTGAGTAGCCTACTACTTCAAGATGACTTGATCTTTTATAAGTAAGCATATAATCCTTAGTGCCTTGTAAGTACGTAAGTACTTTCTTTCCAGCTTTCCAATGATCCATTCCAGGATTACTTTGATATCGGCCTAACATTCCAACAGTGAAACTAATATCTGGCCGAGTACATGTTTGAGCATACATCAAACTTCCAACCAGCGATGCATAGGGAATGGATTCCATTGATTTTCGTTCCAAATCATTCTTTGGACATTGCAATTCACTGAACTTGTCCCTTTTCTGAATTAGAACTATTCCTATAGAGCAATTTTTCATTCTAAATCGCTCTAATACTTTATTGATATAGCCTTTCTGAGACAGTCCTAACAATTTTTGCGATCTATTACGGAATATTTCTATTCCTATCACATAGGATGCCTCATTCATATCTTTCATTTCAAAAGTTTCAGAGAGAAATTTCTTGACATCATGTAACAAACCCATGTCATTAGCAGCCAAAAGAATGTCATCGACATATAGGACTAATATAATGAACTTGCTCCCACTGACCTTCATATAGATGCACCGATCAACGGTGTTCTCTACAAAACCATATGACGTAATGGTATTATTGAACTTAATATACCATTGTTACGAAGTTTGTTTCAGTCCATATATCGATTTCTTTAATTTACACACCAAATTTTCTTACCCTGTGGTTATGAAACCTTCAGGTTGGTCCATATACACTTCCTCTTCTAAGTCGCCATTTAAAAGGCTGTCTTTACATCCATTTGGTGGAGCTCTAGGTCATTATGAGCCACCAAAGCCATAATAATTCTTAAGGAGTCTTTCTTAGAGACTGGAGAGAAAGTCTCCTTATAGTCAATACCATCCTTTTGAGTGTAACCTTTGGCAACAAGTCTGGCTTTGTACCTTTCAATGTTACCTTTTGAGTCTCGCTTGGTCTTGAAGACCCATTTACAGCCAACTCGTTTTGATCTTTCAGGCAACTTTACTAGTTCCCAGACTTGATTTACATCCATCGATTTCATCTCTTCCTTCATGGCATTGAACCACTTTTCAGAATCATTACATTCTATGGCTTGTTTAAATGAGACTGGATCTTTATCAATGCTTAATTTAGATTCATGTTCAAGTGAGTAAACCACATAATCATTCGATATAGTTAGCCTTTTCTGTCTTGTAGACCTCCGTAATGCCATTTCTTATGGTATCACTTGCTCATTGGTAACTTGCTCATTGTCACTCGGTTCATCTCTTATGTATTCACTTTATGTGTTTCAAATATCAATTTGTTGTCTTTGTGTGTTGCGTAACTGTGATGCAACAAAAGGAATAACAACTTGAGTAGAAACACTGGGTATGGGGATAACGACTTGAGTAGGAGTGCTCTCACTATGGATTTTTCATTTTGTAATTCTCTAATATCCACCTTTCGTGATTCCCCACTCCCATTGAACTGACCATTTTCAATGAACCGAGCATTACCAGACTCAACTATTCTAGTACTATGGTTAGGACAGTAAAACCTATACCCTTTGGACTTTTCAGGATAGCCAATGAAGTAACCACTAATGGTTCTTGCATCAAGTTTTCTTTCATATGGATTATATATCCTTACTTCTACTGAACAACCCCAAACATGAAGGTGTCTTAAACTAGGTTTCCTACCTGTCCATAACTCATAAGGAGTTTTAGGGTCAACCTTACTAGGAACCCTGTTCAGCAGATATGCAGCAGTTTTTAACGCATGCATCCACAAGGATAAAGGTACAATACTGTAACTCAAAATGCTCCTCACCATATCCATAAGTATGTGATTCCGCCTTTCCCCTACACCATTATGTTGTGATGTACCAGGCATTGTATACTGTGCACATATGCCTCAATTTTCAAGAAGTTTTGCAAATGAACCAGGACATTGTCCACTTTCATTGAATTTACCATAATATTCATCACCTCTGTCTGACTTAATTACTTTCACTTTTCTATCTAACTGCCGTTCCACTTCATTAATAAACACCTCCAGGGTGTTTACTGAATGAGACTTTTCATGCAGCAGATATAAATAACAATATCGTGAGTAGTCATCTATAAATGTGATGAAATATTTCTCACCACCCCATGTTGAAATATCAAAGGGGCCACAAATATCAGTGTGTATCATTTCTAAAGGTTCACTGCATCTCATGGCTGGGTTTTTGGATATGTGTCTTGTTTATTTTCCTTTTATACAATCAACACAAACATTCCAATCAGTAAAATCCAATTGAGGTAGGACATCACCTTTCACCAACCTCAATATCCTTTCTTTGGATATATGACCCAATCTTTGATGCCATAAGAAAGCAGAACTATCATCATGCATATTACGCTTGTTACCCATACTATGCTCAATAAGAAATAGAGAATCAGCATACATAGCATCAAGATTGAAACGGTACAGATTATCAACCAAAGTACCAGATCCATAATAGTACGAATGTTTATACAATGAAAACGCACCATTTCCAATCTTAAGATTAAATCCTACTTCATCCAACTTTACAACAGAAACTAAATTCCTAGCACATTCAGGAACATAGAGACACTTTTCTAGATCCAGGTGACACTTAGTGTCCAAGATCAATCTGTACGTCCCAATTTCTTCTATTCGTGCCTTCATTCTGTTTCCCATATAAAGGAACTTCTCAGTTCCTGTTATGGGCTTGATTGAAAGGAATCCCTGCATAATATGTGACACAAGAATAGTAGCTCCAGAGTCTAACCACCAAGTATTATTGGATACTTCAATTACATTTGATTCAAAACATACTAATATACAGTACATACCTTTCTTTTCGAACCAAGCCTTTCTCTTCAGACAATCTATCTTGAAGTGACTCATCTTTTTGCAAAAGAAGCATTTCTAATCTTTTTGGATCTGACCTCCAATGACTTTCATGGAGGCTTTGTCCTTCTTCTTATTCCTTTTATATGGCTTAAACTTGCTAGTGCTAGCATCATTATGGACGACAAGATGAATAGAGTAATCCTTCATCTTATTTAATCTCCCTTCTTCCTGAACTAACATGGCCTTAATTTCTTGAAGGTTCCATTTCTCCTTGATAGTGTTATAGTTCACTTGGAACTGACCAAATTTAGGAGGCAGTGAGTTGATGATGAATTGAACCAAAAAGGATTCACTCACATCCATGCCCATTGTCTTCAACTTTGCTGCTAGATTAGCCATACTAGTCATATGATCATGAATGGGTTGTGACCAATCAAATTTCTTGGTCGTCAACTCACTTCTCATGCTTCCTACAATGGATTTATCAGTTATATCTGATTGAGAGTATTCCTTAATTCTCATTATAAATTCCCTTGCATTTTTCGTCTTAGGCATCGATGGCTTGACATTTTCAGCTATTGTCATTCGCATCAAATTTAAACTCAACCTATTAAACCGTTCCCAAGCCTCATGAAGAGACTTATCGGATTCTGTACTGGTCTCAATAATGGTTGTAGGCTTTTTATCTGAGATGACTGTTGAGTTCAATCCCAAAACACCTAAATGAAACTGAATATGCTCAGACCATTCTGCATAATTCAGCCCATTGAATTTGATCATCACATTGCCTAAGGCGAAAACATTATTGGAAGCTGTAAACATAATCCAAATTTACACATTAATGCTTTGAGTAAACTCTAATGGATTCAGATGTATACATTACAAAATTTGATTATGTATTTAAGTTTATCTTTGGGTGATCCTTAAATACATACTTTTAATCAATAATGATGCTAATTTAAATATACTTTGATAGATTAATCAATCACACTAGAGTTAACATGAATGTTATCTTTGGATATACAATCATATTTACCCAGTATGTCAATCAATCCTCTTTAGTATTATTAATTATTGGCAATGATCATTCTTTGGATGATCTCCTAACCTTATAATTAATAACTATAATTGTTCATGTATAATATTTTATTAGCATAAAAAATGAACAATTGAAATTCACAATTAAACATTCAAATCTTTTCAAGTTAGGCCACTTTGGTGACTAACAAACTTTCAAAATTTGATTTTTCATTCTGTAGGAGTCGGCACTGGCTAATATACTAGCGATCATTATTTCAGTAGCTGACTTACACTTTGCACCGACAACCACCCGCGGTCGGTCACATTTTTGTCAACAAATTCTGCTAGCGAAGAATTTAGTGGACGGCGAAAATCCTTTAGCCGGCCAATTTCCTCTTTTTTTTTTTTTTTTTTTTCTGACCGGCCGGCAAAGGGTTTAGTGGTCGGCGGGAATCCTTTAGCCGTCGCCGGGCCAACAACCCTTTCTCTTTTTTGGTTTTTTTTTTTTCCCGCTAGCACACATTTACCGTCGCCAAATCTGCCGGTAAAGTCGCTTATGGCCGGCGGATTCCTTTAGCCAACCAATTTCGCAGACCTTTTTTTTTTTTTAATAATAAAGTCCCGTAGCTGTTGAAAATCCTTTTGTCGACTTTTTTTTTTTTTTAACGACATGATATGAATATCGTAACAAATTACAGTAAAATATAGTATTTACAAAACAGGTTCTAATACCAATTATTAGACTTTTCTAGAATTTGTCTTCATAAAAAATTCATATTTCTATAAGATATGATCTTTTCTTTAAGTGAATACCAATACACAAACTGTAATAAAATTGACATACCGTTTTTCATGATGTCGAGATTCTGTTGCAGAGATAAGAATCGTCTTCCGATTTATTCCTGAAAAGTTTTTTCTCTTTTATCTTTTCTCCTACTCTTCCCTTTACTGCCTTTTGTTTTCTCTGATAGTGGAGAGAAAGAAAAGATCCGTAATAACAAACGTTAGTTGTTCTTAATTAGGAAACTACCCCTCTTTTCGAATAGCAGTTATCCTTCCTATAACAATTATCTTTTCCTGTAGCAGTTATCGTTGAATAGGAAGAGTGGAGGGATTTTAAATCCAATGACCCAAATTAACATTATGTCCAACCGACCATCACTGGGATCTAGTTTGAGCCTGTTAGCTAAGAATCGAGATGGGACTGTTGATGTACTTGTTATGAAGGAGTACGGGGTTAAGGAATCTTGGACTACTAAGTTGGTTATGTTTTATCTGGATTATGAGTCTTGGAGGCCTTTGGGCTATTGACACACTGGTAAGGAAATTATGTTGGAAGTGGATGAGAAAAGAGTACGGGGTATTGAGGTTCGTGGACTGAAAAAGAAGTACTTTGAAGCTCTTATATGTGTAGCAAGCCTTGTTTCGCTTAAACCAAAACCTGCTAATGTGGAAACCAATAGGAAGAAGCAACAGACTAAGGGGCAAAGCAAGGCTCTGAAGAAGAGGTACCCAATTTCAGTTTGGAGTTGCAGTATTATTCTTTGACATTTTTCTTGGAGCTTCTTTTTTATGGCCGATGTTGTTTTCGATTTGCGATACAAGTCTAATGCAGTTATAATCGTGGTAGCTTAGAATTGCATCGCATTTGCTTGTGGACTTTGATATAACTTTGCAGTTGATGGTCGCAGAAATGACTTCCTTTTGACGGGGTTCAAGCTAAATTTTGATAATGGCAAAACGACTAGGAAGCAGCAACAACCAAAAGAGAAAAGCAATGCTGGCAAGAAGAGTTATTTAACTTGAACTTAGCTTGAACGTATGTTCTCTGGACATTTTGTATGGGCATTTGGTGTCCGGTGAATTAACACACTTCGCTAAGTTAATTTTATATGCAATTCTGTTTCCAATTTGTGGTTTAAGTATAACTCTACAGTACTCTCTGTATGTTAAGAATTAAACTGCATTCTCTTCTGCTGCGGGCTTGCTTATTCGTTAATTCTTGGTATTAACAGTAATGACTAGCTATCAAAGGGGTTCATGCTAAAACTGTAGATGTGCGCAGAACTCTTAGAACAAGTGGAAAGCAGACTCAAGATACTTTTTTTTCAGTGCTTTTCTCTTTTCTTTTCTGTGGATAGCATTCAATGAGAATGTGCAGTTCTACTTAATCTTACCTTCTAGGAGCGAAATATAATGGTCTGTTTATTAAAGTTAGTTTTTTTAAACTTTTGCAAATGGCAGTACCGTACTTGGTCTCTTGCCACATTCTTTTTGGCTTGTGATGTGTATGCCACAACTTGAGCCTTTGTAAATGGGAAAGACTAGGTTGGTCTTTTGCTCGTGACACGCTCTTATCGAAATTTATTTGCAATGCACATGGCTTGTCGGTTGTCCGAGACGTCTTGTTCTCGCCCTCCAACGGGTTGATTGGCCGAGAACCTCAGCCAACACTTTTTGAACCAAAAAGAAAAAAAAGGACATCTGACCCGAAATTTCTTGCCTCTTTTTGGCTGTTGGTAAATGTCTGTAATTTAAGCTCTCTGTAATTTATTTTTTTCCCTTCTTCAATTTCTTAATTGTGAGATTAAAGTATTTGTAATTAATTATAATTGCTAAGCATTTGCATGCGATTCTATCAATAATGATTTCAAGGTTATGAGAATGCTGGAGACTTCTTGAAATGATTTGGATAAAGGGTATCTTTTATGGTCGATAGAGTAGGTATGGATACTCGGCCTGATGCTGGGGTTCATAGCTTGCCGACTAATACATGGAGAACAATTGTTTCCCCAAGTTATCTTGAGTGCCATTCTCATTCATGAAGCATCTCAATGGTTTTGTTGATCAAGAATTCGCTGAGAAAATTGGCTAAACATCAAGCCATTGGGTTCAGTTGTATATGTGGCCTTTGGAAGCTTGGTAGAACAAAGTGAAAAGCAGATGGAGGAACTTGCCTGTGGCTTGAAGCAAATCAATTTCTATTTCATGTGGGCAATTAGGCCCTCTGAAGAAGCAAAGCTTCCGAAATAATTTAAGGAGGAGGCGGGTGACAAGGGTCTAATAGTGAATTGGACTAATCAGGTGAAAGTGTTGTCACATGAATCTGTGGGGTGCTTTCTCGCGCATTGTGGTTGGAACTCAACGATGGAGGGATTGAGCTTAGGCGTTCCGATGGTGGTGATGCCCGCGTGGAGCGACAAACCGATGAATGCTATACTTGTGGAGGATGTCTGGAAGGTGGGAGTTAGAGTTAAAGGTTGATGAAAATGGAATTGTGAAAAGAGAAGAAATTAAGCTTGGTATAATGCAAGTAATGGAGGGGGAGAGAGCAAAAGAGTTGAAAGATAATGCCAGGAAATGGAGAGAGTTGGCCATAGAGGCAGTCAATGAAGGTGGTTCTTCTGATCGGAACATTGATGAATTTGCATCTAAGTGCATGAAATCCCACTCTTAACGTTGACTAGGATGTTGGGGGTGTTCCAGTATCAGTTCAAATAACATCAGTGGCCGATTGGACATTCAATGAACCGATTAAGAGAATACGCATGGTTCGGGATTAGACGGTCAATGGCAGCGGGCGGTGTCCCTGGACTTTTATGTAACGAAACTACAACTACAAAAACATGATTTTTCTGTCGGTACGAAATAAAATTTCTCGATGGAAACGCATTCAGGAAAATGAACACAACCGAGTAGGGCAGATAATAATTGCACGGCTTTATTAATATTTTTATTAAAAATTTTATTATAATACTTTTTATTCTCACAAAATCGTTCTGACGTCTATCTGCCGCTAAAATTAAGCTAAGTAGCAAATGTCCCAGGTATGAACCAAGCCCATAACGGGATGGGCCCGGTTTGCGCTTGCAATTTCTGATAATAAGTCATGGCCCGGCCCATAGCTTGAACCTGTCTATATTAATTAATTCCTCACCCTTCTTTTCTCCAACAATAATCCTTCTGTCTTATTTTTCTTTTCTTTCGGTGCATAAAATGTCTAAAGATTCAAATGCTACCACAGAATTGATTTTTTTTTATTTGAATAAAAAAGAATCCCATTGTTGGGGGAGGGCTGCCCCAAAATATTGGCGAATATTTTTTTTTTCCTTTATTTTAAGCGCACACAAAAGAGAAAGAACGGGAAAAGCGAAGGGAAAAAGGAAAGGAATTGAGTCGTAAACCACACCACGGATTCCAATCAAATCAACCTAATAACTCAACTTATTGGCCGAAATTCGTATTATTGGAAGAGTGTGATTATGCGAACATAGATTGCCGAGCACAAAGACAACACACAGACGATGCGGTGAATATTATTCGGAAAAAGAATTTTCAGAAATTTATAGTTATTTTTTTAGTAAATAATATTATAACATGTCACGGTCACATGCACCCTAACTCGTGGTGGATAATTCTTTCCTTATAGCGAGGTCCGTTAATAGAAATCACCATTGGCCAATGTATAATACAACTTTCCAGAGTTACAATTCCTTTTGTGGTCCCAATTGCCACCTCGTCCCGCAATCAGCTACTTGCATCCTTTTTTTTTTTTTTTAAATTCCCTGATGGCCACACCTTGTAGCGTACCCTTTCCATTTAAATGGATGAATGGAGTTTAGTTGCTTACTATTCTGACCGTCCCTTCACCGTGACATAGCAACGGAAAGAAAACGGAAGAATGAAGTAAACAAATTGCTCACACAGAATACAACGAAGACGAGGATGTGCATTCCAAAAGCAGAAAATCCTGGAATTAAATACAAAACCTATGAATGAAATTTGTTTTTATTGAGGAAAAATATCCCACTAATTAATTTCACCTGTTACTAATATATTCTTTTGTCCATTCCCAATATGGGCCGGATTCATCATGAACTAGTTACAGATCATAGATATCTCAGCCATCAGATCACAATCCACCTAGATACCAATCATTAATAACACCGATGTTGCCTGTAAATGCATCTGTCTATCGCCTGACTTGTTCTGTGATCATATAGAATTGTCAACTCAATTGCACATAAACTTGCCATTTGCTAAACAAAATCGCAAAATGGCGGGCATATCTGATTCAATGGTTACCCATGTCCCTGAAATCTCAGCTAACCTCCCAAGCGATGTCATCAACGATATTTTCACCAGACTGCCTGCACAATCCATTGCACGCTTCAAGTGCCTGTCCAAGTCATTTTACTCGTTGCTTGGCAGTCCGATCTTTGCCAAGCTGCATCTCCAGAGGGCAGTCCTCAAAAACCCCAATCTTGTCCTAAAGCTCGACAGCAAGTTATTCTCAGTCGACGATGAAGAATGGGACATGTGCCGACGTCGAAAGTTGCATTTACCCTTTACATCATCGCTTGAGAAAGTGGAGATGAAGCCATCTTTCTCTACAACCCCTCCACTGGGGTCAACAGAAAACTTCCATTCCCTGACTTTGACTTAACTACAATCGAGAGTTCCTGTTTCACCACGGTTGGGTTCGGGTACCATGAAGCAGAGGACGATTACAAGGTCATAAGATGCGTTTATTTTTACGATAAGCCGTTTGTTGACATTGATTCTTACCAATGTGAGGCCAGGGTCTACTCTGTGAGCACTAACAAGTGGAAGAAAATTGGCCATATCCCATTCCATCTCGGTTACAGGGCTGCTGTATGGCTTGGAAATGAATTTCTTATCTGGAAGGCGTCTCGTGGGATTGGCCTGAGGGTGAGTTTCTTGGTAATTTCTTATGACATGAACAAAGAAGTGTTCAAGGAGATTCCACAACCAGAGGTTAGTTATTCAACAGGAACGCACATGGAGGTTGGCGTGTTGGGTGGCCACTTGTCAATCTTCTATCTCGGGAGAAATGATGGGGCTGATATTTGGACCATGAAGGACCTTGGTGTGAAGGATTCATGGACTCTGACGTTTGCAATTGAAAGGCCCGAGATTGTTGGAGAATGTTACATGTTTTTGAAGCCTTTGGTAATGCTGCATAATGGTGAGATTCTGATAGAGGCCGGCGAGAGAACAAGGGTTTTGTATGATCCTAAAAATAAAACGTTTAGAGTTGTCAGTATCCAGGGCGCTCCTAGACGGTCTTTGGTGGCTGCCAACGTTGGGAGTCTCGTTTCACCATTTAATTGCAGGGCCGCAATTGCTTGAACAATAAGCAACAAATTGGCAATTCAAGGTGGACTGCGCCATGAAAGCAAATGATTTCCCAGAAGATCAAAATGAAGATTGTGTTTTTTTTTCCCCCTTTTTTGGGTCTGTATTTTACAATCTTTTATAACGTCAATGCCTTGATTTCCAGACTGCTGCCAGAATAGTTTGATGGACTGGACCATCTTTTATGTTTCTCCTCTCAATCTTTAATCCAACGATTCAATTCTTTTCATCTGAACTAATACTTCTTTTAAAAGTTAATTAGTTAATTTTGGTTAAAATTCAAATTCAAAATTGTCAATTTTAAAAGCTACCCAATACTTCACTCGCACTCGCAGTCCACAGCTTTGTGCAGAGTGGATTCATCGGCAATTTCGAATGGATTCAGATATCATGCCATTGCAAGTATATGTGCAACTGCTTAGTAGTAATTATCTGTCTTTTTTTTTATATTTTTTTTTCTTCCTCGTTTGCTACAAACTTTCCAAAATACACACAGTAACTATGCAGAATGCACCGATCTTTTATCTGAATTCAAAAAATCTTTGTGGGTTATCTGGTCTGTGAACTTTGAAATCCCTAAAATTTGTACAATTCCATTTGAAATGAAATCTGTTTTTTGTCCCAATTATGAGAATTAAGAAATCCCTAAAATTACAAATATACACTTAAAACATAATAAACAAACTTAAGTAAGAGGGTATTGTGGGAATAAGCTACATATAATCCAGATTCCTCAACGAGAAAAGCCGTGAAAACCCACTTCCAGTATGAATTCAATCCTCTCCAAAGTGAGAAATCAAATTCTTCTGCCTTCGATTCTTTGACTAGAAAATTTGAATAAAATAAATTTTCAATTTCATGAAATTTATAAATTCTCTTGCACCGATATCTTCCGAAACGGGATGACTTCTCAAAATACATTTTCGGAAAAGACTATTTGTGACCTTCAATGTACAAGTAAACGCATAAATACTGTAAACTCGCCGTTTTCTTTGAGACAAATTGTAACAATCTATGCCAGTGATATAAGAATTATAACCCAAAACCCCCCCCCCAAAAAAAAAAGCTCGCGGAAATAATAACTATACCCTTATAGATTTAAAATCAATCTGCGCTAGGAGACATTGTACACACCGCTCCTTTTTTGGGGGGGGGGGTTGTGAAAAAGGTAAAAAGGCATCAAAACTCAAAAAGAGAAAAGGAAGAAAAGACGAACAAAAATCTTTTGTAAGGATAAATTATAAGAATATTCTTAGAGTTCATTTTGGAAGTCCGGTGCATTAAAGCAGTAAATCACAGTTTCGTGTGGTACAAACTGTTAGGCCTGAGAAATAATCCGCCAATTACTACTACTACTATTATTATTATTATTATTATTTTTTGTTTTGTCAAGGAGGAGGGTTATGTATTTTGCAGAAAACGACGCGAAGAAATCAGGACCATTGAAAAGGTGAAGATATGATGATGATGGAGGCAAGCCAAACGGACGGGCCAGATTGATCACAAGATGAAGGACGGAATGAGAACGGCGACGGCACATCATTTCGCAGCAAAATATATTTTTAGAGAGAGCGTTTAGCGGAAGGTGGCAGTCTTCGGGTGGCTACTGCGGCCGTAGAGAGAGAGCACTCCGGTTTTCCGACAATCTATCCGTGGTAATATCTCTCTCTCGTTATTGACTTCTCGTTTAAGTGAGAAAACCACTGGGTGGGGTTTTTGGTTGTTGTTTGGCCACCGTAAGGCGACGGGGGCCTCCACTCCCCGATGTCTCTGCCTCAATCTCCCGCCGCCGATTGTCTTTCCTCACAACCACAACAGCAGCAGCAGCAGCAGTGCTACGGTGGGCCAGCCGCCGGCGATCACCGTGCCTCTTCCAAGCGGAAATTGGACGACTACGCGTTGGCTTTCGAGGATGACGACGAAGACGACGAAGAATTCTCCTCGGAGTTAGTGTCCTCCGCCGTCAGGATGCGGAAGGATGATTCCCGCCCCGCCGTCTTCCATTTCTCGTCTGACGGAGAAAATCAGTCGTCTTTACTTCCTGCCAGTTACCTACTAAATGCCCGCGCCGCCGACGGGAAATTGGCGCCGTCATGGTCCTTCTCCGCCTCCTCCTCCTCGTCATCTTCCGCCGCCTCATCCTCCTCCTCCTCGACGCCTCCTCTTCCATGCCCCACGCGGTGGACGCCGAAGCTTCAATTCTTTATCCGGATGATTTCGGAGGGGAAAAACATTGTAATCCACGCCAATTATGAGGACACCGTGAAATCGATCCACGAGCGGATTCAGGCGACCACCGGAATTCCGGTGATGGAGCAGAGGCTTATTTATAACGGGAGACAGCTGCAGTGGGAGCAATCTCTGGCGGAGTGCGGCATACAAAACGACGCCGTGCTTCACCTCGTTGGCCGTATGCGCAGCACTAAGCATCCGCAGACTTGTCAAGTGACGGACGACATGGTTTCCTATATTTTCCGGCTGTGTAGAGCCCGCGGGAGTTGCCATCCAAAAGCCCCGAAGAATATAATGAATATGATCAATGCCTTCTTTAACTTTGCTTCCAAGGACGAGAAAGAGGAGCCAGCCGGACACGTTGAGGTTTTCTTGTCCTCCTCTGTTCCGGTCGCTCTGGTGGCGCTTTACAGTTCCAGTGTTAGCGGTAACAAAGAGTGTGCTTATGATTCAATTAAGCATTTCCTGAATTCTTGTAGAAATTCTTTGCCTAAAAATTTGCAGACTCATTGTGCGCCTATAGTTTTAGAGTTTTGTAAGTTACTGAGAATGGTTGGCAATGAGGACTCTTTGTACCAGTATTGCCGGAGTACACTTGGGTCAATTTTTGAAGATATGGGGGATGAATCATGTGACTCATCAAGAAGTGGCTGCAGGGAGGATTTAATGCGGTTGATTGCAATACCGGATATTTTTCCATTTGTTAGTGAGTTGGCAGGTTGTTTGTCTAGGGATTTGATTGTGAGTATGGATTCCCAAACAAGTTTGGGGCTTTTGATGGGTGAGGTTCATGACTTCTCGGCATTCTTGCTCCCTTTGCGTACTGTAATAACGGAGCAACTGGGTTTTCAGGGGCCTATATCTTTGCCATTGAAGAATAAGGGTTTTAGCCATTTGTTATATGCCGATGAGATTGAGAAGCTACATAAAATATTTGATCTTCTGCTAACGAAAATGGATAGTTGCCTTTTTAAAATGGAGGGTTTGTTGACTTTGAAGCAAAATGGAGAAAGAGAGTCTATGCATTCGGGAGGGTCTCAATACCTTGCCATTTTGAAGGAGTTGTATACAATCGCTAAACTCTATAAGGGTGCTGAAGAAAAATTCTGGATGGTTTTGAGGAAGAGAAAGGCTTCACTTTGTGTGCTAATTGTTAGATATGCAAAGAGAACTGATGATCATCAATGGCTTCTTCAAAGCAAGGATGTGACTGACTTTGAGTCCAGAAGGCATTTGGCCTTGATGATGTTCCCTGAGATGAAAGAAGACTATGAGGAGCTTCATGAGATGCTCATTGACCGGTCACAATTGTTGGCAGAGTCATTTGAGTATATAGTTCGTGCAGACCCGGAGACATTGCACAGTGGCCTATTTATGGAATTTAAAAATGAGGAAGCTACTGGACCTGGCGTATTGCGGGAATGGTTTTTCTTGGTAGCCCAAGCCATTTTTAATCCGCAAAATGCCCTTTTTGTAGCATGCCCCAATGATCGTAGAAGATTCTATCCTAACCCTGGTAACCATCCATTCAGAATTTGATTCACGATCTTGTCACCTATGCTGCTTTGGATATTTTCTCTTTGCTGCTTGCTTTAGCTCTAACAATAGTGGTTTATCGATGTACTTTTACTGCCATATATTTAATGTGTTGCTTTTATATTTTCGTAGGGCTTGAAACATCAATTTGTGTGAATTTTTTTCCTGGTGAAATTAAACTCACTGACTGGGTTTGATTGCCTATACCAGACTATGCATTGATACTGCCTCCTTGCTACAAATGCTTAACCATCTGTTATTGTTCCTCTTTATGTGGCTTTTACTTAATGATGTAAGGACCTTTGGATTTATACACCTAAATTTGAATCAATATTTTATTCAATGTGTCTATGCTATTATTTTAATGTTAAGTAACTATTGGAGCAATAATCTTCACATTGTTGGAGAGTTTATTTGGGGTACAATATTAGCTGGCCTAATGTGGTGGTGGACTTCTCACTGAATTTAATTGTACTTTTATGTTTTGATGATTTTTCCTAGCAACAAGACTATGGGATAGTGAAATTGCAAAAGTAATTGTGGTGCTTAGTTTGTAAAAATTCATAAAAGAATAGCAGAAGAGATGATCAAGAGTGATGGGCTCAATTGAGATGGTCAAAAGTGATGGGATCAATTGGGTTCAATTGTTATTACTGTGTGTCTTGGCAGTTTTTAGTTTATGTATTTGGGGGGCATATGTGTCATGCATCCTATGCTGTAGATACTGATACAAGAATTAAGATTTTAGATTATAAAAAAGGACATTGACATTATGATCTTATGGAAATGTGTTGTTTACCCAGTTATTACTGCAACATAATTGTTGGCTTGTGTTAACTTGCTTGTCCTTGTTTGAATTTCATTATTGGCATGTTTGGCTCCTAGACTTTGATGGCCTCAGAGTAATCGACTTGGATTTTGATTGGTATCATTTGATGTGGCTTAGCTGGGATATTGACAGATGAGGTTGCCTGTGCATCAGCCCTATATGGTATTTGGGGGAAATGAGAGTGAGAGGACATTGTTTTATTGTTTTTTTTTTTTTTTCATTATTAATAGGAGGGAAGGTTTAAGGGAAATGGAATGTGCTCATTATATTTAATTTTTCCTGCACAGAACACAGAGCAAATCATTGAATTATCTCAATTGGTATGGCAAAGGGAAAGATGTGTTTGAACACTCCCCCCCACCTCTAATAGTTCTCAACTTTATAGCATATTCAAAGATGGGTCTAGCAAGTTCTCCTATTTACCTTCCCTTGTTTTTCCCTTAATTTCCTGTTGGTTTCCCATAGATAATGATTTCAAATCTTCCCTTGTCAGGCTAAATTCTATTTATATGACAAGGATACTGCCACTTAGTGGCAACAGCATAGTTGGTTTTTTTGGACCTTTTGGTGTATGTCATGTGGTGAAATTCTAGAAATGTAATTGAAATGACCCAACAAGTAATTTCTAAATTTTCTTTTAGCAAATGCGAATGGTAAGTTAGGATATATTTGGCATGTACCATATGATATGACAGATTCCTCATCTCTGTAATGTTTATTCTGTGTGCAGCATCTAAAGTGGATCCCATGCACCTTGACTATTTTACCTTCTCCGGTAGAGTGATTGGATTAGCTTTAATGCATAGGGTGCAAGTTGGCATTGTCCTTGATCGCATATTTTTCTTGCAATTGGCTGGAAAGAACATTTCTTTGGAAGACACACGGGATGCAGATCCATGCTTTTATAGTAGCTGCAAGCAAATATTGGAGATGGATGCTGAGTTTATTGATTCAGATGCTTTAGGACTGACCTTTATTAGAGAAGTTGAGGAGCTAGGATCCAGGAGAGTTGTGGAACTTTGCCCTGGTGGAAAAGGCATTGTTGTAAATAGTGAGAATAGAGTAGAATATGTCAATCTTCTTATTGAACATCGGTTTGTCATATCTATATCTCAACAGGTGCATAATTTTGCACAAGGTTTTGGTGATATCCTTAGCACTTCAAGGCTGCAGAATTTCTTTTTCCAAAGCTTAGAGCTTGAAGATCTTGATTGGATGCTACATGGAAGTGAAAGACCAATTAGTGTTGAAGATTGGAAGGAACATACGGAGTACAATGGTTACAAAGAGACTGATCCTCAGATATCCTGGTTCTGGAAGGTGCGCACTTTCTTTCCCTATTTCTTCACATTTGGGCATTTTACTGGATGTTTAATAACTGTTGTGTGATTCTTTCTGTCTGAGAATGGCAGCCGAGCAATCAAATGTGGCAGTTGATTTTAAATTAAGAATTTTATAATCATTAAAAGTCATGATGTTATACTATTTATGATTATTGAAGATAACTCCTTACAGAACATTAGCTGCCACATCTGGTTGCTTGATTAACATTCTCAGACGGAATGGATCTTCCAGATGGTAGTAGGAAGGATGGTAATTTTGTGGAGTTTGGGTGCCAAATTATATCTTTGATTGATTCCTTTTCACGATCAATATTTTTTCAGCCCAGGCTCATCCTATCAGCAGTAACTTTTAAGACATTGATTAAGCTGATGGATATGGTCCATGACAAAAATATCAGTTACCAGGAGATAGTTATTGATCCTAGTTCAAAGACAGTCATAAACTTGCAAAAGACAAACTTTTATCCGTATCTGGATTCTTGTGGTTTTGTTTCAAGCTATCCACTGCAGATGAGATGGGGTAACTGTTTACCAGACTCATCGTTAACCTATTTTTGTATTTATCTATCTGTTTTTGCAGATTGTCGCGGCAATGCCGGTGGAGCAGAGGAAGGTGCTTCTCTTCTTTTGGACTTCAGTAAAATATCTACCAGTAGAGGGCTTCCGTGGTTTGGCTTCTCGACTTTACATCTACAGGACTGTGGAGCCACCTGCCCGCTTACCTTCGTCTCACACATGCTTTTTCCGATTGTGTTTCCCACCTTATCCTTCCATGGCTGTCATGAAAGATCGTCTTCAAGTCATCACCCAAGAACATGTTGGCTGCAGCTTTGGTTCTTGGTGAAATCCATCACTTTCACTTCTGGGGTTAAAATGGGGTTCTTAAATGCACATAGAAAGATTTGTACTCAACTTGTACAGATAGAATCATCTTAAATCTTTTATTCCTAGATACGGAGGCACTGTAGTCATTTATGTTTCCTTCGTAAAGTATGTGATGTCATTGCTCTTTCGACAAATGCTCATATAGGTATAAGCATAAATAATAGTGGAGGCAAGAAGGAAGAAAATCTCTATACTTCCATGGACCTCCTATATTGGTACCAGCAGGTTCTTTTCATGACATGTAAGTAAAAGCTATAGGAAGATAATTGTTACCCTTGCTGGCTAAACACCGATTGCTTTCAGGATGCATATTTCTAGACTAGATAGACAACCCCATAAGGGCGTCACAACTCTACCGCATTCTTTGATTTCATTTAACTGTCAGATAAGTAGCCCAACCAATGAGGTTCATGATGCGCGTGCGTGTGTGAGTCCCGAGGTTTTGCCCTGTGTGTATCGATTCGCCTGAGGTGTGCCTGTTCGGTGCCATGTTACTGGGTTTTAACAGCCTAAAATAAGTCTAGTAGTGTACTCATCTAGGATTGTGGATTTTATTTGGACAACTCCTAAACTTTTGAAGTTACGGTTAGATGCTCTCCTTCTTATGGATAAATGCCTATCATCGTGGAAATGGTTCGTGCGACTAGATTTCTTGTATGCACAAGAGTTTAGGTTCTTGCACGTTCTGATTTATGGCATCTATGACTTTGTGTTCGACCTGGAGTGACCCGTAATGGAACTTCTTGTGTGCTAGTTGCTACTATTATTGGATTTCATGATGACGCCTGTCTAAATGAGTTTAGATTTCATTTGGCAGCGAGTTCTTATCAGCGCAATAGTGCACGGATATATGTTGGGATGGACAATTGAATTCGATCCATGGCAAGCCTGCCCGCTCTAAACCTAATAACAGAAAAATAAATTGAAGAAAATCAATAACTGAGCGCTGAAGGCCGTAAAAGTTGTGTGTTTGAAATAGTTTCATTGGAGTAGGTAATAAAATGTATGGTCTGGTGTACTAAAGTTGGATGCGCCATACGAGGGGAGAAGGATTGAATTTGTTTCCGGGGTCCACTAACACCTTAATTAAAGGTGATCGAAGACTCTCCATGCACGGAGAATATGAATGGAAGATTAAAGCACAGAAAAAACATAAACATTATTGAATCATAGACTAGGAACATGAGATTATTATGAATTATCAAATCTAGAGATCACATCAACACACCAATATCAAAATCGACACTATGGGAATCGGCATACAGCAGCATTACACGACCCGTGTAGCAGAAATGCATTATATCACAGGCAATTGTGGATCCAAGGGATCGACATGGACTCTGGCTTCTACCTTCCCAAATCTCTTACAAGCCCTTGTTTTTGTAATATCCTTAGATCAAGGTGGAAAAATTAAAAGAAAACGAACTTGCCAACTTTAATGCAATCCTAGAAAAAGACCTGGAAACAACATGGCCACCTTGTCCTCTATTATTATTTCATAGGCCCATGATTCATTCCTCAGTTTTCTTCTCTTCAGTTTCTGTGCTAGCTGCCTCTGCTGCTTCGACTGGCTTTCCTTCTGCTGCTGCGGCTGGCTCTTCAGCTGTAGCTGCTGGCTCCTCAACTGGAGCGGCTGGTTCAGCGGCTGTGGCCTCCGGGGCGGCTTCTTCCTTGGTCTGCTCAGGCTCTGTCTTCACATCTGGGGTCTCTTCTGCTGCTGGTGCAACTGGCGGCTCAGTCTCAATCTTTGCTTCTTTATCTTCTACTACAACCTCCTTGGTTTCAGTTTCAACAGCAACCTCAGTTTCTGTGGCAGCAGCAGTGGGTTCCTCTGCTGCAGGTGGGGCTTCAGTGACTGTTTTATTTGGCTCCTCAGTCACTGGCTCAGGAGCAGCTGGTGCTGCCTCCTGGGATATTATCTCTTCAGTCTTGTTCGTCTTGGGCGTCTCACTCTCTGGCAATGCTGTTTTTGCAACTTGAACCTGCAACAACATTATTCATTGTTTAAAGTTCATGATCGGATGGAATGAAGTTTTGGATCATGGAAAGGATCTAATGTTCTCTTGAATCATGAAGTTCTATGACATTTGGCAGAGAAAACTTGACCAACATGATTGATGATCAACTTATAGCACAAACTTAGCATTTCCTTCAATTGGAACCCTGTAAAAATTCCAAATACTACAAAAACTTTAAAACTCAGAAGGGTTTTTGAAAGGATTATACACTGGATTGTTAGAAGTAACTACTGATAACTGCAAGAATGGTGGTTTATAATTTTGATCAAAACCTGGTTCAAACAAAAGTTTGCAGTGTACTTCATCATGAAATCACCACAATCACAAATGCTTCACAAGGGAAGGATCAAACAAATTTAGCTTTTACGACGGATTGTTCCGTCACTTGAGAAGAAGGTAAACAAGTGTTCCTGAATGAAATGAAAAGGTTTGACAATCATATAGTCACGAAAGAAAGTAGAAATGACTTTTATACAAAGGGTAGACTCAACAACAATATAACATGTCAAGTCTGCAATATGCGTGCAGGCTCACCACCCATCTAAACTTTATATGGGAGAGTGATATATTTATCAAGCTAGATCCAGATGGGTTTTGAATGTAGAAAAAGGCACAAGAAATCTATCACTGTTAAACTATGCTGAAAATTTTAAAATCAATATGACGGTAGCAGATTTGAGCAGAATTGATGAAATTAGCATGCAACAAGCTGGAGTTGATTCCACAGGAAAAGGATGCCTGATGACCGAGTTACCTCAATACTGGCCATTGGGAATCAAACTTAAAGAACAGAGTTTCGAAGAAAATGTGAGAGAATGAATGGTTTAGAGAGAAATAAGTGTAGTTTGAGTGATGTGAAGAGACTGATCAACGTGAGAGCTATTTATGGAGATGCGAAATGTAAAGCTTGATTTCAAGGGCAAAAAAGAAGGGGGAGTGTATCTTTTCAACTTGACAGCTCATGCCCCTGGCGGCATTACAATCTGTCTAGCTGTCAATGTGTATTTTCTATTTAATAATTGCAGCAAAGGATTACTTGCATAAAGATTCTTACATGTTTCAATGTTAGTGATAAATGGTAATAGAACAAAATGAATTGGCAATGTCATGTGGTGGAGGCCATTTCTCAGATCAGCATCATATCTTTTCATTAAGTAGGTGTTTCTCTGTTTTTTGCAGTACGGGCACACAGGTGAATGACTTGCAATGCGTAATGCATTCATGTTCTAAGATTTCTATTTGATCTGCTTTCTATTCTCTTTTAGATAGGCCCCTGATTGCCATCAAAACAAAATAAATGAAACTGGTCAGGATGTAATGCATCTGCTCCCACCATCTAACCAACACAATTACAGTAAACAGCAACCCCGATAATCTTGCTGAATGATCAAAGGACTCATGTTTATGTGATCACGAGCTTCTTTAAAATTTACCCAAATAAACAAATAAAGCAAAAACAAACTGTAAGCTGGTGTTTTTTTTTTTTTTCTCCTATTCATGCATTGGACGGGTGAAGGAGAGCTTGAGTTCTTCTCGCTGAACCCAGAGAGAAAAAAACCTTTCTGGAATGCATCTCAGCAGCATAATTTTTACAGGGTGTGAACGGCAGTGCCGTACATAGCACAAATTATCATTTCGAAGACAATCACATGCCATGCAATGGATTGGTGATGCAGCTAGTACGAACATCATTGTCATTTTTGAACATCGAGATTCAATTGCCATCCATGCACGCAGGCCAATACAAATCCTTTTGTACATTTAGTGGTTTGTTTTACTTCCACTCCGCGCCTAGTGGACTCAGGGTCTCAAACCTAATCTATATATATATATATAATAAAGCTGCTAACTGTACATAAGTGTGTTGTTACATTGTTTATTATCTCGCTCAGCGGAAATTTGAAATAGATACTGTTTGCAGTACCCACCCCAATGAGAAAACTCGAACCTTCTCTTTCATTTTCGTGGAGTTTGGTGGCCAGTGGGCTCACAAATTGTTGGGTGGGGCCATGTATCAAAAACAAAAAAAAAAAAAAAAACAAAAACAGAAGTAAATTGTTGGTTGGAGGCGACAATCAGAGGCTAGCTTGATCCCTACACATAAAAACACTAATAATTCAACAAAATAGCGAGGCAAGAATGGCCCATTTATGGCACTCTTGCGAGTGAAATTCGAATAAGGATCAAGTTTTATTATTGTGGTCAAATCATTCTGGCGTATTTAAGGTTTACCTTCCTTGCCTTCCACTCGGCACAAACAGTTTTCTGGTATTGATGGTCTAGGCCGGTGCCTGAAGTGGGCCCTCGGGCACCCACTATGATCATTACCATCCAAAGCGACCGTCCCACCACCACCACCACCCCCCCATTTTGGACCCACAAAAGCACGATGCGAGTTGATTGCTGCACACCTTTGCCTCCTTTTTTTTTTTTTTTTTTTCTGCTTTGATTTACCCCATTTGTGCATCGCTTCGGCCCTTGCGAACCGCCCTTTCTAAAGCAGTGGGCTCATGTGGGCCCACGCGATATGCTTTCCAGGTGGGTGCTCGTGACTTGGGGGACCCACTTGCAGCCGTCTGATTTGCCACGGCTGATCGCAGTCGTCGCTCTGATAATGTCCTCGCAAAAGTCCGCGCCACCCCCCTCCCCCAGCTCCATCTTAAAAGAACCAATTCTACCGTTTCCGAGATCAAAAGAGGTTATGTGCAGCCTCTTTTTTTTTTTTTTTGGAGAGGGGGGGTGTTATCTATGTTTGTTTTTGACTTTATTCTGTCATCGGAAAGACACAATATTAAATATTTTGTATGAAAAAAAAAATAAAATATATATATAGCCCAGCATGCAATCGTTGAGACGGGTGACCATCACGGAAAAAAAAAAAGTTGGGGGGGGGGGGGGGGGGAGGAGTCCGCGGTGGAAGAGCTGATCCAGGTAAGGTTTTTTTCTTTTATTAATTTTTTAATTTTTTTTCTTCTTTTTCTT
The DNA here is from genome assembly GCA_019804595.1 of Bruguiera parviflora. Classification (NCBI taxonomy): domain Eukaryota; kingdom Viridiplantae; phylum Streptophyta; class Magnoliopsida; order Malpighiales; family Rhizophoraceae; genus Bruguiera; species Bruguiera parviflora. The sequence continues at coordinate 9,734,250 of CM034049.1, forward strand.
TTTTTTTTTTTTTTTTTTTTTTTTTTTCAATAAATTTAACGGAAACATGCACAAGGCACTATGGATTTCCTAACGACCGACACCATAGGTCCTCAAAAGGTTCAATGGCTGTTATGTTTGGTTCATATTAATGCAATAGAATATACATGCCGGTGCCCCCACCTATCGAATCTTTTTCTCCTGCGACGACATGGAACAACATTATCGCGTTACCGTGGGGCCCGGCTGCCCCCACAGATTCGAATTAGACTGAGGGGCCCAGATTGTTCCCTCGCACAGCACTGGCGGACCTCACCGTCAGGGCAGAGGGGACAATGAACAAGCGAAGAGCGGTCTTAACACACTCTGTTTTTAAGTGCATGAGAGGCAGTCATCCGGCATCGTACAGTTCTTCCTACAAAATCTAGTGTGACACCATGTTGTCGCGATGTGTTACGGTAACTCGGATACATTCCCGAGTTTCCAATGGGTTTTCTCGGAATTTTGCATGCTGATCGTACTTTGACGAATTGCAGGGAGAGATAGCTCCGCGCAGGAGTGGGCCAGATGTTAGCCTTATAACGACGCGGTCTTTCCATTTGAAATTGCAAAACCCATCTTTTCCGGCATTTTTCCGTTTGCCAACCAATATCTTTTCCTTCCGCCTTTCCCCTCCTTTGTGTCCCCCCCCCCCGGGGCTCCACCACGACGGTAACAATTAAGAAACAAGGAGTCCCAATGGAGCTATCGACATCAACTAAGGTTCAAAGTATCAGAAGCTTCAGCTGCTGTGGAGCGTCAGCTGAATCTATTTCGTATTCTGAATCATATTTCAATTTTTCCGTTAGGATTGATGATTATCCAACAACCTTGCCCGGTGATCCTCAACACTATTATGCTTCCACCCTTATCGTGAACCGCACAGCCACACTTAACCTACACACCGTTGCTGATCCAATGGCGCCACAAAAAGCAAGAGGGGTGAGAGAAGACAAGAAAATTGACATGTGTTTCCACAATCAAATCTAGGAATGACTCAATAACTGTTCCATTATGTCATGATGACCACAGTTGCATAGGAATCATAGGATACTGAAAGGATTAAAAGGATATCTATTTCCTGAAGAATATATAATTATACAGCAACCTATGCGTGAAACTCTCTTTGATGGTTGTAACTTAGAACATTCATGAAATCAACTGGAATACATATCACAAACTCCACCAGTGTAGTTGCTAGTGTTAAATTATGCAGAAGTGCAATCTGACCTCGGAATTACACTAACGATGGGGAGAACAAAAGGGAGCCTGGGTGGGAACAAAGACAGTCCAGAAGATTGTGAACTTGTCCAAAGTCCCAATGCTCAACTCACAAGTTTTTTCAACACTGCTCCAGCACGACGCTCAAATTTTGGTAGGGCCCAATCATGCTGAACTATGTCAAGACCATCCTTCTCCGCACTCAAGCTCTGGAAACAATAAAAACCATCAGGCTTAGGTGTAATTGGTATTGCAAAACATAACATCCAACAAAAAGGAAAACAATTAAATAAGTCAAGAAACTACAAAGGAATTCCATATTTCCAGCATCCAGGTGTTTACAGGCAAGGCCAGTTGGTTTGTTGAAAATCTTTAGGCTTGAGAATATTATGAACAAGATGAAATCAACAAAACAACAACTATATACCATTTGGAGAGTAAAAGAATTCTAAGTACAAAAATGTTGAATAGAAAAAGATTCTTGCCTTTGTTGGGTCAAAGCCAAACCCACTCATTTGCATCATTCGCTGTGTATCATCTGTGGCTGCAATAAACATCAAGTTTGAAGATGTAAATACCACTCCTAGAAAGAAACAAACCCAACTGCACAACTCAAAATCAAGAATCTAGTATCTATCATTTGGCAAGAAGAAAGCAAGGCCAGGCTGCAGCACATCCAAAGTGAAAACATACCACAACTATGTAGGGCAGGAACAGTTACTAACCATTTTCTTCACCCAGGATGAGACTGAATAAACCCCTCAACCCAAACAAATTAAGGAAATACCTGGAGAAAAATAATCAGAGTGATTAGGCACATTTAGCACACTCAGGGGACGCTTCTTGTTCATAAAGGTAGAGAGATACCAAGAACGACTGCTAACATAGCTAACATCGACGGTGCTCAAGTCAATCCCATTTTGCAACATTGATCTGAACCTTTGAGTCAGTGGAAAGGGTATCTTGGCTGGAAGGAAGAAAAGAATGACATTAACAAACTAGCAAATATTGATTTAGTAGGCATTTTAGATTGAAAAACAAGACATTGCGTACAGAACATAATCAAAGATCAAGGAAGTGACAAATATCTTAATTCAGGACTCAAGACAGTGATAAAGAAACAAACCTGCAATAAATCCAGAGAAGAAGAAGTTGACCCAAGCAAAAGTAAGTGTCTAGTCAACAGGAAAAGATAAAAAGTTACGAATCAAAACCTAAATTATATAATTAGAACATAGACCCTAGAGTCTAGGCATCAGCAACAAGCTGCTTATTTGATGGAACCTGGGGTATGATCATGGAAAGGTTTTTCTTCATCATGTCTGTGGCCATATTTGGATCAGAGAACATTTGTGCTTGTGCATTTTGAGTCTGGTCCTTGGGAACATGCAACAATCCATTTTCCTATCGATATTTGAAAGAGTAAATATCCCCATTAGCACATCAGCAACCAGAGAGTTGATTAAAGAAACAAAGCTAGCGCGCAGCAATGTCCATCCTAAAGAAAGCTCATGGCATAAAAACTGCATGATAAAATAGCAAATCTCATCAAGCTTTTTGTAAAATTCCTAAAACTGCCAAAAAGAACAACCTGATTTGCAGCTATGCACACAACTATCTGCTCCTTTGGGTTTAAAGTCGAAACTAAACCAATTGTCAATTAATTCACCATTTAAATAGCAATCTCAAATCCCAATTAAAAAACACAAAAACTAAAACCCTAGAAAGAAGATTAAATAAAAAAAAAAAGGAAAAAGATAACCAAGAAAGAACCTCGTTGCTGAAATAAATCCTTCGAGCACGGAAAGACTTGGGAGGTATAAAATTAGCTGCGGCCCGCAAATTCCGTGCCCTAACAATCACTTGCCTGAAACAACCAATCACATAATAAGAAAAAAAAAAGATAAATAAATAAATAAATAAATATATATATATATATATATATATATATATCGAGAGATAGGAATTAAAGGAAGACATGCCCTTCTCTGAGGATCTTGGGATCAGGGACTTGAGGGGAGCGCATGATCTTGGAAACAAAGTGGCGCAGGACACCAATGAGCACCATCACCACCGACAGAGGGATCAGTACCCAGTCTCTGATTGCTGTGTCTAGCAATAGATCTTCTGCCATTTTTTATTTTTTCTCTTGAACCCACACTCCCCCCACAGCCACTCCCCTCCCAAGATTGCAAGAACTGCAACTGCAAAAATCACTATTTCTCGTATGCGCGGGTTTCTTTAGTTCCTTTTTGATGTGGACGATGTTGTCTTTACCGCTGGAGAGCGGGGAGGACGAGAGAGAGCTTACTTCTGTTCTGTCCGAGGAGCTTTCTAGAAACGCACCGTTTTTGGTAACGCGCCCACATGCTCATGTCATGCACCAAAAAAGATTGGCCAGCGGGCCCTTTTTGGGCTTTCCCGGGCCCATTTAATCAACTCGTAGAATTGTTATTAAGTTAAAGAAATTGTCCCTGTACAACTTAAACTAATTTCGCTCCCTCGACTCAAATCCAACGGAGAAGAGTTGATTTTTTTTCATTCCCCCCTCCCTTTGGAAAATCAAACCAGTCGATCCATTGGTGGGAAAGGCATCAGCTTCTACGCATGATTGTAATTTCGTGCTTTCGACTTCCCCACCCACGTGACAGGTCAAACATCTTTACCAGGAATATTTGTACGTTAGGACATAGAATCGGTCCTATTGGAATGCATGCATGCAACCGTTCAACGTCTCTGAACGCGCAGCTTTCGCAATATGGTGTCATAATTGAACTTCCGTATAAGTCATTAGAGATAAGTCAGAGATACTTCCTTCCGGGGCCCGTTTTAAGTTGTGCATATATCATCCGTAAATGTTTTCAATAAATACACAAGGCCACCGTTGGCCCCCGAAAGGAAATGAAGTAGGATAACATTAAAAATTAAAAAGCACAATGCAATCGAGTTTTCCTTACTGTAGCAAGGGCAGGGGGAACGGGCAACGCACTCATAGGGCAATGCAAGCGAATTATGACTTCAAAGAGCAACCGTAAGTCATATAATGTGCATCATTGCCCATCGAAACATGCTGTTCCGGAATAATTCCACGCCAACCACTAATAAAGACAAACAGAAAAGGGAGCTAAACCAATCAGCAGTTGGACATATGTTGCCTTCAACAAGAACAAAATATTTTACAGTTCTACTACAGTTTCCTGCCGCCTGATATGAAGGTTAGGCATTTAATGTTAAACAACTACGGAGTTAGCCAAGAAAGCCTAAACCAGGGTAATGGCATAACTACAAAGACACTCCCTGCCATTGGCCCATGTTACATTCTTCATTCTGATGGTAAATAGCAAAGTAATGACCATATCAACTAGCCATGTTAATACACAAAAGCAGAGGTGCTAAAAGAAAACCATAAAGGACCCCCAGAAAAATTTTCCACCATCTTAAGTGACTAGATGGCACGCTGCATTCCATGCACCTGCAGCAATCAAGAGAACACTAATCCATCATTCGTTTAGTAGACATCATATGCTGAGCAAGCAAAACAACAAACTACAGAAAGATGAAAATGTATGACCCAGCACATTCTCACAGATGTAAGTGATATGAACACACAGGAATTAACGGGTAAACATGGCAGTGAAGATTACATACACAAACAACAATGAAAGTGCCAACTTAGCAAAAATAATAATAACAACAATAATAATAAAACTGCATGCAAGCAAGCACCCATGAATTAAACAAATTTTTAGTAGAAAACAATTATGAAACAGGCTTTGATGGAATTTCAATCATGCTAACCAGTTGTCATTACCAAACATCATGACTGCTTGAATAGATGATGGCGTGCTAACATCTCTTGAACTCCAACAGCTGATATGCTTTCACATCCAAAAAGCTCCTGAAGCTTTGCATCACACAGTATTACCATGGAATTCACAGGATCCTAAAGCAAGAAAGGAGAACAATAATAGTTTAATTGCATATTAACTACTCAATAAATATGCATAATTAAGACATTGATGCTCTGGAGGAAAAAGGAATACCCTGAATAAGGTAGAAATTTTTGAACGGCAAAAGAACACACAACAATAAATTAAATAAAAGAATAAATATCAAAAACAATACCAAAAAAGCACAAAGAGCTGTAAAGGGCAAGGAGAATATGAGCTCTCTTGGAAGAACACACAAAACAAATAACAATTACAAGAAAGAAAGATCAGAATAGATGCAATTGGAGATATATGTCACCTATATGCTGAAGTGTGACAAGAAATCGAGGAAATGATATCAAAACTCGTTGGGATAAAAAAAAGACAAACAGTTGCACCTCTCCCACCCACCTCCAAATGATTGACCTTTATGTAGTCCCAAACACGTCTGGATACATCCATTTGGGTCATCTCCCTTCCAACAGGGCCCAAAAACTTGGCAAGCGCTTCAGATATTACCACAAGAGATTGACCGGGTTCTGTGCTTTCATTTCTAGACTCCACATCCACCTTTGCACGTTTAGCTTGAGAAGACTCCTCTGCATATATCATCCATAAAAATTTGGAAAAAATTAAATAAATAGAGAACAAGAAATATGTTGTGTATAATGCCACAGTACATACTTGTTGGTTCAAGGGGGATGATATGTTTGGCCAGCAACTTATTCATCTTAAACATATCAGTACAGTCTGTTTCAAACACTGCACGCAGAGCATCATTGCAAATTATTTTCCTCTTATTACTAGGATCTTGGAGGTTGTTTTTCCTGATGTATGCCCACAACTGCTTCACAATCTGTATCAGGAAGATCAAAGTGCTTTTAAAAAAGGAACAATTGCAGCAGATCCATCTCAAAAAAATGACTAAAGTCAGGAAATAGATTGATGAGTAGAAGTAGAATACCTCAGTCCTTGGCAAGGCTGGCTCACCAACAACAGCCTGAAGTTCAGGCGAAACCCCACAGACTTTGTTTAACCCACCTGGGCCACCTCTTCGTTTAGCTCCAATTGGAGCACTGCAGCAAATTATGAGACAAAAACCATCAAATTTGATGCCCAATAAAAAGTAGATTTCACATAGATTACATCAGCACATAACAACCTGCCAATCTACACTTCGGGACATGCACTGCTAACGTCAACTTAAGGCAAAACAGAATAGACAGATCCAGAACAATGCTACCACTGCAAGCATCCCCTTAGCTGTCCAAAGATCAAAATCTCTAGACTTGCATAAGAGCTATTCACAATATACCAACATAATATGGCATTTATATAACCAGAAACAGTAAGATTTCCATCACAAGCTTCACCAATTTACGATGAGCCACTTGCATCAACTTTTGCACAAAACAAGGTAATTCCGTTTCTTTAAAACAAAACTCCTGATCGGAGAAGCCAAATTTCCTATCTCTTCTTAGAGAAATGGAAACCCGAGAAAAGATAAAATAACTAAGGCAAACAGATCACAAACCCCCCCCAAAAAAACCCTAATTTTGCAAATTGCAACCAAAAAGGTCCAAAAGCGCAGAACGAAATTGAAGCCCTAAACCTTGAAACTGGACACAACCAAATCTTATTACTGACATCTTTGACAATAAAAAGCGAGCCCAGAAGAGGAATCCACGATTTTTTTTTTTTTTAACAAACAGAAAATATCTTTACCTTTCTTTGGGGGTTGCAGGAGGGGCAGAAGCGGCATTTGGAGAAAAGGCCTGGGGCTTCGTGGCCTGCTGCAGTTGCTGATGTTGTGGGGCCGCATGCTGAGGCGGCGGTGGCTGGCGGAAGTTAAGGTCTTGGGAAAACACCTGAGGCTGGGGCTGGAGGTGGTGGGGCTGCGGCTGCGGGTGGGGGTGGTGAAGGGCAAAATGGGGAGGGAATGGTTGGAATTGGGCGTTACGCTGGAAGGCAAAATGGCCCTTTTGCGAGAGATGCAGGGCCTGCGGTGGCAGCGGCTGAGTTGCGTTGGCCGAGGCCGCCGTCGACGACGTCGTCGGCGCCGGTGGGTGCGAGCGGAGGAGAAAGTTGATGTGGTCGCGAATGAAGCCGGCCTTGTGGGAGAGGTCTAACCCTAGCTTGGCCTCCAGCTGCTGAACGACGCCGTTTATTGTAGTGACGGCGCTGGGGTCTGATTGACGGAGCACTGTCTCTACCCCTTTCTCTATCTCCTGGTCCGAAACCATTGCGTTTCTCTCTTCCCTCTTTCACATATATTTAACGTAAAAAAAAAAATTATAAAAAAAAAAGACAAAAAACGGTTCTCACTTCTCTCTCTACGCCCTCCTGTTCTCGGTCTCTTTCTCTATCTACCCCTTCTCTGTCTCTCTCTTCCTCCTCTCTATCTCTCTCTTTATATTTCCCAGAATGACCAGAACGCCCCTCTCTTCCCTCGGTCTGAATTTTGAGAACAGTTACAAGGACAATAATACCCCCCCACACGGAAAGCCGCACGTACAATTTTAAACAAGGTTATTATTAATCACTGTGGACTCTCTTCCAAAGCACCAATTAACCAAAAATACAAAACCAATTAACCCCAATTGCATTTGGTAAAATTCAGACTTCTACTCTTGTGTTTCTGGGTCGTAAATAATATAAAATAAATAAAAACTCAAATTAATTACGTTTTATTCGATTATATGAATAAATATAATTAAATGTCTAAATACATATAAAATTATTTCACTATATTGTGTATCTACCATGCTACTTATTTAATAAATAACATAACGTAGTGGTGGTGCTCGTAAATAAAACCCTGAACTACGGCTTATTTATTCCTCTTTTGATTGGCTCACAAAACACAGAATTTCACAATTTGAAGTACGAAGCATTGGTTTGTTTGGAAAATTGACAGAAGCACGGGGGTCCTTTCGAGCTGTGCAGAAGGTCGGCCCATCTACAAATCTACGGGCTCGCGTAACAAGATTGCAACTCGTGAGGAATCTTCTGGCCCATCAAGAAAACCACCCCCACCCCCCCCAAAAAATATAGAGAGTAAAAGGGAGCTTCCTTCTGGAGTGATCTTTAGCACCGGCTCGCTCCGTTCGCCGACCGCCTCTCCGCTCGCCAAGAACGAGTTGCTTGCGGTGGTGCGGTTTGTCTTCCTCTCTTTCGATTGATCGGTTCCTGTGTTGGCTGGAAGCAACTTTTAAGGTTTGTGTGTATTGGTTACATTTCTCGACAACATATACTTGGTCGTCATTGTCTTGTGTTCGATTTCTCGCATATTTCTGTCGAACCCTAGATTAATGAGGATTGAAACTGCTTCTCCTTCCATTAGAGAATTTTGAATTTTAGGGATGTATTTTGCTTATATATTTTGGACTCGAAGACTGTGTAGGTGTTCGTTCGCGTAATATTGGCCTTTTTTTGCTCTTTGTAAAAAAAAAAAAAAAGATATTTCTTTTTCGTATTCAAATTGATATGAGTATGCAGTGAAATTGGGAGAAATTAAAGAAAATGAAAACAAAAAGAGAAGAGGATCAAGCTTATGGTGAGGAAGGGGTGTTGAAGAGGCAGAGAGTGCTTGAGGACTCGGTGCAAGCCATTGAGAACCCTCTTGTGCCCTACAATGATGTTGACGAGGAGGATGAAGATGACAGGAGAGAACAAATTCGATCTGTTAGGGAAGATAGGCGCCAAAGTGTGGGTGTGGGCAATGGTCATCAAATGGGAGAAGTGAATGAGAATGGCGATGGTGATGATGGAGATTATGATGACGTGTATGGATTAGAGTCAAATCAAGAGATACGCCGGAGCCAAATTTCACCTCGGGAAGATTGCCCCTATCTGGATACTGTCAATCGTCAGGTATGGATCTGGATAGAATATGTGGTTTTTGGTTTAGGCATAGTTATGTGTATGGTTGTGTACATGAATGTCTTGTGTTTGATGTTGGAAAGGAATGCTTCTTTTTTATTTTTTCAATGCTGCTCCTTGTTGTGCAGATGTTGGATTTTGATTTTGAGAAATTTTGCTCCGTCTCATTGTCAAACCTGAATGTGTACGCCTGTTTGGTCTGTGGAAAGTATTATCAAGGAAGAGGGAAGAAATCCCATGCATATACTCATAGCCTTGAAGCAGGACATCATGTCTACATCAATCTGGAGACAGAGAAAGTTTACTGCCTTCCTGATGGATACGAAGTTATTGACTCATCCTTAGATGACATACGACATGTCCTGAACCCAAGGTACCTTTTTCTCTCTCTGTATGCATTGGATTTTATAATTCAGTCAATCTTTGCTCCTTTTGAATTCCCACGTCTTATGTTTGTTCATTCATGTCAATTAACTCTTTCTTGGGCGTATTGAAGAACTTTGCATTAATCTGTGTGTTGTTATCTGCTCAGGTTTACTAAAGATCAAGTTGCACAGATTGAGAGAAACAGGCAATGGTCCAGAGCACTCGATGGGTCTGATTATCTCCCTGGAATGGTACCCCTCTAAGCTTGCATTTTGCATCATGATTCATCCCATGGTTGTGTTATTAAATTCACAGGCGATCTTAGATTTATGCTAACATGTTAGAATAGGACCCTTAAATGTTTTAATTTTGTCTTTTTCTTTGATTCTGCAAATCATCAGGTGGGTCTGAATAACATCAAGGAAACTGATTTTGTCAATGTCACAATTCAGTCTCTAATGAGAGTGACACCATTAAGGAATTTCTTCCTTATACCTGAAAACTATCAGCATAGCAAGTCTCCTCTTGTTCATCGTTTTGGAGAACTTGCTAGGAAGATTTGGCATCCTCGGAACTTTAAAGGACAGGTTTGGTACTTGCAATGGCTTCATTTAAGGTGCAGTTAGATCTATGTTTCTAAACCTGTCTTTGCAGGTGAGTCCGCATGAGTTTCTTCAGGCAGTTATGAAAGCTAGTAAGAAACGATTCCGTATAGGACAGCAGTCTGACCCTGTGGAGTTCATTGCATGGCTTCTTAATACATTGCATGCAGAACTTAAAACTTCGAGGAAAAGCAGCATTATTTATGAATGCTTTCAGGTATTGTCTTTCTGCCTTCTCTTTTCATGCACTTTTTCTAGTCTTCTTATTTTCCTTTTTTTTTTTTTTTTTGTTGTTTTTCATGTTGAGCCAATTGACTCTTACATTGTTACCTGTCCTTTCTTCCCAAAAAAAAAAAAAAAAAAAAAAGGTCCTGCTAATCTAAAACTATTTTTGCTTTGTAGGGGGAATTGGAGGTTGTGAAAGAAATGCCTGGTAAAACTGTAGCTGAAAAAAAAGAGAATGATGATGACCACACTGCTGTTACAGATGGTGGAAGTGTACATGGTCTTGCAGCAGAAACCTTTAGAATGCCATTCTTGATGCTTGGATTGGATTTACCACCACCTCCTCTCTTCAAAGACGTGATGGAGAAAAATATAATACCACAGGTACTTGTTACACTCTGTCATTAAGAATTATCTAGGTTGACTGCCCAACGCAAACCTGCTTGATGCTAAAGAGATGTATGGCATGTAGATTATTGCGTTGCATATTCTGCCTTGGGCACTCAATCTTGTTTGATGTGTATTTTGCCTTAGCAATTTATTCATCTGGAACTATGTAAGTCAATGGCTAGAGAGTGATTCACACATTTATGAATTAAGATGATATAGCTAAGCGCTAATTTGTATGTTCCTTTCCGACTGTGCATATTTCTAACAAATGTAGTTTAAGTGAATTATTCTTCAGCATTCCATCATTTCAGAACTTGATATGTACAAAATTTCTCCAGTTTTGTTGTCTGTTTCTTCTGAGCCTTTCTGAATATTTCTGGACCTAATGTTCCTATGCACTTGTTTTAGGTTCCTTTGTTCAATATACTGAAGAAATTTGATGGCAAGACCATGACTGAGGTTGTTCGTCCCCGTCCAGCCAGGATGAAGTATAAAATCTTAAAATTGCCACAGTATTTAATACTGCATATGCAACGGTTTAAGAAAAATAACTTTTTCATCGAGAAGAATCCAACTTTAGGTCAGCTCTTTTGGTGTATTCCTTGGTGAATCTAGAACATCACACACAAGGAACTTAGTTTGGCTTTCTGTTGTCAAGAGCTGAATGATGTTATTCTTTCAGTTAACTTTCCTGTGAAGAACTTGGAGCTGAAGGAGTATATTCAAGATCTTGAAGATAATGGGAAGTTGCGCTCCAAGTATGATTTGGTTGCTAACATAGTTCATGATGGAAAACCTAATGAAGGTTTCTACAGAGTTTTCGTGCAACGGAAGTCAGAAGAGCTATGGTAATTCTGAAAAAATTATGAGACAAACTGGGTTGACCAGGCTAATTGATTTATTATATGCCATCAAAAGCTGATCTGGCAAGAAAATACTGGGATCTAGGACAAAAATGTGAAATTTTTATTGGTTTTATATGATCATGTGGAAGAATTGGTCAATCATGATTTTCAGTTACTCCTTCCCAAAATTCTTTGTGTCAATGTGAACGAAGTAAGCTACAGTATGCCCTGACAACTGTCTAACCAATGTTGTCTAGGTATGAGATGCAGGATTTGCATGTTTCAGAAACTCTTCCTCAAATGGTTGCACTCTCTGAAGCATATTTGCAGATATATGAGCTGCAGCAGCAACCACAATACTAGAGGCTTGAACGAGACTTGCAACTCCAGAAAATGGTTGAGAAAGATTATAATGAGAAGGTGGTCAAGTAGACTTCTATTGGTGGAAATCTCTGAATCCCCTTGCCTGGAGGGTCTGGGTGCCTATGTCAACCGGTACTTTGGGTGCTGCCTACTTCACACCATTCTAAAGGGAGGGGCTATTCCCGGCCCCCAAAGAGGTAAGATGCATCAATAGGTCTTTCTTTTGGCCTAACAAGTCCGTTCACCTTGTTGTTATCATTTGGAGTAGCAGATAAATGTTGAATGTAATTGAAATTTTTTTTCTTTAGTTGCTGATGTTGAAAACATCTGTGAATCTGGACAGTGAAATCATACATGATTTGAAGCAGGAAATTCTAAGTAAATCTCAAAGTTTGTGTTTGACTATTTATTTGGTATGCAAAGAATTTGAAATCGGAGAAGTTATAATGTAGAAAGGCAATTATATACTGGAACTTTAGTATTATTTGGTCGGGGCCCCAATTAGACGGCTGCTCGCCCTGCGGCTGCGCTGGGAAAGTTCACGGTCAGGTAGGCTGTACAATGAATTGAGTTGTGTACTCAACGGAATCGTGCAATCAGGTGGCGCTCTTCCTGTCTGCAGGCGGCCATTACTTCTCCAGTATGCCTTTTCATTTTAGCTACTTCTGGAGTACATTGTACTGGATAGTATTTGTTGTCTTACGCTGTTGTAGTTGCATACGCTTCCAGTTTGAAAATATGATAGGAGGCTACTGGATTTGAATTTAGCGACGCTATTGGGCCCACCCAATCTTGGGGGCCTCTTTACCTGCGTACGTACGTATGCTATGAAACTCTTGTCTGTTTTCACCCAAAATAAAATGACTGTCTGTCGCTGGCTCTTCCCCCGCGATGGCTTGCCATCTTCTCTATAAACCATACAAACAGAAACGCTGTCTGTCGCTGGCTCCCGACGGTGGATAATAATCACAAGAAGTCAGGACGCGGTGAACGTTAGATCGTAGCCACTATTAGTGTGCCACGAAAACCCTACCCACCTGTATATATGTATGTATTTGTTTTTTCGGCAGGACTACAAGAGATTGATTAGTCAACTCTCTTATTTTTGGGAAAAAAAAAATCATAATAATAGAAAGGTGTAATTTTTTTGTTTCATAAATTATAAGAGAAAATTTTAATGAAAATATTATAAAAAATATAATAATAACAAATAATATAGATTAACTATATTTTATTTAATTTCATAAATAAATAAAATTGAATATAAAAAAGATATTATATTAGATTGTTATTATTGTTATATTACCCTTTATATGAGTGATGTTGAAATTATAAACTTATTTTAATAGCTTGCAGGAAAGATGTAATTTTTTTTTTTTTATAATGTATGAACTGATCTATAGGGAGAGAGGGGGGGGAGTTTCCGAAGACCATAGACATAAATAACAGGCACAAAGCAGATACAAAATTTCACAGATCAAACAAGCCTACGATACTGTAGAAGATGAACAGAAGAGGATTAAACAAAAAAAAAAAAAAAAAACAGAGGGCTGAAGAGACTTTGTTTGTGATCTCTGAACACGACGTTAAGGAATTATAGCTCGCGGAGAAATCTCTGCAAGCATCTGAACCCAAGATACTGGGCACAGGACCTCTCCATTTCCTCACCACCTCTATCTCGGCAAAACTCCTCCTCCATCCCCGCCAACACGTCATCAAAACCCCTCGAGAATCCGCCGTCACAACGGCCACCGTATGGGCCCCAATCCCACCCAGCACCAGCCATTTTTGCTTCGCATATACCATCCACGATCTCCTGCAGCCCCACGATCCTACGGCTCACCTTCCTCCTGGCCTCCCTCACCGTCGGATCAAGCCCGGGCACCGAGTCCAGCCTCAGAAGCAAACTCATCAGCGCCTCGTTCATTCTCAACCTCTCTTTCTCGTTACTCCTCATGGCATCCACCGTCTCCTGCCTCTGGATTCGCCGTTGCAGACGATCGGCCTCGGAATTGACGGACGAGATCGTTTTGTAAAGGTTGCGGATTATGTGGGCCCTGTAGGCGGATTGGATCTTGGCGGCAGCGTCCGATTGGGGTAGATGGACGGCAATTGGGATAGGGGAGGATGGGGGCTTGGCGATGGGTATTTCTGTGGTGGTTTGGGGTGCAATTTGGTCATCCCGGAAAGTGTAGGTCACAGTAGCTGTAGAGGAAGAGAAGTAGCTGAACCTGCGAGATGGTTTCATGAGGATCCCTGAGATACTAGAAACCCAGAGAGGGCAAAGCAGAGAGTAAACGAGTCTGTAAGAGATGCGTTCTGCACGCGTGACTGTGCGCGTGCGAACGGGTTTATGCTTCTTGAATGATCTTCGCAGGGCTGGTGACATGACATGTCTCCGTCCGTTTCCCGCGGGCCCCCTCCCCCCGGCTTTGCTTTTGACGAGCGTACCTCCCTTTTGGGAACAAGCATGGCCGCCCGCTCTATATTATAACTGCTTTAACGTTCCTGCTTTTGTTTGGCTGGAGAAAATTTGGGCATGGATGTGTTTCGAACATGTTTCGGGAGCAGTGCCATCAATAGCCTCAACAATCAAATGCTAACGAGGAAGTTACGCGGGTGGGCCTAATGGTACAACCAAAATACGATATCACAAAAAATACCCAATGGACTAAATGCCGAAAAGCTGTACTTAGTGAACGCCAGCTGGATGGCCTCCATTGTCGAAGAAGTAAGTATTCGAGGGATTCATGCCAGCGACGTCAAATATTGCTGGTAGTTTTCACTAATTAAATTGACATTAAAAATCCAATCTGAAATTAAGGAATAACAGCGGTGGTGACCTTTCTTATTGATGTAAAGCAGCTGCGCATCTTCACCTACTGAATAGTTCAACATTTCACTCATCTCTTTATTTTTCTTGAGTCCCAGACAGAAGATTCATTAACGCACAAATAGAAAGGGAAATAGGGGATAATATAAGGCACATGCTGAAACGGATTGCCAGAAAACAGCGGCTTCAAATTTTCAATATGGTAGTGATGGAAGAATTTTTCCCGAGCACGTCCCAAAGCCGACAGCATATCCATCTCCCTGGAAAAAATTGTCCAGCCATTATTGGCAATTCAAATGTTCGAAAGGAATGAAATGCAGCAGTTGCAAGATCTCGGAGCACATGCATTTGTGAACCCGAAGAGAGCATGGATGAACAAAAATAGTTGTAGCATACTCAAGAAGTACAAGAAAACATTATGAACCTTAGAGAAACCACTTAATATAACTTCATCTCCATCTTCTAGGAACTTTCTCTCTGTCCCATTCAATGACAGTGGCTTTTGTCCATTCCATGTTAGCTCTAACAAGCATCCCAAAGAATCAGGCTCCTGCACAGAAAGTGTAAGGCAGCTGATGTTGAATACAGGTTCAACTTACATCTAGAAGCCTTAATTGCCTCAGAGCACAATTCATAGTTTGGTAAACAAAACATGCAATTTGGACATCTGCACTAAAACAGGAATTGATAGGAGGAAAACCATACAGGTCCACTGATTGTCCCAGTTCCAAGCAGATCACCGGGCCTTAAGTTGCAACCATTCACTGTATGATGTGCAAGCTGTTGAGTCAGGGTCCAATACCTGTTGTACAAATTATGCAAATTTACCATATAATATATACATATGCAGCAAATCAACAATAAGGGGTGATAAAATAAGAAACCCAAAATGGAAAAATTATTAATTGTATACTCACAGGGCAAAAGTAATTGATAATACTCCCTACAATTACAGTGCTAAAGTTAAAGTAGGTACAGTAGGTAAGACTTTGCTTTCCCTTACTCCAGTTGGATCATGAAATGCTTGATGGAATGGATTTATTAGAAAACCAGAACACTCAAATTTAATTGAAACCTCAGATGCTGTAACTTAACAAGAACTGGGGTGCCTCACAAGTTTTTTAAGTTACTTCTTGTCACCACAGTTGAAACCTCTTGTCCTGCTGGTTTGATTCGCACCTTAAACATAAAAGGCATGTTAATCAGTACCATGATATTCCCAGATTATGTAATGTAAAATTTTCTGCAGCCAGAAATGAACTTCAGCACATCAAGAAAAACAACATCCTTCATGACATACTGAGTATACATGCAGAGTCAGAAAAGCTGCTGTGCTACCTCTAGTGAGACGTCGTAGTTGTTTGAAAACTTTTCAGACAGGTAGGGTAAGGGTTTGGGATCCTGCAGTTCAGATGATTCATAACACAGCATGACACTGAGGTGGGAAATGCAAAGTAAACCAACACAATAATGTTCTATGTTTTCAAACTGTCAATACCTGTTTAGGTGCATCACAAGCAAAAGGCTCTAGAGCATCAAGTGTCACAATCCAAGGGGATATCGTGGTACCTAAACATAAATTAAGAACTATAAGGCCCATATAATGGTGTCTGGCTAAAGAACAGAGCTTGCCTCATAAGTTTGATCATATATGGAAGCAATATTAACTAGCCATGGTTTCAAAAGTGAGTTCAAATGTGCTATTGAGTTCAAAAGATGGCCAAGTAAGGATTGAAAGTCATGGACAATTTCTTACCAAAACTCTTGCCAAGGAAAGGCCCTAGAGGAAAAGATTCCCATGCTTGAATGTCTCTAGCTGTCATATTTTACTCCTGAAATTTAGTATTGGAAAAATACAGGAAGACTTGTACCGGAAATAAAGAATGAAAGCAATCTATAATCTATACCACTCCAATCATTCATTAATACGAGCCCAAATATATGATTTGCTGCTTCATTAATATCCACAGGTTTTCCTAATTCATTGCCAGTACCGACTACAGTAGCCTGCAAGCAATACAGAGTCTTTCAGTAATCCATCGTACTGTTGAGCTAGCAAGTATGAGCAAACAAGATGGGGAAAAAAAACTAATGGAAAAAGTGTGTGGAGATGCGGTATTGGTGAGCTCGGAGGGAAATTCACATGCATGGACACTAGAAAGAAAAGATTAAAAAAACAAATGAAGATAGTATCTTAAAAGTGCCAACCATTTCTAGCTCAAAGTCAATCTTCTGTGAAGGTCCAAAATTTGGTGTGGAGCTGCCAGTTGGAGCACTTTGACCTCTGTTAGAGCATAAAATTGCAGAAGCATGAAATGAAAATTTCAAGCATGCACATATGAACAACCAGAAACATTGCAACAAGAATAGACTGCCATTTTTCAGCTCTCTTCCCTATGTAAATAGCCCACTGCATACACAATGGACTTAGTGATATAATGAGCAATAAAGGAAATAGGAGTATTTTTCCTAAAGGATAATGGGAAGTATTTTGAACTTATGTATTGGGAAGAACAAGAAAGGAACTCCAACCTTGGTCGCACAATATCTGTTCCAGAGATAACAACAGATGAAGCACGTCCATGATAAGCAACAGGAAGTTGGTACCTGAACATGTATGTCAGATTCAGATGGTCAATTCGACAAGTCAAGTTTTCATATTAGGAGAGCATTGTGAATTCCCTACAATTACTATCAACATACCAGTTTTCTTGGACCGGAGTCTGTGGCCCTCGAAATATGATTCCACAATTCTTTGTGTGATGTATGGATGAAAAGAAGTCTGTGTAGTCCCCTATCATGATAGGCAGGATCATTTCTACCTTGCTCTAAGAATTCACATGTGGCAAAATAAATTTAGTGGCACTACACTCTGTGAAATTACATATTCCAAAGCTTATAATTGTATTACCATTGGAACAAGCAATTTCTGCCTCAAACTTGCATTATCACGTAAAGTGGGCTCCGTGGCTGCATGAAAAGGCAGCAATGTTCTTGTTAATCAAACCATCTCGATCCCAATGTAACTTAACTTGCTCCAGTGAAAAACAAAATTAATTCCCCTGTTTCTCTGGAGTACTCTAATGTAGCAATTCACTAAAGCACTACGGTACTCATTAGACATTGGACTTGAACATTAGCTCAAAAACTACTGTTAGAGCTACTTTAATAAACCTACATGACAATAGCTTCTGAAGTGTAGAGCGAGCTTCCTTCCATGCGGGCCGCCCCATAGATAAAAACTTGTTCAAGTTAGGCTGCACCAATCAAAGAGTAACAAAACGTAAGCAATTAGCTTTATTTTCTCACTCAGATCGAACAGGTAAATGAATTTAAATTCTCCACAAATATCTCTGAGTTCAAGACTATATTTTAAGTTTTTCTCAAAACAAAGCTTAAATTTCCGCGCGTTAATGTATAGAGACAAATGTAGTCTTTGTAAGTTTTCTCTTCCGTTTCCTCCAGTTTACAGTCAACCAAACAGTAGTTTGACTAATTTTTTTGACTCCGACAGTCGTCTATTAGACAAATAAAATATAAACGACACCGTTGAGCTACAGAAATGCCGAGTGGTTCGATGAGAAGATTTACCTGCAGGAAACAATCGGAGTCCTTGAGAATCGGGCCGTTGAAAAGCCCGGCAAAAGCGATCTCGGAGAGGTCCAGGACATAGTCGCCAATGGCCACGCCTGGTCTGGCCGGCGAGCCCGGTTGAGGCCGGAAGACTCCGTAGGGGAGGTTCTGGATGGGGAAGTGAGACTCCGGGTGGACTTCGATGAAGGATTTCGATACCATTCTTTTGGATGGCTAAGGAATAAACGGCACCGTATTTGTCGAGCTGTCTCAGTGAATGGGCGAGTTGCAGCGCGGGGAAGATGATATAGGGGCAGAACAGATCGATCTGTACTGCGGTAAGGATTGGTGTTTGTTGTGCACGTTTCGGCGCTGGCAGGTGGAAAATCTACGGCCGTCCGTGCGTAATGATTGCTTCACGAAGGGTAGATGAATGGCCACCTGTCCGTCAATTTGGCCATGCGTCCCGAAGTCTCTCCCGCGCAAAAGGTTCTGACGTCAGCGCATCTTCACGTGGGTCTTATGCTCGCGGTCTTGGGGACATTTTACCTTTCAAAAGTCGCAACTATAACAATAAATTTAATCTAATCTAATCTAATTTAATTTTCTAAAATATTTCTACTTTATATCAAAAATTTTCAAAATATAAAATTTAATGTGTAAGAACTTCGATTTATAAGAATTTAAATTTTTATTTTTAAAATCTTTAATTTTAATTTTTAAACAATGAACCTTTTAATAAAAATATAAAATTTAATTATTTTTAAATGCATATTAATATAATAAAATTATTATTTAGGCAACAAAAAATTAGATGATAACATTTGAAAAGACACACCTAACATGCATATCTAAGAGAGATAAAATTTGATAAATAAGTTATTTTAACAAGTAAATAGATTATCTTGTTATTTTCGTTTTTTATCACCTTTTTTTATTCTGCATGTTGCCATATAATGGTATTATTATTATTATGAGAATAAAATATGATATAATTTTGTTACTTAGTATTATGTGTAAATTTTTTTTTATTGTTATATTTTAAAAAATAATAAAAATTAAAAAGATTATATATACATTAAATTAAAATAATAAAACTAAAAATTTACTTCTTTTATTCAACAAAATTATGAAAGTAAAATAAAATTTAATATGATATAAATATTTATTACAGTAAATTTAATAATATATTAAATTAAAGAGTTATTTATTTTATTGTATTTTATTATCACTTGATATATGAAAAAAAATCAAGCAATTATCTAGTTAATTTTTTTAAATAAATTAATTTAAATATTAATTTAATGTCATTCAAAAATATCTTTAAATTTTTTCTTGTGAAAAAAAAGAAAAATTATAATAATTATAGTAAATTAATAATTATTACAAATATTATAATAACTTCTCACCTTTTTATCATTTTAATATTATAATATTAATTCGGAAAACCTTAAAAGACTTTCAATTTTTTTGTTAAAAGAAATAAAAAAAAAGAAGATCTCAAGCAATATAATAAGTTGAAAAATATTACTATAACCTTTCACTTCCTTCCTTATCTATGAAGAATTCATGAAATCATTCTTAAATGAATACGTGACAATTCGTATGACAAACATATGTCATAAAAATTATATATATATATATATATATATAAATTAAAAATGAAAAGCATATAAATAATTAAGTGAATTTTGCATTGTCTCGATGCCATACTTTTGGATGGTTATGGCACCGTATTTGTCGAGCTGTGTCAGTGAATGGACGAGTTGCAGCGTGGGGAAGACGACCTAGGGGCAGAACAGGATCGATATGTTTCGCGGTAAGGATTGGCGTTTGCTGTGCACGTCTCAGCGCTGGCAGGTGGAAAATCTACGGCCGTCCGTGCGTAAAGATTGCTTCGCGAAGGGTTAGATGAATGGCCACCAGTCCGTCAAATTGGCCACGCGTCCCCAAGTCTTTCCCAGGCAAAAGGTTCTGGCATCACCGCATCTTCACGTGGGTCTTATGCTCGCGGTCTTCGGGACATTTTACCTGTCAAAAGTCGCAACTGTACCAATAAATTTAATCTAATCTAATTTGATTTTTTAAAATATTTTATATCAAAAATTTTCAAAATATAGAATTTAACTTGAAAGAACTTCAAATTTTTAAGAAATTTAAATTTTTATTTTTAACATTTAAAATTTTACTTAAAAAAAAGAAAATGAATCTTTTCATAAAAAATATAAAATTTAATTAAAATTTTGTTTTTAAAAATACATATTAATATAATAAAATTATTATTAAAAAATAAAAAATTAGATAACATTTGAAAATACACATATTATAAAAAATTAAAAGATTATTTTGTTAATTTTTATGTGTTTTTTATCATTTTTTATACGTTGTTATATGGTGTACAATTTTTATTTTATTATTATATTTTAAAAATTAATAAAAATATTTAAAATTATATATAAATTAAATTAGAATAATACAACTAAAAATTTATTTTTTACGTTATTTAAGTAAAACAAATTTAATATAATATAAATATTCATTATAGTAAATTTAATAATATCTCAAAATTAAAGAATTATTTATTTTATTATATTTTTATTACTACTTGGTATATGAGAAAAAATAGTATTTATTTAGTTAATTTTTCAAATAAATTGATCTAAATTTTAATTTAATATTATTAAAAAAATCTTTAAATTTTTCTTTGCCAAGAAAAAGAAAGATTTCAATAATTATAGCAAATTAATAATTATTGAAAATATTATTATAACTTTTATTACTTTTATCTTCTTAATATAATATCAATTTTCATAAAAATTAAAAGTCCTTCAAATTTTTTGTTGAAAAAATAAAGAAGAAGAAAACCTCAAGCATTAAAATAAGTTAAGAAGTGTTGAAAAATATTCCTATAACCCTTCACTTTCTTCCTTATCTCTGAAAAATTCAAGAAATCACTCCTAAACGATAATTCATGTGACAAACATATGTGATAAAAATTATGTATTGATATATATATATATATATTAAAAATAAAAAGCATATAAATAATTGAGTGATTTTTGCATTGCTTCCTTCCTACAAGTTATAATATAATTGGGTAGTTTACATAAGCTTCTCTTTATTCATCTATGCATTTAAAATTGTAAAAACAAAATAGCAAATTATTAGAAATAAAAATTAAATAAAAGCTCTTTTCACAGGGAACATATATCAAATTCACATACTCGTCACAAAAAAAACAAAAAAAAGTTTCTGTTCGTGAATTCAAACGTATATGTATGTGTTTGTAAGGAGAAAAAAAAAACAAAGAGAGAGAGAAAAAAAAAAGAAAATTATATTTTCGAAAAAAAAGAGAAAAAATTATTTATACCAGAGAAGAGGATGATTGAGTTCGATTATAGAGACATTAGATAAAAAAAAAGAAAATTCTGTTATATATAAATAAATATGTTATGTTAATTATAGTATTAATGGATTTAGAAGTTTAAGAATCTTAGTAATTTCAATATCCTACCAAAAAGCAATAAACATAGCTAAAAAGGATGGGCAGAGTAACCACAACATGTCATTAAAAAGTGAAAGATTAATAATTTTTGCTCAGAAAAACTTATAATAAAATAAAAAATATGTCATATAATATATGATTTTCGTAATATTAGCGTGTGTGCAAAAAAAATAAAAAAATAATTAAAAATATATATATATATATATATATATATATATAAACTGCGGAACATTCACTGTTTCTCGTTCTCCCTTCCCTGACCGATAAACCCAAAACGAAAGCAAGAAAGAAAAACCTAGTTGATCAATCAATTAATTGAAGAAAGAGAGATATCTATAATTTCCCCAATTAATTACAGGTATCAATTGTTCATAAATCAAGAATCGACTTTCTTAAAACCGTTCTGGGTTTGCGCGAAACCCTAACAAATGCAGCTCTTTGTGATTTTTACCTTTTCCGTGTGTTTCTCGGGGAAATTTAATCGGTGTCTTGCTGTTTCTTGAAGGAAGGGAGAGAAGAGAAGATGTCGATAGATCTTATGTTGAAGGCGTCGTGTAGTGGATGTGGATCGACGACGGACTTGTACGGAAGCAATTGCAAACACATGACCCTGTGCCTGACCTGTGGCAAAACCATGGCCGAGAAAGGTGGCAAATGCTACGATTGCGGCGCCACCGTCACCCGCTTGATCCGAGTTTAGTGACTCTCTCGCTCTCTCTCTCTCTCTCTCTTTCTTTCTCGTTTTTCGCCCAATTTGTGATTCTGGTTGCTAATTGTTATCTGGATTCATATAAGAATACCAGTATGTTGCTAGAGGTAAAAATCTCGACGATGTTATTCTTTTGTGTATTCTTTGATGTGTTCTAAAATGGATTCTCTGGGGCTCTACATTTTAAAGAATTCCTTTCCAGTTAATTCATTGTCTTCTCGTAATCGTTTGATGGCTTGTAACGAAGGCACTTTTCCTACTGTGGTTGGGTTGTGGTTTGGGTAAACCCAATTTCTTGGTAGAGTTTGTGCACTAGCATCTCTAGAAATTTGTGTTAGTTTGAAAGGTAAGGTAGTTTTGTTCTACATTTTTTGCTAAGTGGTTATCCATTTTCTTTTGGTTCAAAATTTTCAATGGAAGCTGAACATTGGGGAATTTTTGGTTGTTTATATTTAGGAATATAATGTTCGTGCAAGTCCCAGCAGTGAGAAGAACTACTTCATTGGTAGATTTGTGACCGGGCTGCCAACTTTTTCAAGGAAGAAAAATGCTGAGAATAAATGGACTCTCCATAAAGATGGACTCCAAGGACGTCAACTTACTGATGCCTTGCGGGTACATGGTCTTATTTATGCGTTCTTTATTGTTTTCTTGTAGCTTTTGCTTCATATCTAGCTGTTTCAGGCCTTTGAAGATAAGTTTTTAAATCATTCCTCTACAATTGATGTAAATTTTGGGTTTGCATAGAATGTATTGGAGTTAAAAATCATTTGTGGAATTGAATTCCTAAATGCATGTTGCAGGCATGAAACATCTGAAGAATGAACTTTTTTGTTTGAGGAAAATCCATATTATCATCTCTTATAGTTGTTTGTATAAGCCCCATTGCCTTAGACATGAATTGTGCACCAGTATAGACTAACTATTGATAACTCCAAATGAATGGAAAAGGTGGGAAAGATTAATATATAACCCTGCTGACCAAAGAAAAAAAAAAAAAAACAACTTTAGCAGCCTTTAATTCTTATAAGGTTTTATTTTAACTTACATTGGCCTTGTCTTGAATGACATAGGATTATTCACTTCCTCATTATTCAGTGATTTCATCAGTCCTTTTTCATTGTTTTGTATGTTGGGGGTTGCATTATGTAGGAAAAGTACAAGAATAAGCCTTGGATATTGGAAGATGAAACAGGCCAGTTTCAGTACCAGGGTCATCTTGAAGGTTCACAATCTGCGACTTACTACTTGTTGATATTGCAAGGGAAAGAGTTTATGGCCATCCCCGCTGGTTCTTGGTAGGACATTACTTTTAGAAAATAGAACATTGTTGGATGCTCAGTGATGTGTTATTAATCTTTTCCAATTTTACCCTGGTTATTGTCATGATTACTGATTGACATGTTTAACAGGTACAACTTCAATAAGGTTGCTCAATATAAGCAACTTACATTGGAAGAGGCCGAAGAAAAGATGAAGAACAGGAGAAAGACTGCTGATGGATATGAAAGATGGATGATGAAAGCTGCAAATAATGGACCTGCTGCATTTGGTGAAGCAGAGAAGTTTGATGATAAGGAGAGTAATGTGGCTGGTGGAAGAGGGCGTAAAAAAGCAACCAGTGAGGAAGAAGAAGGAAATGTCTCTGACAGGGGCGAAGAAGATCAAGAAGAGGAGGTGGCAAGAAAGAATAGACTGGGACTCAACAAACGGGGCAGTGATAATGATGAAGAAGGTCCAAGGGGAGGTGATCTTGATATGGATGATGATGATATTGAGAAAGGTGAGAATTTCTTCTCAGTGTCATTGTCCGGCATGCTGTTCTGTATGTCAGTTATAAAGACAGTTTAATCTGTCTCTTCTTGTGGCAAAACATGTCATTTGCAAAGAGTTTTTTCTTCAGCATGCATTTGGTCACATTCTGTTTTCTCTGATGCACATAAAAATATTACTTCTTATGGTTTCTGTAAACTTCATGTATGATGAATTTATCCACTTTGCAGTGAAGAAACATATATATATATAAGCTTTTATTATTAATAATTGTTTTAATTTTTTTTTTCTCTATAAACTACACTGTCCAATTTAGCTTTTGGAATTCCACCTTGAGGGGATAGTTGCATGTATTAGGTGATGATTGGGAGCATGAAGAAATTTTCACAGACGATGATGAAGCTGTTGGCAATGATCCTGAAGAGCGTGAAGATTTGGCCCCTGAGGTTCCTGCTCCCCCAGAGATCAAGCAGGTCAGATTGATTTTCTTGTCACCCTTTTTTTAAGCTTTTCAGTAATAATCTCAAATTGGATCATTTTTCATTTTAACATAACTTTAGATGCAGCAGTATCTTAGTTGAATGGTCTACTTTATGGATAATTTTTTCTGTTTTTTCCACCTAAATGACGACACCTAGTCTCATGGAATAGGGACAGCTTCTGGTTGATTGGATTTCAGTTTGCTGCATATAAGATGAATTATTTTATTCTGTGTGTGGTACTTGTTTTCCTTTTTTCACTTGAGATCTTGGCAGAGCTGGACTGTATTTTGTGAGAATCAATTTAAATTTTGCATGGTTGCAAACAACATGCTGTGAAGTGAATTTTAAGATTGATGGTTGCAGGACATGGGATGAGAAAATTTGGCAAAATGTTTTGGGAGACTAAATATGGAAAATTGTCTGTAGGATTTGTTAAAGCATATCAATATTTGGAAGTCCTTTTATACCCTTAACCTGTAGACAAATATGGAAATGGCCGGGCAGATTACCTATCTAATGGCACCCTCGACTGGTACAGACATGTTTGTCATAACCGTAGGATTCTCACTTATCTTGCAGGATGAAGATGAGGAGGATGAGGAGAATGAGGAAGGAGGATTGAGCAAATCAGGGAAAGAGTTAAAGAAGCTGTTGGGAAGAGCTGGTGGACTGAATGATTCGGATGTAGAAGATGAAGATGAGGATGAGGATGTAAGCCTGTTACCATTCTTAGCTGGCATCTTGAAATTTTATTTAAGATGGCTTTGTGATAGATGGCCAATGATTTGCTCTAGTAGTGTAACAATTCGTATTGTTTCATGAGGGTCTCATTTTTGGAGGATCAGGTTGTTTATTCACTTTGAGACACAAAGTTGCTTTATATGATGCCTGGTTTGATGGTTATTTTGTAAGGCTCGCTATGTAGTTGGATTTTACCTACACTTATTTTCTGAAATTCATGATCTCCTGTTTGTGCATGTCCAGATGGATGATGATACAAATTTATCTCCAGTCTTGGCTCCAAAGCAGAAAGATGTACCTAAGGAGGAACATGCTGAAAGTAGCCCTTCAAAGCCAACACCTTCCAGTTCTACCAAGGGAACTCCATCCAGTTCCAAGTCAGCAAAGGGAAAGAGGAAAATAAATGGTGATGATTTGAAGACATCTAATGGTGTACCACAAAAGAAAGTTAAGGCAGAAAATGTATGCACTTCTTTTGATTAAGCTTTGCTTAACATATCTCAAAGAGCACACCTGTTGAGCGTTGAACTTTTAGAAATGACAACTCTGCTTTTGGGGGGGGGGGATGGGGAGAGTGGTAGGTGGGGGTTGTCAAAAAATGCATGTTTTGAGCATCTGACTTTGCTAAATTTTCATATAGAAATTTGGACTCTAAATCTCCTGTTCAGCCCCTCTTACTTAGAATTGCTACAATCCATTGCAATTGAGGACTAAATTTATTGCATGTGGCTCATGGGAGAAGATATGCCTTTTTTGTTTGTCAGGATTAAGGTATTCATGAGGCCTATGCCTTCAGCATATATTCAAATGCATCTTGTATGGAATTGTGATAAGTATAACGACTTAGGTTGATAGCACAGAAAATATAGCATTATTTTATTATGACAGTAATGAAATTATGACTCAGATATGAATTAGTTCTTTATTGATGTTTTATGTTTATAATGTTGCCTGTATATGTGAGCAATTGAATGAATTGAAATCTGTGAGGATGAATATTTTGCCAACTATATTACCTTTTGCCTTGCGTGTTCTTAAAATCAGGAAATAAAACCTGCTGTGAAAGAAGAAAGTACACCTGCCACAAAAAGTGGTGTAACTCCTAAAGGAACACCATCATCATTGAAAACAGGGGCATCATCAACTGGACCTGTTACCAAGGAAGAGATCAGGGCTGTTCTGCTGCAAAATGGGCCTGTAACTACACAAGATCTTGTTGCTAGGTTTAAGTCAAGATTAAGAACTCCTGAGGTATGGTTTTACCTGCTTTGTTAGTCTATAGGGATCTTCTATTATGACTATGCTAATGACAAAGTGACGTATACTTTGTCTTGTGATAAACTGATAAGCTGCTTAAATTTTTTTCCAAGAATGAAATATTAGAATTTATAAGCTCGTCCAACAGTCATACAGAGTAATCTTTGTCAATGGATGAAGTTATGGTGACACCTTTGCTGTATTTTGCCTGCCTAGTCACTCAAGACTGACTTGTGTGTGGCATTCTTTCTTAAATTTTGTGGCAGCTTTACTCTGGATTCTTGCTGTGTCATTTACTTTGCACTGGGTAGAATGGCATGATTCTGGCTTGTGTGGATTATTATTAATTTTGTTCTGTGGCGCCTTCCATTAGTTATGCGGTGCCTGAATTATTTAGGGTCTCCCTTATTCCCCATTTTCGAAGTTAGTGTTGCCTGAAAAATGCTGGATGGTTAGAGCTGTTCCCCAACACCCATCTTTTTCTAAGTGAAAGGCCATTGGTGCAGGATAAGAAGGCCTTTGCAGATACTCTGAAGGGGATTTCCAAGATTCAGAAGACTAGTGGGTGTAACTACGTTATCCTGAGGGACAAATGATAGCTTCCAGAAACTTGTGTGCTCATCATGGGCCTAGAAATATTGGATGCAATTTTATTTAACTGCCTGGGCCTGGCTGCAATTGTCTGCTCTCCACCTCTGTTTCGAGCATGACCCAAGCCCGTGCTTAGCACTACAGGCTGTGAGGCTTTAGGCTATGGAGATTTGAAAACCGAAAAATCCATGTAATATGTTCTTGCTGGTACTAACAAATAACCTTGATAGTTTCTTACTGACCATTTTTATCCACGAGATGCATCATCATGGTGTATTTTGTGCGTTAATTACGAAATTGATATCCCAGGCTTCTGGTGGCATCTATTTCCACATTTGTTTACTCTTCACGAGTTATTGGTGTCATTCCCATAACCTGCGGCCGGAACCGAACTCAACGGTGGCACGGAGGCGGACCAACACGGGATATTTTGTTTGCCGTGTTAGCTTACGAGAAAATTTAAGCATTCTTTCCCCATCCCACCGAGCTGCAGCTATTACGAGCCCAAATAACTGAGTGGGTAAAGCCGTGAGCACAATGTCTCGTGTGTAAGTTCTTCTCTTGCCAAACTAGGGGGGTTAGGGGTGCTTATAAATAGCCCAACTCACAAAAAGTTGTCCAATTTGACTTGTCGAGATCGGAAGAGGGAAAAAAAAAAGAAGGATTAATGGTTTTTATTTCTCAAAAATTGCCCCTAGCAGTGTGGTGGCGGATTGGAGTTTCTGGAAAGCTGTGATTCGTCGCGAGAACTAAATGTTAAAATTATATAAAATTACGTGAACACCGGCGTAATTGTAAGATAAAATGGTGTTGTTTTAATTAGCAAAAGAACTCTTGGTATGCTCTGGTAGTTCACACCATAATCAGGTATGTCTCTCTCTTTTTCTTTCACTGCTGCGGAATCCTCTCCCTTTTCCTATGTCGGTTATTCTAGACTTCCAGGTACGATATCTTTCTACTCTAGTTAATGGATTTTCTCTATATTTAAGGTTCCCATTGTCGCGTCCAATTCTTTTGTGTTGCCGACTTTTTTTTACCTATTAAAAAATAGACATTCTAAAGAGATTTGATCTCAGTCTAAGTTTTACTTACAAATGTACTAAATGGTAGGAATTGGAGACAGAATAGAGAAATTATATTTATCGACTCGAATACCCCTTGAAAGTGCAATCTAATTTTATATTAAAATTACTTTGCGAGACAAAAAGTAATATCTCTTACTTTCACTCTTAGAACAAGGTGTTTGCTGAAAGATTTTAATGGCCACAACCTTGTTTCTATGTCTAAAAGGATTTCAGTGAAGTTTAATAGCACATCAAAATAATAAATATTAAATTTTTAATTAGTATAGGATAATTGCCCTTCCCTACTACTCTTGCCTCCATGCCTTGTTTATTGTGAATTCAAATAACTCACTCCTATATTGTATTTATAGTTGAGTAATATTCTCTTATTGGAGTAAATACATATATTTGCATGTTTTGAGATAATTTTGTTCTTATATTTCATGATATAACGAGACAAGTTTGTTGCATGCGACGTATAACACTTATCTATTACGAGGTGTTTTATGTTGAGTGTTTCAAAACGCCTCTCAAATTACTTGCTACCAATTTACAAACTGTTGTGTAATTTCGAATGGATTAGAATGATTAGTTAATTGGTTGTAGATTGTATTTAAAAAAAAAAATCGCCGTCCGCAACTTAAATATAAAATATGTTTTAAAACTACGCAATCCCACCACGAACACTTTTAAGGACGATGACGAGTCCAATAAATGTACCCATAAATGAGCATTACACGTCCAAAATCATTGCATAATTCAAGTCTTCCCAACCCTCCTAACACATAGGTTCTCACTTCTCATAAACTCGACAAAGTGGAGCAAACAGCAGGAAGCTACGGCAACAGCCCTCTCATGGAGGTCTACATGCCCATGAGGCATACAAAAAATCCGGCCAGTAACAAAATAAAATTTGCAGGGAGATGGGTTGCGCCAGAATATGTTGGCCCTGCTGCAATAGTATCCGAAGCAGAGGCCTCAGGTGTGGGGACCTTTTGGGCATCAAGGGTGTATTGAGGCGCAGGAAGATGGGTTGCGTCAGAATATGTTGGCCCTGCCGCAACAGCATCCGAAGCAGAGGCCTCAGGTGTGGAAACCTTTTGGGCATCAAGGGTGTCTTGAGGCGCAGGAAGATGGGCTGCGCCAGAATATGTTGGCCCTGCCGCAACAGCATCCGAAGCAGAGGCCTCAGGTGTGGAAACCTTTTGGGCATCAAGGGTGTCTTGAGGCGCAGGAAGATGGGTTGCGCCAGAATATGTTGGCCCTGCTGCAACAGCATCCGAAGCAGAGGCCTCAGGTGTGGGGACCTTTTGGGCATCAAGGGCGTCTTGAGGCATCACCTCCACGTGTAGCTTCAGGCCGTTCTTGCAGCTCGCCATGTTGCTGCTAGCGAAGTAGTGGATCCCTTCCCCATCAAGCGAGATGCTATTTACACCATCAGTATAGATTTTGATAGGGTTGCTTACATCACACGCCTCGTATTCATCTTTGGTCCGGACCTCTGCAATCATCCCGCGAGCTGCGGAGTAGCTGAACCCTGTGTCAAGATGGAAGATACATTTTATTGACCAAGTTGAAGAGATATGATATGAGAAGGAAGAAGAGTAGGGGACTCACAAATTTGGTCTCCGACCCGGAAGATTTTACTGGACGCCCAAGAACCAATGTCCGTTGATGGGTCCCAGCCAAGATCCCCTCCAACCAAATGGTGCTCTCGGGCTTCAACCCATTTCCCACCAAGGCTCACACTCACAGAAACTATAATCAGGGCCATCGTCAGCATTTTCACCATAGCCATTTTTCTCTGATAACAAAATTAACAAAACCACTCTCTCTTCTTCTCCTTTGGGTGTGTGCGAGAGTGTGTGTGTGTATCGCCCAAAGCAAAACGAAGAACCATAATATTTAGTATTAGAGTGTGTGAGAAGCAAATGGGGTCGTTTTCTTGAGAGAACAGTGAAAGGAGCGCTCGCTTTTTCCAGGCAACTTCCTCCCCGAACCTGAATAAAATGCCAATGAAAAGTTAACACTTTCTTGGATCTGTGGGGCTTTTAGTTTATCTTCAATTGACAAGAATACCCTTGACCAGTGGAACTACAATGCACTACATCCTGACGCA
This sequence comes from Bruguiera parviflora, assembly GCA_019804595.1. NCBI lineage: Eukaryota > Viridiplantae > Streptophyta > Magnoliopsida > Malpighiales > Rhizophoraceae > Bruguiera > Bruguiera parviflora. Next base: position 9,764,738 of record CM034049.1, read on the forward strand.
GGTAGAAATAGCTGGCAGCTCTCCATCTTCTCATACCATTATTATCCTTTGCCTCTAGAGCTAGTCTGGCAGTACCCATGGAGTTAAAGCGTTTTAAGAAAGAAAGAAAGAAGGATAATGTGAAAGAAATTGGCATATGTCACAGTTGGGTTGGCATATTCTCGCTTCTTGATTGGTTGGTTTTAAAAAATAAAATAAAATAAATCTGGAGGCACCATTTGCGCTTCTTGAATCTTTGAATCAATGCATATCGGAACTATTTCTTTTCTTTTTCTTTTTTCTTTCTTTTAAACAAAAGAAGAACTGTTGGAAATTAGAAATTAAAATCAAATCCAATATGGGCTTGCGATGAAGTACCGTGTGCTAATTGGACGCATCATAGAACCTAAGACTCGATCCGAATTTCGGTAAAATGTAAAATGTTCGGACATAAAAAGCTCGTGCGCGACCCAGAACATATTTTCTTGCTCTTGGCTTATTTCTGTCCTAACGTGAGAAGTTTCTTGTGCATGACAAGGCGCGTCGCATTTCTTTGATGGAAAGAAGGCGTCAGGGATGGAGACAAACAACACGAGCTTGGGCTTGAAAGCATGTTGCTTTGGACCAAATCCTGTGAGAACTAGGAAAAAGCAGCAGATTCTAAGTATTGATTATCGGTTCGCTAAGAAATAGGAGGTTGTGTAAAGAAGAATTAAAGATTAACCCAGGTTTGAGGAAATAGGCGGCTGATGATCCTAACAATCAGTGTTATGATTCTTTTCCGTGTTGGCATGGCAATTCCAGCTGAGCTTATTACTCTGAGCAAACTCGCAATGCCAGATGAATATCTGGATTTGCGATCTCCAATATGCAGCGAGCTCAGATCTTGCACTGCACACTTGAATTTTCTGATCCATACACATATGGCGCACAAGGTGATTATCATTTGCATTGGCCGGAAGTCAAGGAAAAAAAAGATGTGCACACCTAACTTGTAAATCATTGTGACTTAATCTGACGAGATTGAAAATTATTTTCACTGATTTGGATTTAAGCGCTGATATCTCAGAAATGCTAATGAAGTACGCTTTATAAAGGCCATTTCTTTTGGAATTAGTTTGTCTTTTAATCAATGGTGACGGTGCCTAGGCCGCTGCGGACCAAGGACTGCAATATTCATTTTCATTTGAAAGAGTTATTACGTGAAAACAAGGCTTGCAAACAATTCTTAAAATTGCCAGTACCTACAACTTCTTGATAATCCCATCTGCGGTTTCACCCTTTTTCAATGTAAAAGATAGAGAAAACAAGGCAAAGTGGTGCATGTATTATAAGGTTATAATGCATAATCCATACTCGCTTTCCACTTGGAAACGTTCTATACATTGTTCTTAATTTTTTTCAAGGAGGGAAAAAAAAAAAAAGAGGAACAAGGCGTCAAATTGTTGATTATCGAATAATTTCGTATTGCAAAGAGAAGACGAAGCAGCCTGATCCACGGACAAATAGGATATGTTGTTCTTAGAACGTGTACTACAAGTTACGATTAATTAGTTCTGATTACTTTCCCATGCAGAACTCCTATGGGGAGTCAAAAAAGGTATACGTCATTCTCCTCCAGCGGCTTAAAGCTAACCTTCTTTTTGGATTTCCGATCAGTGCTTGGCCTTCTACTAACTGAAGAAAAATCAATTGAACCGGTCCAGTAGTCTTCCGCCTTGAGATCGAGGAGCACCGATTTCTTCAAGGAGAAGCTCGCCCTTGCCTTGGAGGGCATGGCTTCATCATCATGTTTGTTGGCACTCTTATTAGTATGAACAGGAGATGGATGCACCCTTTTGGTTTTTGGGGATTGGTTGATACCATAAAGCTCCCCTCCGATCATGGAAGCCGGCCTGAAGCTAGGAGAGGTGGAGAGGTGATCCTCTAGAGTCGTCAACACTTTCCTCATCTTCCCACTCTTTTCCTCTGGTAATTTTTGCCGGCAATGCTTCTTGTTGTTTGATTTCTTTCCTGTCACACATTCTGGCAGGAGCAGTTCCCAAACTTTACGTGCCTGAGTTGGAGCCCGTGATTTTACCCCTCGTTTTGGACTCATCAATTGCTTGCTATGGTTGGCTTCCGTGGTCATTTGGGTCCTGTCATAAAAACAAGTATTGGAGAGGAGTTTATTTATATGGAATGGATGGAAAAGAAAAGAAATATAGAAACTTATGAACTATAATGAGTCCAATAGGTCCAAAAGAGTGTGCTCGGCGAGCAAAATACGAGGGAATAATTAAGTCGGAAATGTCTAGACCTAAGCCCAACGACAACAAATACCATGTTACTCAAGAGTTGAGCATTTCAAGCTGACAGTGTTGGCATAGTTAGTGCCACTTTCATAGTTATTTGTTCCCCATGTTTCCTATGCCAACTTCCATGTGTATGTTGCTCTTATCATAATCCGGCTAAGTGTAGACATACATAATTAAGATCCGTGGGCCGGCAAGTAGGACAAACAATATAGGATGGGAAATTTTACAGGATCGAGGGAATTAAATCCGTGACACTATCGCATGGTGCCTGGCCTTAATTTACATTTCATCTTGTCATATTATGATACAAACCAAAAGCGTTGCCAATTACTGCGTTATTCTTGAGAATCAACTTAGTCAAATCATTTACAATTTCCAATAATTGGATGTTCTGTATGCAATGACGTTATGTTGAAATGCAAAGCCGGTTCAATTTTTAAAATGGGCAGCTGATGAAACCGATGCCCCTTGCAAGAATTTTAGTGGAAGATTCTCTCTCTCTCTCTCTCTCTCTCTCTCTGTTTTTTTTTTTTTTTGACTGGATAATCGAGATTTTGTGATCCAATTCACGTTCAATTAGTGCAGCTATTATCTTGCACATAATAACCCTCGTTCTGATTCCGGTTGAAATGTTTTAACCAGCTGCCGTTTGAATTATTAATCGACACAAATCCATCCCACGACATGAATACGGTAGGAGCTACATGATCGCAAGTAACAGTGCTGCTATTGTACCTGCCACGATGATACTGTGAAGACATAATTTTCCTAATTTTAATATATTTTCTATTCTCTCCTCTCTTTTTCCCAGTTCTTTCCCTTCTGAGAGGGTGGAAAATGAGAGAAATTGTAAAGTTAATTATAAACAAAATATAAGATCCAATTCAGATCTCATTTAAAACTGTATATTCATTAATCACAAAATGATTATCTTATTGTAACTGGCTAATGCTGGATTCTTTAACTGTACAATTTTCTCCTGATAAAGGGAATTCTGTAAAAACGACAAGCCACACAGACGTTGTCGATAAAGTGAGAGAAGCACAAAGTTTGCCGACCAGTAAGTGTAGCTCTTAAAGGTAATCAGGTAACACCTTTGAGCGGTGAGTACCGTATAACATTACGCGGAACAGGAGAGCATCAATTTCCTGTAAGGTGCATATATTATATGCCATTGTGGGGGATAGATAATGGTAGCTCGGTCCTCGGCAAGGCTCCATTCTAGCTAGCAGGGACGTCTGTGGGCGCCACTGCCAGCGCCTTGTTGGGAACGACATGGGGGGGCTCTGTGTCCGAAAATTTCAGTCCAATTCATTTAAGTAATACCTCCGAAAGGAGAAGAAAAATGGCTCAAAGTTCGCGAATTGGTTGACTGTACCAGACGACTAGTCACCGTTATGAGCCGGGTGATTTATAGATTTGCGTGGAATCAAACAATCTAGATCGGCCGCCCGATTGTGGGCTTCGAAGTATATGAGTTTGACATTTTTTTTTTGGTGCGTCTATCAGTTCGACATTACAGACATGTAAAAGGTAGCTTGTTTACAAAGTGATGGGCATAAAAACTAACAATATGGTTCAAACTACAATAGGGAATTAAATAACATGGTGGTAATAACAACACTCTAGAAAAAGCTTTCGGCTGACGAAGACAATGTTGCTGTATTAAGCATTCCGTATTCTAACAAAAGTCAATCTCGTCTCAGTATAGAAAAGTAACAAACTTATTCATCTGAATTTCTCCGAGAGATTGATTTTTTTACCTGTTGCCACATCAATTGTTGACGAAAGAGCAGTCATTGTAACCTGAAGCAATTAACAAGAACCGTTAAAGTGTTTTTCTTATATGTACATGACCAGGGACATTTCTCCCGTTAACATTTTTAGTCTGAATAGCAACATTTTTTTTTTTTTTCCGGAACGAAAAATTTTATTTCGATTATTGCTCTCATGGTAGCCCAAACCCAAGTCTGGATGCCAGTTTATAAAAGAGAAGGCCCAGATTTAAAATGGGGCATATTAGCTATCAATGCAGCCCGACTGGGAACGCCCCACAGCGGAGCGGTCCGGGTCGACACAGCCTCCCTCTCGAAAGTCACCCAAAACAAAAGAGCTGTACTTACTGGGATCGACGGTCACGAGCATGGCAGTCCCACCAAAGTCACAGGTCCCACCACCCGCCTTGGCATCCTGCCAGTAACTGTTGAAGGCGTAGGAAGCATGTGCAAGTAAGGTGTTGGGTTGGAAGCACAGCCCATTGGGCTGAATTGACTTGCAATCTGCACCTGACCCACAGGCATAGTCCAAAGCTTCTTGGAGTATTGTGTCCGGCACCGTCGGCTTTGCTACACACCAAACGGCATATTGTGGCTTCCTGTGTGGGGGTGGGGGCACCGACAGTGGCGGTGGGCGAACTGCTGGTGGCTGATGGAATGGTGGACTGGGGGCATGCTTAGGGGGGCTAGGCCCATGACAAGGTGGTGGTGTAGACTCGTATTGGGGCGGTGGCTTCGGTGCTGGCATACATGTGCGCGGGCTTGGAGGTGGGCTTTGAATAGGAAATTTGGGTGCAGAGGGCGATGGGGGTGGTGGTGAAGAACGTGGCGGAGTTGGTACGGCCGTGGACGGTGGTTGTGGCGCAAATGGTGGGTAGTTTACGCAGTAGGGAGGTATATTTTCGGGTAGTGGAAGTGGTGCTAGTAATTCAAAAGGTGGTAGGGATAACTGCACGGGGCATCTTGCATCTGCATTCAAAAGAAATTTCAGGAATTCAAGGAAATGCCAAAATGCTGGTACATAAACAATAAAACTATGAAACCACGGCCACAAAACAATGAAACTAATCATCCACGAACGGGGGTGATGATTGGAGAAGACCTGTCTAGTTTACAAATGCAAGTACATCCAAAACAAGAACTGAAACAAGCACACTACCGTTGAGAACGAAGAATGTTGTGAAAACAAATAATACGTATAGCCTTGTATCTGATCTTGTCCCCATGGCAGGAAAGTGTGGCTCTCATCAAATTCTCAAGGCAAGAAACTTCCTAGTTGTAAATTTCAGCTCTACCCCGTGCTTGGGCAATCAAATGGCGAATATATATATGACTTAGGCTGTTCAAATAGCGCAACGCCGGGGAACGGAGAGATAACAATGGAGTGGCAGGCCATAAAGTGAAACTATGAACTTAGAGAAACTAATTAAAAATGATTCCTTTGCAAGTCCAAATTGCGAGAGTGTAAATACCTGCCCCTGTTCCTGCAGGGCACAAGATGACAAACAATAGACAGAGATGACTTAGAAGCTTGTTCGTGGGGCATTGCCGAGAATATATGCTTGCTTGCCAGGAGAGAAAAATCAAACAGATGAAGTTTAATGCACTTTTGTAATTTGCTTGATTTCTACTCAAACATCTCTTCTGCTTTTTGTGAGCCCGTTTCATCTTATTTGAATCACAGAATTGATTGAAGGTGTTATTCTTGATCAAGCCTTTTTAGGTAATAATAAAACAATCAATTACGAGTGCATTCTAATCGAGTTATTTAGTGAAAATATGACTGATTAGGTCGACTTAAATCATTAATCAAAGCAAGCATTGGGATTTATGAAGGATTAAAAAAAAAAAAAAAAAGGAGGAAAAAAAAGTTTTGCATCAAGTGTGAACACTTCCTAAATCAAAGGGTTATACGATACGCTGGTTACATTTAAAAAAAAAAGAAAAAGAAAAAGAAAAAAGGAAGAAAGGACAAATATTGCAACGGTCACCTTTTGTGTCTAGTTTGAAAACCCTTTTCATTTCCGTTGCGCTGTAAATCAAGAAAGCAAATTACAAAACTTGTCGTAGCTTTCAAGCAAGCAACGGTCAGATAGCGCTTTGATGCCGACAAGCATGGAAATAAAAGAAGAGGAAGAGAAAGAGAACAACGTTGTTGTTGGATCTTGTAAAGTGGTGGAATATTTGGAGCCGATGATGTCAAAAGAACTTCTCTACAAGTTTCCAGACAACTCTGCTCTCGACTTCAACTATGCACAGAGCTCACTATGGTCGCCTCTGGTGCCTCGAGTTCACAGTCCCATGGATTTGGATATGGTGACGCCACGAAAGCTCAATTTTGGGTTTGGATTAGAGTCACTGGGAAGCAACAACAGGAACGGGAGTGGCTCCCAGAAAGTCACCCCGAGATTCAAGAAAAAGATCAAAACTTCCATTACGAATGGGTTGAAGCTCAACCCGGATGTCAATGTCTTGAAGATGCAGCGGCATAAGAAGAACAAAGTTAGTGCCTACGAGTTCTCTCCGACTCCAGTTATGGCTTCTTGTGCCCCCTTCGCTTCCAAGGTACTTTTTATTCTCCCCCACCTTCGGTTTCAAATTCTGCTCTCTGTCGCTATGCAAGCAAATACAGTTTTAGACTTTTTTATGGCGTATCCTTGTTTTCGACAGTGGAACTGAACACTTAAATTTGCAATTGATCCTAAACAGATAAGCATGTTTTGTTTTGTTTTTTTTTTTTTTTGATCCGGCTGAGTGAATCCTAAAATGTACAGGGTTGGAACAAGGTGCTGAAAGCCGCGTCGAAACATTTCAAGAAGAAGAAAAGGAAAGATCCTCCGCCCCATGTGAAACTATCCAATTATCTGAGAGAATGGTAAACAATTGATGAACCATTTATTGTTGTTAGTAGCTTCTCTAAAATGGACCAACACAGACCTTTTTAGGGCGTTTTCATTCTCTGTAAGCTCCGATTGTTATTTCTTACATCGAAAAGAAATAAAATAATTAATTTTCAGATTCCAAAAGCTCGTACTTAAACGTACATATCAAACAATTAAGCAAACGGGTCGGTATCTTCTGGTGCAACGGACCAGTTTTTTTCTTTACCAATTGGCAATGAGATTTGCGTACCCCAATCGCCCCTGTCCCAATCCAATCACTGCACAAATCATTGGGCTCAAGTCCATGTTCCAGCCCAAATTGCTCTTCGAGCCGAAACAGACCGGACCCAAAGCATGTGCGTATTGCGCAGGAAAGGGACAATGTGATGGTGATAAACAAGAGACATTCCTATTTAAAAATAAAAAAAAAATGATTCAAACTGTCAGGTTTTGATGGTAGCAAGCAGATAGACCGTGGACATGGCCGTGTGTTAAAGGTAAAACCCCGTAAAGATAAACGGCGTTATTACATGGACGGGTCTACGTACGGGATTTTGACGATGTGCCACGTGGAACTGACACGGATTCTTATATGTTAGATAGTTTGTACAAATAAATATTAATAATATATATTTAACATTTTTTAATAATTATACGCACAATTTAATATTTTTCTTTCACGCATTATGATCTTATCAATTTGTATATTATTATTATTATTATTATTATTATTGGTTAAAAAAAAAATGAAAACATACAAGACCCGATCGGGGCGCACGCCGCCGCACCACTCGGGTCTCTCCTTTTCATCCGATCCGCGTAACATTTTTCAAAACAACGGAGTGGCCATTATTTGAAACAGATAACCGCAGAAACGTGGGGAGGATAGAGGGAAAGGCAAACAAAAGGCTATTATTTGAAAACGAAGGAAGTCTCGTCGCGTAGTCAATGGCTTTCACCACCTCTTCTGCTCTTCCGATCCCTCTTCCCACACACCCTCATGATACCAACAACAAGAAGCACAGCAGCCAGAAGCCTTCTCTCTTTACCATCTCGCCACCGCCAAGCCCCAACCTCAAGACCCCAACAATCCGCACTCGGCTGAGTAGGCTCTGCCAAGAGGGCCAGCCCCACCTCGCCCGCCAGCTGTTCGATACAATTCCCCGCCCCACGACCGTCCTCTGGAACACCATAATTATCGGCTTCGTCTGCAACAACTTGCCCCTCGAGGCCATCCTATTCTATTCCCGACTCAAAAACGCCTCTCCTCCTGTCAAATGTGATTCCTATACTTACTCTTCTACTCTCAAAGCCTGCGCCGAGACGGGCAATTTATTGATCGGTAGGGCCGTTCACTGCCATTTTATGCGTTGTTTAGAATACCCCAGTAGGATTGTGTACAATTCTCTCTTGAATATGTACTCTTCGTGCTTATGCCAAATGGATTGTTCGAAGGACTTTGATGTCTCCAAGTATGATGTTGTACGGAAAGTGTTTGGCGTCATGCGTAAGAGAAATGTGGTTGCTTGGAATACTTTGATTTCTTGGTATGCGAAGACGGAAAGATATAGGCAAGCCCTTAAGCAATTTAGGCTGATGATGAAAAAGGAAATTAAACCGACTCCTGTTAGTTTTGTCAATGTTTTTCCAGCTTTGTCGAAAATTGGAGACTACAGGAATTCAAATGTGCTTTACGGAATGCTTGTGAAATTGGGTAGTGAATACACGAATGACTTGTTTGCTGTGAGTTCTGCAATATGTTTATTTGCAGAACTCAGTTGCCTCGATTCTGCTAGGAAGGTATTTGACCACTGCCTAGATAAGAACACTGAGGTTTGGAACTCCATGATTGGTGGGTATGTACAGAATAACTATCCATTGGAAGGTATTGAACTTTTTCTTAAAGCTAGGGAAACAGAACAGATTGATCTTGATGAAGTAACATTTCTTTTGACTTTAAATGCTGCTTCTCAGTTGCAGTGTCTAGACTGGGCTCAGCAGCTGCATGCCTTTTTGATCAAGAATCTAACAGTATTGCCAGTGATGATACTGAATGCAATCATTGTCATGTACTCAAGGTGCAATGCCATTGAAATATCATTCAACGTTTTTGGAAAGATGCTGGAAAGAGATGTTGTCTCATGGAACACTATGATCTCTGCTTTTGTACAAAATGGATTTGATGACGAAGCATTGATACTTGTTCAGGAGATGCAGAAGCAGGATATCACAATTGATCCTGTGACAGTAACCGCTCTCCTTTCTGCAGCATCTAATCTTAGAAATGAGAAAATTGGAAAGCAAACCCATGCTTATCTTCTTAGGCATGGCATACGATTTGATGGAATGGACAGTTATCTGATAGACATGTATGCAAAATCTGGTTTGATTAGGACAGCAGCACAAATTTTTAAAAAGGACCATATGAATAATGGAGATCGAGCCATCTGGAATGCTATGATTTCTGGGTATACACAGCATGGGCTGGTTGAAGAGGCATTTGTTACCTTCAGGCAGATGCTTGAACAAAAAGTTATGCCTAATGCTGTGACCATAGCAGCAATTCTCCCAGCTTGTAATCCAGTGGGAAGTATAGATTTGGGGAAGCAGCTCCATGGAGTTTCCATTCGTCATCTGTTGCACCATAATATCTTTGTAAGCACTGCCCTTGTTGATATGTACTTCAAAATAGGTGCAGTCAATTATGCTGAAAGTGTATTTTTCTTATCCCCTGAGAGAAATTCTGTAACATATACCACAATGATATTAGGTTATGGCCAAAATGGAATGGGTGAGAAAGCTCTCTCTTTGTTTAATTCAATGAAAACATCCAGCAGTGAACCCGATGCTGTTACCTTTGTCGCAGTCCTGTCTGCTTGCAGTTATGCAGGTTTCGTCGATGAAGGTCTTCAGATTTTCCAGTCAATGAAAAGAGATTATAAGATACAGCCCTCAACTCAGCACCATTGTTGTGTTGCAGACATGTTAGGAAAGGCTGGGAGGGTGGTGGAAGCCTATAAGTTTGTTGAACAACTGGGTGATGAAGGAAATGTGTTGGAAATTTGGGGATCACTCCTTGGGTCTTGCAGACTTCATGGACACATTGGATTAGGAGAAGTGGTTGCCAAGAAGTTACACGCAATGGGCCAGGTTGAGGGCTTGGCAGGTTATCAGGTTTTGCTCTCCAATATATACGCTGAAGAAGGAATCTGGGAAAATGTTGATAAATTAAGAAAAGAGATGAGGGAAAAGGGCTTGAGAAAGGAAGTCGGCTGTAGTTGGATTAATGTTGGGGGTCATATTAGCCATTTCGTGTCTAAAGATCCAGACCATCCTCAGTATGATCAGATAGATGAAATGTTAATGCAATTGACTACGGAAATGAGACAGAGGATTGATTATGAAGATGAAACAGAAATAGAATGGTCCTTATATTAGTTCACAAAAAAGGGGATATATGGCATTTGTCCTGATCTTACGCTGGGACTAATGGCTGACAATTCAATTTGGGTGTATCATGTACAGTTAACTGCTGGTAAGGGATGCTGATTATAGTAATTATATAGCTTTGTGGTTTGATATGGAAGTCATTATTTGTTACATATAGAATGCTTGTTAAATGTAATGATTTAAAATCCATGCTGGGTTTTGGCCTAGGTTTCTGTAGCAATTCAACATTGCATTGGAAGCAGATTGAAGCTGGAGGATGCTTCTCAAGTCTCTTATTAGCATGGTCTGTGGTGCTGTTTTACCTACAGGGATCGGCCAGATTAAGTTCTGCATGTTAATTGGGAGCAACTTCAAAATATTGTCCGACACAATTATTCAGGTAAAGGCCATTGACAACATCTTTTGTATTGAGGACATATGTTTAGTCTTGAACACATGGCAAACCTATAGAGGCTTATGATTTTACAAAACAAATCCAGCATGAGCATAAATCCTTTGTTCTCTATGTTTCTCAATACATGGATTTGCTGTCTGGTCTGGGTATTAAACTCATTGTGAAATTCATACTTGTTAATGAAAAGACCCAATATGGACAATGCACATGTGTTTGAACTTCTTTCTCTGTTGTCGTGCAAAGAAAACAAAATAACCATAAAAGGCAAACTTAGAACCTAGAGGATCCTCTTAGGTGAAAGAAATTTTCCCAAAGATTGACCTAGTAGTTGAAAATCATACTCAGGCAAAAAGAGCTCTTGACTTCCCGTGTTCACATAGTGACAGAGACTGTACCTCGTCCTTGCAACTGTACTTATTATTGTGCTTCATTTAAACAGAAAAGGGAAAGTCCAGATCTGACCTTGACCACTGTTCTTATTATTTGTGTATCTTCTCCTAAGCTAAGATACAGAGCCATCTTGTTGGTTTTATTGTCTGGATCCCGAGAAAGGTGTAATTTAGAGGTCAAGGCAATTTTCCTGTTTTTGTTGCCTTAGAAGAAAAAAGCACGATGCATGCATGGTTACATATCAAGGGATGCGTCACTTTTGTGCCTTAAGATTGTGAGATTTCACTCTAATAGCTTGTTAAATTTGCATGGCTTTATTACCTTTGCAATTGTGTGCCATGTGAAGTTGTGGGTCGCCTTACATTAGTGAGTGTCATATATATCTTTTTTCAAGGTCTCATCGACCAACTGCCAGAATAATAAAGCCCGCATACTCATTATCTTATAATTTTCTATTTTGTTGATCAGGAATCATTGTCTTGGCATAAATCGGCATCTGCTATGCAATCATGCATACTGGAAATACAGGAAATTCTAAGCAATGAAGAAAGCAGAACTTGTTTTCATCCCTTTACCTGGTGTCGGTCACCTTGTACCAATGGTGGAGATTGCTAAGCCAATGGTCGACCATATGATGATAGGCTCTATATCACCATCCTCGTCATGAAACTGTTATTTGATTCCAAGATAATCAAGTACACTGAATCACTTGCTGTCTCCACAATGTCTGATTGTATCCATTTCATCATCCTCCCAGGAAATAATGAGCAATCCGTCAGCCCAGCTAATTGCCTTTCCTGGTTATTGAAAGCCAAAAACCCCACATCAAAGAATCAGTCTTCAGACTCATTGATGGCTCCAAGTTGGGTCCTCAGTTGCCTCAACTCGCTGGATTTTTCATTGGGATGTTCCGCACAACAATGATAGATGTGGCCAATGAATTTGGTGTTCCTTCGTATGTTTTCTTTGCCTCAGGTGCAGCTTCTCTTTCTCTCATGCTTTACCTGCAGGAGCTTCAGGATGAGATGGAAGTGGACACCATCCAGTTCAAGGACTCGGAAACCGAGTTCTCATTGCCGAGTTGCTTGAACCCAGTCCCTTCTAGGGTCTTGCCGTCCGTCGTGTTTAACAAAGACTGGCACCCTGTTTACTTTGGCAATGCAAGAAGGTACAAAGAATGTAAAGGAATTATCGAAATCACGTTCATGGAGCTTGAATCCCTGGCGGTTAGCTCCCTTTCTGATGGGGGTTCGGGTGGGACACAAAAAGATCAGAATATCATGGAATAGCTCGATGATCAACCTCCATCGTCTGTGGTGTTCCTCTGTTTTGGGAACATGGGAAGTTTTGGCGCGGATCAGATTATAGAGATTGCTGATTGCAACTGTTCGAAGTTCTTGTCTCCGCCTAACAAGCATTGTGCGCTTTTTATTTTTTTATTTTTAAACTAAATAAATTATTTTTTTTTTAAAAAAAGGCAAAACAAAACCAAAAAAAAAAAAAAAAAAAAACGAAAGGCTATGCGATATTTTGTTTTATGAAAAAATCACAAATTTCTTCCAATAATTATTTTGGAAAAATCATCTTTTTCTTAATTCTTTGAAGTTAAAACATTCGCATTTATTCTCAAGACACCACCTTACCTAATGAGAAATCTTTTTTTTTTTTCTTAAGAAATATTCGCAGTTAAAATATTACACTTACTCACGTCCTTTATTTTGTTTTTCTCTTCTCTTATATCATCTTCTTAGGCCTCAATAGTTATGACGTCAGTCCAAGCTCGCTTATTGGCTTCTTTCTATTGTTAAATAATTTACGTGAATAGGTGTGCGTTGTTCATTGCTCCCAGCCAGCAAAGCCATGACGTCAATTTCCACATGCACGGCAGCTTATAAGAACCACTCAAAACGCTTGTATTATCTTCGTCCTGATGTCCTCACCTGCACTGATGAAGAAAGCAGAGCTGGTGTTTGTTCCTCCACCGGTCCCCGGCCACCTTGTTTCGACGGTGGAAGCGGCAAAGATCATCGTCGACCGGGATGACCGACTCTTCATCACTGTCCTCATCATGCCCCCTGTCTTTGAGTCCAACATCAACAAGCAAAGAACCGCATCACTCGTGGCCTCTCTTACCACAAGTCGCCTTCGATTCATCAACCTCCCCAAGGAAGAGCACGACCCAAATGCTACCCCTGTCGATGGGTTCGCTTATTTTCTAGAAACCCAAAAACGCCATGTTAAAGAAGTCGTGTCAAAGCTCATCAGCCAGTCCGAGTCAACCCCCGAGTCACCTCGACTTGCTGGGTTTGTTCTTGATATGTTCTGCACCACAATGGTTGATGTGGCCGATGAATTCGGTGTCCCTTATTATATGTTCTACACTTCGGCTGCGGCTTTTCTTGGGCTCGTGTTTCATATACAGAATTTGCACGCCGAGCAGAAAATCGACATCACTGAGTTCAAGGACTCGGACGCTGAGATGGCGGTGCCGAGTTTGGAGGCGTTACTCCCTGCTAGGGTGTTACCTGGACCGGTGCTTAAAAAAGACATGCTCTCGGCATTTTTTCTCAATGCAAGGCTCAGGGAGAGCAAGGGTATTATGGTCAACACGTTCGTGGAGCTGGAATCCCATGCGTTGAGTTCTCTCTCTGATGGTAAAACTCCTCCTATCTACCCGGTGGGACCCGTCTTGAATCTAAAGGGTGGCAGCAACGGTGAGGAGGGGCCTGACGGAAGTAGCAAATACAAAGAGATCATGGACTGGCTTGATGATCAGCCCCATTCATCCGTAGTGTTCCTCTGCTTTGGGAGCATGGGAAGTTTCGATGCAGACCAAGTCAAAGAGATTGGAAGCGCACTTGAACACAGCGGACATCGCTTCTTGTGGTCCCTGCGCAAGCCTCCACCAAAGGGCAAGATGGAACCCCCGGGCGAATACTTGAATCCGCAAGAGGTGTTGCCCGAAGGGTTCCTGGACCGAACGGCTGGGATTGGAAAGGTAATTGGATGGGCCCCACAAGTGGCTATTCTGGCCCACCCAGCAGTCGGAGGATTCGTCTCGCACTGCGGGTGGAACTCCACGTTGGAAAGCTTGTGGTTTGGGGTCCCCGTTGCCACGTGGCCTATATATGCGGAGCAACAGTTCAACGCTTTTTTACTGGTGACCGAGTTGGGATTGGCGGCTGAAATTAAAATGGACTATAGTATGGATTTGACCGCAGGAAGCCAGGACTCTGTCAGCGCGGAGGAGATAGAGAGAGGGATAAGATGTGTGATGGAGCCTGATAGTGAGCTAAGGAAAAGAGTCAAAGAGATGAGTGATGGGAGCAGGAGAGCCGTGATGGACGGTGGCTCTTCCCACTGCTCGATCGGCCGTTGGATTCAAGATGTAATAGACAATATGCCGTGACACCATTTGATTATAAGGGAAGGGCGAACAAATGTTTGGAGCGGTTTGGTGCCCCATAAGTGTGTGTTGGTTTTATTTGAAATATCTTAATACTCATTTTAATTAATAATTACTGGCATACCTTCCTAAGATTGTGATTCAGAAGGATTGTTTTGCGCATCTCGCAATATTTCTTGGACTGCTATGAGTCCTTTTTGGTTTTTTTTTTTTTTTTCGTTCAGAAGGAAGATCATATATATATATATATATTTTTAAATTTTTATTTCAATACAAAATTTATAGATTATATACTCGGATAATTAATTTTTTGTTTTAAATTTTTTGAGTCTTTGACATGCAGGCAGAGCAGGTTCAGCTGGGCTAGCTTAAGCCATCTGATACGTTAAATGGATTAATTTATATTTCTAATCAAAAGGTTAGAAGGGGGACATGATATTCTTACTCTAATATGGGCCCAACCAGCAATTGGGCCAGAGATTGGCGGCAGACAATACTGTATTCTTATACTTCTGGGAAAAAAAAAAAAAAAAACACCAAAAATGAAAATCGCGGAGCTTGTATTCATCCCTGGGCCAGGTATGGGCCACGTCGTATCAATGGTGGTGATGGCGAAGCTGATCGCCGGCCGAGACGACCGACTCTCCGTAACAGTCCTCGTCATGAAGCTAGCCTCCGATTCCAACGTCCAATGCTACACCCAGAGACTCTCTGCCTCGTCCACCAATTCCAACCGTCTCCGATTCATCGAACTCCCCGGCGAGAAACCGGCCAGCTCAATCGCCGATCCAAGAGAAACCCTTGATTTCATTCGAAGCCAAAAATCCCATGTCAAGCAGTCCATCTCTATTCTCAGACAATCCAACTCAAACAACCTCGAATTTCCTCAACTCGCTGGTTTAGTTCTTGATGTGTTTTGTGCATGTTTGGTAGACGTGGCAGTTGATTTGGGCGTCCCTCCTTACCTTTACTTTACTTCAGCTGCAGCTTTTTCGGTTACTGTCTTCATATCCAGCACCTTCACGACGAAAAGGATGTGGACCCTACCGAATACAAGGGCTCTGATGTTGAATTTGCAATTCCAGGCCTCGTGAACCCTCTCCCTGCTAGAGTTTTTCCCACTTTTGTGCTTGGTAAGGACTCCCTTCCTCATTCCCTTGAGACTGCCAGAAATTGCAGAGAAAGCAAGGGTGTCGTGGTAGATACGTTCTTGGAGTTAGAATCCCACACGGTCAGTTCACTTTCCGATGGCAGAACTCCTCCCGTCTATGCTGTGGGGCCCATCGTGAATTTCGAGGGTGATGCATGTGGAGGGATCGAACATCGAGGATTGGCTTGATCATCGGCCACCGTCATCAGTTGTGTTTTTATGCTTTGGAAGCATGGGAACTTTTGGTGCGGATCAGGTGAGAGAGATTGCGTGTGCACTAGAGCACAGCGGGCATAGGTTCCTGTGGTCGCTACGGAAGCCCTCACCCGAGAGCGGAGCGGAACCACCGGACGATTACTCTGATCCCCAAGAAGTCCTAACCCGAGGATTTTTGGATCGAGCGGCAGATATTGGAAAAATAATCGGGTGGGCTCCGCAAGTAAGAATCTTGGCCCACCCAGCAATCGGAGGGTTCGCATCGCATTGCGGGTGGAATTCTATCCTAGAAAGTATATGGTTCGGTGTTCCGATTGCCACGTGGCCAATGTACGCAGAGCAACAGTTTAACGCTTTCTGTATGGTCACCGAGCTGGGACTAGCGGTCGAAATTAAAATGGATCATAGGATCGATCTGGTCCACGATAGTAATGCAAGGATGGTGAGTGCTCAAGAAGTAGAAGGAGCAATAACGTGCTTGATGGAGAACGATAGCGGGAAAAGGAAGAGAGTGAGAGAAATGAGTGCGAAGAGCCGTAGGGCCTTGATGAACGGTGGATCTTCTTATTCATCGTTGGACCGTCCGATTGGAGACGTTATGGACAATATGACCTGAACCAACTGCACTAGAACTTTCCCCTTTGTCCGTTTTTCACGTTTTTTCTTTTTTTTTTGTGCCCTTAATATCATCAAACGCTAATGCTTGTTTGTTAATAAAATGCTCTCCTGCTCTTTTCGTCCCAAGATATTGCAACGGATGCGTTTAAATTAGTAATTGTATCCAATACGTTAAGAGGGTTGTTGAACTCGGGGACATATGGGTCTACTCAACTCCTTTATAATCTTTCAAGCATTCCTCCTTTAGGTGTGATATTAATTTCACAACAGTGAGTATGTTTGCTAATTTACGGTTGACATGTTTATTAATTATGTGACCGGTCATTTCCACCTGTTTTTTCCTTGCCTTTACCGCGTACGTTTTCATATATGGGTAGAACTTAAAACTGAAAATTGAACCGTCAAAGAGAGAAAAAAATAAAAAATAAAAAAATAAATCGATCTATTGAAACTGAAGAGTTTAGAACACACTTTAATTGTGAGCAGTAAAGTTATATTAAACGGGAAGAAGTTCAATACTAGCAACATTGTTTCAATCTCTTGCTCTCCAATTCTCTTCCCTTTTCAACAATGGACGCAAATAATGATGTTGGAATCTTACGAGGAGGGAATCACCAGGTACTTGGATCTAAAATTTCAAAGTTCAATATTTGTTTTCCATCATTTAATGTAGCAAGGAATCCAAATAGGGTTGAACCAAGAATGATAATATTCAATGACACTAGTTATTTTATTTTATTTATTTATTTATATTAATTTTTTTTTTTTAACGAATGAAGAGAATAGAGTTGATGTTTATCCCTTTCCCGGGCATCGGCCACTTGGTATCAACGGCAGAGATTGCAAGGCTTATCGTCAATCGCGATGAGCGGCTCTCAGCCACGATCCTGATCATGAAGCTACCGTTCGACGACAAGCCGTTTACAAACTACACCAAATCCCTCGTCAACTCCTCCACTACCTCCAGTCGAATCCATTTCATTGACCTACCCCTCGAAGAGGCTGCGCTAGATGTGCGCGCCGAGGACATTGTTGGCACTTACATGGAGAACTACAAACCCCTTGTGAGGGGTGCCATTTCCAAGCTCATTGAATCGAAGTTAAGCCCCGAGGAAGACCCCGTGCGGCTCGGCGGGATCTTTGTTGATTTATTCTCTACCGCAATGATAGATGTGGCCAATGAATTTGGGGCGCCTAGCTACGTGTTCTTTACTTCGAGTGCAGCGTTTCTCAGTCTCTTGTTTTACTTGCAATCCTTGCGCGATGTGCAAGGCGTGGACGTCGCTGGGTTCAAGGATGACTTGGACAATGAGTTAGTCGTTCCGGGGATCGCGAACCCAGTTCCTGTCGGGGTTTTGCCTTCCGCGATACTCGCCAAAGATGGGGCTCCTAGGTTTCTCGACTTTGCAAGAAGGTACAGAGAAACGGAGGGTATTATTGTGAATACGTTTGCAGAGCTGGAATCTCACGCGATGGATATTCTTCTCAATGATTTGGGCCTTCCAGTGTACCCAATAGGGCCCATTCTGAATCTCAAGAGTGATGATGTGGGCTCAAGTGGACCCCACGACAAGATCCTGAAATGGCTTGATGGTCAACCTCCTTCGTCCGTGTTGTTCCTGTGCTTCGGGAGCATGGGAAGTTTCGGCGAGGAACAGGTGAAAGAGATTGCTCGTGCACTGGAGCGTAGTGGCCAGAGGTTCTTGTGGTCCCTGCGCAGGCCCCCGCCAAAGGACACGATATCGCTCCCGAGAGACTACGAGAATCCTCGAGAAATCTTGCCCGAAGGTTTCTTGGAAAGGACGGCCGAGATCGGAATGATCATTGGGTGGGCCCCACAAGTAGCCATCTTATCCCACCCAGCCATCGGAGGGTTCGTATCTCATTGCGGGTGGAATTCCCTGCTCGAAAGCATATGGTTTGGCGTGCCGATTGCCGCGTGGCCATTAGGAGGGGACCAACAGTTCAATGCCTTTGAGATGGCGATTGAGTTGGGGCTGGCCTTGGAGATTAAATTAAATGATGGGAAGGAAGATTTGAGTCACGGCGAACCTATAGTCAGAGCCGATGAGATAGAGAGAGGAATGAAGCCTCTGATGGAGCCCGAGAGTGACACAAGGGAAAGGGTTAAAAAGATGAGCGGCGAAAGCAAGCAGGCTTTGATTACCGGAGGGTCTTCATTCTCTCATTTGGGCCGTCTGATTGAAGATCTGATAAATAACTTACCATGAGGTGCTGCGTCGGATCCCAATCGGTATTTACGAAAATGGGTTCAAAAAATTTACACAATTCTCGATTCAATATGTCTGGATCCTGTACGGTGGATTACGAGGAAATTGGGCTCCTGTTAGTAGTACAGTCCAAGATTTACAAGAAAATAATCTCCAGCAACTCTCCAAAAGCTTTGTGCATAAATTCAAATCTCTACTGCATGCGCAACTGGTCAATCCAAAAATCATCCGGCCACGAGAGTTTACAAGGATGAGTTGCCCCCCAATTCCCATCATCGACATAAAGCCATAGCCTTGAAGATAATTAACCAATGGGTCGGTTTGACTGTTACTTGATGTAGAGTCTGCCTTTGCCTTTCCGATATATTTCAAACACTTTCTACGTGTATTAATGCCAATAGTACCTGGTAGTGGTCATTCATTCTTTTTTTTTTGGACCGAAGTAGTGGTTCTTCATTTATAAATCCTCTGTGCATATTTATATTACTTTTTGAATTTATATATGATAATCTTCATTCATCAAAGAAAAGAACAAAAAAAAAAGAAAAAAAGAAAAACGTAAAGCCATGGCGTTAACTCTAAATCCTCTAAGTCAATCGTCCATTTAGCATAACGGAGGAAACTCATTAGAAGCCAACAAACGTTTTTGGTTATGATTTACATGAGTCGCGATGCGTTGAGAGGGTGGTATTTTTCGGTGTACCACCCAAAAAACAAAAAAACAAAAAATGGGTAGAGAAATATTAAATATTAAAAGGGAAACATGAGAGACTCATTGTTCAAAAAATACATTTACCTCGTTAATTTCCCAACCCACTTCGCCAATTTAGCAAGCCAACGGAAAAAAAAAAAAAAAAAACAATCAACACGTTAGGCGTCTAAAATTGATATACCATTTGCACATCTTTCGCCGTGTTTGACCAGAAGCACAAAACGCCTATTACCGCAACTTGCACTTTCGGCATCCAACAAAATTACAGGTCGAATAAAGCACCCTGCTTTTTGAGGAAGACCACAAGAGTCTTTTTCAACGACCCCAAGAGAAAAAGGTATCCCACCTTTTTTTTTTTCCTTTCTTTTTTAATTTTCGGGAGAAGAAAAAAGTTGTCTTACCATGACGTATCATCCTACAGTTCATGCCGATATGCGTCGATGGAATGGAACTGAATAAAAATCAAGATTTTTTTATAGCATATTTGAAGTTACTTTTACGTTATATACTTGAGTGCAGTTTAACAATCATATTGATACGCACATTTTAATTTACTAAAACAAGATTTCAACTAATTAGGGGATATAAAAAATTAATTTTGGATTTTTATAAATCTTTACAATTAAATTCTAAATATTCTCATATTTTTATTTTTATTTTATATTTTTAAAAATTATTTTAAATTATTTTTATTATAAAAAGTAGTCAAAATTATTAAAAACTATATACTAATTACAAAAATTATTGATGAATTAATCACCTTTCATCTTAAAAAATAATTTAAAATAATTTTTAAAAATATAAAATTCATATGAAAATATAATTACGTAAATTTATAAAAATTTAGAGTTGATTTTTTGATATTTCTTTTGAATTATTGCTCTGGAGAGAGAACCAACTCGTAGCAAGCAAATGCAAGAGGTGCGACAAGCCAAATCTTATGCAGTTCTTATGGGAGTCCACAACAAGCTACGAGATCAAATTGGCTCGCAGAATCCGGTCTTTAAGGTTTGAAGACTCTTTTCGGTGTAAAAAGAAGAAAAACGAGAGTCTGGACAACTAATTTAACATCCACGACTTTAAGAGAATTAGGAATATACCGTAATTAAGCCAAAACGTGAATTCGTAATTTCGTAGCTTGATTTTCGTGACAACTACATAACGCCGTGTGGGCCAACTCGTAGCTCACCAATTTTGAAATCCGAACAATCGAGGAACGAGGGACAAATGTGATCGCCTTTCCCACGATGTTTAGATTTTCCAACACGAGTGCCCGATTGACATCGTTGTCTTAACAAAGCATTTTGTCTTTTATCGAGAAGAAAATAAAACGCCACAAAAAAAAAAAAAAAAGAAAAAGAAGAATTTTGTGCCCGTGGTCCCCATGTATGAAAAATGGCGAAACTAAATTGACCCCAGAAAACCTATTTTTCTTTTGTTGACCCGAAAATCGTACGCGCATTTCATTTTAAGCGGACGAAACGCAGGTTTCAAATATTTAACGACAGAATGCATGATCCGTGTTGGACTAACTAATAATCAAAAGCAAAGAAAAAAGCAGAAAATTTACCATTCGCCGTGCGATTAATTTCGACGTCTTTGTTAGTGTGGCGGGGCGAGGGAATTAAAAGTCGTGACATTAGAAAAATATTAGGGGACCGCTACACGGAAGCATAACTCTTTTTTTTTCGGTGCGGGATGCATTTTAAGCCAAATGCGTTTTTTGGTGTTTTGTCAATTCCATGAGAAGGAGGCGATTGTCTTTGCACGATAATAAACGCGAGGGAACCGCTGCATAAAAACAAAATTTTATGAATGTCGATAAATATACAATAATTTTATATTATATTAATAACATTGTATATAATATAAAAGAGATTTATTTTAATATTTATCATTTTATTATAAATTTGTTGTACGGCATTTAGAATGTTACACATATAATATAAAATTGTTTTACGTTATTGACATTTGCGTGAGGATTTGCCGGCGGCCAGAGTCAAGGAAAAAAAAAAAAAGAAAAGAAAACAGAGAGAGAGAGAATCAGAATCCACGCGTCTACGTGCGACACTGTCGAACTGTTTTCACCACCCGAGAGCCGTCCGGGATGTCGACATAGTGTCAAAATTAATTGGTCTTTTTACCCTTCTTAGACTGTTGGCTCAACGTGTGAACTCGCTGAATTTGCGGACCTGGGTCTAAATGACAACATTTTTTCGACACCGAACGGTCGCAGTAGAGCTTGCCGACTTTGTACGCTAATTAAGAGAGATTTTTCTCAATCAGACCAGCCGTAACCAGATTTACGCGATGCTCATGCCTTGGGACAATCGATTCAATGGAAATTTCTCCTAAAAAAAAATCTGAAGAATGGCATCCGAGTCTATCAAGATTACCAAATTAACCTTGATAAACTTTTCCCAAATGGGTTCAGTGAGCCGGGCGCCCTGCCAACTCGAAAAAGAATGGGAAATGAGCACCCTTTTGGTAATTTTCTTTTTCTCGTCGTCGTTGTTGTTACAATCCGGGAGCCGTTGGGGATGTCAACATAATGTCAAAATTAATTGGTCTTTCTACCCTTCTTACCCCGTTGGACTCATCGTGGGAACTCGCTGAATTTGCCGATCCGGGTTTAAATGACAACATTTTTTCGACACCAAGCAGTCCCAGTAACAATAAAGCTTGCCAACTTGCTGCGCATCAGCATCGCTGAGATGATGACCTCGTTATTTCCGCAAAACTTCAAAAACAGAATCAGTGCAACATCACGGGATTGCCTTTCACACGAAAAAAAAGGAAAAAACCTTAAAAGAGGCATCCAAGTCTGTCTAGATTACCAAATTAACCTTGATAATCTTTTCCCGAATGGACAAGATCAGTGTGCCGAGAGCCCTGCCAACTCGAAAAAGAATGGCACCCTTTTGGTAATTTACTTTTGAGGTCTAACAATATGCTTTGGGAATTTAAGGAGTTTGGTACACTCGTCTTCCATCACCTTGGAGCCACGATGCCTTCGCAACTGAATTCGAAGTCCGCCTTTAAGGCTGCTTAACCGTATCACCTTTGAAGAAAATCTCATATAAATGCAAGTCTCTGTTTCGCCCACCACTGCTCCCGTCTTCTCCAATATACCCTGTTTTTAGTTTTCACGATGAGTAGGTATAGCAATATCCGTTTCGCACTCTTCTGCGTCTTTCTAGTAGTATTCCCTGCACTTGTTCTAGGGGAGTGCACATGTGATACTGAAGAGGAGGACCACAACAAATCTGAAGCTCTCAAATACAAAATTGGTGCGATATGTTCGATCCTCGTTGCCGGAGCAATTGGGGTTCTTATACCAATTCTTGGAAAGGTTATTCCTGCCTTGAGTCCTGAAAACAGCGTATTTTTCTTAATCAAGGCCTTTGCAGCCGGTGTGATTTTGTCTACAGGGTTCGTCCATGTGCTACCAGATGCTTTTGATAAATTGACATCCCCGTGTCTCGATAAAAACCCATGGGGGAATTTTCCATTTGCTGGCTTCGGGGCAATGGTAGCCGCTATTGGGACGTTGATGGTAGATGCTTTCGCAACTTCTTACTTCAGCCAGCACCATTTTAACAAGGCACAACCGGAGGTCGGTGCAGATGAGGAGAAGATTGAACAGCAACATGAAGGTCATGTACATGTTCATACTCACGCAACACATGGCCATTCCCATGGTTCTGGTATGATGGGTGATTCATCTGATCAAATATTTCGGCAAAGAGTGGTTTCACAGGTGATTTCAACTTTGAGTCGCATAATTTGCCGATATAACCAGTAATTGAACACAACCGAGATAACATCCCCTTTCACTATTTCTATTTTATTTTGAATATTATAAGGATGGCAAATCGCATGATTGTTTTGCTCTTGTGGTCTGTATAAACTACTGCAAAATGTTTTCTTCCAGGGAAAAGGAAAAACCCTTGAACCAAAAAGTCAAAAGGGCAAAAAAAATAATGGTACCTTGTATTCAATTTTCATGTAATGCTACAGTATATGCACTTAGAAGCCTCATATACGCTTCTTGTGTTTATTGAAGGTTTTGGAGTTGGGTATTGTGGTGCACTCTGTAATAATAGGAATTTCGTTGGGTGCTTCTGAGAGTCCAAAGACAATAAGACCTTTGGTAGCTGCTCTAACCTTTCATCAGTTCTTTGAGGGCATGGGACTTGGTGGCTGCATTTCTCAGGTACATAATATCCATGGCATTTGAATGGTTGGCAGATTATTTTAGATTGCAATTTTGATGGTCAACCAACTCATTGTCAACAACTAGTTCTATTGTTGGTACAAGAGCGGAATTGAATGTTCTAAATTTCTTGCTTTTAGCTTAGAAAAAGGGGATTTCTTTTTCTAGCAGATAGGGATTTGGGAAGCCTGGGCGTATATCTGGACTGACCACAAAGGTCCAGTTATGCCTCTTCATTTCCATGCAATCCCAGAGTGTCTTGTTTATCCCCGTACTTAAGAGATAAGCAAAACAAGCGATCATGTATGTCCTCCAATATTTGCAGGCGAGATTCAAGTCTAGAGCTGTGGCAATAATGTCACTTTTCTTCTCCCTAACAACTCCGGTTGGGATTGCAATTGGTATTGGAATATCCAGTGTATACGATGAGAACAGCTCCGCTGCCCTCATTGTTGAAGGGATTTTCAATTCAGTGTCAGCAGGGATCCTAATATATATGGCGCTAGTGGATCTTTTGGCAGCTGACTTCATGAATCCTAAGGTGCAGTCTAATGGGCAGCTTCAATTTGGGGTTAACGTATTTCTTCTCTTCGGAGCAGGATGTATGTCTCTCCTTGCGAAATGGGCCTGAAAACAATAGCATTTCCCTTTTTCTCTTCTTTTGGTTCGTAATGATTGTAGTTATTTTTGCTTCCATACTAGTGATTTTACCAAATGGGTTGTACGTCTCTCCTTGCCAAGTGGGCATTTTTGCCTCAATGTTTACAATGTTTTAAGGTCGGATATGTACAAGCAAAAGTAAACATCACTAGTTTAACAACTTTGTCTTCAATCCGAAATACATATACTCTACTCAAATATTCACTTTTCATTCAATTATTTTTAAAGTCGCCGCAATAAATTATCTCATCTCTGTGACACTTATTTTTCAGATTTTTTAGTAATCCGCCACTCATTACTGTGCTCTTTCCCTAGCCTAATTGGTATCTCCTAGAGTTGATTTCGATCAATCCATTCCATCACTTGAATTCCACCCCAATTTCCACGAGATCAAACTGGTTAGAGTTGCATTCCAAAAATTTCGATGGGTCACTGCGGTTGGGTCTATGCAGTCCTCACACATCGAATCAGCTACATTATTTTCCTGTAACATCAATGAATTAGATCATTCGAGCACCTATCCGAAGAAAGTGGGCAATGCACTAATCGGTAAAAAGGCTATGCACATACAACAGAATGACCTCCTAATTATATGTAGGCCTGATAATTTTGTAGGGCTGGTTTTGGACCGGCCCATGGCTTCCTCTTGGGCCTCGTACGTATTTCTATCCTACCCATATCACCAACACGAGCATTCAGCGGCGTCGTGCCATCGTGCCCGAGAATGATCGATGTCTCTTCGACCCCTCAACCTCGCTCCCGACTTGACAGTGCCAAGGCTTTGCTTGGGTTTGTTGCTTCTATCACCTTTTCCCTTCTTTTTCTCCATTTTTCCAAATATTCAGTTTATTTGTGCACCATTATTTCAAAGGTTTTGAAAATAATTTGGAGGTGTTTGTTATTTAACAAAAAAAAAAAAAAAAAAAACCCCGTCAGGAACGATGACATTCGGCGAGCAAAACTCGTTGGCTCAGTCTTTTTGGCCCTCTCGGCCAAGCCTTCCATGCCCGAATCAACTTCTTTGAATCTGCTGAAATGTACTTTCTTTCTTCCCCCCTCCTCCTCCTCCCTTGCTTCTTTCTTTGTTTTGTTTTTTTTTTTTTTTTTTATTTTTTTTTTTTTCTGTTCTTCTTGGTTTTCTGTGATAGTTGAGTGCTTATTTTGTATTTGCCGGAATTCTGGAAGGTATCCGGTGCCACAGCGGGCCGAGACTCGGGGAAGGAGCGAGGAGTACTTGGGCCGTGATTTTACCCTTTCGTTTTGGACTCATCAATTGCTCACTAATTCTGGATTCTCCGACTGTACAATTTTCTCCTGATAAAGGGAATTCTGTAAAAACGACAAGCCACACAGACATTGTCGATAAAGTGAGAGAAGAACAAACTTTGCCAACTTATAAGTGTAGCTCTTAAAGGTATCTAGGCAATACCTTTGAGCGGTCAGTTCCATATAACATTACGCGGAACAGGAGAGCGTCAATTTTATGTAAGATGCATATATTATATGTCATTCTGGGAGATAGTGTTAGACTTTTTTTAAATTTTTTTTTATGAAAATTTATATTTTTATAAGATAGGATCTTTTTTTTACGTGAATACTAAGACACAAACTGTAATAAAAATTGACGTACCATTTTTCATGATATCGAGATTTTGTTGCAGAAATAAGAATTGTCTTCCGATTTGTTCCTGAAAGTTCTTTCACCTTTTGGCTTTTCTCCTACTCTTCCCTTTACTGCCTTTCGTTTTCTCTGATGGTGGAGAGAAGGAAAAGATCCGTACTGACAAAACGTTACCCTCTTTTCTGAGAGAGTTGTTCTTAATTAGGGAACTACCCCTCCTTTTGGATAGCAGTTATCCTTCCTGTAACAGTTATCTTTTTCTGTAATAGTCATCGTTGAATAGGGAGAGTAGAGGAATTTTAAACCCAATGACCCAAATTACCATCATGTCCAACCGACCATCATATTAGACCTTTTATATTGGGTTATACTTTAAACAACATGAGCCACTCATGTTAATTAATTTAACAATCTCCCACTTGGCCCATGTTATGACTTGATGAATCAATAACAAATAAGTGTGCACAATTCTTAAAGATAATCAAACCATAATACTTGATTCGATTAAAATGATTGGATCATGACGGTCACATATCTTTTACCGACATGATTCCTTCCATGTATCACATAATCATCATAATTCATAATAGTCCAACCGAGGAACATTGAAATTTTAATTGTCATTTCCAAATATGTTATTAGTTATCTCACAAACCATAACTGTATACAACTAAATGGAGATAATAGAGCGCAAGCAAAACCATAGCTTTAATTGAATTCATAAGTGTCACAATGATATGAGCAGTACAAGACATTGACTTTCAAGAGAATGTGGACCTGTCCAAAATGCCCATCCGTTCAACATGTCTAGTAAATGTTTTTGGTGGCAAACCTTTAGTTAATGGATCCGCTATCATCAATTCAGTACCAATATGCTCAATAGACACTTTTTGGTTTTGCACTTTTTCCTTAACAGATAGGTATTTCAAATCCATATGTTTCGCACCTTTAGAATACCTATCATTCTTAGAGAAGAAAACAACTGCAGAATTATCACAATAAATTCTTAACGGCCTTTCTATATTGTCGACTAAATCAAGCCTTAAGACAAAATTCTGCAACCATAATGCATGAACAGTAGCCTCAAAGCATGCTATAAATTCAGCTTCCATAGTGGAAGTAGCAATGACAGATTGCTTCCCACTTTTCCATGAAACTGCTCCTCTAGCC
>CM034049.1:9801904-10073432 GCA_019804595.1 Bruguiera parviflora
TCAACTTCTTTGACTCTGCTGAAACGTACTTTCTTTCTTCCCTCCTCCTCCTCCCTTGCTTCTTTCTTGGTTTTTTTTTTTTGTTTTACTTTTTTTTTTTTCTGTTCTTCTTGGTTTTCTGTGATAGTTGAGTGCTTATTTTGTATTTGCCGGAATTCTGGAAGGTATCCGGTGCCACAGCGGGCCGAGACTCGGGGAAGGAGCGAGGAGTACTTGGGCCGTGATTTTACCCTTTCGTTTTGGACTCATCAATTGCTCACTAATTCTGGATTCTCCGACTGTACAATTTTCTCCTGATAAAGGGAATTCTGTAAAAACGACAAGCCACACAGACATTGTCGATAAAGTGAGAGAAGAACAAACTTTGCCAACTTATAAGTGTAGCTCTTAAAGGTATCTAGGCAATACCTTTGAGCGGTGAGTACCATATAACATTACGCGGAACAGGAGAGCGTCAATTTTGTGTAAGATGCATATGTTATATGCCATTCTGGGAGATAGATAGTGTTAGCTTGGTCCTTGGCAAGGCTCCCACTCTAGCTGGCAGGGATGTCTGTGGGTGCCACTGCCAAGGCCTTGTTGGTCACGACAGTGGGGGGGGGGCTCTGTGTCTGAACGTTTTAGCCCAATTCATTTAAGTGATGCCTCCGAAAAGAGAGAGAAAAATGGCTCAGAGTTCGCAGACTGGTTGACTGTACCGGACGACTAGTCACTGTTATGAGCCGGGTGATTTATAGATTTGCGTGGAATCCAACAGTCTAGATCTGCCGCCCAATTGTGGGCATCAAAATATGAGTTTGACATTACAGACATATAAAAGGTACCTTGTTTACAAAGTGATGGGCGTAAAAACTAACAATATGGTTCAAACTACATTAATTAATTAAATAATTGTCATGGTGGCAATATCACTACTCTAGAAAAAGCTTTCATCTGCTGACGAAGATAATTTTGCTGGATCGAATATTCCGTATTCTAACAAAAGTTGTTTCAATTCAATATAAAAAAAACATCGAACTTATTTATCTGAATCTCTCGGAGAGATTAATTTTTGTGCATGTTGCAACATCAATTGTCGATGAAAGAACGGTCATTGTAACCTGAGGCAATTAACAAGAACCGTTAAAGTGTTTTTCTTATATGTTCATGACTAGGGACATCTCTCCCGCTAACATTTTTAGTCTCAATAGCAACTTTTTTTTTTTTTTTCCGGAACAAAAAATTTTATTTCGATTAATGCACTCATGGTAGGCCCAAACCCAAGTCTGGATGCCAGTTTATAAAAGAGAAGGCCCAGATTTAAAATAGGGCATATTAGCGATCAATGAAGCCCGACTGGGAACGCCCCACAGCGGCGCGGTCCGGGTCGACACAGCCTCCCTCTCGAAAGTCACCCAAAATAAAAGAGCTGTACTTACTGGGATCAACGATCACGAACATGGCAATCCCCCCAAAGTCACAGGTCCCACCAACAGCCTCGGCATCGTGCCGGTAACTGTTGAAGGAGTAGGAAGCACGTGCAAGTAAGGTGTTGGGTTGGAAGCAGAGCCCATTGGGCTGAATTGACTTGCAATCTGCACCTGACCCACGGGTGGGCTTTGCGCCGCACCAGACGGCATATTGTGGCTTCCTGTGTGGGGATGGGGGCACCGGCAGTGGCGGTGGGCGAACTGTTGGTGGCTGATGGAATGGAGGACTGGGGACATGCTTAAGGAGGCTAGGCCCATGACAAGGTGGTGGTGTAGACTCGTGTTAGGGGGGATAATTGCACAGTGTATCTTGCGTCTGCATTCAAAAGAAATTTCAGGATTCAAGGAAATGCCAATATGCTGGTACATAGACAAAAAAAAAACCATGAAACCATGGCCACAAAACAGTGAAACTAATCATCCATGAATGGCGGTGATGATTGGAGACCGCCTGCCTAATTTACATCCAAAACAAGAACTGAAACAAGCACGCTGCCATTGAGAACGAAGAATGTCGTGAAAACCAATAATACGTATAGCTTTGTATCTAATCTTGTCCCCATGGCATGGAAGCGTGGCTCTCATCGAATTCTCAAGACAAGAAAATTCCTAGTTGTAAATTTCTGCTCTACCCGGTGCCCGGGCAATCAAATGGTGAATAGATATATAATTTAAGCCGTTCAAATAGCGCAACTCTGGGAAATGGAGAGACAACAATGGAGCTGAAGTGGAGGGCCATAGAGTGGGACTATGAACGTAGAGAAACTAATTAAAAATGATCCCTTTGCAAGTCCAAATTGCGAGAGTGTCAATACCTGCCCCTGTTTCTACAGGGCACAGGATGACAAACAATAGATAGAGAGGGCTTAGAAGCTTGTCCGTGGGGCATTGCCGAGAATATATGCTTGCTTGGCAGGAGAGAGAATCAGAAAAATCAAACAGATGAAGTTTACTGCACTTTTGTAATTTGCTTGATTTCTACCCAAAGATCTTTTCTGCTCTTTGTTCGCGTATTTGTTCTCTTTTTTGTGGGTTCACAGAACTAATTAAAAGTATTGTTCTTGATTAATTATTTTTTAAATAATATTAAAATAATTAATTATGAGGGCGTTCTAATCGAGTCATTTAATGAAAATATGACTGATTATGTGGACTTAAATCATTATTCAAAGCAAGCATTAGGATTTATGAAGAAATTAAAAAAAAAAGAAAAAAAAATAATTTGCATCAAGTGTGAACACTTCCTAAATCGAAGGATTATACGATACGCTTTTTACATTTTTGTTTTTTTAAAAAAAAAATCGGTTCGGTTATACGATACATTGGTTACATTTAAAAAAAAAAAAAAACGGAAAGGACAAAAGCGGCAATGTACAACGGTCACTTCTTGTGTCTAGTTTGAAAACCTTCTTCATTTCCGTCGCGCTGTAAATCAAGAAAGCAAATTACAAAACTTGTCGTAGCTTTCAAGCAAGCGACGGTCAGATAGCGATTTGATGCCGACAAACATGGAAATAGAAGAAGAGGAAGAGAAAGAGAACAACGTTGTTGTTCGATCTTGTAAAGTGGTGGAATATTTAGAGCCGATAACGTCAAAGGAACTTCTCTACAGGTTTCCAGACAACTCTGCTCTCGACTTCAACCATGCACGGAGCTCACTATGGTCGCCTCGAGTTCACAGTCCCATGGATTTGGATATGGTGACGCCACGAAAGCTCAATTTTGGGTTTGGATTAGAATCATTGGGAAGCAACAACAGGCTCCCAGAAAGTCACCCCGAGATTCAAGAAAAAGGTCAAAACTTCCATTGCGAATTGGTTGAAGCTCAACCTGGATGTCAATGTCCTGAAGATGCAGCATCATTAGAAGAACAAAGTTAGTCCCTACGAGTTCTCTCCAACTCCAGTTATGGGTTCTTGTGCTCCCATCACTTCCGAGGTAATTTTTCTTCTCCGCCACGTTGGGTTTCAAATACTGTTCTCTGTCCCTACCCAAGCAAGTACAGTTTTAGACCATTTATTGTGCATCCTTGTTTTCTACAGTGGAACTGAACACTTAAATTTGCAATTGATCATAAATAGACAAACCTGTTTTGATTCTGTTTTTTTTTTAATCTGGCTGAGTGAATCATAAAATGTACAGGGTTGGAACAAGGTGCTGAAGGCAGCGTCGAAACATTTCATGAAGAAGAAAAGGAATGAACCTCCGCCGCATGTGAAGCTATCCAATTATCTGAGAGAATGGTAAACAATTGACGAACCATTTGTTGTTGTTAGTTGCTTCTCTAAAATGGACGAACGCATACCTTTTGAGGGCGTTTTCATTCTCAGCTATGTCCTCTGCAAGCTTCGATTGTTATTTCTTACATCGAAAAGAAATAAAATAATTTATTTTCAGATTCCAAAGGCTCACACTTAACGTCCATATCAAACAATTAAGCAAACGGGTCGGTATCTTCTGGTGCGATGTACCAATTTTGTCTTTACCAATTGGTAACCCCAGTCTAGTCGCCCCTATCCCAATCCAATCACTACAAAAATCATCAGGCTCAAGTCCATATTCCAGCCCAAATTGCTCTTCCAGCCGAAACAGAACTAACCCAAAGCATATGCGTATTGCACAGGATCGGATAAAGAAGAGACATTCTTGTGGGGAAAAACGAAAAAACACAAAAGCAGAAAATTTACCAATTACTGTGTGATCAATTTTGACATCTTTGTTAGTGGCGGGGCGAGTGAATTAAAAGTCATGACATTATAAAAATATAAGGGAACCGCTACATAGAAGCAAAAAAATTTTTTGGTGCACGATGCATTTTTGTTAGTGGACTTTTTTGATCTACGGAGAGTTTTGTCAATTCCATGCGAAGGATGCGGTTGGCTTTGCATAATAATAAACATGAGGGAACCGCTAAATATAAACAAAATTTTATGAATATAGATAAATATAAAATAATTTTATATTATATTAATAATATTGTATATAATATAAAAGAGATTTATTTTAATATTTATCATTTTATTATAAATTTGTTGTATGGCATTTAAAATGTTAAACATATAATATAAAATTGTTTTACAATTATTTATGTTCTTGAGATTTGTGTAGGGAACAGTCAAGCATATGTGGGAAAAATCCACACGTCTACGTGCGACACTGTCGAACTGTTGTTGCTGTTTTTACCACCCGATAGCTGTCCGGGATGTTGACATGGTGTCAAAATTAATTGGTCTTTCTACCCTTCTCAGCCTGTTAGACTCGTCGTGTGAACTCGCTGAATTTGCCGATCTGGGTTTAAATGACAACATTTTTTTCGACGCCAAGCAGTCTCAGTGACAGTAAAGCTTTCTACGCTTCAGCCAATGAGATGATGACCTCATCATTTCCACAAATCTTCAAAAACAGAATCAGTGCAATATCGCGGGATTGGCTTTCACGCGAAAAAAAGAAAAAAATCTTAAAAATGGCATCCAAGTCTATCTAGATTACAAAATTAACCTTGATAATGTTTTCCCAAATAGACTGAGCCGAGAGCCCTGCCAACTCGAAAAAGAATGGCACCCTTTTGGTAATTTACTTTTGAGGTCTAACAATATGCTTTGGGAATTTAAGGAGTTTGGTACACTCGTCTTCCATCGCCATGGGGCCACGATGCCTTCATAACTAAATTCGAAGTCCGCCTTTAAGGCTGTTGAACCATCTCACCTTTGAAAATGCCAGTCTGTTTCGCTCTTCACTTCTCCCGTCTTCTTCAATATACCCTGTTTTTAGTTTTCATGATGAGTAGGTATAGCAATATTCGTTTCACATTCTTCTGCGTCTTTCTAGTAGTATTCCCTGCACTTGTTCTAGGGGAGTGCACATGTGATACTGAAGATGAGGACCGCAACAAATCTGGAGCTCTCAAATACAAAATTGGGGCGATATGTTCGATCCTCGTTACAGGAGCAATTGGGGTTTTTATACCAATTCTTGGAAAGGTTATTCCTGCTTTGAGTCCTGAAAACGGCGTATTTTTCTTAATCAAGGCCTTTGCAGCCGGTGTGATTTTGTCTACAGGGTTCGTCCATGTGCTTCCAGATGCTTTTGATAACTTGACATCCTCGTGCCTCAATAAAAATCCATGGGGGAATTTTCCATTTGCTGGTTTCGGGGCAATGGTAGCCGCTATGGGGACGTTGATGGTAGATGCTTTCGCAACTTCTTACTTCAGCCAGCACCATTTTAACAAGGCACAACCGGAGGTCGGTGCAGACGAGGAGAAGATTGAACAGCAACATGAAGGTCATGTACGTGTTCATACTCAGGCAACACATGGCAATTCCCATGGTTCTGGTATGATTGGCGATTCATCTGATCAAAGATTTCGGTAAAGAGTGATTTCACAGGTGATGAGTCCCATAATTTGCTGATATAACCGGTTATTGAACATGACCGAGATAACCAGATCATGATCGCCTTTCACTATTTCTATTTTATTTTGAATATTAATATATAAATATGTTTAACAGTTTGTCGATTTTTTTGGTTTAGTGATAATAATTTAAATCGAGTCTGCTTATCACTACAAAAATAAAAATAAACATCATGCTTACTTATTTTCAGAACTATATTAATATATTCAATATTTTGAATTGAGTAAATAGATCATTCTTTGCATCTCTTATTGAGTATACATGCCTGCTCTTCCTCAAATAAGAGGAGAAAATTGGGCAGCCTTAGGCGTATATCTGGGCTGACCACAAAGGTCTAGTTATGCCTTTTCATTTAGATGGAATCCCAGAGTGTCTTGTTTTATCACATACTTAAGAGATAAGCAAAACAAGTGATCATGTATGCCCTCCAATATTTGCAGGATGAACTGAAAAGAGATGGCTTGTTTTGCTTATCTCTTAAGTACGAAGACAGATAAGACATTATGGGATTGCATGAAAATGAAGAGGGATAACTGAACCTTTGTGGTCAGCCTAGATATACGCCCTAGGCTTCCTAATTCCCTGATTTTATTGGAGGAATAGCAGACACGCATGCTCAATAGGGGATGCAAAGAAGGATCTATGTATGTCAATTCAAAATATTGAACATATTAAGATAGTTTTGAAATAAAGTAAGCACAATACTTATTCTGATTCTTGCAGTGATAAGCAGACTCTACTCAACTTATTATCGCTAAAATAGAAGAGTTAATAATTATATTTATACAAATTGTCAACTGTGTTTGAATATTCATATTTGTCAAAAAAAAAAAAAAACTTATTTTCCTACGCTAAAAGCAAAAAGTTTAGAACATTCAATCCTATCCTACCTTATCTTGTATCAGCAATAAGTCTAGTTGTTGATAACAAATTGGACGACCATAAAAATTGTAATTTAAAATAATTTACCAACCATTCAAATGCCATGGATATTATGTACCTAAGAAATGCATCCACTTTGAACTCTTAGAAGCACTCAACAAAATTCCCATTATTATAATAGAGCGAACGGTTATACTCAACTCCAAAACCTCTAATAAACATAAATTAGACTTCTAATTGGCATTACATGAACATGGAATGCAATATAAGGTATTATTATTATTTTTCTTTTGTCCTTTTTAGTTCAAGGGTTTTTCCTTTTTCTCTGGAAGAAAATATTTTGCAGTAATTTATATAGACCACAAGAGCAAAAGAATCATATCATTTGCCACGATTATAACATTCAAAATAAAATTGAGATAGTAAAAGGCAATGAAAAATAAGGGTCACAGCGATTTTTTCAGATTTTGGCGGGTGAATTTTCAGATTTTTTAGTAACCCGCCACTCATTACTGTACACTTTCCCTAGCCTAATCGGTATCTCGTAGAGTTGATTTGAATTAATCCATTCAATCACATGTATTCCACCCCAATTTCCACGAGATCAAACCGGTCAGAGTTGCATTCCAAAAATTTCAATCGATCACTGCGGTTGGGTCTCTGCAGTCCTAAAGGAAAGATTTTTAGACATCGAATCAGCTACATTATTCTCCTCTAACATCAATGAATTTGATCGTTCGAGCACCTCTCCGAAGAAAACGGGCAATGCACTAATTGGTAAGAAAACGGGCTACGCACATACAACAGAACGCCCCCCTGGTTAAACGTAGGCCTGATAATTTTTTAGGGCTGGTCCCATGGCCTTCTCTCGGGCCTCGTACGTGCGTCCATCCTACCCATATCACCAACACAAGGGCATCCAGCGGCGTCGTGCCATCGTTCCAGAGAAGGATCGATGTCTGTTTCGCTCTTCAGCCTCGCTCCTGACTTGACGGTGTCAAGGCTTTGCTTGGGTCTGTTGCTTCTATCTCCTTTTCACTTCTTTTTCTACTTTTTTCAAAATATTCAGTTTATTTGTGCACCATTATTTCAAAGGTTTTTAAAATAATTGGAATGCGTTTGTTATTATTATTTTATTTAAAAAAAAAAAAAAAAACCCATCAGGAACGATGACATTTGGCGAGCAAAACTCGTTGGCTCAGTCTTTTGGCCTTCTCGACCAAGCCTTCCATGCCGGAATCAACTTCTTTGACTCTGCTGAAATGTACTTTCTGTCTTCCCTCCTCCTCCTCCTCCCTCGCTTTTTTTTTTTTTTTAATTTTTATGGGTTTACTTTTTTTCTATTCTTGTCGGTTTTCTGTGATAGTTGTGTGCTTATTTTGTATTTGCCGGAATTCTGGAAGGTATCCTGTGCCTCAGCGGGCCGAGACTCAGGGAAGGAGCGAGGAGTACTTTGGTCGTTGGGTTAGAGAAAGGAAGGTCCCGCGGGACCGCGTTGTGTTGGCGACCAAGGTGTGTCAGATGGGTAGACGATGTGGCTTGTTATGTTTCAACCTATTTCATTCTCCATTGTCTATGATCATAAAGGAAATAATCTTCCTTGTGCCGTACCATTTCATCACTTGTTGATGTAAATACAATTTGTTCTTTGTTGCTAGGTGGCTGGACCTTCTGGGCAAATGACCTGGATTCGAGGCGGGCCAGAGTGCTTGGATGCCAGGAATATTACCGAGGCCATTGACAGTAGGTTGGTTGGTTCACATTGCCCTTCTAGCTCTATTATTTGGACCAGAAGCTAAGTGTCTTTCTTGTTCTCTTGTGATAGATTTGTTGTCAGAAATATTTAGCCTATTTTCTGTTTACTTTTCTTGTTGAATTGGGATTTCATGGCTCATAGCACACTTTGTCTTTACAACTTGGCATTGTCGCAGCATTGGGATTTTTGTGTGTTTTGACTCTGATAAAAACATTTACATATCTGCTAGAGTTATTTACTGGAACACGCAATCTCCCATATTACCAAAATTCACAACCTTTGAATGAATCACTCATGTTAAATGCTCATTCAAAACTCTGGGAAAATTCAGCTATGTGGATTTAATTTTATCTTGGTCATTATGTTTTGCTCAAATAACTCGTTTACCCTATTGATGCAGCTTAAGACGATTGCAGATGGACTACATTGATCTCTATCAAATTCATTGGCCCGATCGGTTTGTATGTTGATCTTGCTCTTTTTCATTATCCTCATTTTTGTTTGTGTGTGTACATGTTTGTGCTTATAACAACACCGCCAACAAAGTTTTAATCTGAATTTTCTCGTTATTCCGTTCTATCAAGAACTAAATTTGGGGTGAAATTTAATTGTTCTAAGTCCTTCTTGACCAAAGATTCTCAAGTCAACCCATGTAGTCTCCCTCTCCTTTTTACCCCTTTGGAGGAAATATGTTATTTAAAATTATTTATTGTTGCTTTTATAGCTATGTCCCTATGTTTGGAGAAATTGAGTATGATCCCACCCAACAGTTCTGTTCAGTTAGTATGGAGGAACAGCTTGATTCTCTTTATAGAGCTGTTGATGCTGGCAAGGTGAGTTATTATTTTTTTGGGCTTAGAGAATCTGTGACTAAAGTGATAGTTGGTAACCAAATGTTTGGTTGTAGATCAGATACATTGGACTTAGTAATGAAACACCTTATGGCATCATGAAGTTCCTTCAGATTGCTAAAAGCTCTGCCTACTACCCAAAGATAATATCTGTGCAGGTTGTACCAGCTTTAACTCCTAACGTCTGTCATGTTCTTGTTCTTGCTCTCTCTAATGCTTAACTTTCATACTGAGGCTAATGTGCAATCCATTGTCTCAATAATAGAACTCTTACAACTTGCTCTGCCGAACTTTTGATTCTGGATTAGCTGAGTGCTGTCACAATGAGGGGTATGTTGTCTTCTTCAATAAACACTAAAATTAGTGTTAAATATGATTTCATTGTGTGTGGAAATGTCTTAGAAGTTTCATTTATTGTGGTTTTCTTTTGCCTGCATTCTACAAATGCACAAGTAGTCGGTAAATTATTTTGTTGTGACTGCTATTGAACAAGGAAATCTAGGCCTTTGGGATGTAGAGAAACTAAAAGAAAAGTTTTATTTTGTTATTCTGTCAGTTGTCATGACTTCAATTCTTGCCATATCGTGGTATGTGCTTCGCCACCTTTGTTTAGTTTGCATATGTATATTGTGAATTTGTTAGAATGGAAGACCCTGTTTTCTCATTTTGGAATATGGTTTTTCCTGGATTTCACCTTATCATAATTTTGGTGTTCCATTATTGAACTTCTGTAGGATTAGCTTATTGGCCTACAGCCCTCTGGGTATGGGCATTCTTTCTGGGAAATACTTTCGACATGACAGGGGTCCAGTGGATGCCCGGTTAAATCTTTTCAAAGGTTGATCACTGGATTTTCCTTCACCATTTACCTGTGAAAGTGTCTCTCCGAATATAATTTACTGCTGCTTGTCATTTTTGGGAGAGGGTTAGATTTGGAAGCCTTGTGCATTGGGAACTCTCTTTTTGCTCATCATTGTTATGTAGACTATTCTTTTGTTCTTGCAGGAAGGTATTCAGAAGGAGAAACAAGATACAATCTGGGTAACAATGCCATACAAGCAGCTACTATGGTACACATATTCTTTGACATTTTGAAACTTAAAACTGTATTCTCTGATGGGCTCATGAAATGATGTTAGAATAAGGACCAAAATAAGTTATCCTGAGATTAAACTATTTGAACACTTCAATGTTTTTAACAGATGACAATATTTCTGTCAGGGAAGGCCTTTAAGCTTTATCATATGACTTGCATCTTTGTAAACTGCTTGCGTGCTATATATGTACATATCACTCCTCCTTGTGACTTTGCAGGAGTACCTTGTTATTGCAAAGAAATATGGTGTTCATCCCGTATCTCTTGCAATTGGTATGATCTCACTTTTTCTCTGTCTCTGCCTATATTTTTGCTAGTTTGTGAGAGAGCTACATGAGGTTGGATGTTATATTAGTTCTGTGTTGTACTTTTCATCTCAAAATTGCTCATCATATCCTATGCACTTGGGTCTGTTGCAATGGGTTCCAAGAAGAATATTTTATTTCTACCTAGAGATAAATTAAGATATTTTTTGCTTGCACTATGGCTTCAAATTTTCTTTTTCAAGTTGTGCTCTCTTGGTAATTTAAACGATCCAGAAATGGCAAGCTTACTTTAGGATGCTACTAAGAAATGTTGCTTGTTTTGGATAGAATCTATACATTTGAGTGCTTGAAAGTGAAGATCCTTTGTAACCCTTTGCTATTGGCTGTGGTCCCTCTTCCTTTCCACTTTATTTTTCTTCCTTAATGCCATTTTTGTTCATTCTTGTTGGTGCTTTAAATGCAGCCTTTGTTTTGCGACACCCACTTGTTGCAAGTGCTGTATTTGGAGCTACCAAATCGTGGCAGCTCCAGGAGGTTCTTGATGCAAGCAAAGTTTATCTTACACCTGAACTTATTATGGAGATCAACAAGATTCATTTTAGGTTTCCTAATCCTTGCCCCTGATAGACATTTGTCCCTGTCAGCTAGTATCATCCATACTTTATAAATACTGATAAACTGGGTTAGTTTGCCACTTTCTTATTGGCTGTTAAAGCCGTTAGGTAGCTGAGGTACATGTATTGCATGAAAGACCAAATCAATTGAAATACACAACTTTTTATGGGTCCACTCTGAAATGTAAATTATGATTTCGTAGTAGTCTTTAGAATAAGTTTCCTTTTCAGTAGTTTCCCGATCATTATGTCTCCTTACTGGTGCAAAGGGTAGTTAGCAAATTCTTCTCTGATGTCTTGGCAGATACAGCTATATTGGCCCTTATATTGTTCTTTTTTGCAAGAATGTAAAAAGGGAATTTCAGAATCCTACTGGGACTGGTTGTTGCAACGTCAGGGAAAAGCACCAACCTAGATGGAATATGGCAGACCTGCAGTGGTGTGGAATCAATAGTCTGACGAAACCCATACCTTACTTTTCCTTTTAATTTTACTAGGAGATTAAAAATTTGAAGCACAAAACCCTGCAAAACCAAAACTCTAGCGAGCCCATCAAGAAAAATATGGTCCATTTTCTTTCCGAAAAATTCTTGGAACAAAACATCGAATTTCCACCCGGGAGCAGGTTAATCTTGGAAATTAACCTTATCTAAGCCTAAGATCTGTTTCTTCCCGAAAGGCAAATCATCATCAGATCACGATGACAAGCGGATTGGCATCAAGAAGGCAAGTAGTTTGGGTAAAGAAATTAGCGGAAATCGCATGGCACGGCATTGCACCTGCATAGCCCCAAGAATGGCCCTCAAGGAATCCTCAACGCTGGGTCGTTAGACGGGACTTTGTGCTTGGAAAAAGTTACCACTTTTCTTTCTTGAAATTATTTGGCCATTGAAATGACCGGCGGAGATTGAAAAATAAAGGATTGAGATGGAAAATTTTCACACGATTAATCAAACATAGAAGAAAAATTTTCTGGGACATAAAATTCCGAAACTGAACGGAAAAACACAATTATCGGCGAAGAGTACTTAAACGCCCATGCGAAATGACTCTAGAAGAGAACTAGGATTCGCTTCCCAGAATGCTTGGTCTAATTAAAGATCAATACGTCCTTAATTCCCTATGTATAAAGCAATCAAAATTCATAGAGCTTCCAATTTATAATAGGCAAACCCTGCACCGTTCAAAATAGTAATTTAATTGGTGATTTGATATAATTAAATTTAAATTCTCTCGGTAAAGTTTTTCATAAAAAAAAATAATCAGAATTTATATCAAAGAGCAAACTGAAAAATTTAGAATTTATATTAAAAAAAGAGTATTGAGTTATAAATTTATTAATATTAAAATTAAATATGAAAGAGTGATTTTATACTGGTTAATACTGATATCGAGCGAAAAAACACTTATTTGACGTAAGATCTTTTTTTTTTAGCACTAATTAATATAAAGGCGAAGTGTTTTTCTTTTTTTCTTGAAAAAACAAAACCCCTACGCTCGTATCGAATACGCTTCCCAAAGGTGGTCCAACCGACCAGGCTATATGGATCTCAAGTACGACTTGTGGATCTGACCAACATCGTTCACTGTCGCCTCTGAAGACACACAAACCGATAAAAACTTTATACTAGGAGTAGCAGGTTTAACATTCAGACGCCATTAATGACAGCAATCTGTTTTTCCAGGTTACATATATGGCATTTTTTGATATATATACACACACACATAAATTTTATTTCTTCAATAATAATGTAATACATTTTTCAAAATTTACGCTACGCTTTGTTTCAAATGCTATACATTTTTGTCGTTCAAAGAGAATTGTCGACTCTCAAATTGTGCCCAGCACGGCCGCTGGTACCGAGCGCCTGAGAGCCCGTGCAGTTGCGCGGTGCAGGGGTTGGCATGGCCTTCATCAAGATGAGTGGGGGCCATGCAACAGGCAGCCTTATAAGAAAACTCAAAACTGAGGAGTTCCAAAACGATAGTCAAAAAGCAGTTGTAATGTCAATAGAAGAAGAAGGTCAGTTTCACATGTAACGGAAGAACACTGTTTCACCGATTACATTGGCCAGGTTAAAGAGAAAAACAAAACGATTCAACACAGATCCAAGCTCCCTCCGTGAAAATATAAACACCCCAGTATTTCAGCTCTAAATACAAGCAACTTCAGCAGTCACGATTAACAGATGTCACTTGGCACGCTATATATTTTTTCACAGGACCCCAAAATTTGACGCACGGCATATTGTAAGGATCTACCATCAGCATAGCATTACAAAGGAGAACTATTTCTTGCCTTTCATATCGTGCTCATCATAAGATTCTTCTTCATCATCGTAATATTCATCATCATCGTCATAGTTGTCATACTCATCATAATATTCTTCGTCTTCGTCTTCATCATGGATCTTACCATTTTGCAACAACTCTCTTGAATTCTGTCCCCTCAATCGCTCTTGAATCCTCTCTCTGATTGCTGTGCCCTGAAAGATACCAACATGATAATTCCTGTCATCTAATTTTTGGGCATCAATATCAATCAATGCATATCAGCATGTTGGGGGTGGGTTTAACCAATTGCTGAGTTCCTATTTTGCTTCCACCAAAAGGAAATTAAAAGAATTGGGGAGGAGGAAGCCTTTTTTTTTTTTTTTTAAGTTTGGGGCGGGGGAGCTGGGGTTGTGTGGAGCCAAAGAAAGGGACAAAGAGTAGGATTTACCATTTTATGACAGCCTTCTTCGAACATCTCCAAAAATCCAGCAACCCAGCGATCTGCATTTTCCACCCATTCATTGCGATGCATTGCAACTGATTGAATCTGAAGCACAAAAGATAAAAATTTCATCAAATTCTTGAAAACATAAGAGAACCAGTGAGTGCAATGTCATAATGGATTAAGCATGGGAAGTCCGCTTATAGGTAAATTCAAGACTGTTATGACTGCTACGCATCTGGTAGTGATGATCATTAAAGTGGCATTAGAAGAAAACTTGCGATAAGATCCAAAACATTCTACTAAGTCTAGCCAGCACACAGAGCCATAGCGAGAAATTTTATGAAACCCAGTGATGCGAGAAAAGATATCACATCATCAGATTTGAAATTTCTGATCGTCTATACTTTAAAAAACTGCTGCCAATTGAAAGAGTGCCACAATAGAAAACAATGATATCACTAAAATCAGATGCATAATTCAGAGCTAAACCGAATAAAGAGGCTTCTGGTATAACTTCAACATATTTAACATGATAAAGAGGAGAAAAGAAAATCACAAGGAAGAACCCATTTTCAGAATGCAAGCATCACCCCCCAAATTTAAAATCCCTGCAATGAACAAAATTATATATATATATATATATATATAGAGAGAGAGAGAGAGAGAGAGAGAGAGAGAGGATTAAATTCTATTCACCAAACCTAAACAAGAAGTCTTGGCATGCTCTCTCATCACATACTAAATGCACACTGGGAAAAAGTTTGTAAGATGGTACAAAACCCACCTTTTCCCCGACTTTTTCCTGCTGTTCCTTCACTTTCTCTTGTAGTTTCTTTAATCTCATGTTGACTCTCAAACGCTTCTCCTATTTAACATCATACACAGCCAGAAAGTAAATACGATTAACGGGAAGAAACCAACAATTAATGCAATGCCAAAAAAGCCAATACATAATCATGCAGTTGGTAGTCAGAACCAAAAAAGATGAAAAACAAGCAGATTGAGATGGAAGCATACCTTCACATAGCTAACTCCGAGCTCTTTTCTTGAATATCCTCGATCCAAATTACGCATAACATACTGGTTATAATCTTTAACAATCCTCATAATAATGTCTGATGTAGAAATCCCATCAGTCCTTTTTGTTTCTTTAAACCTCCCAACTTTTCTTACCTACAAGAGGCATATAATAATCACCATTGTAACATGGAGAAAAACCAAAAATGGGTGTACAAAAAATTATTGCTCAGCTTACAAATTCATAAACATCCTTTCCAGCTCCACTCGCATCGGCATAGCTGTATACAATGGAAAACACCAAAGGCGAAAGGTGAGATGATAGGCCTGGAAACTCCAATCTGTAAACTCATATCATCCCATGAAATTCCAAGTGTTGAAACATGGACTATTTCAACTCATATAGTACTATAATGGCCGGGACAAAAGGGCCGCAATGCACACATAATCAATGTCATTATGGTCAGGGAACTTACGGAAGAGCATCATGGGCCACATAGTCAATATCATGCTTGTCAAGAAACTCTTGTGTCACCACCCAAGGAGCATCAGCAATTACTTCATCCACCCACCTTCAGGAAGGTTCACAACAAAATCACATTTCATATTATAACAAAAAACCATATTACCCATACCTTGCATCCAATTGCATATCAGCAAAAGTACCTTATTCACATAAATTCTACAAAGGAAAATTTCAATTTAGTGTTCATCCCCATAGAATTCTTTAAAAGCTCTCATCAAAAGTTTTCAATAATTTCAATAATAGATACCATCATACTTGCAATGGCGGAGAGATTCGTAACGCTCATCTTCTGTCATAACAGTTTTGCCCTTGAACTCGTGGGTGATTTCATCGTTGCAACATCCAACAAGCAGATAGGTGTTTGGAAACCTATAATCACATAATTCATCATTCAGACAGTATGTAAGAATGGTAGTCATAACTTTATTAGCATTAAAAAAGAAAAAGGAAAGGGAAAATAATGCAAATAAAGCAAGAAATTGGATCAAATAAACAATAAAAAGAAAATTAAAAACAAAAAAGTGCAAGGTGAAACAAATCATTTAGTTGACAAAAGAAACAGAAAACATAAATCCATCAGGCCATCAAATTCAGATTAACCAGACTACAACCAATGAGTCTCTTCACCAAAGGGGAAATCAAACACAAAAATGAACTGACAACAATTCATTCTTTGCAAAATAATTTCCTAGACGGGTTTAAACAACGAGAATGTACACGGCAAATTGCAGCAAATAGTAGAAGCAAAAAAGAACAATGTCATAATTTCACATACATATTGTCAGCCGCGATATCAGAATCATGATGAATAGGCCAACCCCGACATAATAAATTTTAAAAATACAAGAGTTATTTGGTTTAGATTTCTTAAATATTTGTCGAGCAACTAAAATATATTCAATGAAGGTCGGAAGCATCAGATAAAATTCCAGGGAATCAAACAAACCTTTTGTCACTCGATATTAGTCTACTCATAAACAAATCAACATGACACCCAGAAACGCAAAGAAACCCAAAGAATAGAAAGCACATAGAGTTCCTATATAGTTCCAGAAAATGATTACTTCAATGAGTTTCCACCAAAAATACACACCCATATAGGCAACGAAGCCGAAAACGCAAAAAAAAAAAAAAAAAAAAAAAAAAAAAACGAAAGAAACCCTCAAGAATAAGCAGATCAAAGAATGAAATAATCCTACAAAAACCAGCAATCGAACCCCCAACACTCAGACATAAAACAGAGGAAGGAGAGGGAGGAGGCGAGGGAGAGACGGACAGTTTCTTGGCTTGCTCGAGAGCGCGAGCGTGGCCGAAGTGGAAGAGATCGTAGATGCCATCGGCGTATATGCGGACGGGGCGGTTGGAAGGCGGCGCCGACGAGGATTTGTTATGATTTGAGTTAGAATCTAAGTGGCCTCGACGGGAGACCACCGCGCTTCCGTTCATCCCCTGTTTCTCGTCCATTCTAACACAAGCCTCTCTCTCTCTCTCTCTCTCTCTTCCCACTCGCTTTTCTGTTTCTATTTAGTCAACGTCTTATTATTTATTTTATTATTGCTATTATTTTTCTGAGACAATATTTTAGTTGCGGTTATTATTATTGTTATTATTATTATTTTCTGAATAATGACGAATCCCACCACGTCCTTATTTAGCAACGTACGTACGGGGAACACGTGGCTCCTCGGCTTTCCCTGTTTCACCAGATGATTAGCATTAATTAAGTATTTAACTATGGCTCGCCTGCTATTTGACACGTACTTAGCTTAATTAACAACCTTTGAAGACCAATTAGAGAAAAGTCGCGACGTAGCCGGGTATAATAGAGATTTGAAAGAAAGAAAGAAAGAAAGAAAAAAACAACAACGAATGCCATGCTGGCGTTATACGTAATTTTCTTTATTAACAAAT
Organism: Bruguiera parviflora; assembly: GCA_019804595.1. Taxonomy (NCBI): domain Eukaryota; kingdom Viridiplantae; phylum Streptophyta; class Magnoliopsida; order Malpighiales; family Rhizophoraceae; genus Bruguiera; species Bruguiera parviflora. The sequence continues at coordinate 9,819,427 of CM034049.1, forward strand.
GTCTCGGAATTGAGTTAAGAGTTGAGTTGGCATAGCTTATGCAATTGTCAGGCACGTGCCTTCCTCGCTCATCAAATCTGAAAGCTACTGAGCCTGTCGGCAATGCTATTTACGAATTGTTCGGCTTTGACGACGTCTAAAATTTAATAAGCGTGCGAGCTTAAAACGTGAAAAAACTTTAGTAGTATCTCGGTAAATAGTAAATTTATGGGTTTAATAATATATTTAATTTAAAATCTTAATATATTAAATTTATAATTTTTTATTTATATATTACTTATTTTAAAATGTGGGATTTTTTAATAATACTATTTACGCTTGAAATCCCAGCACAACGGTCACTAAAACCATCCAGGACGGGCTAATTAACTCCCCCAAAGACAAAGAAGGAGGAATAACGTGTTGGAAGTTTCACTTCAACCCATCTTGATTTCCTTTAATGACAGTAAGAGTGCCAATTTTAATCATTCCCCGGGTCTCGTGTTGAAGTTTCACGTTAACCCATCCAGAAAGGGGCAATTTTATTTATTTGATTTCTTTCGAGTGGGGTGGGGGGAATGCGGGGGGGGGGGGCTACACAAATGGCTGCAGCCATTGATCTCCGTCAATGAAAGACACGTTCAGAAAAGGAGAAGCCTGTGTGTCATTCAATCTGATAGCGTAAGGTACCCTCATGTTCATGTTCGCACCTGCTCCTGAACAAATATATTCTCCATAGAAAATAGTTCTGCATTGAACATGTTTATAAAATAGGCCATCAATTAGTCCTTTTGATCATCATGTTAATTGAATTAAATCTAATGGCTATAAAGTCAAATTTTTGTGTGTCTTCTGTCCATACCTGTCTCTTGTTGGATCATTGAAGTCATTCCAGCCCTCGGGTGCAATGATATCTGTCATGGATGTGTACGCGAAAATGACACGGGAATATGGCTTCCATGCACGGCCTAGCCATATCCTTCCTGTCCCTCCCAAGGCGCAGTTCAGGAATACAAAGCCAGTGTTCTCATCCATGGAAGCCCTGCCATGTGCTGTGACGGCTCCGTTTATAACCCTTTGTCCTGGGGCTACCGGATTGGCTATGGAAATCAACCAACAATTCTGTGCCGAGTGTCAAGTATTGAGCAGTTAATTTATTTACTCATATTTTTTCTCTCTTTTAAGATACCACTTAATTTTGAGAGGGAATTATTATATTCATAATATATATATATATATATATATATATTATAATTTAAGATTTAATTAATTTTTTAATAAATAAAAATAAAATAAAAAATAAGAATAGTTATTTCTAATAACCAATTGTTAATTAACAAATTCCCCTGTCAAAATATGGGGCAAGAGCTAATTCGCCACTTCCATTAGACGTAAGTATTAGGTAGCAGAAGGGTTGTTTTTAGAGTGAAATTCACCTCATAGATTGACCTTCCGTTGCCAAAGATGAAATCAATCGAACCCTGGATATAACAATCCTTGAAGTAGTGGCGACCGCTGTCGTCATGAAGGGTGTCTTGTGCTCCAAAGAATCCACACCCCCAGAAGGCAGCTTGGTCCGCTGATATTCTAATTGCAACTGCTTGAGCTCCAACATCACCAGGGTCCGGAATTGGTGCAACATTCTGACGCATGACATGGATGCAACTTTAATATTCTTTTCAAGGCCTTGATCACTTTCTCTGGAGTCTAATTAATGAGGAGAAATGGGTCTATAGATCTCACCATGAAGCTTATGTTCTTAGCAATGAAGTTGTTGGCAAAAACCTGGACTGAACCACTATAAAATGTGCCACGAGAAGAATTGGCCGTGTCATTCCATGCAATAGCAGTTGTTGTGTAGCCTCGTCCCTGAAATGTAATGTTGGGTTTGGTCCCTGGAACTTTGACTTTCTCACTAAAACAGGACAATGGTTACATGCAAGTTAATAGTGTTAGATGCAAGTTAAAAACTGCAGAGAAAATGAGAAGTAAAAGAAAAGAAGCCATCTGAAAGTCACAATCAAACAAATATACTGACTAGTAAATGCCAGTGTTTATCCAGATTATGTTTCTTTTCTGGCTAAAATTTGAGACTGCATCTACGGCCGCCTGCACTGTAGTGAAATTGCAACATCCATTGCGATCCACACAAAAATTTGAGGTGGTGTTGGTATCTGGGGGCGGAAAATTAGGTGGAAAATCTTCACAAACGTCTACATGTTTTCCTTTATTGGGGTCATGCTTATGATGGTGCGTGCAATGATGACCTGCAATACTACTGTATGGTACGATAGGTGAAGCAAAAGGTGATGAAAAGGTTGCAAGACCAAGTTCGACTAGTTGTTTGAAAAGTGAAGGACTTGGACCTATTATGGTCACTTTTGATGCCAACACTGCAAGAATGGCAACCAAAAGAGTGATATGAATGCTTTTCAGGCTCATTTCTTTGTCGAAGGATACAATCGGAAAGATGAGTTTGTAGGTGTCTATATATATATATATATATATATATATATTGTGCTAGTTGATGAGATATAGGTATGTCCTTGAAGTTGAAGGATTGATAACATGTCTTGCAAATTACCCTGACCCCATCCATCCTTGAGAGAATTTCCGAAGTTATACCAAACTTGACGTGGGTGATGCTTGAACTGAGAATGCTTCTAGGGATAGCTTTGGAATTGTCCAACGCTTTAGTCGCAGGTCCATTGTGGACCTAGTCTATTGGATTTTCGCATTAAAGACAAAAAATAATAAATATAAAAAATCATTGTAATCGATCCAATTCTTTATCTTCTCGTGGATTTGTAAAGTTTTTATAAAAAAATAAAATAAATAAATAAATATATATATATATATATATATTTAATTTTTTATAGAAATTGTCGCTGTTTGTGGGCCCATTGATCAAAATGGGTTTTTAGAATGGTTGGTTACAATTATAGTCGGCCCATGACAAGCCCAGTCTATAACTAAGAGCTATGAGACAGGAATCGTTTGAGTTGTTGAAATTTCGAATTATTTAAATATCAAATATTCTAATTTTTAAATTTATTAAATTTTAAATTATTTATATATAGATTACAGGCTAATTTGGATATGGGTTATGCGGATTTTAGTTTTTGGCGGATGGTTAGCTTTAGTCGATGCAGGTGGAATCGAGACAACTAAACGGGTTGTTCGGGTTTAGTTTGCTTTGGCCACTTCTAACCAGAGATTAATGCTCGGAGCTTGCCCAGTTGTTCGAGAGCTTCCATTAACAGTTTCACAGCAGATAGCTTTCCTTCGTTCCCTTCTCGATTGCCGAGGAAGAAGAGGAAGACGACAAAGTACAAACCCAACAGAACAACCCTTGTCTAGACGGCCTGTATAAAGATACGCCATATGGTATGCAATCCTTGCTATTGGGTTTGGTTAAATTCAAGAAAGCCTATGAAATTGAACAAAACAAAAGAAGTAGAAAGAATGTTCAAAGTGTCCACTAGATTGTTGAATGTTACCATAACATCTTTCTGCAAATCTAAGAAACTAAACAAGGCGGAATCGGTCATTATCGATGGCATAAGATTGGGTGTGCTCCCAGATGTTGTGACTTACAATATACTTATTGATGCATACTGTCGTCTCGTTGGATTTGATGCTGCTTATTCCGTATTCAGCAGAATGCAAGAGGCGGGAATAGACCCAGATGTTGTTTCTTATAATTCCTTGATCGCTGGCGCTGCTAGGAACTGCCTATTGTCGAAGTCCCTTGACCTGTTTGATGAAATGATTCAAAGAGGCGTAGTTCCCGATCTTTGGAGCTATAACACTTTGATGCATTGTTTCTTTAGAGTGGGGAAACCCCAAGAGGCCAATCGAGTGTTTAAGGATATTATAGTCCGTGAATTGGCCCCTTGTAACACCACGTTTAACATCTTGTTGAATGGTCTTTGCCAGAATGGTTATTCGAGTAATGCACTTATGTTGTTTAGAGGTTTGAAGAGAAAGGGATTTGTCCCCGAATTGATTACTTACAATATTCTTATTAATGGGCTGTGTAAAGCTGGCAGATTAAGTGCTGCAAGCATGATCCTGAAGGAGCTAGGGGCATCTGGGCATGTGCCAAATGAGGTGACATATACTACGGTTATGAAATGTTGCTTTAGATCCAGACGGTTCCAGCAAGGGCTCGAGATTTTTCAAGAAATGAGCAGTAAGGGCTATAATTTTGATGGTTTTGCATGTTGCACGGTTATTGCTGCTTTTATGAAGATTGGTAGGATTGATGAGGCTGCCAAGTATATGGAGAAAATAACAAGGAATGGTGTTGAGCTTGATATAGTGATTTATAATACGCTAATTAATTTGTATTGTAAACAAGGTAAGTTGGAAGAGGCATTTAAGCTGGTTGATGAAATGGAGAAAAGTGGTTTGCAGTGTGATGAATATACACACACAATTATAATAGATGGTTTATGCAAGGCAGGTAATATTGAAGAGGCACAGCAACATCTGAGGCATATGAATGTGATGGGCTTGAATACCAACCTCGTTGCTTTTAACTGTGTGGTTGATGGGTTGTGTAAGGCTGGTTGGATTGACCATGCTGTGAAAATCTCTGATGCCATAGGGATGAGGGACTCATTTACATATTCCTCGTTAGTTCACAATCTGTGCAAGGCTGGAAGGTTCCATTGTGCATCCACGCTTTTGCTCTCTTGTTTAACAAGTGGCATGAAAATTCTTCGCTCTGCTCAACGTGCCGTTCTTGATGGTCTCCGATGTTCTGGTTTTCCAGGAGAAGCAAGGAGGCTTCAATCAAAGATCAAATCGGCTCGAATCTTGCATTTTTGACTTCTTTGTGAAACATTGGACTCTTTCTGGAAGTTCCATAGCATTCAGATGAAACTCTTTTCAATTGATACCCATTCTTTTTGGATTTCGGGACTTAACCAGCACTATGCAAATCCAAATAATGCGTGATGTTGTAATAAGTGCTAGACTAAGTTATTTATACCAAGAGACGGATAAGTAGAACTGATACAGGGTCACCTGAGAGCAACAACTGAACTTCTTGCATGTACATTAAGGTTATTTAATATCAGACCTTGGCTTGATACTTTCATGTCGACATATTTACAGAAGAACAGTTGCAGAACAGGCTTTATTGTTGATCTACAAGTGAACCTCTGCTTGTCAGGCAACATTTTTTGTTAGTATTACTTTTGAGTTAAAGGTTAGACAGATGTGTAGATACTTAAATAATTATATTGAATAAGTAGCCCTTTATAAATCCTTCATAGATACAAGCACCGTTTATAAATATTCCAGGGAACAGTTGAGATTGTTTGTAATTAAATAAGCCATAGTTTTTCAAGGGCTTTTGAGATCGTATGTTCGTGCTATTAATGGCACAAAGAATACAGACCAAAAGGCATGAGTCTCCTTTGGTTTGAAATAACTCATTATGGTCAATGTTTTGCAGATTGAAGCGGCTGCCATCCCGTGTCGCCTTTCCCTACTGTTATTTTATTATTATTTTTCCTCAATTTTACCCTAGTCGAAACGACGAGCGTGCCAAATGGCCTGTAAACATTAATAACGTGACCGCCCATCGGAAGTTATCCAAGGGGCGAGAATTTTCGCGTGGAAAAGGAGGTACTAAATTTGTGCCCTAATTTTAATTTTACCTACGGCGGCGCCGTGTCAATTCGCTAGCCTAAAAATGTGCACGAAGTGAACGATACACATGAAAATAGATACTCGTGCCCAAATTTCACCTGTGATGTCATGCTGTAATGATACACGGCACAAGCAAAAAGCGGGCATTAAGTTTATAATGTAAGATTTTGAATCTGAATTTTTCAACCATTTTATCACTTTCTCTTGCCACCAATCGAACACTTCAAGGAAAATTCTGCCCTTGGTTACTATTTTAACCCACTTTCACCCAATTTTAAGCCACTTTCATTGACATTCCAGTGTGTAATTAAGATTGACGGAGATGACATATTAGATCAGGAAATATGCTTTACGTATTTGATACACGGTTGCCTTCTGAAATTATATTTTATTTTATTTTTTGTGATCCTTTTTATTTATTTATTTTTTTTATAACACCCTAATGTTGTAACTACATATCACATCTTTTATTTAGAGCATAATCTTTGTAGTGAGGTTGGAAATTATTAACGATATTAAATATTATTAGAAATCACCTAATAGCTCAATTTTTTTGGATCAACGAGTTTCTTAATGTGATATTAAAATAATTAATTTTATATTTTATTTTCGTGTTAAATTAATTATATTTGACTAACGATGAGTTTTAAATTATAAATAATTTAAATTTTAAATATACTAACTCATCGATAAAAATAAAAATAAAATTAAGGTGTGCGTGTGTGATGTTCGTTTTTACAAATCAAAGATTGATGTTATCTAAGTGAATCAAAAGGTACACATGCCAATTCAGATTAGCAATGGTCGATTAGTGCATGCTTGACTTTAAGAAGTGCATTTTCTACTTTTCCCGGCTGATGGACCCCATGATGCGGCCGAATTCATCTCCTCTTCCCCGCCCATTTCTCACTCAAATCAATACCTTTCTATTCGAAACATTTAAGTCACCACGATTAATTGGTAGAGTATACACCTGGTCGGTTGGCTTCAATCACTTGCAAAATGCAGGTGTGCGACTGTGCAGAACATTGTTACATGGTACAGTTTTCCTTCTCGTATATTTCATTTTGCGGGAATAAGTGCGTTAAAGAAGCTCTGAATTTTAAGTGGATTTTAGGCTACAAGACACCCTTTGACATGTTATTGGAATTTAATTTATTCCTTTTTGCCTGCACTCAGAACCACGGGATAATTTAGCCATTTTCATGTGTGTAGTTGTCAATTCAGCTTACTGTTGATGGATCAAGTACCTGAGTTGGGCCTGTTCAATCTAATTTAATTTTGATGCGTATTAGTTGGGTTTAATATGGATGAAGAGTAAGTATTAAAGAAACTTGAAACTGGATTTTTTACGCTATTTGACGACTATTTGACAGAATGAACAAACGTTCATAAAAATGGGGGAGCTGCTTTCTTGGGAATGGACAGAACTGGTGCGGCACAAGAGAAGCATAAAGATTAGGAACCCACCTCCAATTTTTAAATGGATCCTCGATCCTTCAGTAACAGCATTAAACTATTTAAACCAACAACTAGCCTTTTAGAGATTAGCCGAACATGGACGTTTATTTAATCTCAAGTAGCATCTGCGATAGCAGTTTTCTCAATGTGAAGGATTGAATCTCTCTCCAGAAGCGGCGCGGAAAAGCCACGCGCGCACACACACACACACACACACACACACACACACATATATAAAAGAATAAAAACTGGTGCTTGTTCTGTACCAAGTGTGAGCCGCAGTTGCTGAAAATAGACCCAAGATCCACGCCACATAGAAAAGACCGTATATTCCCATAAGGGAAGCACCAAAACGAGGGGGGAAAAAACATATAATTAAATTCGGATTTTGAAAAAGGAAAAACACATGTAGCAGCCAATATTTGGCCACATTAGAGTCTACTCATGCTAAAAATTAAGATATTGGCCACCTGTTGGTATTTACAGCAGTCAATGTCTCGTTCGAGGACAAAGGTCAGTGCCTAACTTTCTTCTTTATGTCCCTTTCAAACCAAGAAAAGTTCCATTAAAACTCTATTCTCATTGGAGGAAAGGCCTGGAAGGAGGAGGACGAGGGTGGGGAGGACCTTGGGAAGAAATGCCCTCAATCAAAAACCCATCTGATGAGACGGCCTCCATGGTTGTTGTAGCAGTCCTAGGAGGATTTCCAAGTCTTTGAAGAAAGAAATCATGGCCAGAAGGTCCAAAACTATTGTTGTTATTGTTGCTGTTTCCCAGTGAAAACATGTATGAAGCTGGTCGTGGTTGGTTTTGATGCTGGTATTGCTGCTGCTGCTGCTGCTGTGGTTGATACTGTAAATGATAGCCCGCAACTGGAGGAGAGACCATGACAGGAATACTAGGATTAACATTAGCCTGACGTGGGCCGATCCCAAAACTATAATTCGTTGGATCAAGCTGTGACCTGGCTGCAAAAGGTGCGCTAGGACCCCCAGTGAATTGTTGCACCATGGCCCTAAAATTTGTGGTGTCTGTATTCAGCAATGTCGTTGGGGTTCGTCTGGATGCTCTGGACCTTCTGCGTGCGGGCTTGGAAACCCGCCCTTCCGGGCTCAAGCGGCCACCACCACTTGAACCAGAATTGGCTGAACCCAAAAGGGTAGGGGCCGTAGCTGAAGTAACGGTAGTGGTAACGACGGTGGCTTCAGAGACCCGATCGCTGCCGAACACGGTTCCTGACAGGGTGCGCCCGAGAGGCGCCACTTGGTTAGAAAGGCTCTGCTGATAAAATTGGCCCCAATCACTAGGACTAGACATAGTTTCGCTCATGGCCTATGTCCGTGTCAGTTTTAATATTGTTTGTGGTGGAAGAGAGGAGGGGAAGATATAAGAGTAGGATTGACGCTATTTAATGTGGTGGCTTCAACGTGGTCAAATAAATACCATGGGACCAATCTTGGCCGTGGATTGGCATAAACAGAATTCAAGATTCCAACTTTCCAAGGAATTGGCACGTGATATGTCACGTGGGAGGGGGGTAGGAGTGTTTTTTTTGGCATGTTGTGTGCGGCTTCTGGAAAGTCCCCCCACTTGAATAGTCTTAGGAGGAGGTGGGGAGGGGGGATTTCATAGGTTCCAGGAAGCAACCCAAGAAAGAATGGAATTATCATGATTAGATCATCTTCAAAGGTGGCCACGTCAAGGTTATGACTTTGTGGCGTTAGGTGACAATTCGGGATTAGTGTGCGTGACTTGGATGGAATCTTTGAATATTACGATTTAAGTCTTTTCTTTTGATTTGGTCAAAGGAAACAGACGCGCAGTTTCTTGTTGGGAGCTATGGCTGTCTTAAGAAGTGGTCCTGGCCCACTTTCGGAAGCCCGGTCCAATTAACGTTGCATTTGATGGCACCCGGCATTGAGAGGAATGATAGCCTTTGAAGGAAAATGATTTTCCGCCACCGACGTTAATACGAAGAATTAAAAAAAAAAAAAACACAAAAAATTTCGAGGGCCTGTTGTTCTATGTTCGCGACCTCACAGCTCCTCGGCGTAACCCCTGCCTTTCACCAAGTTTTCTTGTGCACTGCCTTTTTCATTTTTTGTTTTAACTCGTGCTATTTTGTTTTAATGATACAAAAGTTTCCGTACTGCGTAATTCAAGTTTGGTGACTCGGGGACCTCCTCGTGAGCAAAAATTGAGAAAGACATCAACTTTATCTTAATGTCGAACTCCTAGCCATTGGAGTCCATTATAGCACATTTTCTTCACTGTATTAAACGACTAACTCTTCCGACTCTGAACTTCACAAAAAGGGTTAACAAGTCTGATGCATCATCTTGGACCGACATTTGGGATTACTGGCGACTTCAATCCCAGCCCGCGATAAGACTTGAATCGAGAGATAGAGAGAGAGAGAGAGAGAGAGAGAGAGAGAGAGAGACTTGTACCAAAAGCTTTGGGTTAAAGACGTCAGAATTATTCCCCGCAGAACGGATATTCCTTCCATCTTCTTGACCATACATAATTCGGACCTTATATTAGCCTACAAGGGGACAATTATTTACCGATCTTTAATTATATTAGAGTGATAAAATCAGCGTAAAATACTTAGTAAGTAATGAAAATGTGAATTTTCGAGAGTTTTAATTAGAGTCAAATAAAAAAAAAATAGAAAAAGAAAGAGGGGGATAATATGAGAAATTTGATTTTGATATTGTTTCCCTGCTTACACGTAGTCGTAATAAAATAGATATAAACCACTCGGCCTAGGGCGAGTGACCGCGGGATGAGGGCTCGGAGAGTAACTCGAGGGAAAAAGATCCATACATAACTTTGTTAGGCGTTCGAAGAAAAGCAATTGAAGAAAGAAAAAACAAGCCGACCGGCGAATGACAATATCCTTAAATGAAGATCATCATCGATTGACTAATTTGATTTAGAATTTAATTTATTAATGATAAACCAAAAGAAAGAGTTTCCTACTTAAAACCTTTTCAATCCAACCCAAGCCACGTTCGGTTTCCTTCACTATTAATCCATCTAAAACTTAAATTTTATCCTGTAGCATGTCTGAACTTTTCGGGCGCTAATGGCGGTAGGCTTGAGTTTGGCATATGTACCGAACATCAGTGATTACGTCGACGTCGCAAAATTCCACACACAGTACTCTTGCTTATGTTTTTCTAAAGGATGATTGCATTTTACGCTAGCTGTTAAAATCTGAATTTTGATCCCTGAAATGAAAGCCATTCGGTTTGGACAACTCTCGCCTCATATAAAAAAGAAATACTTTAACGCGGACGCTTAACTAATTATCAGGCACATTGCCGGGCCGAATTTGCTTTTTTCCTCTAATTAACTGTCAAATTTATATATATACACATATCGTTATGTCTGATCACGGAGTCATATAAGAGAGAAAAGGGAGATTCTTGCTTTTTGCAGGACTTTTTGGGAGACACGGGATCCTGAACTTCAGTTCTTCTTGCAAGATCGAAGCCTTGCACCGGCTCATATTTAATCATTGAGATCAATTAAATTGTGGTCCAGAACGACAACTGTGAACTTAATGGCAAATTGCTCGTGATCTACACCTTAAAACCTTAGCATAGAAATTTCGATTCTCAGCTGATCATCCATAAACCCGATGGCCGTAGGATTGGCAGCACCGTTGGGCATCAGAAAAATCGAAGAGAAATTCGATTTCAGTCCTGCAATGAGGGGAGCGATGGACCAGCCTTTAGGCAGGGTTGTGGGTCCAAATTATGAATAGCAGTTTTATGTTTTCCCTGTCGGCAAAGGGACTGATGGGTAAGCAGTGGCTGTTAGCCGACAAGGTACCACAACTCGACTATTGAAGGGTGGTGCCACTATCTGAGCGTCTTCCGTTGTCCCAATTAGTGATAAGCTTTGTTCGTACTAACCACTAGTATGAATATTTTTATTTTTATACAGAAATTATTTTCACAACCGTAGTTATTATTATTATTATTATTATTATTCAAGGAGTGAGTTAAAATAAGATTTTAGTTTCTCCTGCGTGACCTCATTGTCTTTCTTCCGTATGCTTTGCGGAGATTCTTTTCTGCTTGGGAGACTAGTTAGCAAACCACGATAATCCATTAATGAACACAAAAACCTTCGCCGCCATAAATGGGCTTATCTGTCCTCCAGACAGATGAATGCACAGGTCTGAGGAATGGCATCAAATCTTTGAACGTGCCCAGAAAAACTAGGCCAAGAAGAAACTAGCAGTCATGTTTCGAAATCCCGAAAACAGAAGAAGAAGACAGAAGGAAAACAGAAAGTTAAGAAAAGAGGCTAGTCCATGGATTACCCAAAAAGGATATTTCAATATTATTCTTGATATGCAACCGATTCATTGCAAATAAGAAATTGCCCTTAATCTTTATATATATATATATATATATATATATATAATGCATGCGATTAAAGACCTTGCCTTGTGACTCCCGCTTTGCGCGCAAGCTGACGCAGGCGGGCAAGGAGGTGGAGATGGGGGCGGAGGTTGGCTTTCCGGCAGTCAAGGACAGACAAATAGTTTACAAAAAGAAAATAAATAAATAAATATATATATATATAGACAGCAAAAAAAAAAAAGAAGAAAAAAAAAAAAAGGAAGAAGAAGAAGAAGAAGAGAGAGAGAAATGCATATCTTATGGTACATGCATCATACATGGCACGAATCTCACATAATTCAAAGGCACCATGTGCCACGTGTCTTTGACTAAAAATGATACATGTGGTGCAAACTACAAGGATACGACTCTTTGCCTACCGTCTTTTTCGCCATCAATTTCCAACCTCTCCCCAAAGCGTGTATTCATTCGACCGATTATTATTTATTCTCGAGATGGTTAGTGGTTACACTCAAATCACGATGGGCATGGCAGAGCATGTGCACGACAAATACGTATCATATCAATAAATGTGTAAGTGGAGAAAGAGGTAATGCGAACTAAAACCCCTCAATGGGCCGGACTTTTGAAGAAGGCTTTCCCCACGAAAGCTCCCTAATTGATTTCTTGGTCTGAATTGGGCATGGCCATGTTTAGTAGGCGGCGCCCTGGACCGGGCGAGTGGTCGGAGCCGATGAATTGTACTGCCCCGGTTTTACTTTTACCCGAAGTTGGGAATGGGTTGAGGAAGGAAAGGTATTACCCCACAATAAAAATGAAAAATAATTGCCAGTTACCATTATCATATGTTTCTAAAATATCCTTATCCTCGTTGTATGATTACCTAATGAGTTCTCGTATTAGCCAAACAATCTATGGTACAAAAGAAAAAAAAAATCAAAAATTAAAAACCACAGGTGACAAAAGAGAGAAAAATAGTCAAAGTTAAGTAGAGGAATTTGTAATTTATGGATTCGTACAATACGTGGAACTTCAAATCGATGAGAATTATCGGATATCATAAATCTTTAAACAATAATAAATAAGATTATGGAAACAAAGCAACTAGATGGGAATGGTGGGACGGCGCAGTCCGGTTCACTGCTGTTTGTGCGGCAAGTTAGGCAAAGGCCCAGATAAAGATAATTGACCTCTTCGCATGTGCAACCATTATCATGTTGGGTGAGATGGAATAGAATAGACAGTGCCACTGTGTTGCGGAGCTTGTGTTTAAATTGGTTAGCTTTGGTTGGCTTGTGTTGGATCGCCACTGCAAGAATCCAAAAACTGCAGTTATGCCCTGTTCAGCGACCATTACTTCTCTGTCGCAGCTCTCCTTGAGCACTGCCACTGCCAGCCATGGCAGTTCTTTTCAAAGAACTGATTTTGGGTTTATGGGTACCTCGAGAAACCCATCTCATTGCCATGTTCTAACTTTTAAGCCAAAAGGATCTCGTCTTGTCAGGTAGTTAATCCATTTCCATTTCATTTGCTCGATCTTTAAAGAAATCTTCTTGCGGACTGGTTGTTTGGTTACCGAGAATTAGTGGGAAAGTGAAGGAAGGAAAAAGATCTTATCTTTCCCAGGGAACTATATGTAAATTTAATTCTTTGTTTTGTTTGGAAATTTTTGTTTATTTTAAACCTGATAAAAAGATGGAGTGAGAGACTTGAGCTTTTCTTTCTGTCTGAATTTGTATTTCGCAGATGCCAGTCGACCAGTACGGAAGAACCAAAAACAAGGAACCTTTTGGACAATGCTAGCAACCTTCTTACAAATTTTCTAAGTGGTGGAAGCCTAGGTTCTATGCCTGTAGCAGAAGGTGCAGTTTCTGATTTGTTTGGTCGCCCGCTTTTCTTCGCGCTGTTTGATTGGTTCCTAGAGGTATTTGGTTGCTTTACGTTTGTAAATCATGAATTTGTCACAGTGATGTTTTCAGTGAAAACTATGACCTAGCATTTTCTTGACCCATATTCTCCACCTGTTTCTTCAAATGCATGGGCTTCCATTGGATAAAATAATAGTTATGGGAATTTAATTAAAATCGGGACTCCTTTTCACTTGTGGCTATATGCCTTTAAGACGCATTTTGTTGATGATAGGGAGTATCCCAAGTTGAATTTTCGGATTTGTTTGATGTGGCAGTGTGGATCTGTGTACAAGCTCGCTTTTGGACCAAAATCATTTGTTGTTGTATCAGACCCCATTGTTGCAAGACATATTCTTCGAGAAAATGCATTTTCTTACGACAAGGTATTGTCTTTTGTTTACATGCTGATAGCATTGTGCTGTTTACTTGTCAAGGGATGCATAATTTGTTGGTTTATATCCACATCTACAAAAGTAATCTACAGAGATAAGCCTGTGAAAGTGCCAAGACCTTTTACTGACAAAGCCAGAAACAATGAGAGGGGGTATTTGTGCAGCAAAGAGAAATTAGTCCAATTTTCGCATGAAATTTCAAACAAGTAGCTGATAGTATATCCTCTAACTTAATTGAGACTCCTGCTTGCATCCTTTTCAAATGCTATGGCTTTTGCACCTCATGCGATGGAAAGCTCATTTGGAAAAAAGTTCAACATCTTTATTCAGCTTCTTAGCTGTTTAACCATATGATCTAGCACTTAATATATATTTTTTCATATAGAATTTTTCCAGGACATGACCTGTATTTCCTATACAGTGTTTTATGCATCTACTGAGGTTGATATTTTTCTAATTAGGGAGTTCTTGCTGATATCCTAGAACCAATAATGGGGAAAGGGCTCATACCTGCTGATCTTGACACATGGAAGCAAAGGAGAAGAGGTGAGCAAGTTATGGATATTTGCTTCTTGAACTTTTTATTTAAGCTTATGTCTAATATCCAATCTACCTCTGTTGGCTAAAAGATAGCAACCATAGAGGGGAGGCTGAACCTGATTGTTTGCAAATTTTTCTGATTTATGCAGTGATTGCACCTGGGTTTCACACCTTATACTTGGAAGCCATGGTGAAGGTATTTACTGATTGTACAGAAAGATCTATGCTGAAGTATGAAAAACTTCTGGCAGAAGAGTATTCTAGTGGTGGAAGGACAATTGAATTGGATCTGGAAGCAGAGTTTTCTAGTTTGGCCCTTGATGTCATTGGGCTTGGGGTCTTCAACTATGACTTCAGTTCTGTTAGAAAAGAATCACCTGTGATTAAGGTTTGATGAAGATCCTGTAATTGTGCATTTATCCATTTTGTATGAACTTACAGTCTCTTCCTTCCTCCACTGCTATCATGATTGGCTTTTTATAACTTGTGCAGGCTGTTTATGGTACACTTTTTGAAGCTGAGCATAGATCAACTTTCTACTTTCCTTATTGGAAAATTCCTCTTGCACGGTGGATAGTTCCAAGACAACGAAAGTTCCAGACTGACCTGAAGATTATCAATGATTGTCTTGATGGACTCATAAGAAATGCAAAGGAGACCAGACAGGTGAGAGGAACGGCTAACTTTCTTGAAAAATCCAGAAAGATTGTTAAACAAAATAGTCAGATCAAATCAAGCCAGCTAATTTCTCATGTGGGTCGGAGACTTTGTTAGAGATTATCATTATCAAGTCCTTGATATCACTGGTCCTTAACAATTGTGCCAGGATTTTTCACTTAGAGTGGGTCTAGATACAATCCGAAAACAATAGAACCAGTCTCTAGATCTTGATTTTGACTACAATCTTTGACAGGAAATGGATGTTGAGAAGCTGCAGCAGCGGGACTACTTAAATCTCAAGGCGGGTATATGTTTTCTGAAATAATTTCATCCAGATTAAATTTGCTGTGCTACAAATAAGATGTTATTCCAAGTTTTCAGAAGGAGGTTTGAAGTGTTGTGTTGTGACTGTGAAGTTTGCAGGACGCAAGCCTTTTGCGATTTCTAGTTGATATGCGGGGAGCTGATGTTGATGACTGTCAGGTTAACATCTGCTAGTTATTTCAGTTCTTCAACCAATAAGGTCTCCAGCTTCATTGAATTTTAAATAGCTTATTCTATCGTGTCTCTAAGTAATTAGTTGTAATGTGGATCCTGATGGATTGATGAGTTATAGTCGAACCCTCCAATTTATGGATAGTATTATCCTTGGTGTATCTTCACTGTTCCATTGAGCGTCTCAAATTTGTTCCCAGCCAATTGTTCTGGTGTATCTGATTATGTACATTATTGTTTATCCTTTTCTTAAACCAGCTGAGAGATGATCTGATGACAATGCTCATTGCTGGCCATGAAACAACAGCAGCAGTTCTTACTTGGGCTGTCTTCCTTCTTGCGCAGGTATGATTTTCAATAACCAACTTCTGAATCTAGCATTTCCCATGCCATTCCTAAAGTAATAAGGATACAGTGTTGTTATATGAATTCTGTTCATCAATATGTTCCTTCTGAACTGAGCTGGAATATTGATGCTCAACAACATAAAAATTACAGAATCCCTCCAAAGTGAAGAAAGCTCAAGCGGAGGTTGATGCGGTGCTGGGTCAGGGGAGACCAACCTTTGAATTGCTTCAGAAGTTGGAGTGAGTCCCCAAATCATTTACCTGTAGATCTTGTTTTTATTCACTGTTACCTGTGTTGTGAATTGTGAGAACACTTGGTGGCATTTCCTTCTTTGGTATTCCCAATCTTAACAGTCAGAATAGTCAACTTCAAAAAAAAAAAAAAGAAATTTGACAGACATGCATAAACAAGAGGCACATGTACGCTGCATGAAGGGGTGAACCATTAACTGAAGTCTTGGCTATCAGTATAGTTTTCCCTTCAAGGTTTTATCTCCAAGAACCAGGGATGATCAAAGTTTCAAACCCAAGATGTCCTCATTCAGGCAATTAGGCTTTACCTTGCTTGAGATGAGTTATGATTAAGCTTCTCCAGCCAACACAGAGCCAAGTTAAAAGATGCTTGCCCAATATTGTTCATATCTTGCTCTGGCTTCAAATGATGTCACAATTGTCTCAATGTAGCCCGAACTGTGAAAGTGTTGATTTGATTAGTCTCTATTTACTATTATTAGTAGATAGAACAATTTTATGCAATTTTCTCCCCGCTTATAGACCATCATTATCAATCCTCCATGCTTTCAGCTACATAAGACATATTGTTGTAGAGACTCTTCGCTTATATCCTCAACCTCCATTGCTGATCAGGCGTGCCCTCAAGGCAGATGTTTTACCAGGTATTTCCCATTGCTAAAACGGGGAAGTGTATTTCAAATTGTGGTTCTATCTGGCTACAATCCGTTATGTGTTTCTATGCTTCTTGTTTCTCTGGTATACATAGCAGCTATGGTTAAATAATGTGATCGTTTAGCGCTCTCTCTCATGACATTAATGCTTGCGTCTTGAATTTGGGTTAACTTAAATTGTGCAGGAGGATACAAGGGAGACAAAGATGGGTATCCAATTCCTGCAGGGACTGATATCTTTGTTTCTGTAAGTGGAACCATGCCAATTGCGTGCCTCTCAAGTCTTTGTCTCATGAATCTAACACATCATGCATTGAAATACTTTGTGAAGGGTGAGTAAGGGTACTCTATTCCGAGCTCTGCACGAAGATACACGACAAATAATGAGACTAATCAGTCCTTACATGCTCTTACTGCCGAACCTTTTGCTTCCATCTATTCTATTCATGACCAAGGATTTGACAATGATTGTTTACCCAGGTCTATAATCTCCATAGATCCCCATTCTTTTGGGATCAACCCCACGAATTTGAGCCAGAAAGATTTTCGGTGCCAAGAAAGAGTGAAGGAATTGAAGGATGGGCTGGCTATGATCCGTCCCGAAGCCCGGGAGCCTTGTATCCAAATGAGGTATCTTTACTTGGTTGCCTTCTTGTTTACCATTGCACTTCTCCTTCCGGCCACTTCACGACCCAGATTTTATGGTTGCACTGTCAGATTGTATCGGATTTTGCCTTCCTGCCCTTCGGAGGAGGGCCGAGGAAATGTGTCGGGGATCAATTTGCGCTCATGGAATCAACCGTAGCCTTGGCTATGTTGTTACAGAAATTCCATGTGGAATTAAGAGATTCTCCAGAACACGTGCGGTTAGTTACGGGGGCCACAATTCATACCAAGAATGGACTGTGGTGTAAATTGAGCAAGAGGTCCGACATCCCTCCACGCTAATTGGCACCGGCAGCCTTTTTTTTTTTTTAACAATCTAAGGGATCTGGTTTCGACGACTGAGTAGCAACCTCGTATGGTGCGGTGTTCCGTTTGTTCTCGATGATACGCAAGCTGGGGGCACATCATGATAAACAACAGATGGGAGATAACTCTGGTCCGTGCCAAAGTAAAAATGTTCTTCTTGTGGACATCACAATAGTATATTTTCCCACTAATCTGTCCAAAAATAAAACGGAAAAATCTTCTCCAACGTTGGAACGTCGTCGTGTAATCCATTTCGGTAGCCCAGTACATCCGTACCCAAGAATTTAGCGGAATAAGCATTTATTAACATCCAAGTTGCTCCTAAGATGGGAGGTGTCAAGTACCCGAGCCGAATCGGGAGGAGGCGGCAGGGGAGGTCTGGTCATCTCGACGTCGTTTCGGACGTCGAGAATGTCCCGTTAGGTGCCATTTAATTACTCGACGGGGGCCCAGCTATAGGTAACGAATTAACACTCGACGGGGCCCAACGTTAGACACGCGTTCCAACGATGCAATCTCGCCGTTGAATTGATCGGCGTACTGCACTAAATGACTGAAGCAGCCCTCCAAATGGCCGTGGTGGGAGGGGACCCCTCCCTCCTATCTTTGCTTGGGATCATCAGACTTAACATGGGCTTTTTGAAAAATCACAAAATAAGCCCATTAATGCATTTTACTCATTGGGCTTTTTGAAAGAAAACACAAAACCAACAAACGCTTCTGATAAATTTATCGGTCTCCAGGCCATGCTTCTGGGAACAGCCCAAGTAGCCTTGACAATCTCCGAGAAAGGAAAACGAGTCTCCGCGAGCTCCCGAGGCGACGGACCGGCAGGCGCGGAGCAACAAGAAAGTCAAGTTTAGTGCTCGCGCTGTCGAGGATGGTAGCCCGCGGCTTCCCGTATCCGGTTGTGGTGGCGCTGAGCAAGAGGTGAGGAAGCATGTCTCTTACAGGGAGGCTTTTTCTATATTCGAGCAGGTGAGTTCGTGGCCTGGGGATGGTGACCATGTAATGATGGAGGATGATGTTGATGATGAAGGTCTGCAGTCTGATGAAGATGGAGATCTAGGGCCGCGAGATTGCTCTAGGATTGTGGTCTCAGCAGCGGAGAAAGCAGTGATTCCTGGGCCGTGGAAGCACACTCTGATCATCAAGCTTCTCGGGTGAGGTCTCGGTTTATATGTTTCTCTATTGCCGGTTGTTACAGCTATGGGCTACAAAAGGAAAGCTTCAACTTATTGATCTAGGCCAGGGTTTCTTCCTGGTAAAGCTGGAGCAAGTAGATGATTATGAGTTTATCCTTCATGGGGTCCATGGGTCATCACTGGTCACTATTTGACAGTTCGCAAGTGGAAACCCAATTTCGATCCTGACAGAGCGGGCATAGAGAGGGTGATAGTCTGGATCCGACTACCGCAGCTACCGGTAGAGTACTGTAACACTCGGGTGCTGCGGAAGATAGGTGATCGGGTGGGGAAGACGATAAAGGTTGATCGGACTATTGAGGAAATAAGTCGGGGTGATTTCGCCCATGTTTGTGGGGAGATCGATTTGACTGTCCCGTTAGTTACCCGATACGAGCTTGCTGGAAAGATTAGAAGGATTGAATACGAAGGTATTCCTTTGGTTTGTTTCAAATGTGGAAGATACGGCCACAAAAGAGGGGACTACGAGGAGTGTATTGCAGAGGTGAGGACTGGGAATCAGGCACCGGTGGAGACAGGAAAGAAGCCGGAGCAGGAGTCGGCCTACGGGCCTCGGATGTT
Source organism: Bruguiera parviflora (assembly GCA_019804595.1). Taxonomy (NCBI): domain Eukaryota; kingdom Viridiplantae; phylum Streptophyta; class Magnoliopsida; order Malpighiales; family Rhizophoraceae; genus Bruguiera; species Bruguiera parviflora. The sequence continues at coordinate 9,838,900 of CM034049.1, forward strand.
GGTGCAAAAAGGAAATAGGAGAGGGGAGTCTGGAAGGGGCAGGCAGTCTAATTGTCCTGAGGGGTGAAGAGGTGATGAAACCATGCAAAAAGAGGGTGGCTCACGGTTTTTGGCGCTGACTGGAGCTCCGGATGAGATGGCCGGCGGCGCTATTGTCAAAGCTCCGATGGAGGTTTGAAAAGGAACCAGATAGCTTGTGGGTTCAGGTACTTAAAAGGTATGTGTTGCAGGGCAGGCGAAACAAGGCCCCAATCTAAAGCGAGTGGCTTTGGCAGTATGGGGGGGGAATGGGTAGGAACTAATTATTTGGTTGAAAAGGGATGTTGATGGAGAATTGGTAATGGCGCCTCAGCCAATTTTTGGAAGGATAACTGGCTCTTTGATGGACCTTTGGAGCAGCTTGCGCTAAAGCCACTTACTCAAGAAGAATTGAGGAGTGAGGTAGCTTCGTCAATTCGATCGGAACTTTGGAGGCCCCATGGGTGGGTTGGAACTGGCCTATGCTCAGCAAGACACTATTGCTCTGGCAGCATTGTCAATTCGATCGGCTTCCCGGATGTGATGGGATGGGGTGGCTCGGCAAATGGTATATTCTCTGTAAAGAGTGCCTACCAGGTAGAGAGAGTTTGGGATAAGAGGCTTGGTAGTGTATGGAAGTTGAGCGCACCGGAAGAGATTAGATCCTTATGTGGCAACTATCACACGAACACATTCTTACTAACCAAGAGCGGGTTAGGAGGGGTATGTAGGATGACCCTTCTTGCTCGCTTTGTGGTTTCCATGAGGAGGATTTGCTGCATTTGCTGCTGAGATTGTCGCTCCGCTGCTGCCCCACGCGGGTTCTCTATTGTCTCCTCAATGCAAGGCTCGGTTCTTCACACAACCAACTCAGGAATGGTTATTTGTGAATTTGTGTGACCGTCTTGGTGTGGCTGAAGCATATGATTGGCCGGTGGTGTTTGCTACAGCCATTTGGTGGGTGTGGAAATGAAGAAATGAATGGGTTTTGGCTGGCAGGAGGGACATTTGCTATTCCAAGGATTTAATTTAATGTCTTCCATAGGAGGGAAGCGCTCGAGAATTGCCGCCGGGTACAGGTATGGCTATGGGACCTTCTTTGCCGCAGTTAATTGGCTGGACACCTCCGAATGGGGACGGGGTCAAGGTGAATACCGATTGTGAAGCCAAGTATTGGGACCACCTTAGCGAGGCGTGTGATTCGGGATTTCGTAGGGAAATGGCAGGTGGGTTTCGCTATAATACAGGCAACTGCACTGCCCTTGTAGCTGAATTGTGGCGCATACATCATAGCCTCCAACTTTTTTGGCAATGTGGATACCAAAAGGTCCTTCTGGAAGCAAATTCTATGGTGGCTTTGGATTGCATCTGTAAGGGTGTTCCACCCTCTCATCCACAAGCAAATATGGTGCAGAATTGCCTTGAGCTTTTGCAGCAGCACTGGGACGTGAGACTCTCATATTTTCGGAGAAGCTAATCAGGTGGCTGATAGCTTGAATACTCCGGTGCCTGCAGGGATTTTGTCATTGCTTCAACAAGATAGTTTAGGGGTCCAGTTGCCCAAAGGTTATGCTGCGTAGTTTATTTTCTTGTTTTCTGGCTTCGTCCCTCGCTCGAGACCCAAAAAAGAAAACAAAATTACATGATTTTACTACTACCATTGAACTCGCCTCTATAAGAACATGCTTAGGAACACAATGGCCCGAGTTATATAAAATATGAACATCTCCAGTCTCCTTGATCTGCATTTTTGCCTCCAAACCCTGAACTTTCTACTTTTTAAGGAGGGAAAAAAAAGGTCGATCCTGTCCTGAAAACAGTGGCTAAAACTACAAACTTAGCTGAGTATCTTTTCGGCAACACTAACTCTCCATTATCGTTAGTAAGTCTTCAAAGTAGAGCTCATTTTGTAAGCCGAAGAAAGTGAAGGCAATAAATGTATCGTAAAGACAGCTTTTACACGTGATAAGAGCATCTTTAAGTCGAGTGCCCCCACTATCTGCCCCCACCATTCCAGTTAGCTAGGAAGGTACTAATCAGATAGACAATTTGATGCAGTTTCATGACGATCAGTGGAGCTTACTGGCTGATCCTGTAGCAGAGAAAGTCACAAGGATAATCCCTATATGTAGCACTCTTTAACAAACCATACATAGAATGGAACTTGCGGCTCAAATGATCATGGATACCATATCTTGCAAACTATTGAGGATAGTGAAACAACCTTGTGTCGTCGCTGCTATGAAGCCTAGCTGGACCTGCCCATACCCCCAACTCCAGGAAGGAAAAAAAAATAAATAAGCAAATGAACAAAATCAAAGCAACAAAGAGGGAGAAGGAATTCCTATTTCAACTTCTTATTTACAAGACAGTTCAACGTCCATAACAGAAAACCAATGGTTACGAAATCCAGTACCAGTCCCTGCCTGTTCTGCCGGTTTCCATAGTGAACACCGCGTGTTGGTATTACCTGTCCCTTAACAGAAATGAACAAATCATGTCAAATTAAAAGGTGATTATTATCATCCAGCCAAAATACTGGAAAAGACACTACCAGGCCTGGTAAGCCCTGTTGACTACCAAAATAATCATCACGGATTGGCGAAACTGAGTGTAATTGTCCCTATGGAAGTACAACCAAGCAAAAGCAATAATCAACATCCTATTGAAGATAAAAAACTAAATTTATTTGATAATACATTGAGGTTAGGACCACAAGTTTCCCTACCATGGACAACATGCTTTGTTGAGAACCATAATAACCATCAAGTGTTGGCGCCCTTGAGCCTAATGCCTATGCAAAACTTTTCTGTTAAGCTAACTATAGAGTTAAATAATACAGCAATAAACTATAAAAGAATCTTTTGTGCTGAACATTACATTCATACACAAGGAAATTCATACCATTTCCTGCATTTCTGGTTGTGTAACATAGTAATTGTCAACATTGTGTGGTCTTGTGTTCGGCTGCTCCTACATGCACATAAATATCCACAGTGAAATAAGTTGCTCACAAATATATGCGATAGAGATATTTGAGACAAACAATTAAGATATTAAGTCCAAATATTGACAACCATCTGCTGGCATGTATCTGGCAAACCAATTGCTATTCCTTCTGAATCAGATTGTACCTACAATAAAAAATGAAATCTACTTCAAAAGCAAAATAATCTTGAACAATGCAAAACACTTACAGCATCTAGATTCAGACTAACAAAACCCTACTCACCTTTTTCTTCTTATATAATTTCCTTTTCTTAGATGACTTGGCCACACTGTTGCTACAATGCTCTTCAATGCCAAGAAAACCATGAAGATCCAACGTATCAGGCCTTGAAAGACTCTTGACAGAGTTGTTAGCACCCACACAGTTTTCCAAGGCTGTTTCTAGTGCCTGGCGAGCAATATCATAGGCTTCTTGAGATAGAGACCCCTCTTCACCCAGTTTGACTGCTCGTTTACATATGTCATTGAATCGCTGCACCCTATGGTGGAGACTGTTGGATAATTCAGAAACAGTTTGACTGATCTTTGCATCTTTTGTCCACCTCTTCAAAATATAGGGGGATGGGATATTTGAAACACCAGACATTTGGAGCACAAGGATGGTATGTTTACAGAGGATACCTCCGTATTCAAATGATCGGCATGAACAACTAATATTCAATGCTGCTTCATTCCAAGCTACAAAGAAATATTGACGTTCTTCAAAATCATCCACCCTAAAATTAACAGTTGCCTCACATTCACTTTCTTTCTGCAGGTGACATGAAACTATGCCCAAAGCCTCAGCCTGAAACTTCTTGAATACTGCATCTGTATAGATTGTTGACATTTGTTTCTCAAATGATGAAATAGATCTTATAGAGGGCAGCTTGTTTTGAGTTTCAAAATCAGCCTTGGATTCTATTTCATACCTATCTTTCAAAAATGTATTATACTGTTCCATAAAGTCCTTGAATGTAGTTTCTTTTTGGATATACTTATCAAAGAATGATGCCACACTTCCAGCTCGGTGCTTTGTGGACATTCCAGCTAAAAAAATATCCCGCATATAAGTTGGAACCCACATTGTACGATCCTCATACAATGAGCAAACCCAGTCATTCTCCTGTAATTTGAATTTATCAACTATCTTCCACCATCTCTTTTTAAACTGCTCATCAGTCCAAGACCTGTATATACATTTACTGAATTTTGGCATAAAAAGCTCATTCTGTTTTATAACACTACAAATGTTTTCTGGTATCCTACTCAACACATGCCACAAGCCATAACAATGGCAACTATTTGGGAAAACATCTGCCACAGCTTCCTTCAAAAATTTGTCTTGGTCAGTAATAATTACTTTAGGAGCTAGGTTTCCCACTGCTTTATGCCATGTCTGCAATAACCAAGCAAACGATGATGTGGTCTGCTCCCCAATCAATGAACATCCAAATAAGATGAACTGGAAGTGATGATTCACTCCAATAATAGGAACATAAGGAATCCTATACTTGCTTCCAAGATAAAAGGTGTCAAAGAAGACGACATCGCAAAAACTTTTATAATCACGCCTACCTTTTGCATCAACCCAGAACACATTTTTCATACGTTTTTCATTATCCAGATCTATTGCATAAAAGAAATTAGGATCTTCAGCCTGCATACGCATAAAATGTTCAAGCATAGCCTGAACATCATCCTCATCCAAGGCTAACTGCAGGCCTTTCTTTCTACAAGCAGCTATACCAGATTGCTTGTTCTGTCCCCTAAGAGCATTATCAAAATCATCTGGACAAATCTCATGATTGTGCTCCTTTACAAAACTATGTATAATCCATTTATCATCCTGTGCCCTCTTCATGTGCATGCCAGCCTTGCAATCTGTTTTTATGCATGACCTTGGATTTATGGTTGCATTTGACTCACGCTTGTTTCCAAATCTTGAACAGGCAATTTTTACATCAATAAATTTTCCAGATTTTTTTGAACGACGACTTGCTTTAATTGTGATGCCAAACCCCACTGACCGGGCATATTCTCTGTAGAAAGAGTATGCCACCTCCTTTGTTTCAAACTTTAAACCATTTTGGGGTTCCATGATCGCACCTCTATGAGCAATGTCCGCCGCAGCTCTGTCCTTATCCAACTGAATCTCATCACCAGTAATACCTTCATCTTCAGTTGGTCCACAGGGTTTTGTATCATGTTCACTTGGAAGCAAATTTATGTCCTCTTCAATATTGTCCGGTCCATCCTCGATATCAGTTATGGTAGGATTTGCATTTGATACATATTTCAGTTTCTCTTGCTCATGTAAGGGCAGTTCAAGATTTATCTCCATGGAGAAATAACATTATTGGAAAGAGAAGACAATATTGCTGAAGCTACCTGAATATTTTGAGAGGAATCAGAAGTCAAGCACGACTAAAATTGTGCCAAATCCCAGCAACAAAACTGATAACAACAGCAAATACCAAATCAACAATGAAAATTTAAATCTAGTACCCCTTGGGACATTCATGAGATCACCAGTTACACCATCATAGATTTTTTTTTTCCCCATTCCCACCAGGCAATGCATCTGCGCAAGATGGAAGAGTAAACTCGTTGATGCTAGAATCAAATTGCAATGGTGCAATGATGGATAACTCTCAATTCAGAACAGTTGCAAATCCACATTAGAAATAAACTGCCACAAAAAAACAAGACCATGTACTCACTAAACAAAATACCAACAGAGAGATTAAAAAAATAAAAAAAAAAACCCTAATCTCCGTTTGGTTACTGAGAAAATGGAAGAAAAGTGAAGAAAAGGCTGATAATTTATGAGTTCAAAGGGCATCTTTTTACCCATAAAAACCTGAATTATCCCAAAACATCATAAACAGTGCTTTTCCTACATTACATAACCACTCCAACGGCAAGATTAACATCAGCGAAAAATTCGGTTTTTTTCTCGTGTTTTCTTCCACCTTCTCACCAACCAAACTAGAAAAGTAATTTCAAATTGAAAATTAAAAGCAAGAACTGGCACTCAGCACAAACAAATGAAAAAAAGAAAAATTGTCAAAAAAGAAAAAAAAGAAGAGAAAAAAAACCCATGTGGGTTCAACTTAACAAACTGAGAAATTGTGATTAGCGAGAGAGAGCTTACGAAGTTATGTTAGCGATCATCGAAACATTACCTATTTTTTCCTTTCTTTTTTCCCGTTCCTTTGGCTAAAATTACATCTTCATACCGAGAAATAATTGTAATGATGTTCAAAAAGCAACTTTCTTTCTTGCTTTCAGATAAATAATTCAGAATTATTTCAACTGCAGGAACACCCTTTTCTTTCCATTCTCTTAGTTGCGAACACACTGGTCTGAAAAAGGACGGGGCTTTATGCTAAAAACAGCTCTGTCGGCCTTTTTCTCATTTCTTGGTGATGATGACAGATATTGAAAAGGTAGATTTACACCATCGGAGGTAATAACTCGCTTAAACGAAGACGATGACAAATAATTTATATCTATATCTTTAAATCTAATAATTAATATGTCCACAGTAATCTTTTTTTTTTTTTTTTTTGGGTTAAGAAAAATAACATTTACAAACAGCCGATTGAGGTAAAAACTCGCGTTGAAACAGAGAGATACTGGTCAGAAGCATTGAAAAAACAAGTGGAATGGGGTGGGAAAGATGGGTCTTACTCGTTATCGCCATTTAATTAGGTGTAAAATATAAATTATCTTATGTAAAAGTAAATTTTTGGCTCGAGTTATTAAATTGACGTTTTTAATTTTATTATTAATTGAAACGGGTATATATGTACTGATAATTCCCAATACAATCTTACAATAGCAAAGAACTCACTGTGATCCGACCCCTCCTCATCCCCACTAAAATTCAACTCTTTAGCGGTATTTGGTTTAACTTTTAGGACTAAAATTTAACTCTCGATATAACCACCTAAATGACAGAACACGGTTTAAACATTGCTGGCCTGCATCCCCTCGTCGTTGCATATACATCGAAGAGTACAACATACCGTTGTTGTTAGCATCAGAAGTGAAAAAGATGGGGAGAAGACCTATTGAAGGGTATATCCAACAAGTATTTTGGCCAGAATGACATGCGACTTAAAGCAACTTGAAATCATAAGGGTCACTCTCAATATTTGAACCGGCCATCATGGACAAGAAGAGCACATTATCAGGTGTACTTCGTCAGCAGGTCTGGAGCATCTTGCGCATCTCTTTGCACAAGAAAATGGAATCTTGGTACCAGTCAACCTATGCCTTGAGTTACTTCTCTATGCTAGCATACATAATGGTATCCAATGTTAGGCTGCTCGAGAAAGTACAATCCAGCTTCATAAGATGTGTTTCAGCACTATACATGTCTTGAAGCGCTCCCATGCAACTGTGAAGATCTTAAATGAGATTCATCCTACAGTGACAAGAAAATTAGTGTGGTAAAATCATGCATTAAAAAAATTCACTCGTAGAGAGAGATGATGCTGCTGCCATATCCTTTGAACTCACCTGCAAGCTATAACTGAAACTAGCTGAAGGCCGAAAATCAAACTGTCCCTACACGAATGAACAAAAGTTGGTAACTACATAATCTAAAATCAGATTTGTCTGCATATGTTGCATCTCTGGAAGACACTATACCAGTGCATGCATGTTTTGCTGAGTTCCAAAGAAACCATCATGGCTGGGTGCAATTGAATTTAGCTGTCCCTAGAAGCAAAGTCCAATTGTATCACAAACCTTCAGATCGCTTTTGTTAAACAAGCGGCAGCAGAACTTACCAGTCCCTGCATGTTCTGTTGATCAACATAATAAGCATCGTGAGGTGGCTCCATTAAGTTTAACGGCACCTGCAATGAGCAACAGTGTAAAAAAATGTCAATGCTAAAGTCAAATTGTCATTTACCGAGCCATATCCAAGTTTAGGGATACAAATTCCAAATGGTGAGATGCCACTACCAGTCCTTGCACACCCTGTTGGGCACTATAATACCCACTAAGGGTAATCCCATCTGAGCTCAAATTGTCCTGCAAGAAAAATACCAATACCATTCAAATCAATGAGATGCACAACGCGAATCTACTTATCTTGGTTTCGTGCACCTTTTGGTCAAAATCATCCCTTATGGAATTAATAAGCACAACATGAATGAATAGGCACATTCAACACAAAGTTGACCAACTTATCATTGCCACAAAATACAGCACATCATGAACACTAAGGAATTGTGTATGTATCATGGCTAAAGTAAAAAGGACAAACCATTTGCTGCGAACTATCTTGACCTTCCACAAGCATGACATCTGGGTCTGATTGTACCTGAGGTGTAAAGAGGCATTCATCTGTGAACTTTGAACTTCAAAATTCTCCTTTGGAATACATATTTGCAGCAATATGACTGGAATGTAGAAAGGTTAAGAATCAACCATAAATTGCAGAACAGACCTTTCTCTTCCTGACAGGATTTTTCTTCTTAATTGATTTTGTTGTGAGGCTTCCTAGGTTGTCTTCCTCTGTTTTGCGGTGAGCCAGAGTGTGGCTGCCAGATTCAGCAGTGCTGTTAATAGAGTTATTCACGCTCACACAATTTTTCAGGGCCTCCACTAATGTGCGGAAAGCAATATTATAGCTCTCTTCAGATAATGATCCTTCTTCACTCATTTCAATGGCTAGTTTGCACAGTTCATTATAACGTTGCACCCTGGATTGCCTTTGTTCCATTCCATCACCCATCAAGTGCCTGATTTTTGCATCTTTAGTCCACCTCTTTAGAATATACTGGGCTGGGATGCTTCTGACTCCACAGATTTGAAGAATGATCAATGCATGCCTACAAAGAAATCCTTTGTATTCAAACAGGCGGCAGGAACAAGATGCTTCTGACTTGGACTGGTTCCACGCTACCAAAAAATATTCATCCTTTTCACAGTCTTGAACTCCAAACGTTGTTCCATCTTCACTCTCTTTTTTAGGATGACAGCCAACAACACCCAAGACCTCAACTTGAAATCTCTTGAATATGGCATGTGTGTAAACCAATGAAATTTCTTTTTCCCAAGGAGATGGAGACTTCAAGGCAGGCTGTTTGTGCAATGTGTCAAAATCAGCTATGGCCTCCTCCTCATACCTATTTTGCAGAATTGTTCCATATTGTTTCATAAACTCCTTCACAGTGATTTTCCTGTGAATATATTTATCAAAGAAAGAGTTTATACTTTCAGAACGCTGATTTGCAGACATTCCAGCCAAAAATGTATCCCCCATGTAGGTAGGCACCCACCTTTTACGATCTACATATAATGCCTGAACCCATTCATTATCTTGAAGCTCAAATCTGGTCACCATTTTCCACCACCTCATATCAAACTGTTCCTCTGTCCATGATTTATGAATGCACTTGCTGAATTTAGACAAAAAGTTCTCATGCTGTTTGATGACATGGGAAAGAACTTCAGGGATCTTTTCCTCTATATGCCAAAGAGAAAAGCAATGATGGGTATTTGGGAAGACCTCTTCAACAGCTGCCTTCAAGGTTCTATCTACATCAGTGATTAGAACTTTAGGTGCTTGCCCACCCATTGCTCTGAGCCATGTTTTCATTAACCAAACAAAGGTTGATTGAGATTCATCTGCCACAAATGCACATCCAAGCAAAATTGGCTGACAGTGATGGTTCACCCCAACAAAAGGAGCAAATGGCAACTTCTCGTGATATTTTACATAGAAGGTATCAAAAGAAACAACATCTTTAAAGCTGATATAATCATTCCTACTTTTTGCATCAACCCAGAAAACATTTCTGAGACGAAGCTCTTCATTCAAATCTACTGCATAAAAGAAATTAGGATCTTCCTTCTTGATACGCTTAAAATACTCCAGCAATACTTGGGCATCTCCCTCATCCAAAGCCAAGTGCTGGCCTTTTTCAAACTGAGTATTCATGTCACTTGAAACAAAACCAACATCTTTGTACCCACCAGACTGTCTTGACATCTCAACATACATCTTTCTTGTTCGTTCACTAACAGCATGCAAGATATCAATATTGTTCTTCTCAGCTAATTTTATATTCCCATGGATTCGAAAATGATAAGCTAGGGCTGGCAAAAGTTCATGATTATGTTCCTTGACAAATTCATGAATTATCCATTTCCCATCTGGCCTTCTCTTCACATGCATGCTGGCTTTGCAGTCTGTTTTCTTCACACTTGATCGTCGACTATTGCCATTATCAGATTCTGGTGTAACTCCATATCTAGAGCATGCAAACTTTGCATCAATGAATTGTTTTGATTTTTTTGAACGCCTACTGTTTTTTATTGACGTGGTGAAACCCATAGATTTGGCATACTCTTGATAAAATGAGTAGGCTGCTTCATGTGACTCAAATTCAATGCCACTGCATGGTTCAATGCCAGCATCCCCTTCAAACGGTGCAATGGCCCTCTGGGAGGAATCAGAAACTCCACCATCCCTATTATGAACTTGATGACCCACAACGGCAATTGCATTCTCACCAGCAGTATCACCAGCAAGCAGCTTATCTTGAAGATGGACCGTATCAACATGGTCATTCCTTGCCATCATTTTTATGATTTATTTCCATGAAGAAAATCAAAATTTTCTAGTAGTTCATTCCAGTACCTGAAAGGGAGAAAAAGAGTTGAATTGTCCTGCAGGATGCGCGAGGCAGAGCACGCAAACTGATATACGTTAAGCATGATTCAAACATCAAACTTGTGTAGGATCACCAGTGCAAGCTTCCCTAAAAAGCCCAATGCTGAAGATACTACAAAACTCCATACTTGTCTAATTTTCATCTTTATTGCCAGTTCAATTTTGGTCGTTTCTGCTACTCTTTCCTACATGTTACCAGTCCGGATTCTAACTTTTCGCATCAAGGTATTTATGTTGCTCAACCAAAGTAAATATCAACAGAGAACGCCTAAGCGGTAATGCAAAATTACCCAAATGATAGAAATTGCAATCTTAATTTTTTTTTGTTTTCTTTCCCTCTTCTTTTCTCATGTTTCTCGGCAGCCAAACAGGCCATAAACTTAGCATGGGGGGAAAAAAGAAAAAGAAAACTATTAATTACGTAGTTCGGAAACATAAGTAAAAATACACACGCACACAGAGGTCCCAAATTAAGCCACTCCCTTTCTGTTATCTTTCTTTCCTTTCATATTTCTCTTTCTCGACAACCAAACAAACAAATAATTATATAGCGAGAGAGAGAGAGAGAGAGAGAGAGAGAGAGAAAGAGACCTGAAACGAAGTGAATATGTAGAAGCATCTATCCGAAGCCGAGATCCGCGAGTGAGTGTACGGCCAAAAGGCGAGTGAGAGGAATTGGGCAGGGGGCGCGTTTGAGAGAAGAAGACGCGAGACACAGTTATTTTAGGGTTTTTTCAAAAAATTTCAGCACTCGCCTTAGGTTCTTGCTTGCTCGCACACTCGCCGTTTGACAACTCCACTCGCTCTGTTCACTCGCTTCCCGTCTCTGCTCTCCTCTGGGCGCGTTGGCGGTTGTGGGTTTTGATCAGCCAACGGCGCCTTTGGTTCTTTCTTTCCTTGTTCAGGATGGTTTCCTTGTTTTTCGCTAATGATTCGTGGGATTATCGGGCCCCTCACCCACGTGGCGCGTGCCAGTGAACAGGTATATATGCAATTGTCAGAGACTCAAATCTCGATTTTCTTTTTTTTTTTTGGGGGACAACCTCAAATCTTGATTCGTATATAAATTAGGAAATGAACAAGCAAATGTCGCAAACAGAAATGATTAGATTGTGTGTTTTACCTAAGGTCTCATCATTGAATCTTCTCTTGATTCTTAAAATAACTTCATTATAAATGTAAAATCCGTACACTCACGATCATGGTATAATGTGTTAACTGAAAGTTCACCCAAAAATTTAAATAAATAATTTCTTTTTTAAAAAAATAAACAGTATAACCCGTTAACTTACATCAAATTGACCGCAAGACATGACAGCTAAGCTGAAATAAATCGCTTGAATGGTTCCCAAAAAGACAAGCCCCAACATGCAATCGAAGATAAAAATAGGAATTATTTGGCATTCACAGATGGGTGTACAAACAGAATTAGGCAGCGGTGATGAACTTGGAAATGGGTCTTACAAATTTTTGACTGAACCAATTCAGGCTATAAATCACTAATACAGGATACAACAACCTTTACAGGGAAAGATTTATCCCCACTTTCAAACTGTTCCAGCTCTCGACTATGGTATTAGGCAGCGAAGTTGAAATTACAATTCCTACTCTGTTATTTTACAGCAACTAACAAGGAAGTCGCCTTTAATTTAACCCTTGCCATCTACAGCGTCTGATACAATAATTCATTCTTTACAAAGATGCCGGCTACATGACACGAGCAACGTTCTTCCACTGTTTTCCTCCTCACCTGCTGGAAACACTGTTGGAATTCTTGTTGGATTCTGAAATTTATGGAATTTATAAAGAGAAAATATTCGATGCTAACTACCTTTTATGTGCGAAGGCTATCCGTCATGCATGTCTTGACGCATCATCATGCAGCTGCGCTGCTCTCACGTTAGGGTCATCCTGCTAAAATTAAATTCCCAGTAACATCCTGTTAAAGTTATGGTGAAACAAAACACCACTTCTCAAGTTCCCAAGTAATATCCCAACACATCATCCAGTAAACTCACCCGAATGCCGTAAGTGAAACTAGTAGGTGTGCGGAAGAAATCCATCTGTCCCTGCAAAAACAAAAGACAAAATAAAAGACAGTCATAAGAAAGATCATCATTTGAACAAACCCACCAACAAGATTGCAGACATCATTGGCATAAGATGCAGTACCAGCCCATGAATGCTTTGCGAAGCACCATAATAACCATCATGACTCGATGCTATTGAGTTCAGCTGTCCCTAAAATACATTTCAAAATTAGACCAAAAAAAAAAAATGAGGCTTTGCCACTGAATTGCCATATCTTATTGCCATTTACAGCCTATTTCACAACATACCAGCCCCTGAATGGTCTGTTGATTCCCATAGTAGTTATCGCGTGTTGGACCCATCAGATTCAATTGTACCTGCTCACACAAAAGGGCAGAAAAAGGTCATTTCAGTCCGCCACCATCAGACTTTACCACCAATACAACCTAACTCGAGTAAATCATACCATCCCAGGCACACTCTGTTGACTTCCATAATAGCTGTCTAGGGCTACTGCTCGTGAGTGTAACTTTTCCTGCCCGAGACATTTCCAGGAACAAAGAAACACCATTACATGAATATGGCTAGTGCACTATACTTAATGTTGGGCAACAGAACAATCATTAAGTTGCCTTTACAAAAGGCAAAGTACTACAAAATAAAGTTTCAATTGGAATAAAATAGAAATAATGTCGATGCATGTTCGTTTTTTTTTTTTCTTTTAGTTTTTTTTTCTTTTCCCCTTGGTAGAACTATCAATCTGTGAAGTAGGACAAACCATTTGGGGAGGCAAGCTGTCTTGTGCCCCAACTGTCGTAATCTCCTGCTCAGGGTTCACCTGCAGCACATGAACTATGTTATGCTTAATGACAGGTAGTAGACAACTAAGAAGATGAGCAAGTACACCATTAACCAACCTTTCTTTTCTTGGTTGGATTCTTTTTCTTGTTTGCCTTGTTAGTAGCCCTATTATCTTCTTCAATGCAGAGAAGACCTTGGGTGACAGCTGTACTGGCCTCTGAAAGACCCTTATTAGAATTATTTGCATTAATGCAGTTTCCAAATGCTTCTTCTAGAGCACGAAATGCAATATTGTAACTCTCTTGGGACAATGATCCCTCTTCACTTAATTTCAGTGCTCTCTGACATAGATCATTGTACCTCTGCACTCTAGATTGTACCTGTTCAGAATCCTCTCCAAGGAAGTGTCTGCTCTTTGCATCTTTAGTCCAACGTCTCAAGACATATTGAGATGGGATGGCAGATTGTTGACACATTTGAAGAACAACCAATGCATGTCTGCACAGGTAACCCCTGTACTCAAACAGACGGCATATGCATGAAACTTCTGACCTTGTTTGAGTCCACATAACAGTGAAATCTTGCTGTTTTTCCAAGTCTTGAACTTTAAAGGTAATGCTTGTGTCATCTTGGCTCTCTATTTTGGGATGGCAAGCAACAACACCCAAAATCTCACCTTGAAATTTCTTGAATACTGCTTGTGTGTACAAACCTGAAACATTCTTTTCCAGAGGAGATGGAGATTTTAATGTTGGTAGTTTGTTCCGCGTATCAGAATCTGCCTTGGCTTCCTCCTCATACCTATCTTGTAATATTGCTTCATATTGTTTCACAAACTCTTGTACAGTGGTCTTCTTATGCATGTACTTATCTAAGTATGAGTTTATACTTTCAGATCGCTGCACTGTTGACATGCCAGCAAAACATGCATCTTTCATGGAGTTTGGAACCCATTTCTCGCGATCTTCATACAAGGATTGCATCCATTCATTCTCTCTAAGATCAAATCTATCAAGAATTTTACACCATCTTTTTATAAACTCATCATCTGTCCACGACCTAAATATGCATTTTTCAAATTTTGCCATAAAATTATCATGCTCCTTAACTACATGGGCCAAATTTTCAGAATCCTTCCCTAAAATGCTCCACAAAGAAAAGCAATGATAAGCATTTGGAAATACTTCCGAAATAACTTGTTTCATTTTTTTATCTTGCTCAGTGATTATAACCTTAGGGGATTGTCCACCCATTGCCCTCAGCCAAGTCTGCATTAACCAAGAATAAGTGGCAGCACTTTCATCTGATATCAAAGCAGAGCCAAGCAAAATGAATTGGCAGTGCTGATTGACCCCAACAAAAAGAGCAAGAGGGATCTTATATTTGTTCTTGACATAAGTAGTATCAAAAGACACAACGTCCCAGAAATTAATGTAGTCATGCCTACTTTTAGCATCAACCCAGAACAAATTCTTCAGACGATGATCCTCACCTAAATCAATGGCATAGAAGAAGTTGGAATTCATATTCTGCATCTGCATAAAAAAATCAAGCAAAATCTTTGCATCTGCAGCTTCCAGTGCCAAATTCCGACCTTTATCGAATGGATTTTTGGGGTCATTCTTGAGACCAACAACATTCTTATATTCAGCAAATTGTCGAGCCATTGCAGCATACATCTTTCTGGTCTGTTCACTGACAGCTTGGGCAGGTAAAAGCTCATGGTTATGTTCCTTCACAAAACTATGAATGATCCATTTTCCATCTGCCCTTCTCTTCACATGCATGCTTGCTTTGCAGTCCGTCTTTGAACATGATCGCCGGCTGGTGCCATTCTCTGGAACTTGCTTGGTTTGTCTGGAACGTGGTCGATTAAAGGACTTGTCGTACTCTCGCTTGGTTCCGTACCTAGAACAAGCAAACTTTGCATCAATGAATTCCCTTGATGTTTTTGAACGGCGGCTGTTTTGTATCGCAGTATTGAATCCCATAGATCGAGCATATTCTTGATAAAAAGAATACGCTGCCCCATGTGATTCAAATTCCATACCAGAAAGAGGCTCCAGATTCGTTTCCTCCTTGAAATCCATGACCACTGTGGGGGAGTTCCCATCCGCACCTTCTATGGCATGCACCTCTTCTGCAACACTAACAACATTTTCAGTCTCTACAACTCCATTATGCAGATTGTCTTCACCAAGCATATTATCAATTCCATTTGGTCCTTCATCTTCTTTCTCATGCTCGCCAGAAGGCAACCTAAGGTCAATGTCCATGACAATGAGTAATCCTACTTTTGGCAAACACTGCTCAGGAGACCTGTAACAATTTAAGCAAAAGAAGCATGTTAGAATGCCCAAGAAACAACCTAAAATTGTGCAACTAATGAAAATTATAATCGAGTTGAAAGAACAAATAAATACCCACAGTGAAGTGTAACTGCTCTTAAAAGGGTATTCTCCACAAAGTAGTGTCCTTATGTGGCAATGGCCAACGGCACAAGTCAAGGATAAATGCACAAATACATATATTTGAAAGATGTTCCCTAAATGCTTAGTCATAAAGCTTAGTTCTTAGCATGGTACAAACCATTGGGCCAAAGAAAGAATGGGACCTAAAGTTGAACCATTCAGTTAGAATTAATCAGAAAAGAATAAGTGTTCTTCATGCCTAAATCCATAATCAACTCACTGTCACAACATATTCAGTTATAACTTTTTGGAGTTCCCAAATTTTTCCTATAAAAGATTGCAATGAGAAAACCATGCATTCCATATGCATCGACATAGAAAAGAGAAAATAAAATAAAAGGTCAGAAGTAGAATCCATGCAGCAAATATATATATATATATATATACACATCATTACCGATCCAAAGCTAAGCCATTGTCATTTAACCACCTGGACATTTATGTGAACCCAGAAAAAATAGTTTCCAATACACTTAGTTTGTCAATTATTGTCGTCTAGCAGCTTCCAACAAAAATCCATAACTGTCCTCAATCTCGCAAGCTTTGTCAGCCTAGCAAACAGTCAACCCAGATGGGAAATTGAAATCCTATATGCACGCACAAAAGCAAATACGTAGATACTACAATCAAGTCTGCTTGATTCAGGCACATCAACATAAGTGAACTATCAACCAATTATCAGGACTTGAGGAAATCACCTCATAAGCAAATCAAACAAATATAAAACCTGCATCAATTCAGCCAGACTTCAGAAATTTCCAGAAGTGGGAACTAAAACTGACTTACAAGTACCACTACCAATATTTCTCCAATCCACAATCAGAAAACCTGCATTTTATTGTGTAGTATGCACGAGCAGTTAAATTTTAGCAATCATGAAAAATCCGTTGGGCAAACATACACAGTACAGACCAGCCCGTATGACTCTTATGCACACAGCACATTCTCATACGGACTGACAACAGAGCGTATGCATGGTATCAATAATAGCATACAAGTTTTATTAAAAAGAAGGATAAGCTATCTCATTCACCTAACATTTAGAATTCAGTTGCCTCGCACAGGAAGCCAAAATTTGTCAGATAATTCCAAACCAACAAACACCAATAAACTTCCAAAACAAGCTTGCGAGGAAGGAAGAAAGTGCTACGACGCAGCTACAGAGTACAAATGGAGCAGCAACAAATCGAAAACAATACTAAACATGCAATAACCAAATCACATTAGAGACCAGCGCATCCAAATCATAAAACAAAATCACATCCATAGAAGAAAACAGACACAAAGAAAGAAAAAGACAGAGAGAGAAAAAAAAAATAGAGATTAAAATGGAGAGCGGGACAGAGATTACCTATCTTCATAAGATACGAATTGTCGAACAACAAGATTATAAACAGTAGCTTCTTCCTCTCTATCTCACTACGTGTTTCTGTTGAGTGCTCGATCTCAGGAGCGGAAGGAGAAGACGCTCACGCGATTGGGGAGAGCGAGTGGAGTAGGAAGACAGCAGCCCCCGAATCTATCAATTTTTTTTCCCTCTCTGTTTAGGGTTTTCTTCTCTGGACAAATCCGACTCTCGCTTTCTGCTATCTGTTTCTCAATCGCAACCCACAATCCACACAAGTCGCGCGTGCCGGCACTGAACATCAAAGGGTATTTTCGGTAATTAATTTGGCTGTCTCTTGACCCGTCGGCTGTGATTTATTGTGAATAAATAGAGCAATAATAATACGTCCCTATTATGTGTATGACATGATGTATGTATGGACGAAATACTTCTACGACAATTAAACTGAAATTAAATTTCTTTTCTTTTCTTTCTTTTTTTGGATCTGTTACAATTTGAACTCTAACTCTTCAGAAATTATAATTGAAACTCTAAACTTTTCGACTGCTTTTAATTAAAAAGAAAACAAAAATTATGTTCGTTATTTTGGGAACAAAAATTGAAAATTTTCGTTCCCAAAAGGAATCCAATAAATCAGAATTAAACGAGCCGAAAAGTCGAGTGTTTTATAATTGACAAGAATATTACACCCAGTACATAACAAAATAATTTCCTATTGACTGTGAGTAGTGCAAGTTCAGGGTGTCAAAGGGTTCTCCGTTTACAATGGCTTTGTTTCACGCTAAGAAGGCATTCCGAAATGATCTCCTGCCAATCTAAAAACGCCATCACTTTACCGTCCGACCATCTCAAACATGGGAATGCAATTTACTGAACAGATTTCAATCTTGTTTTCACTACAATTTTCCTTCACAATGCTTCTGACATTGTGGGTCTATCCTGTGGACTATGCTCCAGCGCTCTCCACATATGACGAGCCAACATTAACGCACCTCTAAGACTTGGTCTTTAGGAGCTACATTCAATGCGTCGAATTTTCATTGCTCCCATGCTTGCAGAGAGCATAACGACAATCCGGTTAGAAAACCCACCGCTATACTTATAATTGGATTTGTAAAAGCTTAAAGCTGTGGGAATGGGATGGCGAGGAACTCACGGGATATGACGGGGAGCTACTTTCTTTGCACTAAAACGAAGCCGTGCCTGCATTTGTACTCTAGAACAAAGTTCTTGAATCGATTCCTTATGCTTCTGAGCCAAGCGCATCATTTGCTCATGAAAGGAAATGAAGTCCTCCGTGCGGTATTCAACTCCTGTTTTTTGCCAACAACAAAAAGATCATAAGAGACGAGGAAGATGCAAATCCACAAATTCAGCCACATTGAAAACTGCCTAGCTCTTCAGCCGACAACCGTTCAGTTGCCTCCAAAAGAGCCATTGGCCTATAAATCTGAAATCTCTAATTTTCTCCCGCCTCACTCCTCAGAGGGACTATATGAAACAAAACTAGTATTAATTAGTCCCATTCTTTCTCAAATGAAAGAAAACATTCAAATAAGCAGCATTTTCCCTTAAGATATTTACTCCTCCCACTTCTCCTCTTCCCAAACATAGTGCTTGCACCAGAATAAAAGAGTAAGGGATTTACTGGTTGGTTATTCAATGAACTAAAACTTAGCACAGACTAACCATTCAAGCAACTGGGGACTCTTTTAGTGCAACCAATCAATTTTTATTCCTGTGGGAGATGCCAGACGACAACATGTAGTTTACAAAACCTTTAAACTATCTTTGTTCAACATAATTATTTACTGTTTATTGGGATCTCTTCTTATTCCAGATCACTAATTCCTAGATGAGAAAGAGAAGCACACAATGACCCAAAGCTCTACTGGAATTCGATAACTAACTAGTTCTGAATTGCATTTAGGAGGCACTAGGAGTTTGTGACATCCCTTCTTATCTCAGTTTACTCAAAAGCTGCAATCTATTTCCACTGTCCACTGTAACAAGGCAAAAGCTCGAAAACACTTCCCTAGCCTTTGTAATCAAATTAAACATTTGAACGGCCCTTCAGCCTCCCAACTAAACTGCCAATAGAAGTTCCTGCTGCTTCACTCCTCGCTTCCAACCAGTAAGTCGACACAAGTACCGCTTTTATCAAACACCAATTGGTAAACTAATCTCAATGAGAAAAGAACAGAACAACACAAATCCAAGTTTCTCTAGCATCGTTGGACCTAGATCACTCTTCAAACATGAAAATACCATATGCACCCGTTGACTGAACACCACCATAGTCACCATGTTAATACTTTAATAACATCTACCGAAAAAATGCCAATGAAATATCTAAGACAGGCATAAAATCCAGTATGACCAGCCGAAAGGAGTTGATTCTGGATACTTACTACAGCATCGCACAAAGGCTAAGGATGAAAAAAAACCAAAGGTCCATAAAAAATAAGACACTCAAATGAAGCTTGCAACATGCTAAGCACATATACCCTGCCAAATAACCTTAATTTCAGTTTCTAAAGACTTTATTTTCAGTTTCTACAAACCAGGATAGCTCAAAAGTAAGAACTAAGTGAAATAAAAGACAAACCTTACAAAAAAAAACCCCTCTGTTCAGTGAGTCTATCTCGTGAAAAGGAGGAACTCTCCCGTGGCCCGGACTTGATTTTCTCAAGGCTTCAATAAACATCAATATCATTTTCTTCTACTCTGCGGGAGAAATTTCTGAACTGAACATAACCAAGCAAACAACCCAAATAATTGTAAAAATGAGGGGGAAAAGAACTCGTCAACTCGAATAATATTATTCAAGAGAAAAGGAAAAAAAAAAAAAAACCAAAGTGAATCTTGTGAAAAGACCCTAAATCAGACTATTTGATTCATACGACAGAATCCACGTTAAAACATTACTCTCAGTGCGTACAGCTTCTTTCTCTTTTTTTCCTGTTTGGTCTACTCTATCCTCTTGCTTGTCACGTCGGTAACCTCTGGGGATGAGGATTTGCAATAGGTCCAGTTACAAGCAGCGGTTTCCTCAATGTTCATCATTTCGTTTGCCTACAGAAGCCGAAGCTCATTCGACTGCAAATGTAAAATAATTCTGATCTTTAGTCCAGGAGATCTTAAAAAGAAAGAGATAGAAAGAGATGGAGCATCAAGAATGATGCCCGGCTGCTCTTTCTTGGGATTGCAACACTACTTTATGGCCATTCAAGAATCAAACCAGATACACCAACCCCTTTATAAATCTTATTTCTAGTTCTTGAACGCAATTTCAGGCAAACTATTAGAGCCTTTTTTTCCGAGAAAACATTAACCTCCTTAGGTCTAGTTTATATAAAAATCGAATTCAAACAACTTACATATGAAATCTTGAGAGATTCTCAGAGAAAGAAAGACAGAAAGAAAAAGAGAATGAAAAGAACCGTAGAACTAAGCGGTGGCCGCAGGGGATTCGTTGAGCGAGTGGAGCGGTCCAGCGTGACACTGTGTTGCCATCAGAGAGTCTCTCTCTATAGTAATCTTTCTCTCTCTTCTTTTTTATTGTTTGGAAGAGTTCGTCAAGGTTGGAAGCCAAGAACGGAAGGGATTTTTAATCACCCCCAAGATTCCTTGTATATATCCGCGGTTAATTCGTTTCTACTTCAGGCTCCTATTCAAAAAAACTCTAAATAATATATATATTTTTAAAATTATTATTATTATTATTTTATTTTATTTATAAAAAGTAATATTTTGTCTTGACTAGCCGTTGGAGCTCTATCATTTTTTTTCTCTCTCCTGATATAAAAGAATATTTTATGTATGAACATATTAGTTATCGTAATTATAAGTTATAATTGTGTTATTTGTTCTATATCTAATTTCTATATATAAAAAAATTTATCATTCAAATATTATCAAATAAAAATATAATTTTTTATTTAATTTTAATATTAATAAATTTAAAATTTAATACCTTGCAATTTTTCATTATAAAGAGAATGGCAATAGAAAGAATCTCAATTCAAATTAATATAAAAAATACGTGGTATTATCAACAAAATTATCATTTGATGGTGAGCCGAACCATAAACACACGATAGATTGTGTGTATAATTGGCATTGCTCAGCTTAAAAGATTGTTTATCCGCTGCGCAGATGCCTTCTCCGGGTTTATAAAAGCTTACAAATAAACTTGAAATATATATATAGTAATAAATTTTACAGCTCGCTCGTAGGTCTCTACATGTGGTACAGTTGACGTATGACATTACTCGATAAATTGTTTCAAATGGTTGCATGATTATTCTGGCGGCAGATTATAATCAGAGTTTTCGTAAGCATGAGATAAGAAAATCTCTCAGAATGGTTCGTCGGAGAGTTTCTTCAGAACGATGGAATAAGATCGATGCATACGGAGTTCACTGATTGTGATGTGTCGAAAGAAATCAATTAGGCATTTGCATGGGGGTTTTACAGCTCTGGTTAATCTCTACTCGCGAGCATTCTAAAGTTAGATGAAATTTGAAGTGCCGTCATTCTTTGCATTTAATTTCACATGGGCATGACATTTTTGGTCCATCAGTCGTGCTTTTTCGGTTTATTGAATTTCCTTACGGGTTAAGGGAGAATAACTCATGCACGTACTTTCTTGTCAAACGGTGAAAATGCAGATTTTCTCTAAGCGCCTGGCTTAATGCTTATAGGGCAAACGAGGAAGTTATTACACTTGTTGGAGAATAACTTTGTTCTTTATGCTTTTATTTTTACGCACAAAGAAAATTATATATATATATATATATAATTAATTAATTAGCTTCTTATTTACCTCTCCCGTTTTTCCTTTGGTTTCCGGTTTAATTCCTTCGGTTGCATTTGCCCTTCGTCTAGCCACTCAAAAAAAAAAAAAAAAGTTAATTCATTCGGCTCACTGCCAACTTACCTTGCAGTAAAACAGTCAAATCCTCGCTGATTCTCCATCCCGACAGCACATCATCAACACCAATGAAGATTGTCATTCTGCCTTTTATTATATTTTATTTTCTGCCTTTTCATCATGTCTTCTATTGACGGACATACCATACAAGTGAATATAATACAATATAATTTATACTTTACATAAATTTAAAATAAAAAATTATATTATTTTTATAAAATATCATTTTATATAGCATTAAATATTAGTGTCTAGGGAGTTTTTTTTTTTTTTCATCTCTTTGTCTTTTATTAGAAGAGGCTCGGGTATACAGGCAGGTAATCTTCTGTTGGCATATTAGTCTGGAAGTCATAAATAAAGCAAAGACTGCTCTATATAGCTCATGTATGTAAATATCTTTTTCGGCTTTTCTTTTTTATTTAATTGACTAGAAATTCATTAGATTGCAAATGAGTGCCATTTGCTTTTATTGTTCTCCAGGCATTTGTCGAAAATTTGTGAAATGCTTGGCTCTTGAACTGTAGCACAGGTCAGGCGACGTCCTCAGCCGTAGTCTTGCGCTTTTTTTTATGGTGAGCATCGGCGTTGGTTGGCCTATGTTTCGCAACAGCGCCAATCCCTCCGTAATAGTCGCTCAAAGCAGACTGAATCGTGCTACAAAGCCTTTCGAATTTCTTCTCCATTTCGTCCACTCTCCTCTCCAGCAACTCCACCTTGTCCCTCAGCCCTTCTATTTCTTTTACCAAGTTTTGCTCAAGGGCGTTGGTTTTCTCCTTGAGGTGATCCACTTCTGCTTGCAACGCTTTTTCGTGCTCACTGGAGTTCCATCCAATAAGGAACTTTTTCATTTGCTTCATAGCAGCCTGCAAGAAACAAGTAAATCATTTAACCAACCAAAAAAAAAAAAAAAAATCAATTCAATTGCTGGGTTAACTAAATTCATGCTGGTATAAGCTTTAAGGATAAGTTGATTTATCATTGATGTTAAGACCAAAGGAAGACGATTGAATCCCATTAGCTGAATGAGCTATTTATTTTCGAATTTCTTCAAAAAGACTGCATATCAATTTTTATTTTCAGAGAATTGAGAATACCTTTGAGGATCTTGTCTCATAGCCATAAAGCAAAATCACTATTGCCATTTTTTCTTCAGATCAAAAGTAGAAAACTACGGTAGGATTTATTTATTCGTGATTGATCTCAAAAGTTGCAATTGCAATCAACAAAAATGAGAAAGCATATCCGCTATGCCGACGCTGGCGACCACAAAAACAACACCGAACATCTGTATGCGTGACCCAACATAAAACTTTCGGAACATTGATTAGGATCAATGGTGTTCAAAACCTTTTCCATTTCCCTCCTACGAGCCATAATGCGACAGGAAGGATATGTGCGGGGTTGCAAGAAACACGCAGCGGATTCAGGAGGCCACTGCTTGTTCGGCATTACTCTGATACGTGCACAATTTGGAGTAAGACTACTTAGAGCGAGGGAAAGTGGGCCAGCCATTACAAGATCAGTTCGATCGACTGCAAGGATATAAAGGGCAACTGCGCATGGTATGGACACAGTGCCTGCCCCGATTTATAGACAGCATCTACTCGATCGAGAGAGAGAGAGAGAGAGAGAGAGAGAGACTTCTTTATTATTTGGCAACAAAAAGCAATTTAGTTGAGAACTGGACGGTGGATTTAGCTTACCGACAAAACAAACCGACACATTTTACCTACAATTGATCTAAATTTTAGCATATGTAATATATTTATTTCTCAAGAGTTGTCTTCATTTTCTTTTCTTTTCGCTTTTATTTTCAACCCCAAAAAAAAAATAAATAAAACAACCTAGGTGGACGGCAAAAGTGAAAGGAGCAGCAGATGGGTGGACCCCACCAACAAATAAAATTAATGTTCATTTTAATTTTTTATAAAAGAAAAAATAATAAAATATAATATTTCTGGCCCCCTGGGACTGCGCCTGCCGTGTCAGCGATCCGTACACATGCCACGTCTTTGTGGCCGAACCCGAAGAGAGAAAAAGATCGGCTCCGACAAGGGGCAACATGGCGGCGGACAATAAGCATTACCATCAATGATCAGGAAACTGCTTTTACATCTTTTTTCCCGTTCAAGATGAAAATCAAATCCGATTCCCTAGTCATGCCCCATTTTCTTTACGGCACGTGGCATTGTCGGATATAATTGCTTCGACGGCAAGGCAAGTGATGAATACAAAAGATCCCGTGGCATGAACCAAGAAGCCATGTAAAAAATGGGATGTGGATCCTGTATTCACCTTTTATTTTCTTTTTAAATATATGACGTGTGGAAAATAAATGTGTAAATAGTATATCTAATACATTTATTTCTTAAGAGTTGTCTTAATTTTCTTTCTTTTTTTTATTTTTTTATTTTTAAAGAAACAAATAGGTGGGGCGGAAAAAAGTGGACGGGCAGCATATGGCTGGGCCCCGCCAACAAATAAAATGATATATATATATATTTTTTTTAACTTTTTAAAAGAAAACAATAAAATATAATATTTTTGGCCCCGTACGCCTGTTGCATCCTTGCAGCCAAACCCAAAAAGAAAAAAAGACGGGCTCCAACAATTCGGCAAACAATTAACAGTATCATTGACGACTTAAGAGATCGGGAAACTGCTTTTACATCTCTTTTCCCGTTCAAGGATGAAAAACAGATCTGATTCCTCGGCCATGTCCCATTTTCTTCTGTGATTTGATACTAACGGCGCATGTTATTGTCGGATATAATTGCTTGAGTGGTAAGGCAAGTGATCGATACAAAGTATCGGCTCCGTGTTTACTTTTTATTTATTATTATTTTTTCAATCTATGCTATGTGAACAAATATATCCCAATAATATATTTTTTAATGTTTTTTTTGTGATGAAAAAAAAAAAAAAACACGAGATCCACACGCGAATCTCCCAACCCCGTCCCTCTATCTTTTCTTTTCTTTTCTTTTTATTCCCTCTGTTTTTGTGTCCCGAAAGTTTGTTTGGAATTTTTTTTTTTTAACTTTTTTATTTACCAGATCTTGACAGCCATTGACGTTCGCGAGTCGGACGTTTGACGATGGTGATGACGTTATTTGCGGTCTGAAATCCCAATGATGATGTCACTCAACCAATTGTAGAGGTAGAAACATACATTTCACTTCAACCGTGTCACATGTTGTCGCTCGTGAGTCCCTGAAAAATAATCTTTTCTTTTTTCTCTACCAAACCCTGTAGTAATTTTCCCGTTACCTTCTAATTTCCTTTTCTATATATATATATATATATATATCCTGCGGGTTCTGGCCTGTGCCGTCCACTTCTCCACCGTTCTTTGCTATGTCTCTTGCCTCGCCATTTTCGTACAGTCTTTCTCTCCGTCTAAGGGAACGACCCCAGCCAAGCCTTCTGTGACCTTCTCAGAGAAATCCGCTGAGCAGGTTATTAAACCGTAGATCGCTTAATTATATTGTATGGTGTATATGTATACGTGGATGTCATTTTTTTTTATTTTGATTTTTTCTTCGGTGTTTTGTCTTATTTTCTTCTGCTTAATTATGTCAAAATCAGATAAACAAGTACACAGATTCACTCTAAAATGTGTTTAGTAAAATTTAACAAATAAATTTGGTATAATTGCAATGTCAAAAAGAACAAACTGAACCTCTTTATACATTTCAATAGTTAAACATTTAAATGTTTATTTTTAAAATTTAAAATTTTAATTTTTAAAAAAAAATTATATAAAATTTATAATAACTTATCGTCTATTAGATATCTTAATGGACCCAAAACGTAACTGCAGGTTATAAGATAGTGGACCTCTAATATCTCCACTGTTTTATTTAGCGTTTAAACAAAAAATCAGTCTCTGTTGTCGGCTCTTGCTAATTTCCAGTGACTTGCCAAATTAAACTCTACAGTTAATAGAGTTGGGGGGCCTGCGTAGAGCTTGAGTTGGATGCTACGCTTACGTGAATAATGGCGTAAAATATCGATCCCAACATGTTAATTTATTTTGCTTTCTTTAAAGGAAATGATTTTTTGGTAAATTTTAGAGGAACTTTTCTATTAATTAGCTCTCTCTCTCTCTCTAACATCCCAACTTTTGTCAGCTTCGACAGCCATGAGAGAGAGGCAAATTGAAGTCAAAAGACCGCATTTACAAGATGAACGTGGTCCCGAGCTTGAAGACGGAAGGTCAAGTACGTTGAGCCGTAGGGACTCTCATAACCTTCTTTCTTTTTTTTTCTTTTTTTTTTTTTTGTATTGTAAAAATCCGAATTAGAACACACATGTAGTTGATTTGAATATTTAACACAAACCTGGTTTTCGATCAAAAAGTTAATGTTTATTTATCCCATCCACCCCCACTGTTGGGGCGGACACGGCCAGACAACAAAACATATTGTTTGTCACGTATTTTATTTAGATATTTTCATATTATAGCATTAAAATCTTCTTCTCCACTTTTTTTTTTTTTTTGGGGTACATTCAATTAACCTCTTGGCTTTCATCAACTTTGAGAGCAGACGCGGAAAGACTTGATTTCCAAGGTGAAGAAAACAGTGAACGGACGTGTGAGTTCAGCTGCGTTCAAAATCTGTGAATTATAATTCCATCAAAATTAATCGGCTGCATTAAATATAATGTATTGTTTTATTAGTTTATGCTGGCCCCTTTTTGTTTCCAACCTTGCAGTGAAAGAAAATGTAAAGTTGCAACTGTATCGAGCTGCAATCAGTGGCCAACGTGAAATTGCAGCGAACGTTTATAAGCATCACTCAGAAGTGCTTAATGATAGGATAACCAACCGTGGGGACACTGCTCTCCACGTTGCGGCCTCGGCTGGGCACACTCAACTTGTGAAGCAACTAATTCATGAGATGAGGAAGGGGGAAGTGCCCTTGAATATAAAAAATGACGCAGAAAAGACAGGAGATTGCGAAGGAAACACAGCATTTTGCCATGCCGCCATATCCGGGATTGTGGAGATAGCCAAAATCATGCTGCAAGCGAAGGAGGATTTGGTCACCATCCGAGGCAAAAGCGAGGCGTTGCCGCTCTACATGGCAGCTTTGTTCGGCCACAAGAAGATGGTGGATTACCTCTATCAAAAAACTGTAGGTAGCATGAAGGATCAGGAACGTATTGATTTGCTGGTCACTCTGGTCGACAATGACATGTATGGTGAGTGAAAGCAGCATGACGCTATGAGATCTGACAGTATTTTACTAATACACTTGCTGAAGTTCATTGGTGATTCATATTTCGATTTTCTGACTTAATTATGCGTGATGTACTGAGTTGCTCCTAGATGTTGCGATAAAAATGGTGAAAGCCTACCCAAAATTGGCTACTTCTCGAGATACTAATGAGGAAACAGCAATTCAGGCACTGGCTAGGAAAATTTTTGATCATCAAACTCTGTCGATTACTTGGAAGAACGGCCTCAACCTGTGTTAGTTCTCTACCCTCTGTCTCTCTCTCCTCCTTCCCCATATAAATGAAGGTGTGCATTTTTGTTTCAGTTATGTTTGTTGAATTTAAAGCTGAGTCCCTCGCTATTATCATTAATTTGTTAAATTAAATCGTCTTGATTTCATTTTTTCACCCTTTCTTATTACAGGGCTAACAAAATGTAGATTAGGGTATTGAATCTTAATCAAAATTTCTTACCCCGTGTTCTTGTCATTACATGGAGTCTCTCGTACTTAATTTCAACTTCCATTAAGTAGAGTACCCATAATTTCTATCCCCATGATGCCAGTTCAGTCAGTTTTTGTAGATTTAATTTTCTTGTTCAGGTTACAGGAAGGAAGTTCAAAAGAAAAATGCCATGCACCAAGATTACCTTGAGCTAGTCCAACTCATCCGGAAAGAACTATTGCGGTATAATGATTCAAAGATTTTCGAAGTGATTAGAAATGTTTCAAAGACTTCCCATGCAAGTGGAAATGATTCAGAGGCTTCCCAAGCGAGTGGAAGTGACTCGAATACTTCACAACGGGATGGAAATGATCCAGAGGCTTCTCAAGCGAGTGGAAAAGATTCACGGATTTCCAAAGTCATTAAACCTTATAACCACCCAATATTCACGGCAGCAGCCCAAGGGAACGCCGAGTTCCTCACCACACTCATTGGCTCCTATCCGGATTTGCTATTTGAACTTGACGAAAACAAGCGTAGCATATTTCACATTGCTGTTTTGCATCGTCGGGAGCATGTTTTTGCATTAATAAAAACGATAGGTTCAATTAAGTATTTTTTAGCGGTCCATAAGGATAAGGAAGCGAATAATATGCTGCATTTGGCTGGAAAATTACCCCCACAAAGTCGTTTAGATGTCGTACCCGGAGCGGCCCTTCAACTGCAACGCGAGTTACTCTGGTTTGAGGTTACCGGATCGAACATTACCATTTTTGTACATTTTCATCTCGAATTATTTTTCATTATTAAATTTTCTCCCTAATTAACATTTTATCTAATGGTCCATATAGGAAGTGAAGAAGGTGGTCCAACCACGGTACATTGAAGCTAAGAATACAAAACAGCGAACCCCACAAGATTTATTTCTGCAGGAGCACGAGGAGCTAATTGTTGCTGGTAAGTCCTGGATGGCAGATAAGGCTAGCCAATGTATGATTGTGTCAACATTTATTGCCGGAGTGGCTTTTGCGGCTGCTCTTAGCATGCCCGGCGGCACCAACGGCGGCGTTCCTGTCTTACTTAAACAGACATCGTTCCAAGTTTTCGCGGTGGCGGATGGAATATCGTTAATGTTGACCATCTCCGCGGTGCTCTACTTCTTGTCCATTCTCACTTCTCGGCACAAATTAAATGATTTTCTGCAGAGATTGCCGAACAAGTTGGTTCTTGGGCTCGGAGCGCTACTCATGTCGATCGTGGCACTGATGGTTGCCTTTGTGGCCGGATTTTTCATCGTTTTCAGGCAAGGAGACCTAGGATTTTTCGTTCCCATCGCTGCGATTGCTCCCTTTCCAGTCTCGTTATTCATTTTCCAACATCACGATCTTATTGCTGACGTGATCCGGTCAACCTATGTTTCTAAGTCACTGTTCCAGCCTGATAAATACTCTCTGTTTTCTGCGTGGAAGTCGAACGGAAAGTCTATCAAAGCCGCGGGGTACCAATCTCCGAACTAGATTACTTTGCTTATTGCTTTGGGCCTCTATCACTCGTCTGTCAGAGAGGTCATTGCGTCGGCTGAACACTTAGAAAGAGTTGTAACGTCTACTACTTGGTTGCTGATTCTACTATTCTCGAGTTGTGTTTTGTCAATGAAAAATATTTTTCTTAAGATCATTCCTGAATAATAATGAATGCATTAGTTTAAATATACTTACGCTTCAGAACGACCGCATATTTGCATGACTTCTCTGTTTGATGTCCTGTTTGGAGATACTCCTATCAACATTAGTCCATTTTTTTGCCAACAAAAAGATCATGACAGATGAGGAAAATGCAAAATCCACAAACTCAGCAAATGCTATGCTGAAAACGGCCAGGCTCTTCAGTCAAAAACTAGCCAATTGTGTCCAAAGAATCATTGGCCTATAAAACCCGATATTTCTAATTTCAACTGCCTCGTTCCTCAAAGGGACTATATAAAACAAAACTACTACTCAAATGAAAGGAAATATTCAAATCAACAACATTTTCCCACCCACGATTTTTGTTCCTCCCACTTCTCCTTTTCCCAAACTGAGTACTTGTACCAGAATAAAAGAATCAAGGGACACACTAGTTATTCAATGAACTAAAACTTGGAACAGATTTTCCTTTTAAGGCAACTGGGAATTTTCTTTGTGCAACCAATCATGTCTTATTCTTGTGGGCGATGCACAGATAATATGTAGTCTAAGAAGACATTGAAATTAATTTTTTGCAACATAATTATGGACTGTTTAGTAGGATCTTTTCTTATTCAAGATTGCTAATTCCTAATTGAGAAAGAGAAGCATACAATGACTCAAT
The DNA here is from genome assembly GCA_019804595.1 of Bruguiera parviflora. NCBI lineage: Eukaryota > Viridiplantae > Streptophyta > Magnoliopsida > Malpighiales > Rhizophoraceae > Bruguiera > Bruguiera parviflora. The sequence continues at coordinate 9,869,208 of CM034049.1, forward strand.
GCTCAATGGGATTTGATAACTAACTATAGCACTGTTACTAGTTCTGAATTGCACTTAGAAGGCATGCATTCAAAGTATGATTAATCCCATCACAGTCACTGTATCAATATTTACTGAAAACATTCTTCAAATAGCTTCCAGTAAACAATACGAAACGACCAGAAAGGAGTCATTTCTGTTTACTATAGCAGAACACATCGTTAAGGACGAAAAAAGAAGGTCCATCAGAAATAATACACTCCAATCAAGCTTGCAACACACTAAGAACGTATACCCTGTCAAGTAACCTTATGTTCAGTTTCTAGAGACTTCGCTTTCAGTTTCTACAAACCAAGATAGCTAAAAGGTCGAAACTATTTGAAATAAAAGACAAGCCATAAAATAAAAACCCTCCATTCGATGACACAATCTAGTGAAAAGGAGGAACTCTCGGATGGCTTGAACTTGATTTTATCAAGGCTTTAACCAACATCAATGTCAATTTCTTCTATTTTGTGGGAGAAAGTTCTGAGCTGAACATAACATAGCAAACAACCAGCTACACAGGGCTCAAACAACAGATATATAGATGGAGTGCCAATAAACCATTGAAAAAAAATGTATGACCCAAATGGTTGTAAAAAAGGAGGGGGCAAATGAACTCATCAACTCGAATAATATTATTAAAAAAATAAAAAAATGTAAATCTCGTGAAACGACCCCAAATCAGACTAAGTGATTCGTACAACAAAATTCAAGTTGGGATAAGACTATAAACGTGTACGGTTTCTTTTTTCTCCTGTTTGGCCTATTCTATTTCTATCCTCTTGCTTGTCACGTCGGCGAGCTCTTGGGACGAGCATTTGCAACTGGTACAGTTGCAAGCAGCAGTTGCCTCAATATTCATTATTTCATTAGACCACAGAGCTCATCCAACTGCAGAAAATTTGCAAGTCTGTTAGCCCTTTGAATCCCTAGAAAGGAGATTCTTCGGCGCAAATGTGAAAGGTTTCCAATCTTTAAACCCACTAGACCTTAAAAAGGAAAGGAATAGAGAAACATAGAGAGCATCACGAAGGACCTGCGGCTCTTTTTCGGATTGCAACACTAATTTACGTCCCGATAGCCATTCAAGAATTAAACTACGCACACTAATTCCATCGTAAATCACTCTTACGTCTCATTCTTCTATCCTTTTTCTAGTTCTTGGACGCGAATTACTCTTTGCGATAAGCATTACCCTCTAACACTTACAGGATTTAGGTTTAGGTTACATAGAAATTTAATTCCCACAACTTAGAAATGAAACGCTGAGAGATAGAGAGAGAGAGAGAGGGAGAGGAAGAGAGTAAGAAACAAAGAAAACGAGAAGGAGAAATAACCGTGCACCAAAGCGGCCGCGAGCCGCCGGGGGATTTGTCGAGGGACATGGCCGCCAGAGCGTAGGACGGCGTCGCCGTCAGAGAGTCTCTTTCTCCAGCGATCAGTTTTTCCAAAAATAAGACAATTCTCAAACTCTCAATTTTCTCATCACGCGTAAACTTAAAATTTAACTTTTCATTTAATTTTTTTATTCACTTTTAAAAGTATCCAAATAATTAATTAAAAAATATATATGTTTTTAATTTCTTTCTCATAATTATTCTTCACATCCAGATTTAAATTCAAATGCACTATAAATGTCTAAATGACACGCTTTTTAACTGAACACCACGGGACCATCAAACAAACAAACAAAGTTTATTGATTAAAAAGAATTTTATCTAACTGCTTGATTTATTAATTTAAAATCAAATGAAAAATTCAACAATACAATTAATTTTCATATATTTTTAATAAATTTTATATTTTACACAAAATTTAAACTTTAAATCCACAAAATGAATTTTTAATTATTATAATATATTCTCTGAAGACACTAAAAAGTGGATTTAGATATACTTTCTTACTATTATATATATATATATATATATATATATATGTATATTTTAGATTTTAATATTATTTTACACTTCAATAATAATAAATTTTTAATTCTAAATTTGGTGTCTGTTTTACAATAGTTATTATAAGTTGAGTCTGGCATGGAATATATGCGTTGCTTTTTGTACAATTCCACCAAATAATGCTGTGAGTACTAGCCATCTTATAAGCTCTTCAACCATACGAGCATCGCACTTGGTAATTATAATCTTACAAATATTTTCAGAACACTACTCCTAAGACAAACGCAACTCATGTGAAACTTTGTACCTTGGAAAAATTCACACGGTAAACAAAATTCACTAAATTGATTCAACCTTATTACATCTTTTTCCCTGCAGATTCAAACGTTGTTTGTAAACACTAAATAAATATTAACAATTAATTGGGGGGTCCCGAAAATTTAGTGTTTCATCCGGATCCCATATTATATTTGCATGCCACGTCATTCCGAAAGCGAGAAAAGTCAAATCCTGCCTTCTATTTTTCTTTTTCTTTTTTCTTTTTTAGTGAATAACGACCGGTTGATAGTTTATAGAAAAAAGTACTTTTAGTATATTCTATTGTAAATTTATAAAAACGTAATTGAAAATCTAAAATATTTATTTTACTATTTAAACAATAATAGATAATATTAATTATTTAAATATTATAACTTTATTTTATTTGTAAGCGACGGTAAACATTCTCTATTTGTCCTTCGTAATAAAGTAATATATAAAACGAAAAGCTACACTGCATAGCCCTCATTAGATCGCAAATGGGTGCCATTTACATTATTATTCTCCGGGCAGTTGTCGAAAATTTGTGAAATGCTTGGCTTGTACAGTCGCACAGCTCAGATGTAGTCCTCCTCATCTAGTTCCTCCCGCTCCTCATCTAGTTCCTCCCGCTCAGCATGGGCGTCCGTTGCAATCCTGCCGCTGTCATGGCCGCTCCTAGCAGACTGAATCCCGCCACTCGGCCTCGCGAATTTCTTCTCCGTTTTCTGCACTCTGGCGTTCATGTCTTTTATGTTTTCCACCAGCCGTTTTATATGCTCGAGTGAGTCCGCCGAGATTTGCTCAAGTTTGTGGATATTCTCGTCTTGTTCCGCCACCGTCTTGTTCAGGCGATTTATTTCGGTCTGGATTGTTTCTGCTAGCATATAGAACGCTTTAATTTGCGTCGAAGCAGCCTGCAAGAAACAAAATCAATTGAACGAATTCCTTTCCCTCTTTTGAGGATGTTGATTTCTCATTGATCTTAAAAACAAAAGGAAGGATAATGAGATCTGGACAGCTGAATGAGTTGTTTGTTTTTCTGAGCTTCAAAAAGATTAAATATCAATTTTTATTTTCATTAGAACTGATCAGAATACTTTTGGCTGTCAGTTCTTATAGCCGCAAGGCAGTAACACTATTGCCATTTCTTCTTCGGATCAAAAGTGGGAATAAACTCCGTTAGGCATTATTTGTTTGCGATCGATCTCAAGAGTCCAATTGTAATGAATGGAGATTTCTAATTCGAAAAACAACATGAGTTAAGGGTCAAGAGCGTTGAATACCTCGTCCCCATTCATTCCAAGATCCGTTGTTCGACAGACCAGATATGTGTTGGGTTTCAAGAAATCCGTAGTGGATTCAGCTGAGCACTGCTGTTTCTGCAGTTCTCCAATATTTGCCCAATTTGGAGCAAGACTAAGAGTGAGGGAAAGTGAGCCAGCCATTGCAAGAGCAAGAATAAGAGTGAGGGAACGTAAGCCAGCCATTGCAGGATCAGTTTCGATCGACTGGAAGTATGCAAGGTGCAACTGCGTGTGGCTTGGATGCTGTGCACCGATATATATATATATATATATACGATTAATTACATTTTTTTCGACTAAAGGCCCTATTCTTACCCCAATGGTAAGAGTCCTTCCGCTTCAAATTCATTTTCTATGTATGATAATTGGGAAAAGTCTCCAAAGATAATATTACTCTATGGTCATATAAACAACCAAGAGAGAGAGAGAGAGAGAGAGAGAGAGAGAGAGAGTTCTTTGTCATTTGAGTCAATCAAAAGCAATTTCTTTTAGGACTGACGGTGAATTTACTCGCAGTCTAAATTATTCCACACATTTTACCTACAAATACGTCGTATAATCTAAATTTTATTATAAATAACATATTTTTCTATCAAAAATGTCTTCAATTTTTTTTTTTTTTTTGGTTACAATAGGCTACAACTAGGGCTAATATAGCAGCAAACAGGAATTATTACTTACTAGATCAGAAGAGGAGATTGCTTTTTCATCTTTTTTTTATCCTTTAAGGATGAAAAGTAAACTTGATGTGTCTATTAAATTAAAAGTAATAAATGCTTTCTAAAGTTGAAATTTTTTAGTGAATTTTTTATGATCATAAATCTCAACAAATAGAACTGAGAACTCTCTCTCTTGTAGTCCTATTAGTACTAAATTAGTGATCCCCAATTGTTATTCTTACCAGTAAATATTCTTTGAAAAAAAAAAAACCCAGAGGCCATTTAACTTATTTAAATTTATTTTCTTGATTTACGCACTATGCTAAGAACTTATTAATTTTAAAAAAATTGGTTAGGAACTCTATCGAAATTTTCCTTTTCTTTAGTTCTTTTTTTTTTTTTTGAGGTAAACTAATGTAAATTACGCACACTTTTACTAATTTATTTATTCTATCAAATCAAATTAAGTCATTCACACCGTGATTAGGGGTTAGGAAAATTTAACCAATCAAGCTTTGCCCTAAGGTTCATATTTATAGAAATCACTAAAGAAGCAAATTTTATCAATTAACTACTCAAAATTACCTTGTTATAGGTAACCTACGCTTGGCTCTATTGTGCCCAACATTTCGGTACATGAACGGTTCGCAGAAAACTATTTCCCAACATTATTTATGATATTTTGTAGGTCAAGAAATATCGGGAATTGTGAATATTTTAACTCGCTCTTAAAAAAGAAATTCAATTTACAAGGTGGTCTTGAAGAATTTAAGAGAAAAAAAAAAAAAGTCGGCTCACTGACTTGCATAAGTAAGCAATCTCTAAATAACCACCCAGATTAGTCTAAGTGGTCACTGTAATTTTGGGCTGCGAGGAAAGTTAAGAAAATCAAATCAAATCAAAGTTAAGAAATATCACTTCTCTTGACATTCACATTAAATAAATATAATCGGTGTTCCGAAGTACACCACCCTTCGGGGTGTCTTGAATCTGCGGTTCTCTTCTCCCCAGTAATTTTTAACATGTGTAAATAAACATGCGCTGCTAATTTGATTTGCTCCTCGTTAATAAAATATACCTTTTAGGTTTGGGCGGATTAGAATTTCCTCTTTTCTTTGAACTACGTCCCATAATAATACAACTCAGCAACATTAATTCGAACAAAAAAAAGTGGATCACTGAATTAGTGGCTCACCAGTTTAAATAACGAATTTTTTTGCTCAAAAACAATTTATAATATTTACACACATCTTCTAGATTTGCATTCACAATTCAAACGCATTTTGGATATTTTTTGCTGCGTTAGACTTTGAAAGCATTCCCATTCCCATTCCCATTCCCAATTCAAACGTTTGACCATGGATGACGTTGTTGGCGGTCTCGATGATGATGTCACTAAACATTCACATTCATCCCATCAACGCGCATCTCACTTTCTTGTCTTTTTTCTTGCAGGACGTCCGACCCTCTCCCGTCGGGAGTCTTTGAATAATTTTCCCATCACTTTCTATTTTACTTTTCTCCACGCGAAAAGAGATGCATGGACCGCTGGTGGGGACCGGGGACTGACGGAGTTGATGCGTTGGGTTGGAGCCTGTCTCTGGTGAGGAGTCCTTGTAGAGGTATTTATCGTCACTCGCGTCAGCATCAAGGCCAACGTGAAGTACGAGCCGCCCAACAACCCTTTCTTTGTCGTGGCCTTCAACACTCGAGTCGGCGATTAACTCTGCGATCTAAAAAATCGGAAATGTCCATCCCGCCCGGCACGCAGTTGGAAGTCGGAGGATTGAATGGGAGACAGCGCAATTTCTAATTTATTTCACCCGCGCTTGGTTCTGCGGGGCCCACCATTTCAGAACATGAGGGATTGGTAGAGAATTATTTCCCAACCTTGTCTAAGATAATGTCGCGGGGCGTGAATTTTGTTCCTCCGTTCGATTTGGATAGGCATCCACATCCCCCTCCCCCACTCCAACGTTGGATGACGATATTGTCTGTCCCAAACGATGACGTCACTTAATAAGTCACCGCGATGGAAACACGCATCTTACTTTATTTTTTACCCGTCTGCGCTATTTTTTAATTTTAACAATAAAAATTAAATTATTTTATTCTTTTAAACAATTGTATGTGGAAGCCCCACGTTATATTTATAGTTATAAAGAATAAAACAATTCATTTATTTGGATTGATATTAATAATTTTTATAGAATTATTATATATATAATTGTGTTGATATTATATTTATATTTATTTTTTAATATTCAATAAAATATTAATTCTAAACTATTAAATCTAGTCAAGCAATTATTAAATATAGAATTTAGTAATAAAATTTGATATTTAAATTATAAATTTTATTTATATTTAATTTTTTAATTTAATTAAATTTGAAAAAAAAATAATTCAAGAAATTTTTTATAATTTTTAATCTTTATTTTTATTTTTTTAATAAATTGATCATTTGAAAGTAAAGTGTATATATATATATATTGTGAAATAATATAAAATAAAATAATTCTTAATTAAATTAAATATTAAATTGATATTTAAGGTATTTTAGTGATATATATTTTCATATAAAATTGTAAAACAACAAAAACATTCGAATTTGGGTTAATTAGTGTCAACATTATAACTGAATTTTCTTTTGAAAAATGAAACCAATTTATGATCCAATCTTTTGGTTTAACTTACCAATTTAGACCATAAGCATGTTATGTCCATAAGATATATGTAGGGAGTTTACACTATACAGATAGATGAAATAGACATATGCAATTAGAACTATATTTAATTCATTTCTTTATTTCCTTTGTTTCCGAAAAAATTGGATTCTAGTCATATTTAATTCATTTTTTTATCTTTTTTTTTTTTGTCTCTTGGAAATTTGGATTGAATTTTTATTTTCATTTTCTCTATTAGATTTGGACAAGCATTCGCATTCGCATTCACATTCACATTGTTAATATCACTTAACAAATCGTGGCAATAGAAGCATTACATGTCACTTTCTAATTTCTACTAATAAAGACTTTAAAGTCTTTTTTTTTTTTTTTTAAGATATAGACACGCGATTCACGAATATATTATACTTGTTTATTATTAGTGAAAAAAATAAATTACAGTAAAAAATTAAAGAGAAAAACACATAAACAAAAATAATGAACTAAAAAAATAATTCTTTAAATTATACATTATGTATTTTTTATTAATAAAATAATAATTATTTTTTATTATATCTTTAATAAATATTTAAAAAGTACTTACTGGAAAAAAAAAAAAAACGATATTTCCCTAAAAGTAAACCAAAAGTCCTTGCTGGCAGAATTGAGCCCATTCGTCCTTTTCATATCCCATCATCGCTGTCATCATTTCTATTCAACCAGCGATTAATTTCTGCCATCGCGATTGAGCCTCGCAATTATCGCCAACCTCGCCATAGAAAAGTGAAGTTATTGTAATTATTGTATGGCATAAATTACACGCAAATAAGAAATGATACACAATTAATGAAATAATTCAATTTTTTTAATTTTTTAATCAACTTACTTTTTATTTTATTATAATGATATATACTTTATTTTATTAATTGTATTTATCTATATTCATTACTTTTGTGTTTTAGTTAGTGTGTTCATTATTTCATTTAACTTTTGTGTGACACATAATGTCGTTCAACTAAACTTAACAGCAATTGGTTTGTTATTGGATTTCAATTATGTTTAATTCATTTTTTTTTTTATTCCTTCCGTCATTGTGTCCCGGAAATTTGGACTGGATATGCTACTTCAATTATGCAGGACATATTTGACTTTCCACTAATCAGGACTTATGTGAGTCTTGTCAGCAGGTTATGACCCATGTCATACGAAAAAGGGCATGTTTGGATTGGGCACAGCCGCACGAGCCTAACATAATAACCTACAAACTTATCCATCCCTCGTTAATTCCAGACTGTTTTTAGCGATGAATATGTGTTTTTCTCATATGTAATTGAGTAACTATGCATTTTACGATCACGCGAGTCAACGGTGTTTCTGACTTTAGATCGGTATCTATCTTTCTGAACTTTTACAGTTTGTTAAAAATAATAATAAATAAAGAAAAATACACATGTATGATATATCCTCTATCGAACAATACCCACGTCGTACAACTAATGCCTTTATGACAAATATCAAAGAATTCACCTGTCATATTTCATAATTTTGGACTTTGTATAAACTTTTTGGTTTTTTTTTTTTTTCAAACATCAATAATTCACTAGCTAAATTTCAGAAATATAATTGTAGAGAGATGTGTTTATGTGTTGGCATCGAAGCCAACGTGGAATACGAGTCCAACAAACCTTCCCTAGGCGTGGCCTCAAAACTCCGGTCGGCGATTAACCATGTAATCGAATGCTAAAAATTGTTGCTCTCGGCATTTCACGTCTGACCTTTGGAAGTTGTGAATTGATTGGGGGTCTATTCAAAGAAGGGACAATATCTAAGTTATCTAAGTTACCCATGCTCGGTTCTATCGGGCCCAACATTTCAGCACATCAACGGTTCACAGAAAACTATTTCCCAGCATTATTTAAGATATTTTGTAGTCCAAGAAATATCGGGAAGGGCGAGTATTTTAACTCGCTGTTAAAAAAGAAATTCAATTTACAAGGTAGTCTCGAAGAATTTAAGGAATAAAAAAAAAGTCGGCTCACGGACTTGCATAAGTAAGCAATCTCAAAATAACTACCCAGATTATAATTTATTCATATATTATTTTAAACTCGAAAATAAAAATTATTTTAAAAAATTAAATTATAAAAGATAGGCAGAATATAATGAAATTTTAGCAACCCTTTCCCCCAATTAGATTTGAACGAGCATTCACATTACCAATTTAAACGTTTGACGATAGATGACGTCGTCGGCGGTCTCAATGATGATGTCACTTATTCGTCCCATCAACGCGCATCTCACTTTCTTGTCTTTTTTCATGCAGGGCGCCCCACTTTCTCCGATCAGGAGTCTCTGAATAATTTTTCCCATCACTTTCTATTTTACTTTTTTTCTACGCGAAAAGGATGCATGGACCGCAGGTGGGTGCCGGGTGCTGACGGAGTTGATGTGTAGGGGTGGAATCGGTCTCTGGTGAGGAGCCCTTGAAGACGCATTCATCGTCACTCGTGTCAAGGCCAACGCGAAGTACGAGCCGCCCAGCAACCCTTTCTTCGGCGCGGCCTCTAGCACTCTTTTGTCGGCAATTAACTCTGCGATCGAAAAATCAAAAAATGTCCATTCCGGCGGGCATGCAGTTAGAAGTTGAGAATTGAATGAGAGACAGCGCAATTTCTAATTCATTTCACCTGCCCTTGGTTCTACGGGGCCCACCATTTCAGAACACGAGGGGTTGGTAGAGAATTATTTCCCAACCTTATCTAAAATGCCGGGAGGCGTGAAGTTTGTTCCTCCACTCGATTTGGATAGACATCCGCAGTGCCCCCCCCCAAATCAAAGGTTGGATGACCCAAACGATGATGTCACTTAATAAGTCACCGGGATAGAAACACGTACCTTATTTTATTTTTTCCACGCATGTGATATTTTTTTAATTTTAATAATAAAAATTAAATTTATTATATAATTAAAAATATACATTGTACTCATGGTTATAAAGAATAAAATGATTCATCTTTTTAGTCCTATATTAATAATTTTATTAAAATTATTAGATAATAATTTATATATTTTTCTTTTTATATCGATGTTATATCTATATTATCATATTTATATTTATTATTTTAATATTTAATAAAGTATTAATTTTAAATAATTAAATAACCATTAAATGTAAAATTTAATAATAAGATTTGATACTTATACTCTAAATTTTATTTATATTTAATTTTTTTAATTTAATTAAATTTGAAAAAAATATAGAATTTAAGAAATTTTTTATAATTTTTAATATATATTTTCACCATTTTGTAGTAAAATGATCGTTTGAAAATAAACTATACTTAAATATTGAAAGATAATATAAAATAAAATAATTTTGTATTAAACTAAATATTAAACATGATATTTTAAGTATTTTAACTTAATTTGAAGTATTTTAGTGATATATATTTTAGTATAAAATTTTAAAATAAAAAGTAATTTAAAAAGAAAAAAAGAAAAGAAAAACACTCCAATTTGGGTCAATTAGTGGCGACAGCATAATTGAGTTTTTTTTCGAAGAATAAAACTAATTTATGTTCTAATCCATTGATTTGACTTACCGATTTAGACCATAATTATGCTATTTCCATTAGATACATATAGAGAGTTTACATTATATAGACATATCCAAATTAAACTATATTTAATTCATTTTTTTAATTTTCTTTGCTTCTGAAAAGTTTGGATTCGAGTTATATTTATTTTATTTTTTTATCCCCTTTTTTTTTTTTTTCTCGTTGACATTCACATGCAAACGTTCGACGAAAGATGATGTCATTGGTGGTTCCCAAGCCCATTGATGTTGCCAATGTCACTTAACAAGTCATCGCAATTGACGAAAGATCACTTTCTAGTTTCTACTAATGATCAAGACTTTAATGTTTTTTAATCTCTTTCTTGGAAGGAGAAATAAACACGTGATTTATGAATATATTATACTTGTTTAATATTTATTGAAAAAATACATTACACTAAAAAATTAAAAAAAAACATATAAATAAAGAAGGTGAATGAAAAAATAATTTTTTAAATTAAATATTATGATATTGTTTTATTAATAAAATAATAATTATCATTTTAATTGTATCTTTAATAAACATTTTAAAAATACTTAATGGACACAAAAAAAATAAATACAATTAAATAAAATTGATAAAAGAATAATTTTTATTTATATTTTTAACTATGTTATTATTATTCTATTATTTCTGTTTTAGTGTTTCAATACTCCATTACTTTCTATCTTCGTTTTCTATATATATCTAATCAGTATTCCCCAGGTCTCTGCCATATGGAAAGCGCATGTTATCTGAAATCCCTCTTTTTTAAGTTCTCCACCATCTTTTCTCTCGTGCCTGGCCATTGCAAAAGCCTTTTCGTCGTCGGAACCAAGCTCCCAATGACTTCCACGTCCACGCCTTTACTCTCCAAGGAAACACAGGGAACTCCGCCGGGTAATTTTTCCTTAAACAGCTTATTTATATCGCATGCTATATATGGGGTACCAGACTTGGTTACCGACTGTATCCTCCTTTTTGGTTTTCATTTCTTTGATTGGTCACAAAAATTAATTAATTAATTAATCCGGGCCAGTCCCAAAGACTCTCCTTCAGTGGCAATGATGCGGATTTGTACAGTTATGTAAACTTGAAAATTATATGCTTCTGTTAGAATTATTTAAACTCTTAATTTTTGATTAAAAAATAATTAAAAAATGACACACCAATACTTACCATTCGAGATTATGCTAATTGCACCATATAGTAAATGCATCTAAGAGTAATGTCTGAATTTAGTACACTTATATTATGTATATCAGTTAATTCCCCACACACACGTGGTGACGACAATATAATTCCTCGTTCAAAAACAGTTATTGTCTACTTTTGATTGTGCCTTGACGAGTGATGAGAATTTATGGTTCATGTTTTTACCCGAGTGCAAAGGAGTCTGGGCGGACGCTAGACCTTTTATTCTTTTGTTTTAACTGCAAAATTTTCAGTAGTGAAAATAATTAAAAAAAAAAAAGAAAAAGAAAAAATCTAGTCAAGCACTGCAACCGGTACCGGCGACTGCAAACAAACAATTACACAAAGACCCCAGATGGCTGCTCACCCGGTACACACAATCTAAACCCCATCAGAGTCCCTATCGCGTCCAAAAAACATTGCATCAGACGACTGGCCGCCTGGCGAGTAGGACAATTAACCCTAACAGCGACTTGACCTCCTGAAAATCAACTTCTCCAAAGTACGTAAAATATCGTTCATTATGCAGTAAGTTTTCCCTTTCTGGCACAAATGAATAAGTTTTCTGTGAAGGAATGATTAGGTTACATGTGTAAGACTTAAGGTTCAGTACGGAACATATGATGATGATGATACCTAAACTGAATCAGCGCAATCAGGGACTAGGGCTGTTATATTTTCAAAGCTTAATATTAATTTGTTAATCATTCTCGCCATAGCTCTTTCTCTTGTGTAAGAGTGTATTTGTTTGAATCCTTCCTTGATTCCAGAGCATGAGAAACTCGTTTCCTGAACCCCCCTAAGCCCCTGAAAGGAATGATCAACTTTGGACCAATTAACGCTCTTTTTCTTTTTTTTTGTTTGGATAATAATTAACGCTCTAATTAATCTCATCGTTTTATCAGCATCGATAACTGAAACGGAAAAAGGGCATTTCCGAGGTGGAGATGATGGTGACCTTGAAGACGGAAGGAGAATGGCATGTGAGTTCGGCTACATTCCAAAACTGTGAATGACAATTCCATCAAAATTCATCAACTTCATTAAATATTACATATTGCTTAATTATTGGAATTTAAACATTATTATCAATCTCACCTAGCAAATAATGTGTAATACGAGTAGAAATATAATATTTTTTATTATTTTTTAAAAATAAAAATTAACATAAAAATAAATATTAAATTTTATGTATTTTTATAAATCTAATACAATCTTTAAATAGTAAAAATATAATTTTTATAAATTTCTTTGTCTTAAATTTAGATTATCACCAACAAATCATAACGGATTCCGTTAATTTGCTCATTGGTCATATTTTTCCCATCTGAAATGTCTAGTATTTAATTCAAAATAATAAAAAAAATTAAGAATGCAATTAAATATACAAAATCAAAGTTCATAAATAATATAAAAAAAAATTCCCTCCTCCCACATCTTCTCGTTCTCTTCCATCTCCATTTGTTGCGCTCGGCTTGTTTTCAGGCCAAAAACCCCTTTGAGCTCCTACATCTCTAGTACCCCCTATAGAGACGACAACACGGGAAGAACAAGGTAAGTTAGCAAAGCAGACCAAACTTAAACAAAAACTGCAAGTCTGAAAGTTAAAAAGCCAAGCTTAACATGGCTAGAAATATAAAGTCAACATGAATTAAAATTAATTATTAATTGCGACATTGTGTATGGAGAGCCTTCGATGGGCTTTTGCCCATATTTGCGCCATGCCCACACATATGAAGAGAGAGCATCAGTTGGACACTTAGCAATAATTGAAGAAAGAAAAGATATGAGTGCACCATGGCGTACCTGAATTAAGGAACTCCGATATGCAGAAAAACGGCTTGGGGCAGAGAATTTTTTTGAATTTTTTTTTATTTTTTATTAGTTTCATTTTTATTTTTTAATTTGCAATTAAATATCAATTGGATATCAAACATGCTACTTTTTTTCGCGGAAGCATTCATAAGCATTCGTGGGTGCACGTTATGCTGTATTTGTAACCAAAAAAAAAAAAAGAAAGTAATTCTACTGTTACGGTTGAAGATTGTGATGTATTTATAAAAACACATAAAATTTAGTATTTATTTGTTTCCGTTAAAAATTAAATTTTAGTTGCATCTGCGCATAAATATTAAATCACTGGTTAGTGTAACTATTACGGTTTTTATCAGCTTCGAGAACTGAAGCGGAAAAATGGCTTTTCCGAGGTGAGACAATGGTGTGCTTGGGGACGGAAGGAAACGCGAGTTCCGCTGCATTCAAAACACATATGAATTAGAATTCCATCAAAATTAATCAGCTGCATTAGATATGATGTATTGCTCAATCAGTTTTACGCCCCCTTTTTGTTTCCAACCTTACAGCGGATGAAGATAAAAAGTTGCAATCGTATCGAGCAGCACTCATTGGCCAATGGGGAACTGAAGAACAAACTGGTCGTTTTGACCGAGTAATCAATGACAAGATAACCAAGTGCGGGAACACGGCTCTCCACGTTGCGGCCATGGCTGGGCACGCTCAATTTACGAGGCAACTAATACAGAAGATGAACCGAGATGCCCTGCGTATGGAAAACCAAAGTGGAAACACGGCATTTTGCCATGCCGCCATATCCGGAGATGTGGAGGTAGCCCAAGCCATGCTGGAAAGGACCGAGAATTTGGATTTGGTTACCATCCGAGGCAGACAAGACGCGTTGCCGCTCCGCTTGGCAGCTGTGTTCGGCCACCGCAAGATGGCGTCTTATCTCTACCACAAAACTGACTATAAAATAATGAAGCATAAAGAAGCTATTGATTTGCTGGTCACTCTGATCGACAATGAAATTTATGGTGAGTGAAAGCACCATGACGTTATGAGATCCGATAGTATTTTACTAAGACAGTTTGCTGAAGTTCATTGGTGAGATATTTTGAATTGCTAACTAAATTATGTGTACTGAGTTGTTCCTAGACGTTGCGATACAAATGGTGAAGGACCACCCAGAATTGACTGCCGATCAACGTAGTGGCCGAATGGCATTTCATGCACTAGCTCGAAAAAATGTTGACCATCTGCCGATTGCCTGGAAGAACGGCATCTACTTGTGTTAGTTCTCTCTCTCTCTCTCTCTCTCTCTCTCTCTCTCTCTCTCTCTCTCTCTCTCCCACTGCCCATTCAAATGATTTGTTTTCGCGATGTTTAATGAATTTGAAACAGAGTCCCTCGCCATTATCATTAATTTGTTAAATTATATCATTTTAATTTCATTTTTTCACCCTTTCTTAAAAAGAGGTTTAACAAACTGTAGATTTGGTTGTTGAGTCTTAATCAAAATTCCTTACCCCGTGTTCTTTCATTGCACGTGATCCCTTGTACTAAATTTTAACTTCCCTTAAATAGAGTACCCACAATTTCTACACCCATGGTGCCAGTTCAGTAAATTTATGTAGATTTGGTTGTCTCGTTCAGGTTACAGGAAGGTCTTTCAAAAGAAAAATGCTAGGCACCAAGATTACTTTGAGCTACTCCAACTCCTCCATGAAAAATTATTCCAGTATAATGTTTCAAAGACTTCCGAAGAGAGTGGAAATGATTCAAACACTTCACTAGGGGGTGGAAATGATTCAAACACTTCACTGGGGGTTGGAAAAGATTCAACGCCTTCACAAGCGGGTGGAAAAGATTCCCCGTTTTCCAAATTCATTGAATCTTATAAGCAGCCGATATTCACGGCAGCAGCCCGAGGGAACGTCGAGTTTCTCACCAGACTTATTGGCCTCTATCCGGATCTGCTATTCGAACTTAACGAAGAAAAGCACAGCATATTTCACATTGCTGTTTTGAATGGTCAGGAGAAAGTTTTTGCATTAATAAAAACCATTGGTTCAACAAAGTATTTTATAGCGGTCTATAAAGAGAAGAAAACTAAGAACAATATTCTGCATTTGGCTGGAAAATTATCGCCACAAAGTCGTTTAGATGTCATACCCGGAGCAGCTTTTCAACTACAACACGAATTACTCTGGTTTGAGGTTAGCAATCGAAAATTACTATTTTTGTACATGTTCATCTTGAATTATTTTCCTTAAAATTTTCTTCCTAATGAATACTTGATCTAATGGTCTGTATAGGAAGTGAAGAAGGTGGTCCGACCAAAGTACACCGAAGATGAGAATGAAGACAGGGAAAAACCACTAGATGTATTTCTGAGAGAGCACAAAAAGCTAATTGATGATGGTAAGACCTGGATGAAAGACACGGCTAGCCAATGTATGCTTGTGGTAACATTTATTGCCGGAGTGGCTTTTGCGGCTGCTCTTAGCGTGCCCGGGGGCACCGACGGCGGCGTTCCTGTCTTACTTAAACAGACGTCGTTCCAAGTTTTCGCAGTGGCCGATGGATTATCGTTAGTGTTCACCATCTTTGCAATTCTCAACTTCTTCTCCATTCTCACTTCTCGGCAAAAACTAGATGATTACCTGCAGAGATTGCCGAAAAAGTTGATTCTTGGGCTGGGAACGCTGCTCCTTTCGATCGTGGCACTGATGGCTGCCTTTGTGGCAGCATTTTTCATCGTTTTGAGGCATGGAAAGCTGGGATTTTTCGTTCCTATCGCTGCACTTGCTCCCTTCCCGGTCTTGTGCTTCATTTGCCAACAACACCATCTCATTGTTGACATTATCCGGTCAACCTGTTTTTCTAAGTCCATGTTCCAGCCTGATAAATACTCTCTGATGTCTGCGTGGAAGTCAAACGGAAAGTCTATCAAAGTCGCAGGGTAACAATCTCTGAACTAGCTTACTTTGCCGAATGCCTTGGGCCTGTATTACTCATTTATCAAAGAGGTCATTGCGTCTGTTGAACACTTAAAAAGTAGTGATGTCTACTACCTGATTCTACTACTCTGGAGTTGGGTTTATCAATGAATCATTGCTGAATAATAATGAATGTATTAGTTTAATTTTACTTATGCTTCAGAACGACCGCGCATTGCTTGACATCTCCATTTGATGTCTCTCGTGGAGATACTCCTATGCACCTTGTGCGTCACAACAATACTTTTGATCACACTAGACCCTTTTTTTTCTCGAACTTCATTTGAAATGATGTTCTTTGTTGAACTTAAAATTCCCTTTTTAGTACTAAAGCAGTTTGAAACCATCCACAGTAAAAAGAAAGTTCAGGCAAGGTTGATCATAGCAGATGCATTACTGTGAACTTGGTATACAGGCCATACGATAGCTTTTGAAGGATTATCTTCAATCTTTTTAGAGTCCCTCTCTCCTGGTCAACTGTTGATTTCTTAAAGAGCAACGGTCGTGGATCCTTTAGTTTCATCCTTCCATTTACAGGGACCAATGAGCAATCTATACAACAATTACGAGGGACTTCTTTCTAAACCAATTACCCAGAGAAGCTAACAAGAAACGGCAAGTTTTAACATAACATGTAAAGAAAGTAAAGTAGAAAGGCGAAAATTTAGTCTAGTTTCTGATCAATTCTTGGCTTGCTTAGTAGCTTTTCTTCTTGCTCGCCTTTCCCTGGACCTAAGAGATGACTTGAACCCTCCATCTTCATCTTCTGATTCATCCATATCTCTAAAGGATTTCTACAACATTCAATCGAACTATCAACACTACCAACATCAAAAGAGACGCTGCGAAGGCTCAAACTGTACGAAAACTGCAACAAAAACAACAAAATCTTAACTCCATACCTCCCTTAGCTCAGCAAAACTCACAGCATAGAAAGTAACAGCGGCAGCAGCAGCTACAATTCCAATTATGGGAAGTACCAGTTGCACCCCTGAGTCCATCGTCCTTTCCCTTTCTTCTTGCTGACTCTAGTTTTGCTTCCTCACATTAGAAAAATGGACATGCCACATGACGCCTTCTCCTACAAGGGGACAACGAGCAGATAAGGAATCCCATCGTATCTGAGGCATGAGGATCACCCTTTAAGCTTTCTTCTTTTTTAGGTCGAAGCCCTGTAGGCTTTTTGTGCCATTGGCTACACTGTTCATGGGTCAAGGCTGAATGGTCTATGTTTGTTTGTTGGTTCTGCACTCAACATCTCTAGCCCAATCAAGTTACAAGTTAATGATCCAATTCGTGAAGCCCACATGACAAAATATCCCATACAGGAAAGCCTGATTGAATTTTTGTCAAAAGGGTGAGCGAGGAACATGCCCGTTTAGCATTTTTGGGTTTTTCTTTTTCCTTTTTTGGTAGATCCCATTTGAAAATGAAATCGACCATGGAATTGGTTCAAGCTTATCGTATTCCTTTGTTATTCAAACGGTGACTAAGTTTTTATCCGGACAATCCCAACAGACTATTACATGCCAACACCTGTAGCAAAACCACTAATCTTTGCCACTTGAGAAGAAACAGTAAAAAATGTGTCAATTAATTTCGAAGACCCAAATTTGGTTCCCCGCAATAAGAGAATTGGCTTATTAGGTTGACCATTTTAAAAGTCTTTTTAAGTGTAAAAACAATTAGATGAAATAGAATTAGGTCGACCAAGAATTGATAAAAAACCTTTTGGTTCTACTTCCTTTTTTTCTAAAAATCAAATTATCAGATCTTCTACTTTTTTCTTTTTTTGTTTTTCCGAGTTATAATGAGTGTGTCTAAATAGCCAATGCGTGTATCTCGGCAAAATTTTTTATAAAAAAATGCAATTTTTTAAAAAAAAATTAATGGTATACTAATTCAACAATACATATTGTTAAAAATTGTCAAAAATACTTTAAAAAAATTAAAATCATAGACCATCATGACATTTACAAAATAAATTATAAATTTGCTTTTTAATAGGTTAAAATTGGATGGTATGTTCTTAATCTTTAATTTTTGTATGCTAGTCTGATACAATATACTCAAAGTCTATGAGCAGGAGAATGGCTGGTCGGAATGCTCTCTGGTTCTTTTAGTACTTTAAAAAAGGGGGAAAAAAAAAACATTTAGGAGTGTTCAACATAAATTTTAGATTAAAAAGCATAATATATGGCTAATGTTGAAGGATTTTCGTAGTGCGCAGCAGCAGCTCAGTAGTCAGTGAAAATGTCAGGGCTGACTAGATGAAAATGTGAAGGAACGGGAAGGGGAATTTTGCAGGGCTGGAGGCCAAAACGCGAAACAAAGCAAACCGGAGCGCTTTGACAAGATTGGCTGGCTGTTAGCATGGGCCCACCTAGTACTAAGTGGACTCAGCTCTCCTCTCCCTGCCTTCGGTCCTCCTCTAAACCCCAAAAGACTCTCTGAGACACCCAGTTTCGATTTCTCCAATATCTCCAAAACTACATTTCCTCTCCGTTTTTTTTGAGAGGACAAAACAAAGACCAATACAAACCCACTTTCCATCTATTTCAGATAATTAAACTCTTTCCTTTATGTCTCTCTCTCTTTTCTTTTCTTTTTTTTCTTTCTTGCTCTTGCTTCCTTTTCTTCTTGTTCTTCTTCTTGTTGTTCGTGTCTTCTTTTCTTGTTTGCTTGATGTGGGTACAGTCAAAAGATAGTTAAAAATTCAGTCTTTATCCTGCCTTCTCTTTTTGTCTGCATCAGCTTTCTTGTTTCCACGTTTCTCTTCTTTTGCTTTCTCCTTTCTTTGTTGATTTGGAGATGATCAAACATACAGTGTGTTGTTTTGTTTTGATGAATCGTTTTCTTTTTATGATGTTCATGTGATGTTGATACCTGGATACAATCTATATTAATGATTTGGTTAGATTCTGGTCAGTTCTTTTCTATCTTTTTCTAGGATCGTTATCGTGATCTTTTTTTTTTTTCTATGCTTTGTTTGGGTTAGGGAATTCATAGAGAAAAATTATTGTAACGACATGCGTTATCTTAGTTTAATGTGAAGCCTAATTCCAAAAAAAAAAAAAAAAAAACAGGGAAAACACAAACTTAAGGAGCTAGTTTTTTTTATCAAGAAAACAAATTAAAGTAGCTAGTTGTCGATCTCTGAAACCCTTCTTCTCTCTGATTTCACAAATCTCAAAATATGGTAGATATGATTTTCCTTTTTGTCGACATTGCGCTTGTTTTTTTTAACAATTTGGTTTCATTTCCCATTTCTTCTTGTTTTTTTTTTTTTTTTTTTGGTTCCCTGATCCTGAAGGTCTTCTGGGATCAAGAATAACGTATACGAATGGATTTTCTTTCTTGTATTAATAAATAAATAGACAGAGATAAAGCTTCAGGGTGCTTTCCTAAATTAGTAAACGCCGCTCATTTTTTACCAATTGACACAACAGCTCCCCTTTTAATTTTTATACGGAATATAACTATAATGGATAGTAATATCCCGTCGTTATTAAGTTTTCATTGGAATCAATTTTAATCTCCTGTGATATAAATATGTGTCTTCGTTATTAAGTTTTTTGGTACATTTTGTAATTAAATCCTTACATAGAAATAAAAAGTTAATTAATTAAGGTGTAAGTTTAAATTGAGCTGTCACGCGCTTTAATTTTGAAATTAAAAGCCCAAAAAATAGTGGGGACCCACCAACTGTACTTCTCTGTTGGTTTTTGTGCGTTTGATATATTATTGTGTATTTGGGTCATTTGATTTAGATAATAAGTATATAAATCCAGATCACATCTGCCTCGCCGATGGAAAAGCTTGTTGAGAAGTAAAGTAGTCTTTGGATGTTAAAAGTCTTATTATTTTATTTGATTGATGCATCCCATCTCTTTCCAATTGGACGGTCCAGATGCAAATTTTCATCCGAAATCTTTAATTTTTCCTCACTGCTCCTTCATTTGCGTTGCATTATTAGTAAGATTGGTCACAGTGGCTTCCAAAGCTTCTTTTTCTTTAACCATTTTTGCCAATGCCTCCTGTAAAGTGGAGATTTATGCTTCCTGGTTCTTTATCCCAGCTTCAGCCAAGTCCCTCGCATGGACTTCCTCTTGAAACTTAGGCTTGATGCCTTCTAACCCAGAAATTTTTGCCTGAAGATCATCTTTATTGGTGGCGAGCCAACTCTCAATAGCCGAGTTGTCTTCTTCTAGGACGTCCAACTCCTGTGTCAGTACCACCTATAAGAGCTCCCTTTGAAGAGAGTAAGAAAGAAGGAGTAAGAAAAAGTTAGAAATTAAAGATTTCGGATGAAGTGGATTCTCTCGTCTCAAACTCTGGCAAACAGTGCAGAGCTCGAACAAGAGTTGAAGGCTCTGGAAGATCTCCACAATGAATCTGGTGCTGCCGTAGCAACAGCTGCTCGAAAGAACCTGGATCTCGAGGATTTAATCCGAGCTTCAGGCGAGGCAGCAGAAAAGGCACAAACAGAACTCGGAGAGCTTGAGTCCCGCTTTATTATGGCAGAGCAAAGAAAATGTTGAGCTTGAAGAGCAATTAAATGTAGTTGAACTAACAAGCAATGATGCCGAAACAGAAATAAGTGAACTCTCAGAAAAGTTATCTGCACTCTCTACCGCGGTAAAAAAGGTGGAGGAAGAAAAGAAAGAGTTGAGTGGCCAGATGCAGGAGTAAAAAGAAAAGATGACCAACCTTGAATCTGCCCTGGGTCAATCATCATCTCGGGATTCAGAGCTTGAGCGAAAATTGCAGGTTCTTGATGCTAAGTTATTGAAGAAGGTCAGTTTGCATCCATAATCCATCCAACTCCTGCAACAGAATAATCGTTCTTTTATGTTGGAGAACTAAGAATATAAGAACACTGCTTAACCCATAAACTGTTGTTCACTTCCAAAACATTGCAGGGTGATGGAGGCAGCACATTGAAGCACAAGGATGGATTAGAGATCAAATCCAGAAACATTGGATCAACAACTTCTATTCTCAGTGAAAGAAAGGGTAAGAAAAAGTTAGAAGCTGCATCTGCTCAGACTTCATCATCCATGGAGACTCGTACCCAAACTGCTGAGGCTTTTCCTACCATGAACTTCAAGTTCATTTTGGGTGTGGCCCTAGTATCTTTCGTCATTATGGCGTTGTGGATTCCTGTTTTGGCCTATATTAATGTTTTCCTTCTCCTCCTTCTTATTATTATTATTATTATTATTGAGTAACTTGTTTCATACAAGGTAACGTACAGAAGGCTAAAAGCTTTATTTGCATGCTTTCTAACTAAAGTCCTCGATGTTGGTCGGGGAATTTGTTTTTCATGCGTGCCCCTCTCCTAATTGCTTAGCCACGAAATGTCTGATTTATGTAAGATTGAAGTTCGCATTGAGTTTATCGATTGAACTGCAAATGTTGCGACCTGTATCTTTTCTTATCACCGGACGCTGTGGCACAGTTGATGCCCGACTGCAATTGATCATAATCCTGGTCATGTTATTGACGACAAGGAATCTTTTTTTAAATAAACTCCAAAATTATTAACAAGATATCTTCTAACTGCAACTCTCTACTTGAAGCGTCTTCAAAAAATTTTACATCTAATTCAAACAATTCTAAATTTATTTTTACTATTTAACTAATCACGGGCGATTATAATCTTTCATATTAGAGGCAAGAAGATTTTTAATCCTTTAAAATTTGTCTCCCGGAATGTTGGTATCATTAGTAGCTCTGGATAGATAAATTGTAACTCTTGATTGAGGATTGAAATTGTTTAACAAGAAAGACACCGTATCGTGATTCTTAGTTTTCAAGGCCATTATCCAGCAATGGTCCTTCTCCTGTTTGGGTTCTATTCCATGAATTGGACGCCGTTCTACCTGTTACCAATGAGTCCAAGGGGTTACACTCAAAGCTGGGGCCTAAGCTACTAGTGCCCATAAGGATTTCCAGAGCATCACCGAAAACCCTGCAATTGAAATGTGAGACTGTCTATGCCACGAGGAACCACGGACTTCTGTTTTGCTTCTTTGTAAAACTAGAATTAGAAGTAATGAGATGCGAACACGGCTAAATGAGAATTTACGCAAGTGGACAACCGTTACCGAGCCAAATTGTGCATTTCCTCAACTGAAAGACAATGTGCAATGGCTCAAGAAGATGTCATCCAATTCGGTTTGGTTGGAATTGCAATCGTGGGTGTCACGTACTCAAATGGAGATTAAATGTCAGAGCTAGGCCTTAAGTGATGAGAGGATGACTTGTAACCGTGAAGATGGAAGGTATCATACCCTAGGGATTACGAAAAAACCAAAAACTAGTGATCGAAAACTTTTGCCTTATCATAGAGGGAGGGAAAAAAAAAAAAAAACCAAAGAAAAATCGTTAATGGCCCAGAAATATACAGCCCTCCATTAGACTGGATTTAGCAGTCCAGGGACCCTTGAATGCTACTCTAGTGACTTGCTACATTATCTCCGTTATACCACTTGACTTCCTTCAGAGAGTTCAACCCGTCAAATATCTCAAAATCATCAAAGCCTGCACATTGAAAAATGCTTTTAATTTAACTTAGAAATACTGCTTTGTTGCTATTTTCTAACGGAAACTGCAATTACCAGCACTCAAGTCTTCAGTTTTGTCAACCACGGACTCTACTGGCAATGTACTAGCAGAAGAGGGGACGAGTGACATCCAATCCGCATTATCAGGGTCTTCCAAACAAAGTTCCTTTTGCATAATCCACTCTTCTACAGTGCTAAAGTCATCGAAAAAAATGGATGTCTTATTTCTGCTTCCATCAGTCCTACCATTAAAAAGTTGGTTAAGAAACGAATCTTCTCCAATCATCAAATCCCAATCATAAATGACATTGCAGGTCACTTACATTTGTCTAAGACGCAAATTGCACTGAACGAAGACAATATCACTGAGTCGCTGGCATTCCAGGCTGTTTCTTGTGTCATATGCCTTTTCAAAGGGAATATGATTAAGCTTAAAGCTGGTTGAACTGCAAGTTTGACTGAGAATACGAACTGCCAAGTGTGCCAAATTTGGGCAACCACCACCGTATGTCAACCACCATTCAACTGAAACAACATGACTCAAGATATTCGTAAAACATAGCATTGATTATTAAAAAGGACTGCTGAGCTAATATGAGAGAAAGAGATGAAGTATTCTAGCATAAAATTCGAGACACAATATAAACTATGGTTAACTTGCTATCTTATCTTATTGTTCACACAAATATGTCAACACCCTCCCAACTTCCAAAACACACAAGAGGGGCACAATCAAATTTCTGTCAACAATTGAAAACTACGTCATATCTAATAGGATAATAAAACTTAAAACCAAATAGAGCATCCCTTAATGATGTCTCCCTTGGTTTCTTAATGGTTGAATGTGTTTCTTCAACTTCCAATTGGACATGTATACCATGAACTGAGAGGGGCTACCTTGATAGGCTCTCCCTCAAAAGGATGGTTGCCTTCAAAATTTTATGAGAAAGCACAGGTCCCCGGTATGGGAAACTGCAAATAACAATGTATCAAATAGATGCCCACTTACCTGGAAGCAAATTTTCTCTAGCTCTAATTGCCATCTTCCTCCCTAGATCTCCAAGAGCATTCTTGTACAAGTTTAATTCTTTAACAATCTTATCTTGAACTTCTATGTCAGTAACCAGTCTCTCTATGCAATCAAACATCCTTGACATAATCTCATTGTGCATATCTCCGTCGATGCTATAAAAGAACTTGGGGTTCAAGAAGAAGCCTGCAGCATGAAGAGGAGGATGCCGCTGTTGTTCCCACCTATATTCTATAATATTCCAGTAGACCATATAATCATCTTTTTTTACAAGTTCCCTCTTGATTGTCTCTTTAGCACGATAGATTCCAGCAAAAACATATCCCATTGCAGCCCTCTTTTCACTGCTAACTATTCCCAAAAGTCGCAGGAGAGGGTCCGTTAAACGGATGATCAAGACACATGAGGACCAGAATGAACGACTACTCACTGTATCTAACATTGTCAATCCTCCCGGCTGCTTCGAATAAAGGCAGTCCATCCATTCCTGTGAGGTAACCATTGTTTGCAACTTCAGTTTAAAGTCAGCCATCCGCTTCAATGTGGCAAAGTTAGTGGCAGAATGAGTTACTCCCTGTTGCACAATATCATGGCCAAAAGTGAACCTTTTCATGAGATCCAAGACCTTGCTATTGTTGTAGACAAACCTAGTCACAGATCTAGCCTGCTCAATTACATCACCTATCCATCTTAGGTTTCCAAAATCCTCAAGTATCAGATCAATGCAATGAGCTGCACAAGGAGCCCAATACAGAGAATGAAAAGTATCCATCAACCTTTGCCTGACAACAGCATAACGTTCATTAACTTTTGTAATCACCTGCAAAACATGTTCAGCTCCAACTTCCTCTACCACTTTTCTAATCACTTCATACAGAAAATCTGTTGAACTACATGTCATATCAACAGATTTCAAAAACACTGTTCCTTCAGAACAATACACCAAAAAATTTAACAAATTTCTGCCACCTTTTGAGTTCCATTCTTCAACCAAAAGAGAGCAACCAGTCCTTCCCCATGTTGTCCTATATTGATCGATGGTACTTTTTATTTCTTCAACTAAATTCTTTAGTATCCAACCACGAAGATCATGATTTGAGGGTACGACAGCCCTTGATCCTCCGGAAGCAATCATATCAATTGACTGCTGGAAATAAATGGAATCCAAGGCATCTATATTTGCCCCTATATCATACAAGAAACGCCCCATTGTCATGTGAAATGGTTTATCCACCAATTTCAGACCTGATGCATTTACAGCAGCAACATCATTGCCAAATAGAGAAGCTTTGCCTTTTCTCCTCTTCATTCTGTCCAGATTTTCAGCAGTAGTTCCTTCTTCTTGATCCAGCAACATATTTGAATTTGGTTCAACTATATCGCAGGCTCCATTAGCTTTGAATCCATTGTTCGCATCCTCACAGCAGTCAGCAAGAACATCTATGTCACAAGGAGAAAAAACAGCATCATCCACCTCTTCATGAGCCAATTCCTTCTTCTTCTTTTGCTTTCCCACAATCTCATCTAAATTCTGTTTCATCAAAAGCCGAACATCAGATGGAACTTGCTCACAAATGGGTGCACCCCCACCCTTTCGACCAGCAAGATGCTCTTTGAACCTATGAATGCCGCCACCCTTAAACATCTTTGCACAGTATTTACACCTAATCTGTTCTCGTTCCCCATTTCTGAGCATTTGACAATGTTGCCATCCCAAGTCTTTTTTCTGCCGCGTCTTTATTGGTCCAGAATTATCAAATTGATCTGCAGACATTTCTATATAACTTGGAGACATATTTACACTGGCCGGTTCTTCCCGAATCACCTTTTTCCGGTTGCTCTGCTTTCCTACAACCTCGTCAAGACTTTGTTGCATCAAAAGCCGAACTTCTTGTGGAACCTGGTGACACATAGGCCCACCACGACCCGCAAGATGCTCCTTAAACCTAAAAATACCACCACCCTTAAACATTTTAGAACAGAAAATACACCTCATGTGCACCCTCCCTTCATCACTCTTGATCATTTGACAATATTTCCATGCCGAGTCCTTATTTCGGCGAAACTTCGGCGAGGGTTCCGGACTCGATGCCATTAAACTAGAAACCTTAAGGAAGCCACAGGCTGTAACCTCAACTAATGCCAAGCGTAACTAGTCAAAAGGCCGCAAAACTTGCTGCATTTTTTGCCTGGTGATTAAAAAAACTGCTAACTTGAGCTCAAATCCTACCATTTAAAAGAAAGGAAGAGTGCATTAAGCAAACAACAGAGGATCACAAATTACAAAAAATAAAATAAAATAAAAAATTAACCAAAAAGAATAAGAGAGATAAACGTCCCAATGTTGCATCATAAGCTAGCGTACTTAAATGTGATCTTTAACTCCGTAAAATTACCACCCAAAATCAAACTGGCAGCAATTAAGAGGCTAAAGATTAAAACAACAATTACGTGGCATTCTTCTTCGTTGCATTTCTTGCTATTGGCGTTTAGGTACTGAGTTTTATGTTCTACTCTGTACGCTGTTTCTAACCTGCAACGACCAGTGAAAAACATTAATGGTAATCGAACAGCGTGCATTGCTCTGCAGAGTCAATTGTGGTCAAGGTAGCTTTAATCTAACTTATATATATATATATATATGAACAATTGCACTAGGAAAATAACCTTAATATTATATTCTTCTCCTAAAGAAACCAATGGTGTCTACGCCTATTAAGCTAAAACTGAACGCTAATAAGCATTAGAATGGTGAATTGTAGTGTAAATTTGAAAGTACACCACTAAATTAAAATACTCATTTTTTTCAAAATCATTTTGGAATTATAAAATTAAAAAAAAAAAAAGAGGAGAGAGAGAGAGAGAGAGAGAGAGAGTTGAAATATGAACCAAG
This sequence comes from Bruguiera parviflora, assembly GCA_019804595.1. Classification (NCBI taxonomy): domain Eukaryota; kingdom Viridiplantae; phylum Streptophyta; class Magnoliopsida; order Malpighiales; family Rhizophoraceae; genus Bruguiera; species Bruguiera parviflora. The sequence continues at coordinate 9,896,140 of CM034049.1, forward strand.
AAATTCTGAACTCCAAATTGGACAAGGAAGTAGAAACCGAGATGTGTTTGAAGGACTGTCTTTCAAACCAAAAAAAAAAAAAAAAAGACAGAAAGACAGAGGGAAGAGATTACACCGGTCGGACCAGTTAGGGTTAGGGTCGCGAGTGACTTACCCAAATTGGGTCTGGCTTTAGACGCAAATCTGGTTGCTTGCTGGGATCAAGGTTTGATCCGAGGAAGAGGAAATCGAGAAGAGCAAAGGGGCTTTTGGCTGGGTCGTCTCACCTGAACCAGCCGCTGACAAGAGCTTCGGGCGAACCAATAATTTGGTCGGGTTACTAGGGTTTTTTGGCCTTTCTAATTGCAAAACATCAGAAGAGGCACCACTAATAATAATAATAATAGAGCGAGTAGCTCGGTCTGCTTAATTTACAGTTTCTACCCTCAATTTCAATAAATTTGCAACATAGTCACCTTAAAGGACAGTAACTCTCTTTGAGGGCCAACCAAATAGGACATGACCTATTTAGCACAAGGTTTTAGACTCACTCACTTTATTTTTGTCAATTTTGTATTGTTCGGTGAAATTTCAAGAAGGTTCAATCTAGTCTAATGGCCACTTGACGTCCGCTGGACAGAAGGTTCAAAATTTGAGTCAACTTTTCCTATATCTATAAATTTACGCAATCCATTAATTTATTTCCTCTGCTGACTGTCCCCCGCCTCTTCTCTAATCAACAATAATTTTTTTTATTTAAAAAAAATAAAAGTTATAAGAAGACTCAGAAATTAAAACCCATAATATTTTCTTTTTCTTTTTTCTTTTTAAGTCCAAAACACTTACTATTTTGTTACTTCTTGTTTTTAGGATTCTATAGATTTCATTCTATTTCATATCGTATTTTCGGCACGTCTCCTCTTTAAAAAAAAAAAAAAAAAAACATGTTACGACCAATTTAAGGACGATGATGACGAGCACAAGGACGCGCGAAGAAAGACATCCGGGTCTCAATTGACGTGATTTGTACACGAATACACGTGGGTGTAAAAATACACTTCCCATGCCAACCGATCAAGGTCGGCGCTTAGTTGAGTGAATGGAAAACGTACACTTTCTTATCAGTTAAAATTTGCACTTCGATGGGCTCCTTGTTATTAGGAGTTATTGACGGTTATTCACGAATTGACAAATTTTTCCAAGCTTCAAATCCTTCGAGACTGATGGCCGGTGGCTGCATGCACCGTATATTCTGAAACGTGCACAAACGTGGACCTTGGTCCCCATACAAAAGTTGCTGATAATTCTTCTAATGGTTGCATATGAAAATTTCATAGCCCAAACACATGCAATCATTCGCGTGGATATCCACAAAATTTAATAAGGGTGTAGCTGGATATAAAGTATTTAATCGGCTACTCGACTAAAGTCCAAAAGATATAGCAAAGATGCAATTAAACGAAAAATATTTAAGTTACCGTACATGGATATTCTGCTACCAAATCTTCCAAATAGTGCAACCAAATCCCCTACACACAAACTGTCTGTTTACAGTACACGCAAAATGGACCCTAACGTACTTTAAGTACAGTAAACAATGAAATGTTTACCAGAAACAAGCTTATCTTTGCCGATGAGCATGGGTCATCATACGATATTTGATTTATTGAGTGCGCATATCACCCAGAAGCAGAGCTTTCGGACACACAGAGGAACACAACATTCTTGGACTCCCTTGCCTTCTCTTTGCGACTCATCATCAGCCGTGTCACCTTGTCGTTTACGCCGGTTTTCTTCTTGCCCATCTCCTCTATCTTTCCTCACGGTATTGAGTACGTGCGTGTGGGGATTGGCCCTCCGCTACATTTTTAACATCGCAACCAACATCCAAGCCACATAAAGATCTCATAATCAAAAGACCAAAGTTTTTGGCGTCATTTTCCCCTCCTTAGGATTCCATTTGTCGAGTTAAAAACCCTTGTTGTTGTTTTATGTTTGTTTGCTTTATTTATTTGGGATTTTTTTTTCTTTTTCTTTTTTAAGAGGATTGTTACTTGGCATGCCCTTGGCCCCCCCCACCTCCCTCTCTCCCCCCCCCCCAGATATGGTTATATAGATAAATTCTTTCATTGCCCTCAAAAAATTTAGTGAAAAGAAGAAAAAAAAAACTCGATTGAGTATATTATTTATTACAGTTATAAATTAAAATTAAATATTATTGATTATTATACTTATGTTACTTATCTTATAACAAAATATTATTTAAATATTATTAAATTTAAATAAATTTTAATATTAATAGACAAAAAATTTATTATTGTAAATTTAACGCATAAATTTATATTTTTTTAAAAAATAAATTCTAATATAAAAATTTAAACATGAGTTTATATATATACATATATAAATCAAATCAGTATTTAAATAATAAAAAAATAAACATATTACATAAATATACATCAAACAAATAAGCATATGGATTTTCAATTTTGGGGGGCCTCACATTTTATTCGCAGCAAGTATTTGACTTTCATATCATAAATTTATCATCTAACTCATAACAATTATGGTTTCTCTTATCCCAAATTGATTTTTTCTAATAATTTCTCGTACCCCACCACCCATCAGGCCGTCTAATAATTGCTTTAATTACTTTAGTGTCAAGTACAGGTCATTATTTAACTCGTAGTCGGAGCACAATGAGAGCACCCGGTCCCCCCCTCCCCACACAGGGGAAGAAGTTAAACACATAATTTCGCTCTCATTGTCCAAAAGGCGACAAATAATACAGCACTTAATTGTAGAATTATTGTCCCGCGATGCATTACAAGTAGCAACAAATGCTTGGCTCCATGCAATCAACAAGCGTAGTGATTTTAAAAATAGCAAACACATATCCAACGAGCGTATTGAAAAGTTGCGCCAATTCAGACTAGAAATTTAACATTTACATCTTCCTCGAGAGCTTGCCTCCAATGTAATGGGAACTGGGAACTATCTTATTTTCTTAATCACTTCCCGAAGAAACTTATTCTTCCAGAAGATTCATTGAACTGTGGAGTTAAGAGGGACCCAAAAAATAAATACAGAGAAAAAGAAGGCCAGCCTTTCCCCTTCAAAGAATAATAACAAAGTCAAAGAGGAACCAAAAAAGGATAATTAAAAAAATAAAAATAAAAATAAAAAAGAGAAAAGAAAAGAAAAAAAAAAAAAAAACCTTGGCCAGCTGATCGCCAAACGAAAGAAATATCAAAATGCAAGAGAAGACGCTCCTTTGATATCTCGTCGGCACCACCGTCACCCGACGCTCATTTATCGGGAACAAAAAATTTTCATTTCTAGAAACCGTGTCCCTTCCTTCACTCCTATTCCAATCGGACTTCCGACGGACCAAGTGATCGATTTCAATGATCTCAATCGTCAATGAGTAATTGCGCATCCTTAACCGGTGATACGGGTGCAGTCGATAAAGTAATTCAATCGGACGGCTGCCACGCGGAAGCAGTCAACAAAGACAAATCCTTCCACCCCAATTTCAAGCATTCATTCTCCTCCACCAAAGTATACCCTTTCCAAGGGAACATACTAAGCAACAAGCCAGCCTGGGCGGCCGGGTTTCCAGCGAGCGAAACGGGTCGGAACCCAGCCCGTCTCAACTCATCGCCCCATCTCTCCACCTTAACCTCACCGGTCCTCTTGGGCCCACCCACAGCCACAATGTTCTTAATCTCGCATCCAAACAGTTGCTGCTCCACCGTATGCCTCTCTACGTTGTCGCCGTCGAATCCGTCGCCAAGCGCATCAAATAATGCACTGTAATAATGCAAGGCATCGACGAACCTGGCTAAGAAACTACCCCCATGTCTCAGATCCTGTTCGACGGTCGTGATCAACTTGGGCCTCAGCAAGTTCAACACTCCTAACGTCCCTAAGTCGCTCCCGGTGATATCGTACAAACAATGATGCATCCAGTGGACCACTATGGCCTCCCTGGGTCTCACACCGAGTTGACCCAGATCGGTCACGTTCCCGATTTTGCCCTCCAGAGGGAGGAACTCGAAAGGGAGCCCGAGCGAGCTCGCGAAATCGGCGAGCCTCCTCCCGGTCGACTCGAGCAACTCGGAGGACGAGCCGAACCCGGTTATTCTCACGGATCGGATCTTCTTGGACCTCGAAGCGAGGATGTGGAACAATCCTGGCCATTGGAGGCCTTGCATGATGTCAAGATCGATGACGTGGAGGCGATCCTCGCCGTCCAGTGCTTGGAAGATCGCTTGATTGGCGGTGAAATGAGAGAACTTAATCAACGGACTGATTGAATTGTAGGATTGCAAGGCGTTGAAGATATTCTGGCACTGGGCGAGGGTCAGAGTTTTGGACGAGAGAGGAGAGTAGGTGCCCAAGCAGGAGCTGATCACGCGCGCGTGAAGCGCGTGAGAGAAGTACGCGCCAACGCGCTCCGGCGAGGACCCGAACGGAGAGGACAGTTCAGATATCTGCGGGAGAAGATCGGTAGCGCCACCAAGATTATCCATGGCGACGCACTCGGCGCATTGCAGCAAAAGGCCGAGAAGCCTTAGACCGGTGGACTCGCCCTCGCCACCCCCAGCAACCAGCGCAGCCTCCTCATCTGCCGCATTTTTCTCGCCGGAGGCAGTGGCGTCGCCGGAGACCTTTGGGCGCTTGGAAGAAGGATCGTCGGCGGATTCGCGTCCGTCAATATCCCTGTTCCCCCGCTTTGTCTTCATGGATGGGGTAGAACTGCTAGCGTTAGTGCTCGAATTGATTGAGGTCTGAGAAACTAGGCTTTGGATCATTATCGAGAGCGCTAGAGATTCGAAAAGGAAGAATCTTTTTAACTGAAAAGGGACAACTCCCGTAGAAAAAAAAGGACCAGAGAAGCACGTTGCAGAGACCAAAAGCGGAGCTGTTTGTTGTGTCAGAAAGAAAGCGAGAGAGAGAGAGAGAGAGATTTTTCTTGTAACAGCGGTCCGTTTGGAGATAAGAGAAAAGTGAGGGAAAGTCAAGGAAAAGGTCTTTTACTTTTTATTAGCCTGACAGTAGGAGAGGGAGAGAGAGAGAGAGAGAGAGAGCGAGAGAGAGAGACTACTGTTGCAGTACTGTTAATGGGGTTGTCGACTTGTCGTTTTCGGGATTGTCTTTACTGAGGCACTGCGTTTCCGGGGCGTGTCGTTAAGTCCGTTTGATTTTTGGGATCATTGTGAGGGGATTAGAGTACAGTCGGGCTGCTTAATTAGTTTAATCGATTAATTAGCCAATCAATCGAGAGGCTATCTAATTTTGTTTTCATTGGATTCTTCGGTTTGGCCGTCGAAGTTTTTGGGTAGCATGTGAGGCGTAAGGATTTACGTTTCTCTGGGGCATATCGAAGTGTCTATTATTGTATTTATTTATTTATTTTATATACGATTGATTGATGTATCGAACTTAATTAAATGGTAAAAGGTTTGTTATTGTTGTTGTAGCCGATTATCATGGAATTAAGCAATAATTTTATCTAATTAACTCTCCTCGTTCACAAAATTTAGTAGGGAGTTATAAATATGAATCTTATTTTCCAAATTATACCAAATGGGAATACCGTGCACTTTCGAAAATTATGTTATTTCTTCAAAATAATTGTGTGCATTGCTAATCGCGTAGCGATGCTAAAAAGTTTAGACTTTTAGCCTCGGGCGCTCAAAACGCAACATGAAAAATAAGTAAAGGGGAAAAGGAAAAAAAAAAAAGAAAAAGGAAAAAAAAAAAAAAGGAAAAAATTCTCCGGCCTGTTTCCCGGAGGAGTCGACACTTCCGAATTGGAGAAAGGATACAACTTTGGTGGCAAGTCCCGACACAACGGAGTCGATAAACCATATATAGTTATTATAATCAGACATCAGTTAAGTTCCCATTTCATTTCATTGATGGGAATGGGATAACTCCAAAATTTTCCGATTTTGGCAAAGGAAGAAACATGTTCTTTGAAAGAGGCAAGGGAACAACAATGCTCGCAGGTCAATGATAAGATTATTGATATATATATATATGTATATATATATATAGAAAGGTACCCACAAAAGCAGCGGTATTTGAATTTAAAATGAAAAATGCCGATTAGTAAGAGAGAATCGCGCGCTAAGAAGGAGGTGAGGCAAGGAAGCAACAAGGCTCATGTAGGTCAATTCTCATTGGCAAAAATCGAAGATTAGTGAGTCAAAAGTCAAAAACGATCTGTCGTCAATAATCACCTAATGATAGTAGAATTTGAGGGAAACAAAGAGAAACAAGGATAATTCGCTAGCATCTGAATGGAGTTGACGTGAAGGTTCATGCTTCCTTAACCGGTTGTAAATATAAATTAGAATTGTCATGTTTGCATTTCTTTTATGCTACTGGCCAGTCTGCACCTTCGAAGCAGAATGTCTAAGGCCAGAAACATCAATCCGCATGAGGCCCAGAAGCCCATTATGCTGCCCTTAAGGGGACAGAAGGATAGAAGGGGAAACTGTGGATTGACATTGGAAGCTTCGGCTCTAATTGCTTGGCATCGGGCGCTGGACGAGGGCTTTCTCTGTTGCTTGATTATTCATAGCATTTTTATTAGGGAAAAATGATCCAAGCCATTTCAAAACTTTACTCGAATGCTTATTTTTATTTCAAACTTAACGTACACGTGAGGCTATTCTTTCGAAAAAAGATGCTAAAATTGAACAAGGACTGCTTGAATAGAAAAGAAAAGCAAAGAAGAGACTGGGTATGCCTAAGCCGAGGAACTAAGGAGACCAGCCCAGCAGAATTGGGTAATTTTCAAGTCAATGGATCCAAAATAGTCGGGTCTCATAAGAAGCAACCCAATCTTACTTCAGAAAGGTAGAAAGAGAATTTCGGCCCCAAATGGTCACAAACGTTCAAGCCTATCTCACTCAAGCTGTAGGATCAAATGTCCAACCCATTGGCCGCTGCAGACACCCTACCATAATTCATTGTTTTCTCTCACGTGTAGATTTCGAAGCCTAGCTCTGTCCGTGCACGTGCCCGTGCCTGTGTCTCATTTAAAAGTGAACAGAAAATCTCGTGAAAAGGGCCCTCTCGTGGCATCTATTATCAACGACATCGTTTCGAGATCAATAGCTTTCAGCTGTTTGCTAGACAACTTATCTATGCATTCTATAACCAAGAATTCCTCTCCAAGCGTCTAATGAACGCTGTTCTCGGTAAAAGCAGTCTTGATTTCATCGGTAAAAGCAAACGAGCCTAAAAGGCTCGACAAAGGAAACATACAATTACATCAAATCAAAGCCCTCAACTGAAACCGACTAGTCTGGGGCAGCAATGTAAAGCGCATAAAGCCCATAACGTGACCAGTCACCAGAACATATCCATTAACAAGTATACGAGCCGCAAACCTACTTCCTTAAATCAATTTCTTTTTCCTTTCTTTTTTCTCTTTTTAATTTTGCAAAGCAGGCTTTTGCCAGATACCTTCTAACCTTATAAAACCTTGTCGCTTAGGAGCAAAATTAACAATGACCAACAACACAAGTCCATAGGAACATATAACAGCAGAAACCAAGCCGCTAAATTATTAACTAGTAGTAATAAAACCAATTAAGTTAGCACTTGAAAAGCATTTAGAGCAAATACTAGATACAGGTTAACAAATAGGGCAAACTGCTCAACAAAACACGGTAAACAGTCCAGCAAGCAAGGCAAAGTTAGGAACCAGTATATGATAATAAGAAATTAATAAGAATTAAACTAAATATTAGCTGTAATAAGAAATTATTAGGCATCAAACTAGAATTTAGTTTTAGTGATCAAAACATCTGAGTGGTCTATCTTCCTTACCGGAGAAAAAAAAAAAAGAAAAGACAAAGAAAGAAAGCAATGCGGAATTCAAGAGAAAATAAAAAATGGGTGGCATGTATAGTGTCAAATTCTGCAAGTAGAAACAGGAATCAGAACATAGAAGACAAGATATATTGACATCCATGATAAATTCGGACAAATCAGAGAACCCCTACTCACAGAAATCAAATTCAACTAAAGATTATGAAAGACACAAAGTCAAAAATTTGCAAGTTTCCACTGCTATGTTTCCATGTCAATGTCTTCCAACTCTGCATAAAAGACAACTCAACGAGAGTACTAATTGCATTCTTTTACATGACCAATTGATCTTATATTCCCAATTTCCCAAAGAGGAACTTCATTACAACCACCCCACAACCAATAACCATCTGCAGGTTCAGAAATATACCCACACGGAAAATATTCCTCGAAACCTCATCCAAAATCACGTTGGTAATGAAAATATTAACAAACATGAACCGATAATCTTCGCATATAAGATTGGCAAAAAGGCTCAAAAAACAACCAAATCAGGCACGATCTACAACCAAATGAACGAGAACCAACAATTTAAGAGGTATAATATAATCCAAATTAACATTAAATTCAAACAGATCTCAAAAGCTTAGTTCATAGATAAGTTCAACAATCGATTACTGCTTAACAAGTCTTCGCAAAACCAGCCAAAAGAAACTAGTTATCCTTAACAGAACAAAACGACGCTCAAAACCTGAGCTTGGTAAAGAACCACCGGTTCTTGCCAGTCTTGAACCGCTCCTCGAACCGGGCCTTGGTCTCCTTGGCGGCCGCCACCTTCTTGTCCTTGGTCTGGAGGGCGTCGAGGGTGACGACGTCCTTCAAATCCACGTCGAGGGTGTAGCGCGTGGGCATCAGGTGCTGGTAGTTGACGAGCTTGAAGAAGCACTTGACGCGTGACTTCTTGGCCGTCTTCTTGGCGGAGTCCTTCCTGATGACCTTGGCGGGGTACTTCTTGATCCCGGCGACAAGGCAGTGGCCGTATGCGCGGTCGCGGGTGCCGTCGTCGAAGTTCTTCACGATCACCGCTTTGCGACCGGCGTAACGGCCTTGAAGGAGGATCACTGCCTTGTTTGGCTTCAGAAACTTCACCATTTTCTCTCCCTCTCTTTATTCTCGGCTGCCTCGTCGATGGCTCGCTCCTTATCTAAACCCTAGGATTGGGAGTGTGTGGACATCATCTACGTTTATATACGGCTGTGAGTCTGCGTGTGGGTGGAAACCCTAGGGCCTAGGCCGCTGCTCAGCCGTAGTTCGAGTTGGGCTCTTATTATTTTCTTTTATTGGGCCCCTAAGTTGAAGAAAATATGAGAGATAGAGAGAGAGGGGGGGGAGTCAACTCATTAATTGGATTGGGCTCAGAGTTCTCTGAATAATTTTCTGTTGGATCACTGGTTTTGTCCAATCTAAATGTGAGGCCTATAATTAACCCAAGCCCAAAAAAGATGGAAAGCCCAACCCTAAAGTAATTGCTCATTTAGAATGGGCCCGGTGAGAAATTAGCCCAACTGGACGAACTGAATGGTACGTACAAGTTCAATGTTCCAAGTTTATGGAAATGAGTCTTTGGCAAATAGAGGAACGGAGGTTGATCGAAATTGTATCAGGTGCGGTGAAGACCCAGAATCCGTTTCCCATGTATATCGTTATATTTTAAATCATTATAAATGAGTATAGTAAGTGTACCGCTATTTTAATTTATATTTAAATTTTAGTTTGTATTGTATTTAGATTGAGAATTAATGAAAAGAAGGATTGTTAATATTTCATTAAAAAAATTACAGCAATATTCTTTTCTAAATTCTTATTGAGAATTTCTCTTACTAGAATAAGATCCTTTGACGAGATAGAGGCCGAGGTAGAGCTCGCCAATTTCTAAATCAAAGCGACAACATTTGAATGGCATCTTGACCGCCTTGGAAGGCTCGTAATCTCCTTCAAGTGGACGACAAAAGGTGTACTTTTCCTATGATTGTTGTTGATGTGACACTTACGTTACACAATGATTACAACATAGGAATGGAACAGCCTGAAAACCCAGCTAAAAGAGCTGGTGAATACTCATTGGCAGCCCCCGGAAATTGGGATGATTGAAGTTAATACAGATGCAGCAACTAATCAAGGCCCCCGGGGGGGGGGGATTGCTGCTGAATTCTCACCATTGCTAAAGCAATTCCTAGGACTTTTTAAGACGAGGACCTGGAACTGTTGGCAATTAGGTAGGCTGTCCAATGAGCTGGCGATCTCCAATTACACAGTATCTATGTGGAAACGGACTGTTTGCGTGCTGTAAAGGCCATCCAGTCACCTCAAAAAACCAACAGTCCGACGCGTCAATTGGCCGAAGATGTATGTGTTGTTGCTTCCAAGTTTGCTCACTTTCCATCCATTAGGTGAACAGAAAATTTAATGGGGTGGCTCATGCTCTTTCTAAACTGGCTCTATCTGACGTCCGAGACTTTCTACGACTATAGTATTGTTTAAATCATATATTGCCTTTAATTCGAGATGACATACGTCAAGCTTTTGGTTGAATAAAATTGTCATTTTCTTCGCTTAAAAAAAAAAAAAAGTTGATGGAAATGAATACTGCATTCATAAATTGTAACAGGAGTGGAAAGTGATTGGGGATTTACTCAAGCATTAATGGTTTATGAATAATACGAAAATTCACTTGCGACTTGAATGGGAAATCAAGTTCAATCTGCAACGGGTTACAGCTTGAAGAGTTCTAGGCACAGCGAGAATGATGTTTGTGCGTGAAGTATGTTCATCATTTATGTTGTAAAAAAAACCATTGTGAATAATTGTCTACAATTGTAGCGAACATTGATTTTGTAGAGCCATTAATCCCCTGCCAAGAATATTTTGTGATGGAAGGACTGTAAATAAACTTGGAGACATTAATTATTCTCGATTCATCATAATTGAAAATTATGTAAATAATTATTAATTAGAAATTATTCATCATATTAGTTCATTATTTTATTTGATATGAGAATGATATAAATTCAAAAAAAAATGATTATGATTATTAAATTACGAATTTACAATATCATTCTTGTGTAACCAATGATTGCTGCAATTTTTGCGAGCAATCGTTACTACTGGTAAAAAAATCACCGTCTACAATAACGGAGGTCTTGGTGGACTTGCTTATAGACCTAGAAGAACAAGGCTTAGGTGAGCTTATTCCTCATTATTTGTTTTCGTATTTAATCAGGATTTCATGATTAATGCGAGATGGCGCCATTAGTAGTTAATTGAAGAAATTTGATGGTCAGTCAATATCACAATCCATTCAATGCTGACATCCAATGGCACACCAACCACGACACAATAGTCAACGTACAAACAAATCACGAATGAAGTATAGAAGTTTTAACTATTACATCAACATAAAAATGAGCGAAAGGAACATAAATATAGCTGCAAGCTTCCAAAATTGACTCATAATTTGTATGCGCTCCAAGAAGCCATGGCCAGGAGAATCCCGGCAATTCTCAGAAGCAAGCGTCCAAGACACAACAGCAACACAAGGCAGCACAGCTGGAAAAATCACAAATACAGAGTATTACATCAACATTGCCCCGAGGAAAACAAAATATAGAACAATATTCGCTACCATATTGCTTTGAATGGCATCTTGACAGTTAATAATGCATATTCAAATGAATTATATTATTTATCTGGCTAGAGAGAGAGAGAGATAATTAATTACCACCCCTCCCAGAAGCCCTCGCCCCTGGATTTGGTCTCCACTGGAACAGGGTTTTGAGGATAGGACTGACCGTCTCTGGTTGGGTAGCCAGCCGGAGGTGGGGCTGCATATGCACCTGGTGCAGTTGATGGTGCGGGTGGAGGATGTGCAACTGCAAAAGTCAAAGACAACGCAATTAACAATTTATCATCCACAGATCATAAAACATAAATCCCCATAGGAAAATGGAAGAAACGCCTGCATGTGCAGAGACAGGATATAAGAAAGCATGAAACTTAGTTAAGGTTCATCTGTTGTAGTTGCTGATTGTAAGGCTGTAAGTTTCCTCTTCAATCGTTTTGATCTTCCAAAATTTGAGGTTAAACGTCAAGTAATGTATTCAACTCTTTGGTTTGAGTACTGATCAGATTGAACCACACTTTTTTTTTTTTTCCCTAGTCAAGAGTTGAGTATGGAAGAACTCGAATTCTATCACCCAATTAAAACATAAAAGCATATTTTATATGGAAAATATTACCTCTGTCCCTTGATAAATCAGTGGAAATTTATAACAAGTCATAAATGCATTATCACAAGAAGACTAACAAAACTTTGACCGACCAAACGAGAAAAATCAAAACAGATAGACCAAATTCAAAAGTTTGCAAGACCAGTTCCCTTCCCATATGACATTAAAAAGGCCCTAACAAATTTTCATAGGCCATCGGGCAGCTCATCAAAACATCCAACGAGTAAACAATAACAAAACTAAAGAACCTAACATATCGTTTTAGCCCGGAGAACAGAAATTAGTGGATGTGTATCCATACCTGTAGCCTGATCCTGACTCATCTTTAACTAAAGCTCTTCACAAGAACAAACCCACCAAGGAAATAAGCTGAACTAGAAAGTTTTGAATCAACTGCTGTCAGACGAAGATGCTTGCTGTTATGAGAGACAACCCACTTATATACGCATATATATGCAAAGATAAGCGCGTACATAGATTTTTCTAAGCGCGTACATGGCGTGTGTGAAAGATGAATATAGGCTGCTTGCTTCCCTCCTTACCAAGGAATCAAGGGGGGCGAGCCACGTGGACAGCATTGAAATAACTATTAAATATCCAAATTTTTCTTTGTTTTTCTTTTTTCTCCCCTTTGGACTTGCCGCCATAAATGTTCTATAATATGATGATATCCGGCGCTGGTCCATCTGGGGGGCTGCCGTAAAGCAAGGATGAGAGATCAGAAAGCAAAAGTCTTCGTCATCAACCTAACTTTTTATGCTTTTGACACGTGTGTCACATGTTGGTTGCTTTGTTATAATTTTCCTATTTTCAATCTCGGCTGAAGGAATACTTGCACCATTTGCAGTTTTGGACCAATTGCTGTACAAGTGTCCCTGCCCGTTAAGCAACTTGTATCGGCTATCAAGATACCAACTCTTGTTATTGTCAGGCGGTCATTGCAACGTGAAATCAAAACCCTCTAGCTAATAAGTTAGAAAGCCATTCAATAAGCCGCGGCATTCCTTCCTCGGTGAAGGCCTCTATTCCTGATGACCACTGGAACTATCCTAAATGCATCCTAAACCGCCTGTAAATCCTGTAGAAGCGCCCATGCCCATCCGTATTAGTCCAACTCAACATCGAGACCAGTAATTAATAATTTACACTTTTATTTCTGTACTTTTACAGATTTCAATTACGAGAAAAAATTTTAAAATTCATTAAAAAAATTACACCCGTTACATGAATAAAGGTCTAATGAATCACCTAAACTAAGAATGAATAAATAAATAAATAAATAAATAAATATATATATATATATATATATATATATAAATAATGTTTTGTCGCGGGCATTGGAAACAACTATGGTTAATAGGTAGCGTGGTGAAAACGTCAATATCAAATTAATGGGCTTCTTTCAATTTGAATTGTTCTTTGTTTCTTTTTTTTACACAAAAATTGAAACAAAATACCGGCAATGATTTACGCATTAGGTTGCCAAATATTTGTTTCGTTTAATATGTGGGCCCACGACTCCGCGTGGAATTGACCCGTTGGTCCAAGAGAATTTGAAGCTTACACGGATTGCTTATTCTTTGAGTAGTTATTCAAACCAAGCATTGCTCAACTTTAAAATTTTAGAAATAAACAGTTTGTTGGATTTTTATACGTTATTACCGATCACTCCTCCTCCTTTTTTTTTTTTTTTCTATTTATACAATGTTTGCGATTTTATCGTAGAGATAATGACTTTCGAATTCTTCATTTGGCTAATTGTCTTGAGCCAATGGAGTATATGACAAACATCCAATGGTGTCATTTCATGTTTTAACTCAATACTTTCTACGAGGAGTCCTACTGCAGCCCGTTCTTGGAACAGATCCTAATTGTATCCATGGTGTAAACTACTTAACTCTTCAAGGTGCCATGGTCTAACGACAGTTTTTACCCAGAACTCTGCCAACGTGTACTCCAGTTGATATCCTAATCTGTTCATCCAAACCTGATAATCTAACTCCAAAACTCATGGAAAATATGTCAAGGTCCGTCCATGTATGATTTTGAACACGAGAAATGACATCAGAAGTAGTCACCCATGCAGCCCTAGATTAATCAATTCCCAAAGGCCCGATTAGAACTTTGCCTAACAATTCTCCGCAAAACTTGGGTTTGTTCCCACGGTTCATCAGTTTTCTCTTTCTTTTAAAGTTGTTCAATTCCCCTAATGCTGCCAAGCAGGCTGGACAAACCAAGAAACAAAAAGGGTTGGCAAATCTTTCGGCCGTGTCATGGACAAATGTTCCTACTCATCATCAAGAACAGTGGAAGCTGTGTATATAATATCTAAATGCTTCAAGGAATACAGGTTAGTTTGAAATATGATTTCAATAGAGAAGATGGGAAATAGATTTCTGTACTTTGAGCTCATACCCATTCAAGTGTCCTTAGTCATCACACGCACGCTGTCATGGGTCATTACTCTCTCCCTAAAAAATAACCTTTTAAAGTGTACAGCAACCATGTTTATATGCCCCAGGATCTCCTTCTTCCTTTCCGATGTGGGAGACGGGTCTCATACACTCGTCCGTCACACTCTCCCCCACCGAATTCATCGACGTCCTCGTCGAGAATCAGGACCTCCTCTTGCCTACTCCTTCCACACGAAGCGCTTAGAAAGAGATATCAGCATAAGGGTCGGAGTTGGCTCTGATACCACTTGTCACGAGGTCATTACTCTCTCCCCGAAAAACAACCTTTTAGGGTGTGCAGCACCCACGTTTATATGCTCCAGGATCCCCTTCTTCCTATCCAATGTGGGAAACGGGTCTCATACACCCGTCCGTCACAACGCACACGCACACACACACATGTTTTGATCAATAAGACTGACCTCTGATCAATTCAACTATGCACACCATGATACACATAAAGTGACACCATATTCGGATCTACTTTGCTCCATCCCGAAGAGTATTATCCTTTCAGGAAAAGCATCTTCGATGAGAAGTTCCAGCATAATAGCAGCGAATACAATTAACTGAGTGACATAAATGCAAACTATGCATCATTGGTTGAGAATCATTTGAATAAAGTTGATATGATGTCACACACAAATTCCAAATTTTGAGTCTCTAGGTATAATTGGTGGAAATCCAACCTAATGTTGCCGAGAAGAGATGGAAACGATTTCGCAAGAATCCAAAGTTACAAAATGGTGAGGATGGAGAATTAGTGTTTGGTTTATTAGCGCTGCAAGAAAAAAGTAATAGCCTCATTTCTCAGACATGCAACTATCTTGGAATCATGTATATGACTTGAAAATGTCTCTTTTTGGAACCTTTATTTGTCTGCTGCACTCATTTGTTGCTTTGCTCTGCGAACACATTCATAAAAACTCCTAGTAAAAGGTGCACATTTCAGGACATCATTATTGAATTCCTTGTAGCAGGCACGGCAAGCATCTTGATCAGCCAAACAGGGCATAGGCTTCTGGTATGGAAGTTTAAACTCCTTGTCATGAAGATCCTTCGCTTTCTCTGTTACTTGTTGCGCCATGTTATCTTCCCGCTTCTGCAGCTTCTCCAGAACTCTTTCACTCTCTTGAATAACTGATCGGATTGCATCTAACTCTGTGTTTACAGGCTGCAATGGTGGACTTACTGGCAAGTACAATGGAGGCTGAACTGGCCATTCTGGAGCAGTTTCCTTTTGTGTTTCAGAATCAAGATGAAACTTCTTGTCATGCACCTTGTTTTGGGGCTTAGATGCCTCTCGTGGTATCTTAGGTTTAGTTTTCTTTGTTTTCTTCTTCAACTTCTCACCATCGTTAACAAGCTGGCTAACAAGGTCAGCACTTATCTGAATTGAAAAATCACCCATACTGCCAAATGCCCAAAAAATACCTGACAATTTGTGAGAAACAAACTGTGATGGACCAAAGAGGCAAACTTTCATCAAACATTGAAAAAGCAAATTTCTTTTTCCTTTAGCCCTTGAAAAGAGGTAGACTTAAAATCACTAGAATTGGATCTATTATCACAAGCTAAAACAGCAAAACTAAAAATATATCTGGTCTCTGATTCAAACAACAAGATAAAAGTCTAGGTGACTGACAGTGAAGAGATGCAAAAATTATCCATCCAAGAGAATAAAAATCCTAAATTGGACAGAGGAAAGGAGCCAATTTGATCATGCACTTCATGACCCACACACACACACACACACACACACACACACACACACAAAAGGAGGAAAAACGTTTCACATTTAGGTTGAACCCAACGCATTTTCGATGGTCCAATCTTTAATCCAATTGGACCATCACTGCAACGGTAAACAATCTTGAAGACAATCTTTAAATTAAACCCTGAACTTATCAGATTTGCCAAATTAGCTAACAACCCCATGCGGATCAACAAATTACAAAATCAAACGAACAAACTCTTATTGTCGGCGAGTCGTCACCTTTGAAATTGAAACCCAGTCACATCCTGTGAGTTTAGAGAGATTCCAACGTAATCGATTTACGATATGTACACATTTACACACACACACACACACACAACAGGGTACGCACACAAGGTGTAAATGAGCTGAGGGCGTTTACCTTGCGATTCTATCCAAGCACTTTTAGGGTTTCAGAAGAGAGAGAACGATGATGAGTTAAAAAAGAGTGATTAAACTGAGCGAAAGAATAAAGTTATCTCTCGGCTTGTTTTTACTTTTTTTTTTTAATTATTATTATTAGTTTTCTTTTTCTCAATGGGAAGCGTCAGCTTTTATATGTTTTATTTGGTTTTGAACCGGGGTTAGAGAATCGATTAGGCCCAAGGTTCGAGTTGAAATGGCCTTGAAGTTATGGTAAAACGTTTTGGGCCAATGTGGGTTGACTTAGCCCAAGCTCTATATTTTTATGGTCGGCTCGGTCTTGCTCGCCCGGCTGCCTAGACATGCCCATCCCCACCCCCCACCCCCCACCAGCCCACCAAAAGCGATTTGAAAAGTGAGATTAACCAATAAGAAAAACAGTTGATGGGCTTCAAGCTTGATCCAATCAATTTGTGTGTTGGACCAAGGAACCCAAAACTTGGATCTAATTTGTGTACCTCAATTAGTTGCGACATTCTTATTTGAATTTTTTGGTTCACTATTGGAGTCCTAGTGGTTGGATTTTTCTCTTGTTGGCCTTTGGGCCTCCTTGTGACCAAAATAAGAAAAGCAGTTAACATGGTATTGGAGTGTTTAGACGGCCGAAGGTTTTGAGTTGAGACTTAATAGAAACCAATTAATCAAAAAAAAAAAAAAACAGTTAATAAGGTCTATCCACGACAACTTTCCAAGATGATGATTGAATAACAGAATTTGCTTCAAAGAAAATCTAAAGATTTTGACTCCAAATGAACATTTTAGTTTCTTCTATTTCATAATTCTCCTCCTTTTATTTTATTTTATTTTTCTTTTCTTTTCCCTTCCTTCCCATTTTGGCTGAAGTAGTTAACCCCAAACCTGTACTGCTTTCAGGTAATATTGCAAGTCTGGATGGGCTCCAAGTCGTAGTCGACATACTTGGACCAAATGGGCCGGAACTTGCTGATGGCGATGTCAAGCCAAGGCTTCCTGTCTCCATTGAAGTGTACAACTGCAGCACTCTGGATTTCATCCAACCTAATGCTTGGATTGTAGCCTAGTCCCAGGACATGCCATGACTTGTCTAGTGGCCTTGTTGTTGAATAGAATGTGATCAATCCAGGGGGCAATGTCCCCAGTTTCCACAAATTCCGATTTTCAAAATGCTACGCTCAATGTCAAGCCATTTCTAGTTAGGAATTGCACAAAGTCGCAAAAAGAAAAAAAGAAAGAAATTGCCATTATGTGAACAATTTTCATCAAATATTTGTTGAGAATTTTTTACCAGATTTTGCCAGTAATGGTACTCTTCCGTGCACTTCTCTCTTCTCCAAGCATCTAAATCAAACATATTCATTCCATAAGCCCACGCGCACGACTTGGGGTCGAACTTTTCCTTGATCAGAGGGACGGAGAAATTGAGATACTGTGCAAGCCTGTGAAATGATCCAAAACAAGTCTCGACAGCACCATTCACTTTTCCATCCAGGTCAACATCCCAAAGCCCTCCCAAGTCCTTTTGGACCACAACATCATCGTCCAGAAACAATATCTTGTGCAATGTCGGGAACATTTCTGGCAGATAGAACCTTACATGATTCAAAATTGAAAAGTACTTGGGATTCTTGAACTTCACTTTCACAGAGTCCTGCCTCATTCTGTCATGCCTCTGACTTCCAGGATCAACGCTCTGGGAAGATTCTGCAGATTTTCGGGGTCGAAGGACCGGCACGTAGGATGAGTTCAAGAACTTGTAATCTTCGAGTCCTTTCACTTCAATGTGGGCACCATTATGATCTTTTAGCTTGAACATAACATGCATTGCTTCCCAGTTCAATTTATCTGTGACAATATGCAACACATGCTTCCATGGCTCCTTTGCATTCTGCACTAATGAATTCACAACTACCGATGCCGCCAGGACATTATCAGAAAATATGGCATAATGGTAAAGCTCCGGATCTTCAAACTCTGGCTGCTTCATGGCCCCTTCTTGAACATATTTACTGGGGTTTTCTATCCACTCTTGCATCAACCGTAATGTGAGGCAATGCATGCATTTTGGGACCGATTTCGCGGCAATTGAGTTTGAGAAATCTGCATCTTTCTTTTGCTTAACCAACTGATCGTTGAGGAGAAAAATGGTGTCCTTCAATTTCTGAACTTTGAGATGAAGGTCAAACAAATCTTTAGCTTCAGCCACAGCTTGTTTTGTAGCTTTGATGCGCTCTTTCGCCTCCTTTTCGAACTGTTGCGCTGCTATAGGGTTGAACGAGTCCATGTTCGGGTCTAAAAGCGACTGGTAAGAGGGCTGGTTGATGAGATTTGTAAAGTTCCTCTCAAGCTGTGTGAAAACTCTAACGAGCTTAGAGTTTTGAAGCTTGAGTTTCCTTGCATGAGACGCATATGCCCAGGTTAGGACCCTGTGCTCATTCATGAGCTGTTTCGTTTGGTCCGATCTGGCCTTGAGAAGGTCTATTGATGCATTGCCAAGCAAGCATCTTTTTACCAGTTTGAATCCAAATCGTGAACTAAGATGTCCAGAAACCGAATCCTAAGCATAAAAAAAAAAAAAATCATTTTCAGCATCTCTTTTGTGTCAATTTTTGTAAGCTTTTTATTGTTTCTTAATGCCCTGAAGAGAAAGAGTCTCATACTTGCAAATCGCAGAGTTTAATGGAAATGGGAGGGTATGCTTACCTGAGGATTATGGGGATAGCCCGAACCGTTGTCATCATTGTGACGGATGCTCAAGAAAAAGTTATAGTATGTGAAAAATAAGAGCACAATAAATGCAGTGGCGAAGACAAAGATACTAAAGGAAAAAATGGAACTTGGAATCATTCTTTGAGTCCTTCTTCTCGTTGTGTTGTACGAGGATTCATACTTTTCCATTTTATCCAACGAAAACATTCGTTGATGTGCGTGTGCGTGTGTGTGAAGAGACGGAGGAACTGGGTTGGTACCATTTTACATGGAAAGATTTATACACACCGATAGGTGAAATGTTGGTGAGTTTGTAACTAAGTTAAACATTGAAACCATCTGAAGTTACTCGTCGCCTCCTTTCTTGATAAGGCATATCCTCTACTGTTAGTTTTCCCTTTTGCATGATCCATATCTCTGAAATTATCTTCTCTCCTCCTCCTTTTTCTTTTTTTCTTTTTTTTTTTTCCTCTCAATTTCTAAAATACAACCTTTTTCTGCCAGGCAAATGCCCGACGTAATGCCCACCCTAATGGATATTACAACGTTTTTTCCCCCGATTTATGAGTCCTACAACATAAATATTAGTAGCCAAAATTAAAGTCTTGAAAGAATTTAATATTAAATATAACTCTAAATGCCAATACACGAACGTGTTAATAGACTGGCATATATTCATCGCCAAACTGATGAAGTGCACACATTAGTAGCAAATCAAGTAGTCAATCAACGACCGCATATCATGGAGTGACCCACTTGAGAAACGAATTGAGAAAAGGAGAGCTTTCCAGTTTGAATGGTCAAAAAACAATTAACAAAAACAAGAAAGCATACAGGCAGATGCGGAGGAGGGTATGCTGAAAAGTGTCACCCCCTGTTGCTCCATTTACAAGCTCTCAACAGTCCCCAAAGCAGGAATTTGCCCAACTTAATTGCAGACATATGGGCTGCTATTGCCAAATGTCGTGTGTCGGCCTTTGTCTTTACTGAGGCTTCTCCAGCTTCAAAGTACAGCTAGCATATATACCAGTAGCTGCAAGCCATGGCTTCTCTTTCTTCTTGTATTTTTTTTTTTTTTTTTGTTGGGGTACCATCAATGATTCGCTTCAACCAATTCTTGGAAGTTCACCTAAGCATCACCTGAATCAAGTACCACAGAATTAAACTGTTATTCCAAGCTCGCAATAATATGACATTATTTCAAAACCCAAAGCTAGAGGTTTTTAAGTTACTGACCACTTGATGGGTCAACATGTACAAAGAAACTTGCTGCAACTATGAGATAACAGAGAACAAGCATCAAGCCTTTAAAATAGTTTGCCTTCCCGTCCTGGACAAAAAAGTTAAAAGAAAAACAGACAAGTAAGCATCAGAAGCAATCATGTGTCAAAAAAATTACTGGTATTGAGGAAACTATTTATTTTATTTTTAGGATATATTGTTTCAAATTTTTATGAGACATATTGATGCACCTGAACCCAACTATATTGGAATCAAGTTTGAGTAGAGTTAGATTAATTGACATTTATTAGGATATACAAATTTCTTTCTAGGGCTCCTTTTTCACTAACTTCATTACAATTTGCTACCTATGATCCTTGTAAAGAAGGCTAATTTCTCTCATTTCCTATAATTCCCATGACATTCGTTGATTTGTGCTTGCATCATTCTATAAGAGGGGGAACAATCATGCTATAGGGAATAATCATTGGGATCTATAGGTTACTCCAATGTATCCCAAAGGTCATGAGTTTGACTTTGTACATCTAACCCTTTGGGACACCATTTATAGGGAATAACCATGTAAATTATAATTGTCATCAATAAGAAAAAGATAACGACTAACAAACCTGCAACATAAATGTCACTACTAGCACTGTTATGAATAGAGTGGCAGTCTCAAAGAGTTGAAAATTCAAGTCCATTGGCTGTCTCATGATCCATCCAACAACAACACAAAAAGGGATCTACAAATCTCAAGAGAAAAGAAAACTCTTTAGCCTACTGATAATATGGCCAAAAAATTACATCAGGGTAAACATGATAAGAGAGCCAGAAAGTTGAGGAAAATTTATTCTAAAGCAGGTGTATCTAGTGCTCGATCCCATTCATTGTACAATTAATGTTAGACAATTGACTACAAAAACTTACCAAAAACATTGATATCTGTGTGCACGATCCAATTGCAACTCCAATTGCAATGTCCTGAAGAAAATTGAGCCAGTCAAACATGTAACATTAAATAAATGCTACCAGTATAAGGATGTTTAACGAGTAAGAAATTGGCAGCTTAGCTAGTTTTAACACATGCAAATGGAACATTAGTGACAAAAGTATCAAGGCACCAACAAGTTTATCCTTCATTGCAAACATTATTGCACTCGCATGCTCAGCTGCATTCCCCACTATTGGAAGCAGAACAACACTAATGAAAGCAAGAGGCATATTCAATGATTCAGTTGCTCCCTGTCAAGAAAGAAGTGATGTAGTTAACCAGATGCACATTGGGAAAAAGGTACTCACATAGCTGTTGGATACTGGATGTTACTAAATATAACATTAAAGAATTATAGAACATCCACGGAAAATTAGGAAAGATGAATAGAATGGAGAAGAGAGATAAATCATCCAATTCCCTAGCAAACTTAGGTATCTTAAAGATGTTCATACAAATAGTCCACAGAAACAGTGACTGGCTGGCTTACCATTGCTCTTTTTTAGAGGTTTTTGTGGACTTTAAAGGGAAGAAACACACAAGTCATCTAATTGCCAATGCCAAACCAGTACACCTTACAGATCTTCATAGGAATGGATATTGAAAACAGCAAAATCCTTCCCACTATCTTAAAATAATAATATATGAAGAAACACCCAATTTTCTTTGGTAAAGTGCATATTAATATTGTATGAATTGGTGAAGTCCATATCAATATTGTACTAATTGCACAAACACCACACAGGGTCTTCCAAAGACAATACCAAAAGACTTTCTCACCGCTCTATTATATAGGTATTGAATGATTTTTGGACATAGCCGACAGATTCTAGTAGTATCTCAATGCCCAAACCCAACTATAAGACAAACCAAACCTTAACAAGAAACATTCAATCATGAACAGGATATATTATTATTACCTGTAGGCTCAGAGAGAAGAAGGGTCTGTTTAATGGCCCACATGGTTCTATAAAAAATAAATAAAATAAAAACATTCAACTGGAATCTTACCTGGATGGTATGAACAAGATATCCAGACAACACAGAGATCCACAAAGTTGCCATGGCAAGCCAAAAGATTGCTTCCCAAAAAGTTAATTCAGGTTTGTCTTCTTCACCAGAATCTTTTTCTTGATTATCACTTTCCTAGAACAAGTTGCATAAGGGTCCACAATTTAAATATTTAGATACATCAAAAGTCCGATAAAACAATATAGATATCCAGGTGGATGGTGAGAGGAGAGGAAAAGGACAATTGAAGTTGACTTGGGAATCTTTGGTTAGGAAGGATTTAGAACAATTACACCTCCCATCCAAGAAAATCCCAATATTTGTATGTTGTTGTTTCTCTCCAAACCATTGAACTCCTTTTAGACAAACAACTTTTTGGAGATACAAAAGTGGATTAATGATGGATGCTCAAATAAGCATTTAACAACATAATTGATATGAACATCATTGATAGTTTTCCAAAAGTACTATTAAATCCCAATAGCTAAGGAAATGAAAAGCGTATTGCAAGTATTAAATTGAGCAAAAACAACAAACCTTGTCAATGAGGCTATACAGTTTATGAGGAGTTTTAAATAGAAAGAACAGGTAGCTTCCATATGCCACTAGCATTACACAGCTGCTAAATCTTGAAAGAGCCAACTCTGACTTTTTGAAATGAATCTCTGTGTGAGTGAAGTGAAGCATAGCTGGAAATGTTATTCCCATAACAGCCATCAGAAGCAGCCCAGCATTCACTAGAGCAGCTGCCTGTTGCAAGAGCAATGCATCTTGAATATCTAGTGCAATAGAATGGGATGCTATGCACAAAGGGGGAACCCATTTCACCATTAATTAAAGCAGATCATCATGATGCACCTTATGAAATTCCTGAATCTTGTTATGAGCAATCCCACCAGCAAAGAAGGAAAACCCAAGCACCAAGAGCATATTTGACAAGATGGAGCCCAATAAAGATTGTTGAACAACCCGAGTCATCCCACTCTTTAGTGCATGAATTGAAATTATCAATTCTGTTGCATTTCCCAACGTAGCATTCAAAAGACCACCAACTGCAATTTCACCAGAAAACCAAAAAGAAATTTTTGAAAAAGGGAATTGAATAAAACTGTCCACAATATACAGAAGGAAGTGGCACATTATTATTAGTTTTTTTCTACAAGCATCACTTGAGACAACTGAAAGGTTACATGGTTATGAGTGGAATAGGTACTATCAAGTGCCCTCTAAAATCACCGTCATACTTAAAACCAAAACCAAAAGGACCAGTTTAAATACAAAAGGCAATCAAATCATCAAATCATGAACTAGACTCCCACAGGTACACCCAGACACTTGCCAATAACAAACAGTTCCATGTCTATCAGATGCAAATAAGTTCACTACACAATACCATTTGGCAAATTTTGAGACTACGCGGCACATATGCTTCTAAGAAGATCTGATATATGAATCACATCCAGATCAAATATCCCAACTTCAGTACATCTGAAGCATATGAAATTTCAGACTAAGGCCCTAGCTTTTGAATATGCATGCTATTTCATTATTTCCACACTAAGATCACTTACACTGTAAACTTTACCATAGTAGGCTTTTGAGGCAAGCTTATGTCCAATGGCGAGTATAAAATCATGCAAATGACACATTGGGACACAGTTTTTAGAATTTTTTTTTTCCTTTACTCTGTCTTTGCCCAATGTAATGGACAGTCGACTAGAGCTGGGCAGAGACAATCCTGGTTGTGAGGGATGACAAATCATATGACCATTGCTCTGTGAATGCTTGTTCTCAAAACATGTCCAGAGTTCAGAATAGGATTCAGAATGCGGGAAGAAAGACATATGCTAAGTAATTTACAATGGCAACTTAACTGGATTAGAGAGAAGACAAATCAAGAAAGAGGGATTTCCAAATCCTTCAAGGGCCAAGGCAGTAACCACCTAATTTGGAGAGACAAAAGGAGTTTTTGGCACCAAGACTAGTCCCAGCTTATTTAATTGTCTTAGGTTTGCCTTGTACTTAAAACCAATGGTCAATCTAAGTCGGGTCATACCTGTTGATCCTGTGAAGAAAGCAAGCTGCCTGCACCATAATGATTGATAAGCTTAGCATTAAATTGAAAACATGACAAATTAGAAACACAATAGACATCATGTTTCAACATTCCAAATCTTGGATGCTTACTCAGTTGCATAGCCTAAACGCTCTGCCAATGGCATGATTCCCAACAAGCTGAGGATGAAGACCCATCCCTATCCATTATAACATAAGAAGTATGACGAGAAGTCATAAAAATGTTCTGGAGTTCCAGACAACCCATTGTAGACAAATGATATTTCATCATCCAACAATTTGCAGACAAATCAGAAGTAACTGCCTTTTCTCAATAAGTCTAAGATGGAAGCATACATTTAAAGAAAATAATCAAGAGATGTACACATTTCTTACAGGATTCCGACTGAAATGATGCACCGCTATTGCTATGGGACCAAGTGGTAGCAGCACATTGATCTTCCCTTTTATTAAGACAAAGTAAATACTCCTAAGGCGACACATTCGCATTTGTTTAAAAATCCGTGAGTAGGCCACATCAGAATGAGAACTCAAACTGGTTATCTCTGAATCAAAAGGAATCACTTTCCTCCTGGCTGATGGCGTCCTTAAAGGGATCTCATCAGATTCAAGGTTTGCCTCCTCTATAGGTGTCATCTGCACAGTCTAAAAATTGATTGATAAAAACAATACCACCAAGCTTTGCCAAGTTTTCATGAGAGATACAAAATTATTTTTTCCGGTGAATGGTGACAAAATTGAGAATACTAGGAGGATCAAATGGAATATGAAATATAATCTATCAACAGACAACTCAATATATTGACAATACTTGTGTTAAATAAGTTTTCAATTCCGATAAAATAGACAAGGAAAACCTTCGTATTGTTCTCGCACATGATTGACCCATTTGATACCTCATCTTCTTTCATCATCCAAAGGTGATACATATTCCTTGCCGCCAACATCAATTCTATCTACTCTTTGTAAAGGTATGTAGCCCAAAACGGACCCAACATTTAGGGCCAGGCAACAAGAATAAATACCAATTTACCGATATTAGAGGAGGAAACCATTCACTAAAGAATACCATTTTTTGAAGCAAATTTTCGACCAGAATTCTTCGAAGATTGTGTAATTTTACAATGAACTTCATATGTGACAAGATACACACGACACAGCCACCAATTCATGTCAGTCATCCTTCTGGCCTCACAGTTAACTCAAACTAAAGAAGGAACAAAAGCACCCGAATCCTCCAACACGCTTCACCGTTTTCTTAGTGACTTAACAAATTCAAATATTTTATGTAGCTTATACAGCCCATTCTCGACTTTTCAGCAACATGGAATTACAAGTAGAGCAAAACCCACAAAGCAAATCGCACGTTCTTTAATCTTGCTTCTTTCTTGGAATTGGCAGTCCCGTACCTCTACCGATAATCAAAACATTCTTTTTTTCAAGAACATATACGGTATTCAGCAAAGAAACTAATCGTACATTAACTTCTCGTTGCATACTTACCGACAGGCCGCGGAAAAGGTGCCAAAGGTGGAAACTACTCCCGGAATCTTGCCAATGAAGAAAGGACCTTTTGTCTACTATCTGTTCAACTATTCTTAACTGGATCTTGGTGGGTTTTCATCAGCGATTCCCCCTCTCGAACATAAATATGGGTCTCGATAATGAACCAGAACCGCCAAAACGCTTTCGCACCTTTAATCTCTTCCTCTGTGTCTTTGAGCCTCAAAGGTAAGTTGGTACTCTTGAAAGCGCTTATTTGCATTTCTTCCCCCTGATCCTCCTCCGACTTAAAATAGCGAGCGCTGACATTGTAGGAAATGGCCGGCAATTTTATAGTAGGAAGCTTCCAGGAAAGACCGCTCTTGCCTTGATTTTGATTTATTTATTTATTTATTTATTTGTGAAATGCTATTCTCTATTGGATTGGACTTTTGACTGGGCCGGATTGCTCTGAGCAATTGGGCGGAGACACGAGTAATAGCACCTTCCCCTTAAGTGATTGTTTTTTATTTTTCTTTTTTCTTTTTCCCTTGATCATCATTCCTTTGAGTTTAGATACGACTGTAAATTGTGGGGTTTAGATGTCGACCCGACTCTAATTGAATCACTGTCAAAAGACAAAGGGCATGCGGAGGTTTCTTTTTTTTTTCTCTCTTTTTTGTCCTTTTTGGTGTGAAAAAAAATAAATAATAATACTAATAATTATATTAAATCTTAATTTTAAATCGTTATACAAATTAATGTTCATCGTACAATTTAAAAAATAAGTTTCCATAATAACTCTAATTGGCGTGAGTACACATGTTTTGCCCTTAACCCAATTAGTCCGATTCGATTTCACATTGAATCCTGATATATCAAAGCACTTCTTATTATATCTCCAAATAGTAAGATATTCTCTTATTTACGCTGCTGGCACGTAAAGATCAAATCTCGAGCACTCGAGGAAAGGATGCATCGGCTGATAGGTTATAGAAGAATATTGACTAAACAACAGCCGAAAATTTTCAAAAAAAAAAAAAAAAAAAACATAGAGGAGAATCCTTGAGAGTTTTTATTTCTTTGCCGTTCTAGTTGACAGTGTAACCCTTTTTCCTTGTTATTGAAGAAAACAATAAATAAATAAATAAATAAATAATAAAAAGGTACCGTTCTTCGTTATATATCTCATTGCGCAAGGCAACGTTGTCTGTCCTAAAAGAGAAGCACAAAACCAAGGAAAGGAACAAGTCCCTCTCTTCTTGCGTAGCAGATGACGACCCTAATAACTAACAATCGACCATGTCCATGCTTTTTTATTTTCGAATGGATTCTTTTTTCTTTTTCTTTTTTTTCTGAAATGATTCTTTGTTCATATCTGGAGTTATTATTTCCCACAGACACGAAGGCAATGTTGCGAAGGACAACGGCAGGAAGTCAATCCTAGGACGAGACATAGAGATGCCCACTAAACGGCGGAAGATTGAGAATAGGGCTGGCTAGCTCCCTCGTCTCGGTATCTAAATCGCCCTGTTTATCGTCTTAGGTTCTACATCGGATCTATGAACGATAATTTTTAAAATTAGACCGGTAAAGAATTAGGTTTGGTTATTAAACCAAGCTAGGAAGTGATAGAGAAAAAAAAAAAAAAACTAAATAATTCAGAGTAACCTAGATGACTCATCGACCCCGTGGATTTTTATCAAATATTTTTTCTGTTTTAATTTCTTTTTAATTTTTGACTTTTATTTATACGCAATACAATACAATGAGAGTACCTAAAATCAGAAGTATAAATTTTAAAATTTTTTATTTAATTAATACTAATTTAAATTTAAATTTTTTATATTTAAAAAATATTTTAATAATATTGAGTTAAAATTCACTGGTGTAATTCTCTTTTTTTTTATTTGTGCATCTACACACCGGAGAGACGCTGGTTTATACGAAATGGCTGGAGCCCGCTACTGCTCGGCTTGGATTGCTGAGAAGAAAGGCTGGGCGGGGGCCGTTGTTATGGCCTTCTCCGTTCTGCAACTGAACCCTAAAAAGTGCTGACCGCGCTGAATTTTGGCAATCCAGCCGAAATTTGGGCTATTTTGGGCCTCTTTGTAAATGGGATAGACGGGCCGAATTCCGTTACTAAACACCATGGACTTGAACCCTATAGTTGTTTTTTTTTTTTTTTTTAATTTTTTGAGAATGCTAGAGTTAATTTACTATTACTGGGATTTTTGATTTGTACTGATCAGGGTAAATTGCAACTTGTGGGATATTGCTTATTTATTTATTTATTAAAGGGCATCGCAACCCTTGTACTGTACAGAGCGGCTTTGCCCTTCAATTCTATCCCATATTTTTCTTTCTGTAAATTGTCAGCCAAATTAGCCGGCTTATAAAATATCCTATGCATTTAGTATTCATGGGAAGGAAAGTGCCGAGAATTGGTGTACAGGTTGCAAGAAATTGTAAACCCGTAATATGGGCAAAGGAAGCTGGCAGTTGGAAGGTATTCATTGTACGAGTTTGTGTGAAAGATGATGAGATTTAAGTTTCAATATTAAAAACAAGGGTCATCATTGTACAAATTTTCATATAATGAAAAGAGTCCGAATAAAAAAAATTTTGTTGAATTATTATAAAATAATTTATTTACGTACTTATTATTTTGATTATTTTTCATTTTTCATGATATTTCTTACGCGGTTATAACTGAATTTTAATAATATCCTTTTAATATTATTCTACACGAGGCAAAACTTATTAGAAATTTAAAATTTTATTTTATAGATTTTAAATTTTAATTTTATAAATGAAGAAATGAGATATATAAAAATGGAGGGAAATTTTTATTGTGTAAACTAAAAAATTAGTATGCCTCTTAATAGATAAAATAAAATAAAATAAAATCTCTTATGGTGTTGAAAAAATTCTAAACATTTATAACGAGTATGAGGGGAAAAAAGAAGGTTCGTTGGATATGGGTAAATGCGAATGTAATCCAAACTTTGAAATTGTTTTACCAGGCCTAATATTGACAGTTGCCAATACTGAACAACTCCACGCAGAAACACGCGGCATAAGGAAGCGTCTCGACGGCTCAATTATAATATTTCGTGACGACCTTCGACGGATCTTTGTTGGAACCACGACGTTATTATCCCCAACGACACGACATAAGCCCCAACACACCAAGATTAGCCTTCAGGCCGCGTCTTGTCAGCGTTGGTTTGGTCCACGGGATAGGGGGGAGAGAGAGAGAGAGAGAGAGTGGGAACGTTTCTTCCAGTGCAAGAGACTAGACAAACCCACAAAAGTCAGCAGCTTTTTTGGGTTTTTAGCTCTTGTATTCTTTAATTATTAATTGTCAAAGTCTAGCCCCTTGTTGATCTTGAAGCCTGCCTGTCTTTATTATACTCTCTTATAAAAGGTAAAACCTCCAAGCCTCTCCTTTCTGTGTGTCTTTCTGCATCTGGGTAAGTTGCTATTCCATTCTTTCTTCCATCTGTTGCCATAAAGATTTGTCCTTTCATTTTATCATGATTTTTTAGTTTTTATTTTATTAGTTTTTAAACTGCATGTTGGCAACTAAATGTTTGCTTGATTCTGGGTCTTCTTTATTCTTTTCTTAAATGTTGGGTTTCGATGGGTGTTTTGCGTTTTCTGGCTATTGGGTCTTATGTCTACTTTTTACTCTGTTCAAGAAAATGAAAGTGATCGTGTGGGAAATGCTAAATTTATTTGTTCTCTTGCGTAGATTGATTTCGCTGGATCATATATTTTGTGGGTTTGGATAAAGGTTTATGATTCAGGCTTTGAAGTTCCTCTTTCCTGGTATTCGTTACCTTGCATCCAATTAGGGCCATTGATTTTATTGCAACAAATCAATCTTGCGGGCTTTTATTCCGCAAAAGAGGTAGGAGAACAATAATTTGCTTGATCCTGTGGCTGTATTAATTGAGCTCAATTCAACTAAATAAATTCTTTAACCTGTGCGTGTTCCATAACCAAAATTAAAGTTAATGTAGGAAAAGAATGGGGCTTCCGGCAGAGCCATTTGTGGTTTTTGTGAAAAAGAAAGAAACTCTTTTCTTCCTTTCTTTTGATATGTTAGAAAACGGATACATCTTAGGCATGCCCAAACCGCACAATGTCGCAGGCCCGTGTGGCGGGATGCCCTCGATAAGTAAGAACTCTTGCTTTCTTGATGCGGCAGTCTTAGCAAAAATGGAAGAAACTTTTTTTTTTTCTTTTTCTGGCTGGAATTGGAGTTTGCCTCATTTACTGTAAATATTTGAGATGGGTCTTCAGCTGTTTATGATTTCATTATCAGTTTTAGCTTTGACAACATCTGATCAGATTCCAGAATTTAATATGAAAGTGGATGACTGGGTGCACACAGATTTCTGTTTTAGACACTTCCTGTGTTGTTTTAACTGTTGTACCTTCTACTTAAGAAATTCATGATCCTCTGTAGGGAAAATTTTCTGCCATAAGATGTGGGCTTTTGTTGATTTTCAGATTAGTCTGTCTGTCATTTTGGTATTTGTTATTTTCCATCCTGATTTGTTCTGCAGATTGTTGTTTGACACATATGTTGCTGCTGATATAGTATGACAGAAAGCTATAGCAATGCAAGTGTAAGTTCAAGCTCAAGTTTGAATAGTAGCTTTCCAGATACAGAGGATGATCAAACCATAGCCAGCATCTTAGCAGAAGAGGAAAATTCTAAAGTGGCTGGAAAGCTTGGGAAGAGACTCTCTCATTTGGATTCTATACCGGTAAATTTCCTTCCTGTTAATGGTTGGTACTTAAAAAACATTCATGCATATGCTCTGCATGTGTACCTCTTTGGTTCTAATGCAATCTTTTTTCTTGTACTCTCTTTTTCTGGGTGTCCCCCCAACCAAAGGTAGAGCTTCATATGTATACTGATCTCTGATTTTTTGTCATAATCTGTGTCAATGTGCGTTTTCACATTTTAATGCTGAAGAGAGTGCCTTCAGTAAGTCAAGGAGACAACTTCCTTGAATGTATTGCAGTTTTAGAAATATTTTTCACTTGTTTCTGCATTTTTTGGCCAGCTACAGTTCTATTAAATGCAATCTAAATTGGCCAGTGTCATGTAGAGTTATAAACTATCTCTAATGTTGCGCATAGGTACAACATGGGTATAGTATGTCTCACTATATTTCTGAAGTTGGGTAATTTCTGAAAATTTATTTAGCTATAGTAAGTATTTTGTTAATTCTTTGTGTTGACAGCACACTCCACGGGTCAATGGTGAGATACCTGATGTGAATGACGCATCCTTAGACCATGAACGGCTGTCTGAAAGGTCATACAAGTTGTATATGCCATTTCTCATCAATTCTTTTTGCTACTTAATTGCATGCTATGGCTTAAGCTTTGCTCTTGTTTAGATTGCCTTGGGCTATTGCGGATTGATTTATCATTATGTGATATCTTATTTCCTTGAGGTTCACTTACCCTCGATTCTTAGTAGTGTCCTTTGGATAGGCACATTTCTTATATGTTGCATAGGTAAATGTTTTCATGGCCCCAAGAAAACATTTCTATGCCTACCCTTTATATGTGCAAATAGTGTAGTCCCTCTTTCTTTTTTCTTGATGATTGTTTCCTTTTTGTCCAGGTTGGCCACATATGGTTTAGCAGAACTGCAAATAGCTGGTGATGGAAATTGCCAGGTGTTGCTACTAGTCTAATTTCTACATTTGCATTTTGTGTTTATATTGTCCATGTTTGAATTAGCTTTGCATGGACAGCATTCTGTGTATGTATGGTTCATGTTTGACCTAGGTTTGCATGGATGGTATTTAGTTTTGATGCCTCACAACATATAGTGCGCATAATTTTTTACTTGTTAAATATGGGTTTGACCTGTTTGACAGTTCCGAGCATTAGCAGACCAATTGTTTCGCAATCCAGATCACCACATGCATGTGAGGAAGCAAATTGTGAAGCAGGTATGATTGATGAATCCCTAGTGACAAGTCCACGATTTCTGCCCATGTATCTTAGGAGAATTGTAGCTTGAAACTCAGTAGATGGCTGGAACTGTTTTTTCAAGAAATTATTCCTGTCCATCCAGTTTCCTATTCCCTTTTTTTGGGTTTCTTGGGTACTTGTGTCCTCATATGTCATAATAGTATCTGGCATTGATGGCTGGATGAGAGTTGGTGCCCCCCTCTTGATTCTTCTATTGTCTGGTAATTGTATGAGGACTTTTCCAAACACTGTCTCAACTCGACCTACATAGATAATGCCGGAGCCTATTGTGATGGCTTTGTTTATCAATCTGGCAGGAAATGAGTAATCATAGATAACCGTGGGACTAATAAGCTTCTCTCCTAATATATGCATGACAAGATTGGAAGCATGTTTGAACATGTACATGTATATTCATTCTCATTGGAAGGCAACTTTTGCCCATTGCTAAGATTTTCTCACCATTTTACACTTTTCTTTCCCTTGATATTGTGCATATCTGTTATTCTTTTTCAGCTAAAGCATTTCAGAAAACTATATGAAGGTTATGTTCCGATGAACTACAAAAGCTACCTGAAGACAATGAAAAAGTTAGATTTCTGTTACAGTGCCTATTATTCTTCCTGCTAAGGAATTGACAGAATTTTTCTCATGGTAATGCAAACTAAGTATTTGTTGATTCCATGTATGGACTCTGTCTGCAACTAGATCAGGAGAATGGGGAGATCATGTTACTCTACAAGCAGCTGCAGATCGAGTAAGTAGAAAGTTTTCTTTTTTTCGCTTTCTGTAACACTTCATTTTTGAGGTCTTAGATGGAAACAAATTTGTATTTTGTTGTCTTTTATGGTGGGTCCTTTAGTTTTTCAGTTTCAGGGCACATGTTGCTACCCAGAACAAAGGCTACTCAATTGACCCGGCTACTACATAACAGCCAACCACTTAAATGCCTGCTTGGTTATAAACCCACGCCACTTGGTTCATCAATTTGGTTAAATGGAATGAAACAAGCTAACAGAAAAGAACGTTGACATGATGTGAGACAGAATGTGTCTGTAAAATAAGTTTGTAAAATAAGTTTGCAGTTGTTACAACCTCCTTGTAGTTTGTCACTAATATTGAAAACCTGTTTGTGTGTGTGTGTGTGTGTGTGTGTGTGAGAGAGAGAGAGAGAGAGAGAGAGAGAGAGAGAGAGCAAGAGTCCTTCTCTTATAGGAGTGCTTGGGGTTATATCCTTCTTAGATGTGTGTCCGGAAATTCCATTATGTGTTTGGCATAGACTTTCTAACTGGTCTCATGAGATTCTTTGTTTGCACAAGTGCTCTAAATGTGGGAATTTGGGCATAGTCAATTATGTTTTAGATCCCCATAGAAGTGCAGGCCTAATGTGGGATTAACCACACCATGCATATGAACAATCACCGGCACTCATGATCTCCGTATTATCCTTTCACGGAATCTGATGTCCCTGTTATAGGCCCCTAAAACTTCATCGCAGTTTTCTTTGAGCAATATGAGGTGCTAGACTAAGTAGATTAGCTCTGGCAATATCTTTCATAATAGGCTGATTTTTGAGCCGTAGGAGCAAATATTAGCAATATTTTTAATGTCAACTTTGTACTAAGCTGATTTTTCACACCAGCTGTATACAAGTAGGGTTTCCTGATTTCTTGTATTATTCCAGTTATCATTCAGTTGATTTCTCGTATGATTGTCTCTTTCATAACATGTTTCCAGTTTGAAGCCAAAATATCCTTAGTCACTTCTTTTCGGGACACATGTTACATTGAGATCATGCCCAAGGACAAAAATCCTAACAGAGGTAGGTTGAATTTGTCACTCCATATCCTTATCCAACGGTTTACACTTTGTCCAATTTGCACACTTCATCCAACAGTTTTTCGCATCATATTACCTCATTGTACAAATGCATGCTTAATTACTTGTTATTATGCTACCGATAATTTCCTTGGTAAGGATTACTGCCTTTGCTAGGATGGTTGTCGCGTTTGAACTTGAAACGTAATCAAGCAATGTGTCTTACGTATAATTTTCTGCTTACTCATTCAATGAGAAACTTTGGCATTGCCTAATGGTTCATGCAGATATAATTTGCTAAGCATTTTTTGCGCATGGATCTTAGCTCCATTGAGGGGGATTGTAGAAGTTTAGCCCACGATAACTTAATAGATAAATAGATAAACAGACCACTAGTTAAATAGATTGAGTTCAGGTGTTATATCTTAGTAGAAAGGAGATTCGGCCAGGCCCAATTGTATGTTCTTTTTTTTTGCAACGTGGATGCCACCACCATTATGACCGACTTGTGTTTCCAGAGGTTTGGCTGAGCTTTTGGAGTGAAGTCCATTACAATTCATTGTATGCCAGTGGAGGTACTGGGCAAAACTATATTTTCCAGTATCTGCCTTTTTGTTTATTAATTGTTATGATACTTCTGAGTTCTGCAACTAATGGAAGTTCATTTTTTGAACTGTAATATATATATATATATATCAACAGATGTGCCCACCAGAGTGCCGAGGAAAAGGTATTGGCTTTTCTGAGTAATTCAAATGACAGCACGAGGCACCATTTGCGACATCTTTGTATCCTGCGACCGTTCTGCATACCACCTCCATGTACATCATAGAAAATTAATGCCGCAATAGCAATGTAACCTGATGTAAATTAACATGATATTCACAGTGTTCTGCTTAATTATTCTTCTCCACTAAAAGAAAAGTTTACTCCCAAGGAATTTTGATGCAAAGGAATATGTAACTGGACCGTGAACTTTTTTCAGATCGTACAGCACGGGAGATTCAAAGCACATTGTGAGTCCCTGTCGATTACAGGGTACGTGACTGACCCTTTTTCGGCGCTGGTCCATTCGTCAGCTCCCATGCACTGACACCGGAAAAATTGGGAAGTGGGCTGTGTCGGACACGTCTTGCCTGCTAAAGGTTTTTGGAAAATAAAAGTAGTTATGCGTGTAGGATACGCGAATGGGGACTAGGATGTGGCGTACACGTCGGGTATTTTCGTATGTAGCGTTTTTCAATGTTTAGTAATTGTCTATAGTATTTAAAAATGATAATGAAATAAAATAACAAATAATTACAAATTTCTTTTATTTAGTTCATTTGTATTTATTTAATATAATAATTAAAATTAGTGTTTCAAAGAACTATTAAATTACAATTTTTGTATTTTTTTTTACTAAATTAAAATATTATATTTCTAGAACGCACGTTTAAGCTATGACCCGATTCTCAGATCAAATTCCTTCCTTTGTGCTCCGGTTTGGGCTTCGTGTGCTGCTGCTTCTTTAGTTCTTCTTCTCGGTTTCCTCTGAACGCCTGCGGCATATTTCCCAAATCTAACAGAAGAGAGCGGCTGCAAAGGGTGGAGTGGTGGTGGAGTCTGGCCTATTATAGTTAGGATAAAATTGTAAATTCGGTGTATACTGAATATGTTGTTGAGTCTTTACCGCCAAGTAACATGGCCGTAGCTTATATTTTCAGTTTTCTTTCTCTCTACTTTTTAGCAAATCCCTAATTATGATTACGGTATTTTCTTTGTCTCCGTAAAAGCAAGTAAAGCAAGTAGCAAGCAACACATATCATTGGAGAATTTCTCTTTTTTTAAATAAAAAAATACCATAAAAATTTCATCACACTTAAATTTAAAAACAGTCAAGTTCTATACACTTCTTGTACATACAAATTTTTTAATGACATTTATATTTTAACTTTTTAAATATTAATGTCACTGTATTTGTTTCATGTCATTTTCATATGATTGTGTCCGTTTCTGAGCTCCAAAACTCGTTAGCCTTTCTGCCTCGGTGCAATCGTTGATACAAAAGGAGATTAGTACACTTGCAACGATGTGTGATCTGATTAGCGTTCATATTGACTCTCAGCTCAGCTAAGCACGTCTCCAATTTGGACTAACAATGCTAGTTACAACGCACAACCCATAATTCTACCTTGAGGAGTTTTGAGACTCTAATATGTGCGAAACAATTTGCTTCTCATTTTATATATACAAAAGTACAAAATGAGATTTACACTTTTTTTCAGATTTCAAGAGTACATTATATAATTAAGAAAAAGAAAAATATATAGTTAAGAAATTATTAATATTAATACAGAAATTAACAATAAAAATATTTAGTATAAATTATTTTTTTATTAGATATCAAAATTACAGACAAAAAATAAAAACATATATAAAATTGAGAAACTGCATTTTATATAGAAATAACAAAAAAGAAAATCGCATATAATTAACAACAACTTGATCTCTTGATAACATTGGAATTGGAGTGCTTGGTTATGCAAATGCTGCTAGCTTGGGCTTAAAAGGGTTAAACAAGGAAATGTCGAGCAGGCTATCAACTGAAGTATACTTGTGATCGGGATATAACTTGGATGCCTCTAGATCATCTGCGTTGAGTTCAAAGCTTAGCTGTTCACCCTTGATAAATATGTTGTGCAGGACGGACACCGGAATGTTGTCTGGGTACGGTAGAGCTGCAATGGTGCAATTACGCAAGGATATTAGCGTTATGATTATATTACCACGATAATGGTAGAAGATTGTTAGCCACTTTCTGACAAAGCTGACAGTCAATTCGTTCAACTCCACAATGTCCGAGTGTTTACAAGTTGGTCCACTTATTTGGGCCTTTGTCACGAGATGTGGAGAAACTACTTGCGGGGCTTGTCATCTATTTACATAGGGTACATGTACTGTGTTAAATTCAACCTGATTTCAACTCATGTTTACACATGCATTATCAAGATTTGATCTTTTGGGACAATGGAAAACAAACCGAAAAGGGATTTTAAAACCTAGGAACCATGAAATTGCTTGAACCAATCAAATTTTTTAAATTCATAATAAATAGACATTTTTTTTAGTTAAAATTATTTGAAAGAAGAGTCAATTTTATTTTTCCAAAAAAAGTTGAAATTTTCACAATATAATTTACACGACAACCGAGGTTTATATATATATATATATATAATAATTATTATTTTAATTGTCGATATCATGTATGACAGTTGATATATCCTAAATATAAAAATTAAACGATCTATTAATTGCTAAATAGAAAAAAATGCATAAGCATATATAGATCAGTAGTTGTCGGCAATATCTTACTCTCGCTGAGCTGGACAATTTCTTCCTCAGGAACATGAATTCTTTTGAAAGTTCGTCCAGTCTTTTTTTCCCAAGCGGATATCAACTCCAACTGAGATACAATGTTTCCTGGTGGCCTGTAAATTATAACACGGTTGGCTACCTTTGGATCATTAGCTGCTAAAACTGTATACGCCGCGATGTCCTCCTCAAAATTCAAGACAGCTACATAGAAAAGGAGATAATTAGACCAAGAAACTTTAGAGAAAAAAAATGCCACCTTGTACTCAACAAGGATTTATCGAAAGTACAAACCAAGAAACTCACCCTTAGCTTCACCGCTTCCATAAACAATAATATCGTCACGTTGGTCATCGCGTGGATGGAGCAAGTAGTCCACAAAGTAAGCTGCAAATGAGTTTGCAGACACGTAAGTGTGAGAGATTCCAGCTTCTTCGGTTGCCCTTCTGATCTTCCTTTTGTTGGCGAGCAGTGCTTCAAAGGGTGGCAGCCCACTTACCCTGTCAACTTCATTGCCAAATTCTGAGGGAACAAACCTCTGACATACAAAGGAGAATTATACACGAATCAAGCAATTGCCAAAGACGATAAACCCGATGAAAGATTGGTGGAATTCAATTTGATATTTATCAATATTACCTTTATATTGCCGGCATCTTTCATAGCAGCAATTATCTTGAACTGATCAAGATGCTGAGGAGCTGCGAGAGTGGAAATGACCACATCTACCTGTCTAAGTGCTGAAACAAGCTTCTCGTGATCCTCTAATTCTCCCTGTTTTTGCGAATAAGATCAAATTATAGTATCTGTACATACATGCCGTTCATTTCTCGCATGATGAATCATAGCTTTGACCCTTATCTGACGCATTATAAATTGAAGTCACGTTTATACGCTATGGGAATTAAAGTTACGTTCAAAGGGTACCTTTTTCTAATAAATGCTATTTTAAGGCCTAAAGGCAACGAAGATGTCGTATTGAGATGAAGGAAATTAATTCATTTGGAATTCAATTCCATGTAACCAAAAAATAAAAAAATACTTGGAAAATAGTGACGCCCAAAGATTTGAGTTCCTCGTGCACCGCTAGCTTGGAAGGATCAGAATTGGGTTTGATTGAGCGGACATAGGCATAGGTTGGATGACCCATTTGTAAGCTTGCTTTCACCATATATCTGCCAAGATAGCCAGTTGCTCCAATGATGAGGATCCTGCTCTTCTCACAGGCCATGGCCACTCCTCTTTCTTTCACAAACCTATCTCTTTCCTCTATTAATGTAGTAAAGCGCTATGAGGCATATCAACTTCGTAACGCAGCCCCATATATAAAGAGAGAAAGTCTTTGGCTTATGCTTCTTAATTAATATTTGCACATAAAAAAAAAAACATTCTGGGCGTGCACTAAAATACTAGAGCCAATACTCAAACTTAGAACAAATTGATTCCTGGCTTAGTGCCTCTCTTCCATTATGCTGCATAAATATAAAATTGAACTGATTTCTTGTGTTTTTCTAAATAAATAAATAAATATATATATATATATATATATACATATATATATATGAATTTATTCTTTTTTATTTTTAAATCGCGTGTTTTTTTACTATTTTCTGAAATTAAAAAGTTGACCATTCTACCATTTATTTTAAAAAGAACGAAAACGACTCTTTTAAATCACGTGTTTTTTTAATATTTTCTGAAATTAAAAAGTTGACCATTCTACCATTTATTTTAGAAAGAACGAAAGACGACTCTTTATGGTCCTCTGGACCTCCGATCCCCACCTTTTATTCTTAGGGAAAAGACGTTGTTTCGGAGAAACTACGAATTACAATGCCTGGTTTTGATATGCTAATTCATGAGGACAAGTCGAAGCGCTTAATTTCATTCATTTCCTTTCTTGTTTTCTTCTTTCTATTTTTGGTTGACGTTGCCGCCGTCCAATTACAATTGCTCTCTTTTAGACGGTTGTGCCCCCTCCTTCCTACTGCTCTTGTCATGTGATGTACTTCCATTTCTTTCGTTGTGCTATTTATTTGAACTGCATACTTTGAGTGATAGAAGATGGACACAAACATTATTATCATTACTTAATTTAGTATATGACATACAAATGACATTTGAAAAACATTATTTAATTCGACAGTTCAATACAAAAGCTAATAAAAAAATTATTGTATTATGTTACACTTTATTATTTATGATTTAGTGTTATATTACACTTTATTATTTATAATTTAGTGACTCAAACAAAAATAAAGAAAAAATAAATTTTAATTTTTTTTTCAAAAGAAAAATTAATAATTTATCGTAATTTTTTCATAATTATATCTCAATAATTTCCTTAAAAATAAATAAATAAATAATTTTCACTAACTATAACTAGTTAAAATTTTAGTTTTTAACTAATGACCCCAAAACTAATTCAAATCATAAAATTTTATCCTTTTAAATTTAAATATCTCCAAATTCTACCTCACATTTTTTTCCCACTTACAATATTGAGCTAACATTACATAATATTCAAGATGCCGCCGTATAAACAAAACCTCCCACCTTCATAAATTTGCTTCCTCAAAAAAATCTTTCTGGATTCATCACTTGTCGAGTACACGTTCTTTGATTCTAGCATGAATAACGTGTCTCGAGCTAAACGAAGAGGCTAGACTAAGACGCGCAATGATAAATAGCGTCATGATGTTGCCAATACTGAAAAATCGACACAACGTGCAAAGCATTTGGCAATGTCGTGATGTGTAGTTTTGTTGTGAATATGGCCCCAGACGGAGAATTGTCGCACCCGAACAAATTAGACGGCGAATTATCGAACCAAACAAATGTGATACTATGACGGTAACAAAAATTTCGTACATTTACACCAAGTCCTCCGATCAAATGTCAATGTTTTTGTTTTATGTTTTCTTGGCCTAGGTGATGGACGTTGATTATTAACATAGCAGTCTAACGACGAACAGTTGGAAGAATTGACCTTCTCATTCCAGTAATGTGTCGAGTGGACCCATAGACAAGGGATCATAAAAATCAAGATGCCATCCTCTTCTTTTTCTTATGAGCTATTAAATCTACGATATGGTTATACACTTAATTACCAAAACGTTAACGGATTCTTAGAAGAATTAAATCTACGATATGGTTATACACTTAATTACCAAAACGTGTAATAATTACTTTTATTCAGTACAGTTCGATTAGTTCACTACATGATTTTATAGGTAGACTGTATTTAAACATCAAGTTTTTTTTTTTTTTTTCATAACGAATTACTTCCATCCGTTTTTTTTCTTAAATGTGCCCAAAAATATACAAAAATTATACGCCGACCACGCCATTGTCCGTCGGACATGAACGATCGATCATTCGTGCACGAGGCGAAAGGAATTCAACGAGTTGATAAATTCAAATCTTGAAAGCAATACGGCATTCGCAACTAGTTTGAAAACAAATAAAAAGGTGGGAAAAAAAAAAAAAGAAGAAGGAGAAGAAGAAGAAAATCCAACTTGTTCAGGTTCTTTATTTTTAAAAAATATTTCCTTATCTTCATATCTTTAATTGTAATTTTATTTATAATTTTAATATTAATAATATTCGAGTTAATATTTTTCTGCAAAAATCAGGAGGAGTTATGTAAATTTTTTACCAAAAAAATAAAATTGAACCATAACTCACCGAACATCAAAAATAAAACAGACCCACAAAATAATATAATAATTTAATAATAATCTCTCTTATTGTAAAATCATCGATTCTAAAATTAAACTGGCTAACGTTTGGGTTTAAGTTTAATGTAATTATTATACTAACTCGATTTATTTTCTTTGGAGTAAAAATGAGTTGTACAAAGTTTTTTGTGAGATTTTTTTTTTTCGCACCATTATTATTGAAAGCATCATGTTAATTAATAGTTAAATTATTTCAACATGACCGCTATTATTTTCATCTTTGCTAACGTCACTGGCTCTTAATATCAAACTTGTACGATGGAATTAGTCATTACGAGAAATCAGCTCTTATGACATTGAATTTTAATGTTACGGTCCTCTTTTACAAGGCTTTTTGTGTTTTTTTTTATTTTTTTCAAGAACAATGAATGCCAAAAAGTCTCGGGGGTTTAAAATTCAACGATAGCAATTGCAACGATTTTTTTTTTTTTTTAAGAAACATGAATGTCTACAATTTCGGGGGTTTAAAATTCAACGATAGCAATTGCGACGTACGTATAGTCTCAGGGCCCCGTCGTCAGCTTTAACAAAGCCTAAGGGTCCACGTACTGGTCTACACGTTGATGGAACTTCAGCCTCGAAATCTATTTTATACTATATTCGTGTTTGTGCTTTTTTAAAAAAAAAAAACCAAAACAAAACTACCCCTATTGTGTGAAAAAAAAAAAAAAAACTTAGCAAGTTTTTAAATAGATACAAAAAAAGCTATACAAGAAAAAAAAATTGCTATAGAGTAGGCCAGTAATTAAACACTTAAATATATTGTATAATTTATGATTTAATAGATTGAAACATAAGCCTTTGTCCAAACCCACAAAATATATGATCCAGCGAAGTTAATCTACGCAACAGAACAAATAAATTGAACATTCCCCACACGATCACTTCCATTCTCTTGAGCAGAGCAAAGAGGAAACATAAGACCCAACGGCAAGAAAACGGCAAAACACCCATCGAAAAGCAGCATTTAAGAAACGAATAAAGAATACCCAGAATCAAGCAAACAGTTGGTCGCCAATGTGCAGTTTAAAAACTAATAAAAAAAAAAAAAACTATAGAATCCCACTTGAATAGACGCCGTAAATGGCAAGTCACAAATCTTGATAAAAGGAAAGGACAAGTCCTTAAGACAATAGATAAAAGAAAGGATGGAATAGCAAGTTACCCAGATGCAAAAAGGCAGAAAGAGAGGATACGCTTGGAGGTTTTATATTATATGAGAGAGGATGATAAAGACAGACGGATGGTAGTCGATATTCGTTTCGAGGCTTCGAGATTAATAAGAGGCTGGACTGTAACAGAAGAAAGCGATAGCAAAGGGTGGAGTGGTGGTGGAGTCTGGCCTATTATAGTCAGGATAAAATTGTAAATTCGGTGTATACTGAATATGTTGAGTCTTTACCGCCAAGTAACAAGGCCGTAGCTCATGTGTTCAGTTTTCTTTCTCTCTACTTTTTAGCAAATCCCTAATTATGATTACGGTATTTTCTTTGTCTCCGTAAAAGCAAGTAGCGAGCAACACATGTCATTGGAGAATTTTTCTTGTTTTAAATAAAAAAACATCAAAAAAATTTATCACACTTAAATTTGAAAACAATTAAATTATATATATATATATATATATATATATTAATTATATTTATAATTTTAATTTTTTAAATAGCAATATGCCACTGTATTTTGTTTTATGTCATTTTCATATGATTGCGTCCGTTTCTGAGCTCCAAAACTCGTTAGCCTTTCTTCCTCAGGGCAATCGTTGATACAAAAGGAGATTAGTACACTTGCAACGATGTGTGATCTGATTAGCGTTCATATTGACTCTCAGCTCAGCGAAGCACGTCTCCAATTTGGACTAACAATGCTAGTTACAACGCACAACCCATAATTCTACCTTGAGGAGTTTTGAGACTCTAATATGTGCGAAACAATTTGCTTCTCATTTTATATATACAAAAGTACAAAATGAGATTTACACTTTTTTTCAGATTTCAAGAGTACATTATATAATTAAGAAAAAGAAAAATATATAGTTAAGAAATTATTAATATTAATACAGAAATTAACAATAAAAATATTTAGTATAAATTATTTTTTTATTAGATATCAAAATTACAGACAAAAAATAAAAACATATATAAAATTGAGAAACTGCATTTTATATAGAAATAACAAAAAAGAAAATCGCATATAATTAACAACAACTTGATCTCTTGATAACATTGGAATTGGAGTGCTTGGTTATGCAAATGCTGCTAGCTTGGGCTTAAAAGGGTTAAACAAGGAAATGTCGAGCAGGCTATCAACTGAAGTATACTTGTGATCGGGATATAACTTGGATGCCTCTAGATCATCTGCGTTGAGTTCAAAGCTTAGCTGTTCACCCTTGATAAATATGTTGTGCAGGACGGACACCGGAATGTTGTCTGGGTACGGTAGAGCTGCAATGGTGCAATTACGCAAGGATATTAGCGTTATGATTATATTACCACGATAATGGTAGAAGATTGTTAGCCACTTTCTGACAAAGCTGACAGTCAATTCGTTCAACTCCACAATGTCCGAGTGTTTACAAGTTGGTCCACTTATTTGGGCCTTTGTCACGAGATGTGGAGAAACTACTTGCGGGGCTTGTCATCTATTTACATAGGGTACATGTACTGTGTTAAATTCAACCTGATTTCAACTCATGTTTACACATGCATTATCAAGATTTGATCTTTTGGGACAATGGAAAACAAACCGAAAAGGGATTTTAAAACCTAGGAACCATGAAATTGCTTGAACCAATCAAATTTTTTAAATTCATAATAAATAGACATTTTTTTTAGTTAAAATTATTTGAAAGAAGAGT
The DNA here is from genome assembly GCA_019804595.1 of Bruguiera parviflora. Classification (NCBI taxonomy): domain Eukaryota; kingdom Viridiplantae; phylum Streptophyta; class Magnoliopsida; order Malpighiales; family Rhizophoraceae; genus Bruguiera; species Bruguiera parviflora. Next base: position 9,940,114 of record CM034049.1, read on the forward strand.
CAATTTTATTTTTCCAAAAAAAGTTGAAATTTCCACAATATAATTTACACGACAACCGAGGTTTATATATATATATATATATATATATATATATATATAATTATTTTAATTGTCGATATCATGTATGAAATTTGATATATCCTAAATATAAAAATTAAACGATCTATTAATTGCTAAATAGAAAAAAATGCATAAGCATATATAGATCAGTAGTTGTCGGCAATATCTTACTCTCGCTGAGCTGGACAATTTCTTCCTCAGGAACATGAATTCTTTTGAAAGTTCGTCCAGTCTTTTTTTCCCAAGCGGATATCAACTCCAACTGAGATACAATGTTTCCTGGTGGCCTGTAAATTATAACACGGTTGGCTACCTTTGGATCATTAGCTGCTAAAACTGTATACGCCGCGATGTCCTCCTCAAAATTCAAGACAGCTACATAGAAAAGGAGATAATTAGACCAAGAAACTTTAGAGAAAAAAAATGCCACCTTGTACTCAACAAGGATTTATCGAAAGTACAAACCAAGAAACTCACCCTTAGCTTCACCGCTTCCATAAACAATAATATCGTCACGTTGGTCATCGCGTGGATGGAGCAAGTAGTCCACAAAGTAAGCTGCAAATGAGTTTGCAGACACGTAAGTGTGAGAGATTCCAGCTTCTTCGGTTGCCCTTCTGATCTTCCTTTTGTTGGCGAGCAGTGCTTCAAAGGGTGGCAGCCCACTTACCCTGTCAACTTCATTGCCAAATTCTGAGGGAACAAACCTCTGACATACAAAGGAGAATTATACACGAATCAAGCAATTGCCAAAGACGATAAACCCGATGAAAGATTGGTGGAATTCAATTTGATATCGATCAATATTACCTTTATATTGCCGGCATCTTTCATAGCAGCAATTATCTTGAACTGATCAAGATGCTGAGGAGCTGCGAGAGTGGAAATGACCACATCTACCTGTCTAAGTGCTGAAACAAGCTTCTCGTGATCCTCTAATTCTCCCTGTTTTTGCGAATAAGATCAAATTATAGTATCTGTACATACATGCCGTTCATTTCTCGCATGATGAATCATAGCTTTGACCCTTATCTGACGCATTATAAATTGAAGTCACGTTTATACGCTATGGGAATTAAAGTTACGTTCAAAGGGTACCTTTTTCTAATAAATGCTATTTTAAGGCCTAAAGGCAACGAAGATGTCGTATTGAGATGAAGGAAATTAATTCATTTGGAATTCAATTCCATGTAACCAAAAAATAAAAAAATACTTGGAAAATAGTGACGCCCAAAGATTTGAGTTCCTCGTGCACCGCTAGCTTGGAAGGATCAGAATTGGGTTTGATTGAGCGGACATAGGCATAGGTTGGATGACCCATTTGTAAGCTTGCTTTCACCATATATCTGCCAAGATAGCCAGTTGCTCCAATGATGAGGATCCTGCTCTTCTCACAGGCCATGGCCACTCCTCTTTCTTTCACAAACCTATCTCTTTCCTCTATTAATGTAGTAAAGCGCTATGAGGCATATCAACTTCGTAACGCAGCCCCATATATAAAGAGAGAAAGTCTTTGGCTTATGCTTCTTAATTAATATTTGCACATAAATGTAACATTCTAGAAGTGCACTTAATTATCTTTTTTTCGTTTGGATACGATGAAGTCGCAGGCCGCACTAAAATACTAGAGTCAATATTCAAACTTAGGACCAATTGATTCCTGACTTAGTGTCTCCCTTCCATTATGCTGTATAAACACAAAATTGATCTGATTTCTTGTATCTTCCCATGAAGATGATATATATATATATATTATTTATTTATTTAAATTCTTTCTTTTTCACTTTTAAATGACGTTGTTTTTTCAATATTTTATGAAACTAAAAAGTTGACCACTCTACCTTTTATTTTAAAAAGAAAAAAAGACAAACTCTTTTTGGGCCTCTGGACCTCTGACCCCCAACTCTTATTCTTATGGAAAAGACATTGGTTTGGAGAAATTAGGAATTACAATGCCTGGTTTTGATATTCTAATTCACGAGGACAAGTTGAAGCGCTTCATTTCATTCATTTCCTTTATTGTTTTCTTCTTTCTGTTTTTAGTTGACGTTGCCGCCGTCCAATTACAATCGCTCTCTTTTAGATGGTTGTGCCCTCTCCTTCCTACTGCTCTTGCCATGTGATGTCCTTCCATTTCTTTTGGTGTGCTATTTATTTGAACTGCATACTTTGAATGATAGAAGATGGACACAAACATTATTATCATTAGTTAATTTAGTATGTGACGTACAAATGACATTTGAAAAACAGTAATATGTTCGACAGTTGAATACAAAAACTAATAAAAAAAAATTGTCGTATTATATTGCGCCATTATTATTAAAAGTATCATGCTAATTAATAGTTAAATTATTACCACATGACCGCTATGATTTTCATCATTGGTAACGTCACTGGCTCTTAATATCAAACTTGTACGATGGAATTAGTCATTACGAGAAATCAACTCTTATGACATTGAATTTTAATGTTACGGTCCTCTTTTACAAGCCTTTTTGTGTTTTTTTTTTATATTTTTCGAGGACATTGAGTGTCAAAGAGTGTCTCGGGGGTCTAAAATTCAACGATAGCAGTTGCAAAATTTTATTTTTTTCAAGAACAATGAACGTCTACAAGTATCGGGGTTTAAAATTCAACGATAGCAGTTGCAACGTTTTTTCAAGAGCAATGAATGTCTACAGGTCTCGGGGGTTTTAAACTCAACGGTAGCAATTGCAACGTACGTCCTAGCCAATGACCGGCTTGGTGTGGGCCGGCAGGCCGACTCTCACCACACATTTTCGTACCTATTGTCTGGGGGGCCCGTCTTCAGCCTCAATAAAGCCTATGGGTCCACGTACTGGTGTACAAGTCGATGGGCTTCAGCCTCGAAATCCATTTTATACTATATTCGTGTTTTTTTTAATCGACTTCTTTTTCACTTTTAAATAATGTTGTTTTTTTAGCATTTTATGAAATTAAAAAGTAAAATATTACTATTGGCATGATAGAAAATTGAGAAGAAGTTGACCATATTATGGGTTTACAATTTCACGCTCCTGAGACAATTCTCGGCACTTTCTTTCCCGTGAATACTGAATGCATATGATATTTTATAAGCCGGCTAATTTGGCAGGCAATTTACAGAAGGACAAATATGGGATAGAATAGAAGGGTAAATACGCTCTGTATAGTACAAGGGTTGCGATGGGTTTTTTTTTTTTTTAAAAAAAGGCAATATCCCACAAGTTGCAATTTACCCTGATCGATACAAATAAAAAATCCCAGTAATAGTAAATTAACTCTAGCATTCTCAACAAAAAAAAAAAAAAAAACATAGGGTTCAAGTCCATCATGCTTAGTGACAGGCTTCGGCCCGTCTATCCCATTTACAAAGCGGTCCAAAAGAGCCCAAATTTCTGCTGGATTGCCAAAATTCAGCGCGGTCAGCTCTTTTTGGGGCTCAGTTGCAGAACGGAGAAGGCCATAACAAAAGCCCGCCCAGCCCCTCTTCTCAGCAGTCCAAGCCGGACGATAGCGGGCTCCAGTCTCCACCTCACTCGTGGCCATTTTGTATAAACCAGCGTCACTCCGGTGTATAGATGCGCAAATAAAAAGAGCATTACACCAATGAATTTTAACTCAATACTATTCAAAATAGTTTTTAAATATAAAAATTTTAAATTTAAATTTGAATTAGTGGTAATTAAATAAGAAAATCTAAAATTTATACTTCTGATTTTAGTTACTCTCATTGTATTGTATTGTGTACAAAAAAAAAAAAAAAAAAGATTTGACAAAAAGTCCATGGGGTCGTCGATCATCTAGGTTACTCTGAATTGTTCAGTTTTTACTCTGTTACTTCCTAGCTTGGTTTAATGGCCAAACCAAATTCTCTACCGGTCTAATTTTAAAAATTATCGTTCATAGATTCCCCTCGCTATGTCTCAACAGGCGTCGGACATTCTAGTGTACCTCGTTCGCGACGCTGTCCAATAATACCAAAAATCCACTGACTAATTAAAAAGAAAGAAACCGATTGCTCTCTTGCGATTAAGAATTAACATATTTCCTCTGGATTTCACTTTGGTGAATGAATCACTCAACAAGGCAAGAAAATTTGTAATACGTACAGAAGATTTACACGGAAACTTGGTAATTGCTAACTGGTAACCAACATTCTGCCCCTGAGAGAAAAAATGTGTGAAATGGATCCAAAGAAAAAATAATAATATATATATATATATATATATATATATATCGCGCTTACATATCAAAATCAGAGTCACTAATTGAAATTTTTTTTTTAAAGAGTCATTACCGAGTACGAGTACTGGTCTACTAACGGGACCAATATGATAAGACATCCTTCTGGCGAAAAAAGAAAAAAAAAAAAAAAAGAAGAAGAAGAAGAAGGAAGGAAAGAACGCGAGGTACCGCAATCTCATTGAATAATTACTAAAAATTTAACTCCTTCTATTTTAGTGAAAAAAAATTAACTCCACCGATAATTTAATTTAATTCATTCAAAATGAATTACTCAAAATATCTAAAGTAATAAAAATTTTATATATTTTAAATTTAAAATAACATCAATATGAATAATATAAATTAAAAATAAGTTGATATTTAAATAATCTGAATTTTAAATTTAATATATTTAAAAATTTACGAATTTGTATTAACAATTTAATATATTTAAAATTTAATATACTCAAAACTTAATATAGTAAATAAATTAGTATTTTCAAAATTCAACAAATTTAAAATTTGAAATACTCAAAATTCAATTTACCATGGATCTAAAATAACTTTAACAGATCCAACCCAACCGACATGTATACTGGCTCTGCCCAAATACAATTGACGTAACCAATTTTCGGTTGTGTTATACCATTCATTTCCTGAATCGAGCGGCCAGGCAGCAGCCACAATGTTTGTTTTCCATTCTAAGCCGCCGCGTCAAAAGGAAAACAAGAAAAACCAAAAAAAAAAGAAGCACGTTTCTTTACCTTTCATTTTTTTGAAAAAGAGAAAAGAACTCAAGAACTGTGAATCCCTTTTGAGTGAGGATAGTAAGTATTTAAATGTGGGCAGATTTTAGTCGTCGGGAATTGTCATTTTTCACAAAAAGGGGAAAGGAGATTACTGAATCGTTGGAAATCATGATTTTGAAAAATAAAAAAAGAAAAAGATTATAGTTGACTTTTGAACCGTTAAGAATGTTTTTTTAAATTAAAAAATAACAAATGTGAATCCTTGTCCAACGAGGAGAATAAACATTAAATGTGTTTGAATTCTGTTTTTTTGGTTAATGAAGAATAAACATAATCTTGTTAGACAACTGAAATTCGTTGGTCGAAATCCTTATTTTAAGATTAAGGTAGATTTTCTTGAAAGAGAAAAAGATTACGTTTGATTTTTAACCGTTGGAAAATATTGTTCTAAATTGAAAAATAAAAAAAAAAATGTGAATCCTAATCCGATTGGGAAAATAAGCATTGAAGTGATAGAGTTGAACCCGTGGGGAAATGCTCGTCCTTTTAATATTGCGGAAGGATTTTCAACCAAAAAAAATTGATTATGCCGATTTTGACCGTTAGAAATCTTATTTCGGAAAACGAGACAAAAAAAAATTGTAGAAAATACTTTTTTGATGCTGTGGAAAATATTTAAAACTTTGTAAAAGGGAGTTTTGTGGACACAATCACATCTGAAATAGCGCATATTTAGAAGTCGTGCAAGGCCTAGGGGTATGGTGATGATTACAAGATAGTTTCTTAATTAATAACATTAATATTCATATTAATCATAATAAAAATATTATTATTATCATTTTAGAGAGAGATAGAGCATGCAACATGGCAGTAGGCGCGGTCAAAGACGTACAAATAAAAATTTATTAAAATATAATTAAATTATGGTATTTACATATCACATCAAGTTTTAATTACATCTGTTAAATATTTTTATATTTTCACACACTTAAATATCAATTTTTTATCTTGGGTATAGGAATTTTTTTTCTTTTAGATATTTGGGGCTCTGTTATGAAAATTTGAAACGCACTCTAATCCAACATTGAGCAAGAATAGGATAATAAGATTTTTCTTGGGTCCAAATTCGCTTGTTTGTGAGTTGGTTTCTGATTCCTTATGAGAAAAACTTAATAATAACGTAATTAAAATAACGTATATGAGGACTAATGTGGGATGACTGGTGAATTTAAAAATTTTAAAAAGAAATTGTTGGATTAATCATATATAATTTTGATAATATTGTTACTAGTCAAACTCTTTGTTTATATGCATAATCGTCTCCCTAGATGACAACAAATTCTCTTAGTGTCCAGTTAATTAAGAAAATATATTTTTATTGTTCATGAAAAATGATCATTGGCAAACGAGATTCGTAGTTAAAAGAGAAAAGAAAAAACTTGAGATTCAAATTAAAGTTGTCGCAATTTGATTTACTGAGTTCACGGTCATACTGACAACCCCTAGAGGAGAAACAAAAATTTGATTCAATTAACTTCACCTAATCCCAAAAGGAAAGTGAATTCCATTGAAAATTCCCAGGTTCCCATATTTTCTCGGCAGGAGTTGAAGAAATTTCCAGGAACTGAAAATATGGAAAATGCGGCCAAGATTGCTGAGCACTAAAATTTGTAATCTCCTGCTGACCTCTGTTATTTTTTCCTTACATTCTATCGATAGTCCACGTCGTTCAAAGCCGCCGTCTGCTACGCGATCCATTGTTCAGGGACTCTTTTTCGCGATCAATACCGGCATTTTTTCTGGTCTTCCTTCTTCGTCTTCGTCCACAAAGGAGCCTCAATCCGTTTTGATTGGCTACATGCGATGTGTTACAGACTTGAATTTAAATCTTCCAACTCCTTTATCCGTCACATCCATGTATATTGATCCACCAAGCCCGTGTTTTTCATGCGATTAAGTGACACCAACCCAATTTTTTACGATGGCTGATGTTGACGTTCGTGTTGTCGTGACGGCCGTGCGAAGGAACCGAGTTACGGGCGCAGTTTGCACTCCAACTCTAATTTTATCGTACAAATACAAGTAAAATATAGAATTTCCTTTTTTTTCCAGTCACTTGTGACGAGATAATATTAGAATACTTAATTATCTAATTTTAATTTTAAGAAAATTTAGATCGTTACAAAAATAACGGTAACGAGTCATTATATATATATATATATATATATATATATATATATAGTATAATTTTTTTTTGTGATTATTAATTTTATGATCACATAATAAAATCTATTAGTACTTATTATTAGTTATAATTATGTGTATGGCAAATATAAATATACAATAAATATCCAAGATATTGTCGACCTTTTTTGTTTAGTCCAAGACATGTAATTCGTACTAGGATTGAGGAACGTGTACTTGACTAGTGGTGACTCCAGAGAGATATTTTTAGAGGGAGCGAATTTATGAAGGTGGGAGGTTTTATTTTCTACGGTGGCATCTTATATATTATGAAATGTTAAGTCGATAATGTAAGTGTCAAAAATGTGAAATAGAATTTGGGGATATTTAAATTTAAAATAATATAATTTTATAATTTACATTAATTTGAAGGTTATTAGATAAAAATAAAAAGCTTGACTCGTTACAAGTAGACAAAACTATTTATTTGCATTTAAGGAGACAATTAAGTTACAGTGATGACAAAATTATGTTGAACTATCAATTTTTATTTGGAAAAAAAAAAGTACTTTTAAAAAATATGACTATATTTTCTCTCAATTTTTACTTGAGTCACTAAATCGTAATTAGTAAAATGCAATGTAATACAATTTTTTTTTTCTTTTTTGTTGTCCGCATTCCTTTTGAACTATCAACTTTATTACTTTTTTCCAATTGTCATTTGTACGTCATATACTAAATTAACTAATGATAATAATGTATGTGTCCATCTTCTATCGTTCAAAGTATGCAGCTCAAATAAATAGCACAACAAAAGAAATGGAAGGACATCACATGGCAAGAGCAGTAGGGAGTAGGGGGCGCAACCATCTAAAGGAGAGCGATTGTAATTGGACGGCGGCAACGTCAACTAAAAACAGAAAGAAGAAAAACAAGAAAGGAAATGAATGAAATGAAGCGCTTCGACTTGTCCTCGGGAATTAGCATATCAAAACCGGGCATTGTAATTCCTCGTCGTTCTTTCTTTCTAAAATAAATGATAAAAGTGATCAACTTTTTCTCAATTTTTTATCATATTAATAGTAAATTTTACTTTTTAATTTTATAAAATACTTAAAAAATAATATCATTTAGACGATAAAAAAATGAACTAAAAATATATATAGATATAGCATTTTCATGAAAGGATACAAGAAATTAGTTCGATCTCGTGTTTATATAGCATAATGGAAGAGAGACACCAAGCCGGGAATCAATTGGTTCTAAACTAGAGTATTGGCTCTAGTATTTTAGTGCGGCCTGCGACTTCATCGTCTCCAAACAAAAAAAGATAACTAACCTACAGTCAATTCAAATGTTACCCAGTCAAAATTTGAATTCTAAGTGCACGTCTAGAATGTTATTTTTATGTGCAAATATTAATTGAGAAGCAAAAGCCAAAGGCTTTATCTCTCTATAAATGGGGCTGCGCTACGAAGTTGATCTGCCTCATTGCGCTTTACTACATTAATAGAGGAAAGAGGTAGGTTTGTGAAAGAAAGAGGAGTGGCCATGGCCAGTGAAAAGAGCAAGATCCTCATCATTGGAGCAACTGGCCATCTTGGCAAATACATGGTGAAAGCAAGCTTACAAATGGGCCATCCAACCTATGTCTATGTCCGCCCACTCAAACCCAATTCTGATCCTTCCAAGCTAGCGGGGCGCGAGGAACTCAAATCTTTGGGCGTCACTATTTTCCAAGTAATTTCTTTTTTTTTTTTTTTGGTACATGGAATTGAATTCCAAGTTAATTAATTTCCTTCATCTCAATGCATCATCTTTTTTGCCTCGAGGCCTTAAAATAGCATTTATTAGAAAAGGGTACCCTTTTAACGTAACTTTAATCCCCACGGAGTGTAAACGGAACTTTAATTTGTAATGCGTCGGGTAAGGGTCAAAGATATGATTCATCATGCGAGAAATGAATGGCATGTATGTACAGATACTATAATTTGATCTTATTTGCAAAAACAGGGAGAATTAGAGGATCACGAGAAGCTTGTTTCAGCACTTAGACAGGTAGATGTGGTCATTTCCACTCTCGCAGTTCCTCAGCATCTTGATCAACTCAAGATAATTGCTGCTGTGAAAGATGCCGGTAATATAAAGGTAGTATTAATCGATATCAAATTGAATTCCACCAATCTTTCATCGGGTTTATCATCTTTAGCAATTGCTTGATTTGTGTATACTTCTCCCTTGTACGTCAGAGGTTTTTTCCCTCAGAATTTGGCAATGAAGTTGATAGGATAAGTGCGCTGCCACCCTTTGAAGCAGTGAACGCCAACAAAAGGAAGATTAGAAGGGCAACCGAAGAAGCTGGAATCTCTTACACTTTCGTGTCTTCAAACTCATTTGCAACTTACTTTGTGGACCACTTGCTCCATCCACGCGATGACAAGCGCGACGATATTATTGTTTATGGAAGCGGTGAAGCTAAGGGTGAGTTTCTTGGTTTGTACTTTCCATAAATCCTTGTTGGGTACAAAGCGGCATTTTTTTTCTCTGAAGTTTCTTGGTCTAATTATCTCCTTCTCTATGTAGTTGTCTGGAATTTCGAGGAGGACATCGCAACGTATACAATTTTAGCAGCAAATGATCCAAAGGTAGCCAACCGTCTTATAATTTACAGGCCACCAGAAAACATTGTATCTCAGTTGGAGTTGATATCCGCTTGGGAAAAAAAGACTGGACGAACTTTCAAAAGAATTCATGTTCCTGAAAGGGAAGTTGTCCAACTCACCGAGAGTAAGTTACTGCCAACAACTGCTGCTAATCTATCTGTATATGCTTATTTATTTGTTTCATTTAATACATGATATTGACAGAAAGCGAACGTTCGTCGTAAATTAAGTTACCGAACTTTCAGCTGTTTCTAGAAGAACAAAATTATCTTTTCCGTCCAGAAAATTTTAATCAAAAAAATTGTCTGTTTATTGTAAATTGAAGGAATTTTATCGGTTTAAATAATCATTTGGTTCCTACTAACCTTCCGGGGTCGTATCAATCGTTTTAAGAACCTTATTCCGTTTGTTTCCCGTTCACCAAGATCAAACATTGATAATGCATGTGTACACATCTTAGTAAGGAGAAAACTTTTTTTTTTTTTTTTTGGTTGTTGATTTTAGCCTTGTGAGTTTTACGAGGAATCTTCTAAAATAATTTTTTTTATTAATAAAATCAAATTATTGATCTCTGGTTATCATCAGTTTTTTTTTTTTAAATTTTTTTTCCACTTAACATACTCTGTATCTTGTCAGAATATACTTATTTTATTCTTACGGTCAATCCAATGAATTTGTTTTAGTTATAAAGGGTCATCGCTGCCCACCTTCCTGACTTTTAAGGGCCGCGGAAATCAGTTGAATTTAATCTGGTACACGTACCTCCCCATTACCCCGATGGCTATACCCCGACCTGCCCATGCTTCTGGGTAAGGCGCTCGAGCGCTGGCATTAGGAACGGCCCAAAAACCACGTGATACACGTGCCACATCTAAATGGGTATCCAGCACCACTAGTGGTTTTGTCAAAATGTCATGTCAAAGGCATAAAGAAGTGGACCAACTTATAAACATATGGACATTGATGACATTGAAAGAAGTAACTGTCAGCTTTTCCAGAGAGTGGGCTAAACAATTTTCTACCTTATTATTGTAAAGTAATTATAACGCTAAGATCCTTGCTTAATTTCCCCATTGCAGCTCTGCCGTGCCCAGATAACATTCGGTTAGCCGTCCTGCACAATATATTTATCAAAGGTGACCAGATGAGCTTTGAACTCAACGCAGACGATCTAGAGGCATCCCAGTTATATTCTGATCACAAGTGTACTTCAGTTGATAGCCTTCTCGACATCTGCCTGGTTAACCCCTTCAACCCCAAGCAAGCAGCACTTGCATAACTAAGTACTCCAATTCCAATGTTACTATGAGATCCAGTTGTTCTTGACTATCTATCTGTGACTTGTGCTACCCTCTGTTATTTCTCTGCGAAACAGTTCTTCAACTTTGTTTTTTTTTTTTTAAAAATAATTTTAGTATTTACTTCAAACTAAAAACGTGATTTATATTACATATTTTTATTATTAATTTGTACATTAATATTCATAATTTTTCAGTTTTATAATTTTTTATTTTTTATTTTTTACTTATAATATGTACACTTCAAACCAAATTGTTTCACACATACTACAGTCTCAAACTCCGCAAGGTCGAATTATGGCTTGTGAGTTGTGACTAGCATAGTTAGTCCAACTTAGAGACATGTTAAATTGTCAGGATAAAAGGAGAAGGACGAATCCCACTTGAATTGACGCCGTAAATGACAAATCACAAATGTTGATACAAGGAAAGGACAAATCTTTATGACAATAGATAAAAGACAGAATGGAATAGCAGGTTACCCAGACGCAAAAGAGACCGAGAGAGGAGAGGCTTGGAGGTTTTACCTTTCCTGAGAGAGACAGACAGATGGTAGTCGACATTCGTTTCAAGGCTTCGGGATTAATAAGAGGCTGGGCTTGGACAATTAATAATTAAAGAATACAAGAGGTTGAAACCCGAAAAAGCCTCGGACTTCTATGAGTTTTTCTAATAAAGTCGTAATTCCAACAAAGATCCATCGAAGAATCATAATTGAGCCGTCGAGACGCTTACTTATACCACGCGTTTCTGCGTGGAGTTGTTCAGAATTGGCTATAAACAATTTGAAAATTTGGAAAATATAGCGCATTTACCCGCGTACAACGAGCCTTGTTCTCCCCCTCTTACTCGTTATAAATGTTTAGAATCTTTTCTGACACCAGGAGAGATTTATTATTATTATTATTATTATTTATCTATTAAGAGGGATCCTGACTTTTTAGTTTAGATAATAAAAGTTTCCCCCCATTTTTATATAACTCATTTTCTTATTTTTAAAATTAAAATTTTTAATTTTTAATAATTGAGATGTATTGTAAAAAATAACACTAAAAAAATATTAAAATTCAATCGTAATCATATAAAAATATCATAAAAAATAAAACATAATTAAAATAATAAATACATAAATAAATCATTTTATTGCTCCTGGGCCAATTCTCGGCACTTCCTTTTCCGTGAATACTAAATGCATATGGTATTTTATAAGCCGGCTAATTTGGCTGACAATTTACAGAAAGAAAATTATGGGATAGAATTGAAGGGCAAAGACGCTCTGTAGGGTACAAGGGTTGCGATGGCTTTTAAAAACAAAAAAAAAACAAACAAACAAACAAACGAAATGGCAATACCCCGCAAGTTGCAATTTACCCTGATCAATACAAATCAAAAATCCCAGTAATAGTAAATTAACTCTAGCATTCTCAACCCAAAAAAAAAAAGAAAGAAAACTATAGGGTTCAAGTCCATCATGTCTAGAAACAGGCTTCGGCCCGTCTATCCCGTTTACAAAGAGGCCCAAAATAGCCCAAATTTCGGCTGGATTGTCAAAATTCAGCGCGGTCAGCTCTTTTTGGGGCTCAGTTGCAGAACGGAGAAGGCCGTGACAAAAGCCCGCCCAGCCCCTCTTCTCATCAATCCAAGCCGGACAATAGCGGGCTCCATTCTCCACCTCACTCGTGGCCATTTCGTATAAATCAGCGTCTCTCCGGTGTACAGATGCACAAATAAAAAGAGCATTACACTGATGAAGATCTCGACGTTATTAGAATTTTCTTTAGATACAAAAGTTTTAAATTTGAGGTCTAATTGGTGATAATTAAATAAAAAAAAAGTTAGAAATTTATACTTATGATTTTAGTTACTCTCATTGTATTGCATTGTGTACAAATAAAAGTTAAAAAAATAAATAAATGTAAAAGAGATTTTTTTTTTTTTTTATAAAAAAATCCATGGGGTCGATGAGTCATCTAGGGTACTCTGAATTGTTCAGTTTTTTTTCTCTATCACTTCCTAGCTTGGTTTAACGGCCAAACCAAATTCTCTACCGGTCTAATTTTAAAAATTATCGTTCATAGATTCCCCTCGCTGTGTCTCAACAGGCGTGTCGGACATTCTAGTGTACCTCGTTCGCGACGCTGTCCAATAAAACCAAAAATCCACGGACTAATTAAAAAGAAAGAAACCAATTGCTCTCTTGCGATTAAGAATTAAGATATTTCCTCTGGATTTCACTTTGGTGAATGAATCACTCAATAAGGCAAGAAAATTTGTAATACGTACAGAAGATTTACACGGAAACTTGGTAATTGCTAACTGGTAACCAACATTCTGCCCTTGAGACAAAAAAAATGTGTGAAATGGATCCAAAGCCAAAGAAAAAAAAAATAAAATATATATATATATATATCGCGCTTACATATCAAAATCAGAGTCACTAATTGAAATTTTTATTTAAAGAGTCGTTACCGAGTACGAGTACTGGTCTAGTAACGGGACCAATATGATAAAACATGCTTCTGGCCCAAAAATAAAAAAATAAAAAAATAAAAAAAGAAGGAAGGAAAGAACGTGAGTACCGCTATCTCATTGAATGATTACTAAAAATTTAACTCCTTTTATTTTAGTGATAAAACAAATTAACTCAACCGATACTTTAATTTAATTCATCCAAGATAATCAAAATAATTACTCAAAATATCTGAGATAATTGAAAATTTTAAATAATTTAAATTTAAAATGATATAAATAAAAACAATATAAATTAAAAATAAGTTGATATTCAAATAATTTGAATCTTAAATTCAAAAAATTAATAAATTTAAAAATTTATGAATTTGTATTAACAATTTAATATATTTAAAATTTAATGTACTCAAAACTTAATATAATAAATAAATTGGTATTTTCAAAATTCAACAAATTTAAAAATTGAAATACTCAAAATTCAATTTACCGTGGATCTAAAATAACTTAAACAGATCTAACCCAACCGACATGTAAACTGGCTCTGCCCAAATACATTGACGTAACCAATTTTCGGTTGTGTTATACCATTCATTTCCTGAGCCGAGCGGCCAGGCAGCAGCCACAATGTTTGTTTTCCATTCTAAGCCGCCGCGTCAAAAGGAAAACAAGAAAAACCAAAAAAAAAAAAAGAAGCACGTTTCTTTAGCTTTCATTTTTTTTGAAAAAGAGAAAAGAACTCAAGAACTGTGAATCCCTTTTGAGTGAGTATAGTAAGTACTTAAATGTGGGTAGATTTTAGTCGTCGGGAATTGTCATTTTTCACAAAAAGGGGAAAGGAGATTACTGAAACGTTGGAAATCATGATTTTGAAAATTAAAAAAAGAAAAAGATTATAGTTGGCTTTTGAACCGTTAAGAATGTTTTTTTGAATTAAAAAATAACAAATGTGAATCCTTGTCCAACGAGGAGAACAAACATCAGTGTTCAAAAAAAGGAGAATAAACATTAAATGTGTTTGAATTTTGCCTTTTGGTTAATGAGACAATCGGAGTTCATTGGCCGAAATCTTTATTTTAAGGTTAAGGCAGATTTTCCTGAGAAAGAAAAAGATTACGTTGGATTTTTAACCGTCGGAAAATATTGTTCTAAATTGAAAAATAGAAAAATGTGAATCCTAATCCGATCGGGAAAATAAGCATTGATGTGATAGACTTTAACGCGTGGGGAAATGCTTGTCATTTTAATATTGCGGACGGATTTGCAACCCAAAAAAAAAAAAAAAAAAAAAAGATTACGCAGATTTTGACCGTTAGAAATCTTATTTCGGAAAACAAGACAAAAAATAATTGTAGAAAATACTTTTTTCATACTGTGGAAAATATTTTAAACTTTTTAAAAAGGAGTTTCGTGGACACAATCATTATCATTTTAGCGCGTATTGTGGAGTTTTGATATCTGAAATAGCGCATATTTGGAAGTCGTGCAAGGCCAAGGTGTATGGTGATGATTACAAGATAGTTTCTTAATTAATAACGTTAATATTCTTATTAATCATAATAAAAATATTATCATTATCGTTTTAGATAGAAATTGAACATGCAACGGCGCAGTGTACAAATAAACATTTATTTAAACATAGTTAAATTGTGATATTTACACATTACATTAAGTTTTGATTAAATCTATTGAATATTTATATATTTTCATGCACGTGAAGGTGTCAATTTTTTTTATCTTGTGTACGCGCTTCTTCTTTTTTTTTTTTTTGTTTTTTCTTTTCGGCATTTGGGGCTCTATTATGAAAATTTGAAACACACCGTAATCCAACATAGAGCAAGAACGGGATAATCAGATTTTTCTTGGGTCCAAATTCGCTTATTTGGGAGTTGGTTTCTAATTCCTTATGAGAAAAACATAATAATAACGCAATAGAAATAACGTATATGTGGCCTAATGTCGGGATAACTGGTGAATTCAAAAATTTAAAAAAAAAAAAAAAGAAAAACAGAGAGAAAAACTGTTGGATTAGTTATGTATATATTTTTTATTATATTGTTACGAGTTAAACTCTTTGTTTATTTGCATAATCATCTAGCTAGATAACAACAAACAGGATTCGTTGTTAAAAAATAAAAATAAAAAATAAAAACAAACAAAAAGAAACAAAGAGGAAAAGAAAGACTTGAGATTCAAATTATAGTTGTCACGATTTGATGCACCGAGTTCACGGGTCATGTGACAACCCCTAAAGGAGAAACGAAAATTTGATTCAATTAACTTCACCTAATTCCAAATGGAAAGTTAATTCCACTGTAAAGTCCCACGTTCCCATATTTTCTTGGCAGGAGTAGAAGGAATTGCCAGGGAGTGAAAATATGGAAAATGCGGCGAAGATTGCAGAGCACTAAAATTGGTAATCTCCAGGCGATGTCTATTATTTTCTATTCAGAGTCCATTTAGTTCTAAGCCGTAGTCTGCTACGCAATCCATTATTCAAGGACTCTTTTCCGTGATCAATACCGGCATTCTTTCGTCTCCTTTCTTCTTCTTCTTCTTCTTCTTCTTCCACTATCCGTTTTTATTAGCTATATGCGATGTCTCCCAGACTTGAATTGAACTCTTTCATCTTCTTTCTCCGTCACATCCATGTAGACTGATCCGCCAAGCCTGTGTTTTTCATACCATTAAGTGACACCAACCCAATTTTAGACAATGACAGATTTTGACGTCTGTGTTGATGCGACTGCCCTGCGAAGGAACCGAGTTACGGGCGCTTTTTGCACTCCAACTCTAATTTTATGATCAGAGGAAAAGATTCGGTGCATGAATGTAGAATTTTTTCACGTAAATCAGACACTTGTGACGAGGTAATATTAGGATGCTTGATTATATAATTTTAATTTTAAGAAAATTTAGAGGGTTACAAAAGTGACGGTGACAAGTAATTAAAAAATATATATATTTTTATATCTATATTTTATATTATATTAATATGTTATATATAATATAAAATATCATATATACAATATAAATCTTTTTTATCATTAATTTTTACGATCACTTAATTAAATCTTTTAGTATTTATTATTAATTATAATTATGTGTATAATAATATGAACAAATGATAATTTACTATTCAGAAAGAGTATTGAAAATCGTGCCCGAATGTTGAAGTACAAATTATCACGTATGGCTTCCCATGAAAAAATACTCCGGCGAGTGGCTTAAAATTGCACAGAATGACTTGGAATTCTAAACAAGAATTGTCTTAATTCAAGTCCTTGCACGGAACAAAGGAGACTTTTATGCCATGCAAGAGGGCCACTTCCCCTGGCGTTGTTTAGATCCAACAGTATTTTACCAGAAGAAAAAAACAATCGAATCAAGCATAGCAATTATATATGAAATATGTATACCAACGGGCAATGGGTCCGCTTGACGCATTATTGGAATGAGATGATCAATTCTTCCAACCATTCGTCATTGGACTGCTATGTTAATAATCAATGTTCATCATTTAGGCCAAGAAAACAAGGAAGAAGAACATCAACATTTGATTGGGGGACTTGATGTAAATGTACGAAATTTTTTTTTTTTATCATCGTTGCATCACATCTGTTTGGTATAGGATAATTCGCCGTCAAATTTTTTTTTTTTTGGTGCGATAATTCTCCGTCTCGGGCCATATTCACAGCAAAATTGCATATCGTGCATTACCCAACGCAATGAACCTTGTGTTGGTCTTTCAATATTGGCAACATCACGAAGCAATTTGTCACATATGTGCTTAGTCTAGCTTTTTCGTTTAGTCCAAGACATGTAATTCGTGAACGTGTACTTGACTAGTGATGAATCTAGAAAGATTTTTTAGGGGCAGCAAATTTATGAAGGTGGGAGGTTTTATTTTCTACGGCGGCATCTTAAATATCATGAAATGTTATCTCAATAATGTAAGTGCCAAAAATGGGAGGTAGAATTTGGAGATATTTGAATTTAAAATAATAGAATTTTATAATTTGAATTAGTTTTGGGGTCATTAGATAAAAACAAAAATTTTGACACAAAATTATTTATTTGCATTTAAAGAGACTATTAAGTTA
This sequence comes from Bruguiera parviflora, assembly GCA_019804595.1. NCBI lineage: Eukaryota > Viridiplantae > Streptophyta > Magnoliopsida > Malpighiales > Rhizophoraceae > Bruguiera > Bruguiera parviflora. The sequence goes on from CM034049.1 coordinate 9,957,864, forward strand.
CAATAATGAAAAAATTATGCTGAATTATCACATTTTATTTGAAAAAAAAGTAGTTATAAGACTTAAAAAAAACATGACTCTTTTTTAAAAAAAAAAAATTTGCTTGAGTCACTAAATCATAAATAGTAAAATGTAATGTAATACAATAATTTTTTTTTTCTTCTGTCCGCATTCGTTTTGAACTATCAACTTTATTGCTTTTTTCCAATTGTCATTTGTATGTCATGTACTGAATTAACTAATGATAATAACGTATGTGTTCATCTTCTATCATTCAATGTATACATTTCAAATAAATAGCACAACAAAAATAATGGAAGCACGTCGGAGAACAAGAGTAGTCGGAGGAAGTGGATGACAACCATTGACCACGCCGGATGTCTGTATATAAATGGGTGAGTGGAGGGTCGACGGCGGCAACGTCGACTGAAAACAGAAAGAAGAAAAGGAGAAAGGAAATGAATGAAATTAAGGGCTTCGACTTGTCCTCATGAATTAATATATCAAAACCAGACATTGTAATTCGTAACTGCTCCAAAGCAATGTCTTTCCTTAAGAATATAAAAGTTGGGGGTCAGAGGTTTCTAAAAATAAATGGTAGAATGGTCAACTTCTTCTTAAATTTTTTATCATGCCAGTAGTAATATTTATTTTTGAATTTCATAAAATATTAAAGAAATAACATTATTTAAAAATGAAAAAAAAATCAATTCAAATATATATATATATATATATATATATAGTTATTTTTATTTTTATTTTAAATTAAATAGTAGAGTGGTCAACTTTATCTCAATTTTCTATCATGCCAATAGTAATATTTTACATTTTAATTTCATAAAATATTAAAAACGCAACATTATTTAAAAGTGAAAAAAAATCGATTCATATATATATAACATTTTTATGAAAAGATACAAAAAATCAGTTCAATCTTGTATTTATAGAGCGTAATGGAAGAGAGAAAATAAGTCAAGAATCAATTGGTTCTAAGTTTGAGTATTGGCTCTAGTATTTTAGTGCAGCCTTCGCTTCTTCGTATCCAAACAAAAAAGGATAATTAACCTACATTCAATTCAAAAGTTACCCTGTCAACATTTGAATAACAAGTATACGCCCTAGAATGTTATTTTTACGTTCAAATATTAATTAAGAAGCAAAAGTCAAAGACTTTCTCTCTTTATATATGGGGCTGCATTACGAAGTTGATATGCCCCATAGCGCTTTACTACATTAAAAGAAGAGAGAGCTAGGTTTGTGAAAGAAAGAGGAGTGGCCATGGCCTGTGAAAAGAGCAAGATCCTTATCATTGGGGCAACAGGCTATCTTGGCAAATACATGGTGAAAGCAAGCTTACAAATGGGTCATCCAACCTATGTCTATGTCCGCCCAATCAAACCCAATTCTGATCCTTCCAAGCTAGCGGTGCACGAGGAACTCAAATCTTTGGGCGTCACTATTTTCCAAGTATATATTTTTTTATTTTTTGGTACATGGAATTGAATTCCAAACGAATTAATTTCCTTCATCTCAATACGACATCTTCGTTGCCTTTAGGCCTTAAAATAGCATTTATTAGAAAAAGGTACCCTTTGAACGTAACTTTAATTCCCATAGCGTATAAACGTAACTTCAATTTATAATGCGTCAGATAAGGGTCAAAGCTATGATTCATCATGCGAGAAATGAACGGCATGTATGTACAGATACTATAATTTGATCTTATTTGCAAAAACAGGGAGAATTAGAGGATCACGAGAAGCTTGTTTCAGCACTTAGACAGGTAGATGTGGTCATTTCCACTCTCGCAGCTCCTCAGCATCTTGATCAATTCAAGATAATTGCTGCTATGAAAGATGCCGGCAATATAAAGGTAATATTGATCGATATCAAATTGAATTCCACCAATCTTTCATCGGGTTTATCGTCTTTGGCAATTGCTTGATTCGTGTATAATTCTCCTTTGTATGTCAGAGGTTTGTTCCCTCAGAATTTGGCAATGAAGTTGATAGGGTAAGTGGGCTGCCACCCTTTGAAGCACTGCTCGCCAACAAAAGGAAGATCAGAAGGGCAACCGAAGAAGCTGGAATCTCTCACACTTACGTGTCTGCCAACTCATTTGCAGCTTACTTTGTGGACTACTTGCTCCATCCACGCGATGACAAGCGCGACGATATTACTGTTTATGGAAGCGGTGAAGCTAAGGGTGAGTTTCTTGGTTTGTACTTTCAATAAATCCTTGTTGAGTGCAAAGTGACATTTTTTTTCTCTAAAGTTTCTTGGTCTAATTATCTCCTTCGCTATGTAGCTGTCTTGAATTTCGAGGAGGACGTCGCGGCGTATACAGTTTTAGCAGCAAATGATCCAAAGGTAGCCAACCGTGTTATAATTTACAGGCCACCAGAAAACATTGTATCTCAGTTGGAGTTGATATCCGCTTGGGAAAAAAAGACTGGACGAACTTTCAAAAGAATTCATGTTCCTGAAAGGGAAGTTGTCCAACTCACCGAGAGTAAGTTACTGCCAACAACTGCTGATACATGATATTGACAGAAAGCGATCGTTCGTCGTAAATTAAATTTCCGAACTTTCAGCTGTTTCTAGAAGAACAAAATTATCTTTTCCGTCCAGAAAATTTTAATCAAAAAAATTGTCTGTTTATTGTAAATTGAAGGAATTTTACCGGTTTAAATAATCATTTGGTTCGTACTAACCTTCCGGGGTCGTATCAATCGTTTTAAGAACCTTATTCCGTTTGTTTCCCGTTCACCAAGATCAAACATTGATAATGCATGTGTACACATCTTAGTAAGGAGAAAACTTTTTTTTTTTTTTTTTTGCTCGTTGATTTTAGCCTTGTGAGTTTTACGAGGAATCTTCTAAAATAATTTTTTTTATTAATAAAATCAAATTATTGATCTCTGTTATCATCAGTTTTTTTTTTTTTTAATTTTTTTCCACTTATCATACTCTGTATCATGTCAAAATATACTTATTTTATTCTTACGGTCAATCCAATGAATTTGTTTTAGTTATAAAGGGTCATCGCTGCCCACCTTCCTGACTTTTAAGGGCCGCGGAAATCTGTTGAATTTAATCTGGTACATGTACCTCCCCATTACCCCGATGGCTATACCCCGGCCTGCCCATGCTTCGGGGTAAGGCGCTCGAGCGCTGGTAATAGGAACGGCCCAAAAACCACGCGATACACGTACCACATCTAAATGGGTATCCAGCACCACTAGTGGTTTTGTCAAAATGTCATGTCAAAGGCATCAAGAAGTGGACCAACTTATAAACATATGGACATTGATGACATTGAAAGAAGTAACTGTCAGCTTTTCCAGAGAGTGGGGTAAACAATTTTCTACCTTATTATTGTAAAGTAATTATAACGCTAAGATCCTTGCTTAATTTCACCATTGCAGCTCTGCCGTGCCCAGATAACATTCGGCTAGCCGTCCTGCACAATATATTTATCAAAGGTGACCAGATGAGCTTTGAACTCAACGCAGACGATCTAGAGGCATCCCAGTTATATCCTGATCACAAGTGTACTTCAGTTGATAGCCTTCTCGGCATTTGCTCGGTTAACCCCTTCAAACCCAAGCTAGCAGCATTTGCATAACTAAGTACTCCAATTCCAATGTTACCGTGAGATCTAGTTGTTCTTGACTATCTCTGGCCGGCGTGTGCTGCCCTCTGTTATTTCTATGTGAAACAGCTTTTCTACTTTGTATTTTGTTGTTCTTTAATTTCAGTATTTACTTTAAACTAAAAACGCAATTTGTGTTCCGTATTTTTATTGTTAATTTTTGCATTAATATTCATGATTTTTCAAACTTTATAATTTTTCTTGTGAGTTTAAACCTCATTTTGTACTTTGTATTTTACCCGATGAGAAGCAAATTGTTTCACACATGTTACAGTCTCAAACTCCGCATAGTTTGTCCAACGCTGGTCAGTATCACACATCATTAAATAGTCACTCCCCAGGTAACATGTTTTGTGACTCTGCGATACAATTAGCGACCTTTTTTCCTCGATTAATACTTAACATAGTTTCAAAAGGGGACTTGTTTTGTGACTACATTTTTAGTTTGGTAGGACAATAAAAATTTATCTATAGCGACTCTGTAAATATAAATTATCGCAAAAAAATATTTTGCAATTATAAACTTAATAGATGTTTAAAAAATAATTATCTGACTACTGAATTATTATTTTAATGACTGAAAAAAATGTGCCTTCACAATTGCTAATTACTTTAAATTATTTCAATTTAAAAATATTATTAGTTTTCAAATTTTGATAATAAAACATACAAAATATATTAACTTCACTTATAATTTTAATATAATAATTCTTGTTTTCTTTAATTGCATTAATTTCTTATAAGACTAGATTACATATAAAAGGAGGGACGAGACAAAAAATAATAATAATATTCAACTTTTTTGATTTTTTTGATATAATTTATTTTTTTCCAATTAAATTTTAAATATCACTAATTGTTTTCAATATATTACAATTAAATGCATGGAAATTAACTTAAACGTTATATCTGTCTTGTTGCCACATAATCCACTACAAGAAAATAGAGTTATAATATTTGTCTTGTTTTCCTCTTGATGTGGCGGCTTAGAACGGAAAACAAACATTCCGGCTGCTGCCTGGCGGCTCGGTTCGGAAGTATAACCCATTCGAAAATTGGTTGCATCAATTATATTTGGGCAGAGCTGGCATACATGTCGGTTGGGTTTGATTTGTTTAAGCTATTTCAGATACAGGGTAACTTGAATTTTAAAAATACCAAATTTTTTTAGTATATTAAATTTTGAGTGTATTAAATTTTTTAATATAAGACTTCATAAATTTTTAAATATATTAAATTTCTGATTTTTTAAGCTTGAAAGTTAGATTATTGGAATACCAATTTATTGTTAATTCATGTCATTTAAATTTATGTTATTTTGAATTCAAATTATTTAAATTTGTAATTACCTTAAGTATTTTGAATGACCCTTTTAACCAACATATAAGATTGTATTCTAGAAAAATTAAATTAAATTATCGGTTAAGTTAATTTTTATTTATCTTTAAAATGAGGGTTGTTAATTTGTTTGTAATTACTAAATGATATAGAGGTCCTCACCGTTCTCTTTCGGTCACTAATTAAAATCTTCGTTTAAGAAGTCACCACCCAAACTTCTATTAAATTTGAATAAATTTTTGGCACTAACAAATTTTTAAAGGCACATTTAATATAAAAAATTAAATTTAAATACATAAAAAATATATATTTAATTAACTCTTAAATAATAACATTAACATATAAATACAAAATAAGTATATTTATTTTTTTCTTTTGACCCATTCCACAGATTTTTCTAATGCAAATTGTTGGTCGCATTAAACGATGACAGTTAGCGATTGCCAAGTTTCCGTGTAAATCTTTTGTACATGATCGCCCACTTTCTTGCCTCGTTGAGTGGTTCATTCACCAGAGTGAAATCCACGGGAGGGATCTTATTTCTTACTCACAAGAGAGCACTTGGTTTCTTTCTTTTTTATTAGTTAGTGGATTTTTGTTTTATCGTAGAGCGTAGCAAACGAGGTAGTAGAATGTCCGACACCCGTTGAGACATCGCGAGGGGAATCTGACTTGCTTTTGTAGGAGGGATGATTACTGTTGCGGTTTCTTGTTTGGTGGTTCTAAACGACCGATCTTTGTTTTTGGTGCAAAAAACAAAATCCGATCTTTGGTTCTTGTTTGCTGATTTTTGGAGCAAAAGGTTCAATCTTGGGACTTGGCAGAACGAAGAGATGTTAAATTATCTACCTGAATAAGTGGTGATTGAGATCCTCTCAAGGGTTCCAGTGAAACTTTGCCATGCTGCAGGTGAGTATGCAAATCCTGGAATTTTATCATCGCAAGTCCTAAGTTCATCAGTACCCATCTAAAAGAAAGCACCATTTTGTCCGGAGGCGAATCGTTTCTTGCCCTTAGGTATTTGAGCTCCGCAGGGAAGGGGTTTTGGTTATACGGAAACAATGAACAATTTGACCTGCGCTTAACAATTAGAATTACCCTTTAAGTGCAGAACACGGAAACTTGCTTTTGTTGGTTCTCGCAATGGGGTCATTTGCCTTTTGCTCGATCACAGGCACTATATTGGTCAGCCCATTTTGTGGAACCCATCAATTAGAAGGTACGACAGGCCCCCGCGACCCGCAATTCCTTGTCATATATATCTAATAACTTTTATGGGTGCGTTCTTGGATTTGGGTTTGACTCAGGGAATAATTACTATAAGGTTGTGGGGATTGCGAATGGAAGGAGGAGGCTGATAACCGATAAGGTTCACAGATACCCTATTGAGGTGAGCTTTACTCGCTTAACGCTGGGTCTTGGAATAAGATTGATGCTAATCTCGATCCATTTGCAATGGTTTGTGACAGGCGTAAGTCGGGCTCTATTGAATGAAGTGGTTCATTGTGTTGTGCATCGGATAGCGGATGGGCAGGAAGAAAATTCTCTTCTGACCTTTGATATGAAGAGTGGGTCATTTGGGGATATTTTTCTGCCAAAAAGTTTGGCTGCTGATTCTGAAGACCTGACTCCTTCTGTATTTGGGAAAGCCCTTAACCTGTCTGACATTGATGGTGATTTTTGTGACGTTTGGGTGATGGAACATATGGTCAGACACAGACTTGGGCCAAGAAGTTCACTATTGATCAATCCTGATTGAAATGCCATTAGAATTTCTCATTGATAAGTTAGTTTCTTATCACATTCAAGAACAAAGGCTTGTTGATCTTGCAATCCCTGGGTTCAGTGGCTTTTTCAGCGTGGAATTTTACATGGAGAGCCTAGTTTTGCTTGGTAATTCAAAATCTGATGAGATCAGCAGAAAGAGGAAGGAAGGGTAACATCTGTTTTTGTTCTCTCCTGTTTGATAACATCTAAGTGTGTTTTCTTTTTTCTTCTTTTTGAAAAACTATATGTATGTATTCAAGTGCTCATTTGACTGGGTTACATGTAAATATCAAGAATCTCAACATCATTTCTTCATGTGGTTTGTCTGTTGATAATTGTTATGTGAAAGGGTTCTTTTCGCCATTTCCTTATATGCTTGGCTTCTGGTAGAGTGGGCAATAGTTGAAAGTCCATGTTGTGTCGTATTCTTCCTCTCTCTCTCTCTCTCTCTCTCTGTGTTATAAATGCATTGTTTACATATTCTTTACATCAATAACATTTTAAAGTTGTTTCTCAGACTATTGTTTTTAAAATCTTGGAGCTTTTAATAATAGTGTGAACCATAAACTGTCTAATTAATTTGCATGTATGTTGTTATTAGGCGTCTGGTTGTTAAAGAAATGTGGTCTCAGGTTGAAATCAAGAGGACAACCAACAAGACAATGATGCACCACCCTTTGGATGTAGTTTCTATGAGAAATAAAGAGGTATCCCTTAAAATGATGGATGAAGATGTAGAAACTCAAAGGGAACAACAACTTATAATTGAACCCATGGAGGAAGTTGACGATCTGGAGACAGTGGAAAAGGTGTCAAAACGCAAGGTATCAATATCTTTATAATTCTTTAGCAAACTATTTAGGATTGTAAGTGCAATGTAATGGTGTTATATAATGTAGGCTGCACTTGTTGAGACTGGTCCTAGCAATGTTTCAGTAGCCAATATTTCAGCTGTCCATATTACCCACTCTATGAAGAGGCTTGCTGGGCATACAGGTGGATGAATTTAAATCTACCCATACATGTCAGTTATTTTCTTTGTATAGGAAATAAGTAGAGGAAAGGGAATAATCATTTCATCATTAAGCTGGAACTTTTGTTTAAGGCAACCTTTTAAGGTGAATTGTATTTTTGTGATTTCATTAAGACCTTAACATTAGCCACATGTGGTGCTATTCTGCTAATAATGATACATAATATGTAGACTGTTATACGGGTACCATTTATGTTTTATTGACTTTGGGCTAAAGCAGATAATCTCCAGTAGATAACTAAATAACATTTATCATACAACTCTTGGAGAGTTTCCTTAGCAGCATCAATGTGATGCTGATGTCAAATCTTGCATCTTTAATAGAACAACAAACAGTTGTTAACACCTTTTCCCCCCTTCTTTTCTCACCATTGCTCTAACTCAACCTTCTATGGTTCATGAGGTTATCATCTTAGCATTCCTTTACTTCATGTCCTTTCTTATGGCATACAGAAAAGCCCCTTTCTCACTTTTATGTCCTTTATAATTAGATATGTGAAAGATCTAAGCTATCTTTTCTTTTAATACCCCATTTGCATATCTTGTCAAATATCCAAGGAAATTGTTGAACATATTATAATCCTAAGCATGTTTAATTCTCTGTCTTTGTGCAAATAATTTGAAGTTCATTAATATTTCCCAAGAATAGATGGATAGGCTATTGAATACAAAGAAGAAATGTTTGTGAAACAAGCAATCATTGTAAATATTTCTCTCAATTTCAATCATGATGTCAAAAAGGTGAACCCTGATGTAACAGTAAGGTTACTCTTTTGTGATCTAGATATTATAAGTTCGAGTTGTGGAAACAACTTGTAAAAAACAAGGTTAAGGCTGTGTAGTTCTATCCCTTTCCCAAACCTCACAATGTAAGAGTTTCATACACTGGGAGCATCCTTTTTGTCAATCATGGTGTCATTATAAATGGAAGAGACAAAAGTTTGAGTCAAGTTAAGAGTTAGGAACAAAGGAAGTTAAAAATGGTCCAAGTAGTAGAAATGAAGAAATTTCTTGCCTTGTTTTTTTTTGGGGGGGGGGTTATTTTGGAAAATAGTATCCCATTGAATGGAGATGATTCATCAACTCTAGTCTTTGGTAAGAGAAGCCCTATTTCAATTCTACATATGGAAAATTGGAGTTTCTCCAAACAATTGGCAAGGAATCATCATCCCTGCCATCTTCTTATGCATCTATCCTTCATTACCTCCTAAGAATATCCTTACCATTACCATCTGCAATAACCACTTTCAGGCAACTACTTTTGATGACCAATAACAACTATCAGAATACAATTTTATAGATAACCAAACAAGAAGGAATGCAGGAATCCACCATCCAATTTCTCATTTCACAGCATAAGGATACTGAAATGAGAGCCAAAAGGGCTTAAAGTTCCTTATTGTGTAAATTTGGTTACTACTTCCAACTAATATTTGTCAAAATACTCTAAAGAGCAATAAGCATGTTAAGTGACAATGCCAATTAAATGTTGGATTCTCTTTTTGTTGCTTGTTGCATTGGTATTTCAAGGCAAACTTGTGCTTACAAAAATTTCTTATGCAAGTTGCTAACCTTGTACCAAAATGTTAGCAATAGTGGTGAGAATAGTATTTGTGGTGGTAGAAAATTTTACATTGATGATAGTGTGAATGTTAATGTGATGGTGGTAATGATGGCAGCAACCTCTTGAAGTTGTTTCATAGTGTAGACAATGAGAGCAGTGATAATTCTAATTGTAATAGAAATATTAGGGATAATTGTGATGATGAAAACTGTACTAGTCATTTGAGTTTATCCATCAAAGGCTTTTGGTGAACTTGTTCAAATTTTATCTTTATCATAGATATGAGAAGCTTAACAGGATCTAAATACTAATAGTATTATAACACCCGTATATGTAGGAATCACTTTTAGTGAGAGAGTATTCCTCATTGATGGATTGACCACTGACTTTGTGGTAATAACGAGACACTGCCATTTATCACATGACAACGTATGGCTGCATGTGTATAGATCCTCTTACTTATGACTTCACTGACTTATTAGAAAAACCACACAAAATCAAAAAAGATAACCAAATACCAGATGCTAACCAATAAGCTTCTAAACCCTGAAAAAGAAGCCTTTATATTCTCAATCTCATCAATGTTGTCCTTGCCTCTTAAAATTATCACAATATAGAACCCACATTTAATTGGCTGAACTATCATAAACACTAGACTGAATTCGTAATAAAAAATACTCTATGACAGCCCAAGTAAATTCTATGTAAGGTTTATGTCATAATGCAAATGGCTTACATTATTTAATCTAGCTCTCGGTTCTGTTACTTTTCATGTCCTCTGCATTAAGTGTTCATGCATTTTGGTTGTCAGAATGTGTCTAGGTGTGGTTTTTGCTCAGCAGAACTAAGGACTATAAATGTAATAGTCTTTTATCTGCTAGTGGATTATTGGAATCCTTTGCCTCGAGTTTAATGATTAAAGACTTTTCATAAGAGGAAACAATTAATTCTGATATATTGTGCATGTTTATATTGTCTGGACGGAGTTTTGTGTATTTGGTGTTGTATGTCCTTCAAATTTTTACTTTGTTTAAAGGCCTGGGCATTCATTGATTGGTTGTCATGTCCTTGTTTGTAATTGGTTGAGTAGGATGAAAATTCTGCTTAGCAAATTTGTTATTGCTTGGTGATTGCATGGTAAATAACTGAGGCCACTTCAAGTCCTGATTGTTTGGCAGCTGGATGCGGCTATGCTTGGTTACTGTTGATTCTAATCATATCTCTGTTTTTCCCTTTTTGCTTGTGCCATTGTCATAATGGTGCTGTCTTGCAACTGAAAAATTATATCGGCATGTATAGATGCAATCTGCTAGTGAATCTGAATTCCCACAAAGATTATATCAAATGAAGTTCAGAGATGCAATTATGGTATTCAGAAAGTTTTTTTTCTTTTTAAGCATTTTAAATAATGAGGACTTTAGTAATTTTGAATCAGATCTGCAGATTATTTTACAGGAATTTTAGGTGTTGAGCCCCATAAGTTAGTACATGCTTGATTGATTTGGGTATGTCTGCACTGAAATCATGCAGAACAAAGACATGAGAAACACCAATGCATCTAAAGTATTTAATTAATGGCCCCACATGAGGGGGCACCATGTTGTTATCCTGAACAATCCATTCCCTCATGTTGTATTCTTTTGAGGAATTTTTTCTGCACCATTACAAGGAGAAGCCTGTTTTTTGGTACATTATTAATCAATCTGTATCGTTCTCTGTATGTAGGTTTCTGGACTTTGTCCAAGCAATGGGGCTTTGAGGATGAACTAATAAGGCTGCCCATTGAGATTTAACTTTGGAGGGGAAGTATTTCATAGTGGAGGCACACCATTGGTAATTATTAATATCCTTTTACCTGTCTAAGTTCTGATTTTAAAGCTTTTGTAGGCTGTGGTTATAGCTCAGAGCAAAGGGGCTGGTCCAAGACAGCAGAGGCAACGTTAGCACAATAGCATTCTTACGGCAAGTATTGTGGAAGTCAGCAATTACGTAGCCGTGTGGCATGTGCTTGGCTTTGATGTTGCTGCACTAAGGCATACCTTACAATGTATTGAAACTGGCATTTAAGTAACTGAAAAAATTTCCATATCTTGTCTCGAGCTGTGCAAGATGGTATAGTAATGCCAAAGTCTGCATGTACCTAATCTACTGCAGGTGGAGCCCCATGTCATGCACATAAGCATTTCAATGCAGAATCTGCCATCACTAAACAAGAAACCTGCATGGAGCTTGATGACACCAAAGCATCAAATCATCTGGCAAAACCCGAGGTATGAATCTGCTGTTGGCGTCTTCTGTGTTCTGCTAATGATTTCCAGTGCAATCTGTTTTCTTTATTGGTTCAGGTAGGATGCCTAGTCACGGTTTACTACCCAAGTCTCTGCCGCCGCCAAGAGGCGTGCTTTGCATAGAAGCAGATCGAGAACATCCAAGCCATGTACACGGTTATAAATTTGGGTACAGAATGTGCCGGGGGGAAAACGAATTTGGTGGTGATGTGAAGCAGAGTTGTTTTTTTTTTTTTAACGCCCCTGTGTCCATCTACTGACAGTAAAATAAGTATTTACAATCAATTTGGAAGAAAAATATAGGTGAGGCTTCAATGTTTAGTTGCAGTTTCAGGCTTCCAGCCAGTACTGCTGTCAATAATGTTTCCTCATGGCATTGTATTTTTGTTTGTAGGAAACGCTGAGGAAGACCCGATGAAATGGTAAAATTGTTCAATTATTGATGAGATCATAGATCTGAGTCGCAGAAACGTAACGACCCCGCCGACGGAACACTCTGGTGGATGTTGTAATTAAGCAAGTTTAGTAGAAAGTTGCATGAGATTCTGGCAACTTCTTCTAGCTTCAATCGCATACCCTTTAGTCATAATTGATGACTTTCTTGAAGGAATATGGAGTTAGAGTCATCTCTATGGTCTAGTCAAATACCTTCAAAGCTTTCTTTCTTTCTTTTTTTTTTTCATTTACCTATATTCTTTTCAAAATTTTTGAAACCAAAAATCGGCATGAAAGGCAAAATTCAAACACAAAATCAAACCGGCGCAGGCAAGAATCAAGAATTCTTTTATGAAAAGCTAATAATAAGTGGTAACGAATGTCTACACTAATGATATAAAAGTATCATAAATTTGTTTAAAATTACCAAAACCATATGCCACCCCTTTTCCCAAAAAAAAAAAAAAAAAGAGAAGAGCGAGCGTCTTTATGCATACACAACTTACGGGACACGATAAAAATCTGGAGCGGTTCTTTTCCGACTCAGAATTTTCCACAAGGATCGTTGATGACCGCTGGCACAACACCTCCTGACGTATCACCTTTCACCGCGTGTGCCTTTCGCCAGTTGTCACGCTCTAATAGGCACTAGTCCCTCAGACTTTCCACGTAGATCCCTGCACACTATAAAACCCACTAAGTTCCACTAATTCTTCCAGAGGCTAACGGCTCTTTTCATCTGTGTCTCGTCCAGGTTTTAGTTTTGTTTCTTTCTTTTGGGTTTCGCCTCAACCAAACACAGAAAAAGAAAAAAAAAAAAAAAAAAAAGAAGGAAAGAGGTCGAATTCGACAACTACAGTTTCTTTAGCTTATTGTACTTATACCTGTTTTTCTTGGCTGCCAAACAAGATCTTTATATTTAGTTACATATCTTTCTCAAGTTCTGATTGTTAGTTCGATCAAGGATGAGGTCAATGGTGTGCAAATTAGGGTTGTTTCTATTCTTGTTTTGGTTACGCGCGATTCCTTCACAATCGGCAGTTTCGAGCCTAGATCTAGGGTCGGAATGGCTCAAAGTTGCGGTAGTGAACCTAAAGCCCGGCCAAACTCCTATCTCGATCGCGATCAACGAGATGTCGAAGCGGAAATCGCCGGCCTTAGTCGCGTTCCAGTCCGGGGCCCGCCTTCTTGGCGAAGAAGCCGCCGGAATCACTGCCCGCCACCCCCAGAAAGTCTTTGCTCAACTCCGAGACATGATTGGAAAACCCTACGGTTACGTCAAGGCTTTTCTCGATTCAATGTATCTGCCTTTTGATGTAGTGGAAGATTCCAGAGGCGGCGTCGGTTTCAAGATCGAGGAAAATGGGAGCGAGAATGTGAGTGTTTATTCGGCGGAGGAGTTGCTGGCCATGGTGTTGAGTTACGCGGCTAACTTGGCGGAGTTCCACTCTAAGGTGGCCGTGAAGGATGCGGTGATCAGCGTGCCGCCGTACTTTGGGCAGGCGGAAAGGAGAGGCTTGCTTCAGGCGGCGCAGTTGGCCGGGATTAATGTGCTTTCTTTGATAAATGAGCATTCTGGTGCCGCTTTGCAGTATGGGATTGATAAAAATTTTTCTAATGGATCGAGGTATGTTGTGTTCTATGATATGGGCGCGAGTAGCACTTATACTGCCCTTGTTTATTACTCGGCTTATAATGCTAAGGAGTTTGGCAAGGCTGTCTCCGTTAACCAGTTTCAGGTAAGCTATCATCTAGCATTGATATTTATTGGCGTTTGTTGCTCATTGTGGACTTGTGGAAAGTACATATTTGGGTGTTGAAATAATGAGAAATTTTAATTTACCTTCTAGAGGAAGACATCTTGCTTCTTATTGAAACTACATTTGGTTAATTTATCTTCATGGAAACGTTGTTTTAGCAGTCGATTCAAATTATTGTTGCTACAGTTTCCAGAAAATGATGATGTAGGGTAAATAATACATTTTCATTATGTGTCCTCACAGTTTGGTGGCCATTGCCTATTGCTTATAAACTTGAAACTCAATAGCTTTTTCTGATGCTAATTTGCGTCCAGGTTAAGGATGTTAGATGGGACTCAGAACTTGGAGGGCAGAACATGGAATTGCGGTTGGTGGAGTTCTTTGCAGATGAGTTTAATAAACAAGTTGGAAATGGGGTTGACGTGAGAAAGTCCCCCAAGGCAATGGCTAAATTGAAGAAACAGGTTAAACGTACCAAAGAAATCTTGAGTGCAAACACAGTGGCTCCAATATCAGTTGAATCCCTCTATGACGATCTGGACTTTAGGTATGTTGAGTCCTCAGAAGGCTTTATTAACTAGTGTCAAAATTCTATTAATCTTCCTGTGTGTCTGTTGTGATGCCTCTTTGTTCTTAGGTGATTAAGCAAACTCTTTTATCAGTACTTATTGCAATTAAATTAACTGACTACAATAAATTATCAAATACAGCGTATTGGGTTGTAAGGCTGGAATTGAGTGTTCATAAATTTGTAGCTGTTATTTTGTTTGTCTCTTGATTTTTCTCTGTGAATGGACCAGACAATTATGGAAGCATGTTTCTCTCGAGCAGGGACTTGATGATTGGTGGAAAGATCTATGAGAAAGAGTTGTGGCTTGGAGGAGTCTTTTTTTGTAGTTATGAGACAATTTCTAACATTCATCCCCCTGATACTCTCTGGATGGCCTGGAGGGGCCAAAGTACTTGTGTTTGACAGAAAGAAGTTGCCTTTATCTGATATTATGGATGGGCTGATCAAAATTATTTTTACCTCATTTTGTTTGAGAGGGATATTTGTAATGTTCTTTCCACCTATTCTTTATAGAACTACCTTGTAAGTGACAAGCATATATTTTGTGCATGAATTATAGCCTGTTAGAGCCTTTCAATACTTTCTTTTGTCCTCTCAAAAGGAAATTTCCCTTTTTCTTTCTTTCTATAAGGAGGAGTTTGCATGATAAATATTTATGTACATTTCTTTTTTACCCAGGAGCTCCATATCACGTGACAAATTTGAGGAGCTTTGTGGAGACCTTTGGGATAGGTCTCTTATACCTTTAAAAGAAGTTCTTAAGCATTCAGGCCTCAGGATGGATGAGATTCATGCAGTAGAGCTGATAGGAGGTGCTACCAGAGTACCAAAGTTGCAGGTTGGTACTTTCTTTTTCAGTTTTCCATATACCCCAAGAAACAATGGGTTATGGCTCCAACAATTCCTAAACTCAGATTTATGATAATATGTGAATGTCTGTCATTATTGCTGTCGTTTCATAAATCAACAGAAACAAAAGATGTGCCACTCTTGTCCTTTTTCTTTTAAGAGTCATCCTTGGTATTGTATTATGGAACATTTTGGCTGCTTTATCAACAATGAAATTTCAGACAGCAATCAAACCGCCTTACCTCCAACATGGATCTGCACCGTTTGCTTTCTGCCACTTATTCTTTGCTTTCAAAGATCAATCATGAGTTCATTATTCTTAAAAATGAATGCAACATACTAATTGTCTATGGAAAAGGTTATGGGTAAACTGAGATTGCATGCAGATGCAGCCAAATGAGATAGGAGAAGAGGATACAAAGTATATCTCCTAAGGCCTTGTGATTTGATTGAGCTAAAGTTGCTTCCTGATAAGTTTTCACTTTTCACTGTGAATTTACTTCCCTACTGAATCTTTGTGAATTAACTATAGCATTTGTAATATCATGTTCAACTCACGGTTGTAAGGGAGAGAGAGCGAGAGAGAGAGAGAGAGAGAGAGAGAGAGAGAGAGAGGGATGTCAGTTGGAGATGATAGGTAGGTCAATGTGTCTTTTCATTTCCATGAGTAAATATGCTTCAAGATATCTCTATGTTGTGGAAAGAAGTCTTAGGTGCTTGAATTCTCATGTAGAGATGGAAGGTGATATTTTATTCAACATGTGTTGGTGAAATAAATGATCTGTTTCTGGCTGATGCATTAGTAGCTTTGTATTTCCTTTTTATGCATTTTCAGTGGTCATTGAGATGCATGTGAAAGAAAACTCTTTTTCTACCTTTACAGGCCAAGCTCCAAGAATTTCTTGGAAGGAATGACCTGGACAAACATCTGGATGCTGATGAGGCTACAGTTCTTGGAGCTTCACTCCATGCTGCAAATTTAAGCGATGGGATCAAGTTGAATCGCAAACTAGGAATGGTTGATGGTTCATCCTATGGTTTTATTGTTGAATTAAATGGACCTGATCTAGTGAAAGATGAAAGTACTCGGCAATCACTTGTGCCACGGATGAAAAAGCTCCCTAGTAAGGTAAAAGTGTATTGGTGATGTGTCTGTTGTGTGAGGTAGTTGATTTTTGGAAAAAATAAATAAATAAATTGACACTTAATGCTCCATCATTAGCTCAAGAATCTTTTGACAGCTGATTCAAAAAAATAACTCAATGCTTCATAATCCATCAATTTTACTTGCAGATTATTAAGTATGTGTGAATTTTATTAATTACAGATGTTCAGATCCATTGTCCATGACAAAGATTTTGAAGTTTCACTTGCATATGAGACAGAAGAGCTCTTACCACCTGGAGTAACCTCTGCTGTCTTTGTTCAGTATGCTGTGACTGGTCTGGCAGATGCGAGTGCAAGGTAAGGATTTTCTGAACTTGTTTGTATCTTTATCTTGCCTCAATGATCATATTTAATCTCAACATCTTTTCCAAGTGCTAAATCTACAGATGCAGTTTTGTCACTCATGTCTTATCATTGCATCTTATGTTGTCTAGATATTCATCTCAGAATTTGTCCACCCCAATCAAGGCAAATCTTCATTTCTCTCTCAGTAGAAGTGGAATTCTTTCATTGGATCGAGCAGATGCCACTGTTGAGATATCAGAATGGGTGGATGTGCCGAAAAAGAATCTCACAGTGGAAAAAACAACAAATGCCTCTCCAAATATATCAATTGAAACTGGTGGCAAGAATGCTTCTGAAGAGATCAATAAAGACTTGAATTCTGATGGTGAAATTGTTAACTCATCTGACTCTGCTGTTGAAGAACCAAGTGCCACTGATCTGCCTACTGAGAAAAAACTGAAAAAGCGGACATTCAGGGTTCCACTGAAGGTACAGGCAGAGTAACAGCCCTATTTTATGAACAATAAAATTTTCTGATCTTGATTCTTGTGTCTTTATATTTTCCTTTCTCCTTGTTGATTCATATTCTTGATTTTTGTAGATTGTTGAGAAGACAGCAGGACCTGGAATGCCTCTTTCAAAGGAATCTGTAGATGAAGCTAAAAGAAGATTAGATGAATTAAATAGAAAGGATGCTGAGAGAAGAAGAACTGCAGAGTTGAAAAATGACTTGGAAGGATATATATATTCTACTAAGGAGAAGGTTTGTGTTGTTCTATTGGTTTATACCTCTTCCGCTAAAAGATGTCAAAAGATAATACTTATTTGTATTGTTGGGTTGACATGCCTTTTAGCGGTGTTGATATTTGTTAGTTTTTGTGTCATGTTTAGTCTTTAGGATTGTACCATTTTTAGTTATTTTGACATCTTGTTTCATAACCATATCAGCTTGAAAGCTCTGAGGAGTTTGAGAAAATTTCTACCAGTGATGAACGCAAGTCTTTCATTGAAAAGCTTGACGAGGTGTGCAATTTTTTTAAAACATTCTTTGCAACTTAAAATGACCATTCATCCATCTATTCCACTTAAATTTGTGAATAAGCGTTCTTTGTCATCTCAGGTGCAAGAATGGCTGTATACTGATGGAGAAGATGCTAGTGCTAAAGAGTTTCAGCAGCACCTAGATTCACTAAAAGCTATTGGTGACCCACTTTTTTTCAGGTATTTAAGAAATTTCTTAGAATAGACAGTAACTCTTTCTGAGATGAGCATGTTTTAGTATTCTTATAATATATTAAGACTCTTTGCGATTGACTATTGAGCTCACTTGTTCCAAACCAATGTGGATTTTTTCATTAGATACACAGAGCTCACTGCAAGGCCGGCAGCAACCGAACTTGCTAGAAAGTACTTGGGTGAGCTGCAACAGGTACTTCAAATGGCTCTTTTTTATACACTTCAGTATTTAATTTCAACAGTTACGGACCTTTTCCCAAATGATTGCAGATTGTACAGGGATGGGAGACAAATAAGCCTTGGCTCCCTAAGGACAGAATAAATGAGGTTTTTTTACCTTAAAGTTCAATTTCAGTATTTCTTTCTTGATTATGCCATCTAAAGGTTATTGGTGATACATTTGTCTGGTAGTTGATGATAATTTTGTTTTTAGGTATTGAGAGATGCTGACAAGTTGAAGACTTGGTTGGATGAGAAGGAGACGGAGCAGAGCAAGTAAGGAGACGAACCATTTTTGTTGCTGGAATGGTTCTCGCTGGTTTCATTGTGTCTAAATCCAAGTGATTCAGTTATGCTTACATAACATTCTTGATAATGATTTTTTTTTTCACCCAACCATTTTCGGCACAGGACCCCAGGGTTCAGCAAACCAGCATTCACATCCGAAGATGTATATCTAAAGCTGTTTGATCTGCAAGACAAGGTATTGCTGCAATTCACTTCCTCAAAAAACAAACTGGATCTAATATCCATAAATATTGCAATTAGAACTGATAATCTAAATTGGTATGTGCATAGGTTGCTAGTGTTAGCAGAATCCCCAAGCCAAAGCCAAAGGTTGAGAAGCCTAAGAAGAGTGAAACTGAGGCTAACGCAAAAAATGAAACGAAGAACAGTGGGGAGAGTAGTGGCAGTTCCAACTCGGGTTCTGAAGAGAGCCCTGAAAATGGCAAATCAACAGCTGGTTCAGACAGATTGGCAGATGAAAATGTCAACCAAGAGCCTGAGGCTCATGATGAGTTGTGAGCTAACTCTGGTTAATGCATAGATTTGGTGCTCTACTTAGGTTCGGTGTTACTTATACAGGCATTAGGTGTGGGGACTGCTTAACAGGAGAAGATGGGGGGGAGTTGCATGCATACCTGCAAAATTTCAGCAGCAGACAAATAGAGTGTAGCCCATTTTTCCAGGATGGCCCTTGACTACTCGTTCCTAAGATTAAAGATTGGCCTGGTTATTTGCGGAATGGTAACTTTCCCCTTCCTTTTTATTGTGCGCTCGGTAAAATTATACTCACGAGAACAAAGCGGGGCATCTATTGGTGAAGCTAATTTTGCCCCCGGGAGTTTTGACAAATCTTTACGGGTTATAGGAGATTCTTATACCATATATTGAAGGAGAGGTGAGCATGTATCATTTCCCTTATGGAATATAGTTTCTGTTTTCCCCGTCTTTTTTCCTCGCGTTTCGCTTTCCCGTGGACAATTGGACGTTTCCAAATTTATGCAGTCGGAGGCAAAAAGGGTTCGGCTCTCAAGTTACGAGATTTTTTTTAAAATTTTTTTTGGCTTTGAAAAAAAAAAAGTGACTTCGACCGAATCTTAAATTGGACGCCTTCAATCTCTAAAACTATTTCTAAAATTCTGACGAGTGTCTTCGTCCTTTTCTGCCGAGTCGCGAACTACGTAGTTACACGAACTTAGCGTTCACGCTGTGTGAACGGTAAACCCAAAGCTTTTGTTTGGACGGATCGCGAAAATTCGGACGAGTGTCCTCTTCCGGTAACTCTGTTGCGCTTTAAACGTTCTGCGACCTACCGCGACTCGCTCTTCTGTGTAGCAGTTAAAATGGAAACAAGTAGAAGAACGAGAGATTGGCTTTCACGTCGTCTACTCAATGTAAACTCAGTTTGGGTTTCCCCTGGACGTAATTGGATTCGGAGCTTCGTCGCCGAGGGAACGTGCTGCGGGGACTTCGAAAGGAGTCCAAACCTGTGAGCATCTAACAATGAGGGGAAGGCTGGTGTCTGTGGGGGAAAAAGGCAGCCATGTTTTCAACCAAAATCTGAGGATTACCCGGTTGGGAAAATCGGGTCGGATCGAAGACGCAATCAAAGTTTTCTTGCGAATGAACAAAAGGAACACCGTCACGTATAATTCCATGATCTCTGCTCTGGCTAAAAACGGCATAGTTGGTGATGCACGTTCTCTGTTTGAAAAAATGCCTAACAAAAACTTGGTTTCTTGGAACACCATGCTGGCCGGTTACCTGCACAATGATAAGGTTGACGAAGCCTATGATCTGTTTGTTAGAATGCCTCGGAGCGACCTCTTTTCATGGACTCTGATCATTACATGTTACACTCGGGACGGGCAGCTTGAAAAGGCTAGAAAACTCTTTGATTCGCTTCCTGCCCACTATAAGAAAGAAGCAGCTTGTTGGAATGTCATGATATCTGGTTATGCAAAGAAAGGGAGGTTTGATGAAGCTAGGAGGTTGTTTGATGAAATGCCGGTCAAGGATTTAGTTTCATGGAATTCAATGCTAGCTGCATATACCCAAAACGGGCAAATGTGTTTAGGAGTGCAATTCTTTGATGGAATGGGTGCACGGAATTTAGTTTCGTGGAACTTGCTTATAGATGGGTTTGTTGAAGTGGGTGATTTGAATTCAGCTTGGAAATTCTTTGAAAATATTCCAAACCCAAATGTTGTATCTAGGGTTACAATGTTGTGTGGATTAGCACGAAATGGGAAGGTTGTGGAAGCTAGGAAAGTCTTTGACCAAACGCCGAGTAAGAATGTGGTTTCTTGGAATGCAATGATTTCAGCTTATGTTCAGAGCTCTCAAACTGAGGAAGCTAGGAAGTTATTTGAAGAGATGCCAGAAAGGGATTCTGTGTCGTGGACTACAATGATCAATGGATATGTTCGTGTTGGTAAGCTTGATGAAGCAAAGGCGTTGCTGAATAAAATGCCTTTCAGGAATACTGCAGCCCTAACAGCAATGATCTCTGGTTTTATACAACACAAAAGGATGGATGAAGCTAGTCAAATCTTCAATGAGATGGGGACTCGTGATGTGGTTTGTTGGAACACTATGATTGCAGGTTATGTACAGTGTGGAAGAATGGATGAGGCTCTCCATCTTTTCAAACAAATGGTTAATAGAGACACTGTGACATGGAATACGATGATTGCTGGGTATGCTCAAATAGGAGAAATGGATAAAGCTTTGAAAGTCTTTGAAGAAATGGGGGAGCGGAATCTAGTTTCTTGGAATTCTTTAGCTACTGGCTTTATGCTATGTGGGTTCTATTTAGATGTGTTAAAGATTTTTGCATTGATGAGGCATGAAGGAAACAAACCTGATCAGTCAACTTTTGCTTGTACAATAAGTTCGTGTGCTAACATGTCAGCCCTGCAAGTTGGGAAGCAAATTCACAATCTTGTTTTGAAGAGTGGTTATGTCAACGACCTCGTTGTCAGCAATGCCTTGATAATCATGTATGCTAAATGTGGAAGAATCTCTAAAGCTGAGAATGTATTCAAGGCAATTGATCAACCCGATGTTGTGTCTTGGAACTCCCTAATTGGCGGTTATGCATTCAATGGATATGGGAATGAGGCCGTTAAACTCTTTGAGGAGATGACATTGAAACAAGTGACTCCTGATCAAGTCACCTTTATTGGTGTTTTGTCTGCATGTAGTCATACTGGGCTAGTTGATCAGGGCTTAACTATGTTTAAACGCATGACTGATTTTTACAACGTAGAACCACTGCCTGAGCACTATGCTTCCATAGTTGACTTGCTCGGGCGGGTGGGAAATTTAGATGAAGCCTTCGAAATGGTGAGGACAATGACGGTCAAGGCCAGTGCAGGGGTATGGGGTGCTTTACTTGGTGCTTGTCGGATACATGGGAATTCGGTGCTTGGAAAACTTGCCGCCGAGAAGATCTTGGAGTATGAACCTCATCAAACTTCAAATTATGTGCTTTTGTCGAATATGCATGCAGAGGTGGGCAGATGGCATGAGGTGCAGGAGGTAAGGATGCTGATGAGAGAGAGCAGTACTGAAAAGCAACCAGGCTGCAGTTGGATTGAAGTTAGGAATCAGGTACATACTTTCTTCTCTGACGACTCAACCTGGCTTGAAGCAGCAGCAGTCTGCAGTGCAGTGAAAACCTTGAGTGCTCATATCCGAAGCATGGTTCTCACTTCTGAAATTTCTGCTGGGCAATTATTATAATTCCTATTGTTTGAATATTTAGCATTTTGTACAGTATGAAAGGGAAATTTACAGTTTTCTGTTACTTATCTTCAAGTAGGCAAACGAGATATATAAAACGTGTATGTATACCAGTTACGACTGTAGCATCACTATTGATTTGCAGTGATTATCACTTCCACAACACATGATCACTCGACGTTTCTATCGGAAAACAAATAGAAATAGAACCCACAACCGTGCATGAGCTCATGGCTATAGTATTTCAGACGTGTCTTTTTTTTTGGGGGGGGGGGTTTCTTATTGATTGAACCCACAACTGAGACTAGCCGTGATACAGACAGCCAAAAAAAAAAAAAAAATCAATGAGACACACAGAAACTGAACAAAAATCCTATGACTTCCTCCACCGCAGCTGTGATCAGCGGTTTTCCCGAAGATCTTTCACTGCGTACTTTTCACGAGCTCTACGCGCCTTTAGAGGACAAAGAAAAAAGAGATAAAAATATGGAGGAGGTAGAGAGGCGAGAAAGAGAGTGATGGGAGCCCTTTGTGACTTATTTTTGGACCCTTGGAAGACAAAGAAAAAGGCAAAAATAGATGGAGACGGAGAAGCGAGAAACAGTAGAAGTCTTTGACTCGTTGTGGCAATGGCCTGCTAATTTCATAAGTGAGTTTCCTTTTTTTATTTAAAGATTACTAAAATTGATGTTCACTAGTAGAGAACTTACATACGAGTGTGTGTAGATATATATATATATATATTCAGGTCAGGTTTCAATTTAGGAAGCACATCGAGATAAATTCCAGTTCAGTTTGACTAAACTCAACTTAGTCAAACTCATATAGCTCTCACTCAGAGAAAAAAATAAAAATAAAAATAAAAATAAAATAAAAGCTTATATAGAGCCCAGCTCACAATTTTGGAGCAGAGCAAATTGAGTTTTGGACTAACCCAGCCCACTTCATAATTTATGTAGTTTAATATATAATTAATTTATAAATTTATTTAATAATTTAAATTTTTAAATTTAATTATTTTTAATATAAAATTAAAATTTTGTGATAAAAAAATGTATAAATTTCGATTTTTTTTTTAAATTAAGAGAGTTTTTATATAAAAATACATGTTAAATATTAACATATGAATGGGTTGAATAGTTTCTTGATACTATAATTAGGCAATAAGGGGCTCTGCGTGACTATTTATATACAAACTGTAACTGGCACCCATCAAATTGTTCTTTCTTGGTTGTTTAAGTATGGTACACTCACTGAGTATTAATTTCCAAACCACCAAATTTCTGTTGTTTTATTAACTTCCAGGTCGAAAGCATTTGCACAATCAATGCCATACCACTAGCTTTAATGATCACAACTTTCTACTACTGTATCAGCTGTGGCCATAACCATTCTTGTGTGACTTCTGCCATCTCCACGCAGTCTGCAAGCTCTCTTGAAGGTCCGTATATTGTGCCGTCCAATTCAGCTCTCTCAATATTTTAGAAGGATCACTGTAAACTTCAGCATAGTCCCCTGGCCGGCGGCTAAGGTATTCAACCTTTATGTCCACACCTGTTGCCTTCTTACATGCTTCCACAAACTCCTTCACTGACCTACCTGTGATCACAACGAACACAGGAATTTAAATGCAGGGCCATGGGCTTGAAGAAAAATGGGGCTAAATTTTGCAGTTTCCACCTAAAATAATGGATGATATTCAACCTATGCTAATTAAGAAACAGTGGTTCTAACCTTTTCCAGTTCCAACATTGTAAATGCTAACTTTCCCAGGTTTTGCGTGGGCGAGAGCCTTCACATGAGCATCAACCAAGTCAGTGACATCAATGTAGTCACGCACGCAGGTGCCATCAGCTGTCTTGTAGTCTGTCCCTCGAACCTATAGCCATTTTATAAGTAGACATGCTTCACTCTCTTGATGCTTGCATAGGCATATCAATACAAAGGAATGCCTGACATAGTTTTGGAAGTTACCCTGAGTCCCGGTATAATCTCTCTGGCTGCATCAAAACAAGCACCAGATATTCTGCCCTGCTCGCGTAGTTCTGCTCGGGGAGCTTCCCCTAGTCTTCCTTCTGGGTCCGATCCAATCACATTGAAGTATCTGAAAACATAGACTGCAGTACTCAGTGTCTATCTAAATTGATTGCATATTTGAGAGTATATATGAAGACAGACTGCATACTCAGTTGCTACATAAATTTATTACTCGGTTGCTATCTAAACTTACAGCCCGTTTGAGAATATGAAACGCGGCAAACATTGCTTTTGGTCTCTATAGCAAAATTTAAAATAGGCAGACTGCAGTAATTGAGGACAATTGATAATCTATTAAGGACCATATTACAATTAAAAGTCGACTGCAATAGAATTGCAGGAGATATGAAAATGAAATCAGGTAAAGGCCAGTTTTTGTAGACAATTATACCATCAATTTCCCGAATTTCTTTTTTATTTTTATAAATCTTGACTCACTGTCACTTGTTTTGTGTATCCTTCTACTAAATTGTTTACTAGAGTAGGTTTCCTTCCAGGGTTTAATAGAGAGGATGTTCCTTAAGGGACACCAAACAGTTTAAAGCAGAATAAACGTGAGACTGGCAACACTTGAGAACAGAGCAACTCACCGTAGGATCATGACAGCCATGTCATTGGTCTTGGAGAAATCAATTATGATATCCTCAGCCATCTTCTTGGCTTTTCCATATGGGTTGATTGGAGCCTGGAACATATGCCAGTCAAATCAGAGGAAAAGTCATTTTATTTGCCTACTAGAACTTTGCTTCTGCATTTACATTTAGCATAGGTGTGGCGGAACCTTTTTCCCATTTCTATTTGATATGTTATCCAAGTCGCCTTGAACTGTAGAATTAAAATGTGCTTTGATAATTGCCAGCGAGCTTATATGATTGGCCAGCACGTAATATTGACAATCCCTATAGGACAAATCTAACAATTTCAGAATACACGAAACAGTAACCTTGCAATTAAAAATCTCACTTGAGGCGTTTCTTCTGTAATTGGCATCTTTTCAGGCTCTCCATATGTTGCACAAGTGCTAGAGTAGATCAATGTCTTCACATTATGTGCGGTCATTGCCTCTAAAACCATCAATGTATTTGAAGTAATATTATGGTAATATCTGCATAGAATTGGAAGGATATCAACTTCAATCCGGAGAAAAGTTCTTTGAAATCATTGCAACTGACAGTAACCTCAAAACAAAGACCTCATAAAAAGTCATAGATCTAGACAAAAGAGTACCTAAGAGGCTCCATTGTACTTTCACCAACATAAGCAACCGCGGCAAAATGCATCACAGCATCAAATGCATTTTCAGCAAAGATTTTGTTTACCTAAAACAATATTAAGGGAAAAACTGCACAATCCCATATCAAGACCATTGGCCCCTTGCCATCCCCATCCCCCACAAACCATGTGTAGGAAAAAGCTCAAGCTCGAGGAAGTTCAAAATTCGTGTTGTTTGGATACAGATTTTGCATCTCCCAAGTCAGCAAATATGAATTGTAGTCGTTCAGGCTCAGGAAATAGCCCTTGGAGTACCTTAACAGCGCCGAGATTCCCTCGGGAAAGATTGTCCTGCCAATTTAGACAACACCATTTATTCATTTCAAGCTAACTTTAGTACGGCTGTTGACAGCGTTAGATCTTTAGTTCCCCAAGGAGACATACCACAATGGTAACGCGGTACGAGTCTTTCAACAGTCGAAGCGCAGCGTGAGAACCTATATAACCAGCTCCTCCAGTGACTAATACATGCGTCACACCCGGCTCGTGGCGGGAAAACTAGAAATATAAAACAGGAAACAGACGCAGCGCAAAATAAGGTATGTTAACCAATGAAGAGTCTGAAGTGAGGCTGAACAACAGAATAATTAGAAGCAATCTGACTTCATTAGTCAGAAACACACCATGATTCGGCTAGTCTTACTAGGTGACTGCAAGAGGAAGACAATGCATATTGTGGCCAACATTACAGCCAAAATGGCTTTTCCAGGAAAATTGGTTTTTCCTCTCGGATGTGGATAATCCATGCCTAACTGCACAAAGAAATAGATGACAATTAGGGACAATAACCAACCGATGTTGAAATATGATGGAGCTAATTTTCTTCCTTTAGTCACATTTTTCCCTGCAAAGAAAGATACCGCATGCTCCCATGAATAATTTCGCTTTAAAGAAGCACATTCTGTAGAGACGAAAATCCACAACATTATGCGAGGACTAAAGATGCTGAACATCTAAGGTGCACCATCATCCCAATGCCAAATCTTTAGAATTCTCGTAGAAACAGACATTTACAGCTTCCCTTTTCAAATCTATGGATTTACTCTACATGAACAAGAACTATCCCTACAGTCCTTAACACTTTCCCTTCGGTCGTTTTGGACAGAAAATTCATGATTCTATGTATAAAGACAAAACAAATGCAGGTTTTCCAGTAACATAACAAGGAGCTGAACAAAGAAACTCACCGATTCAACAATGATTGCTGTGGCCTCGACAGAGCTCTTTCCCCTCACTAGTGCAATTTAGATGGCAAAGCAACGGATATGGATTCAATACAATCTGTAGATTCTATACTAGCAAGATCGTTGAATAGCATGTGGTCATCCTTGTCTCCGAAGAGGTGCATACATAATCTGCACCACAAGTAAACAACTAAAATCACGCACGTAGCAAGAAGGCCAAAAAAAAAAAAAAAAAAAAAGGGAAGCGGGGCATAGAAATTGAAACCAAACATAAGACAAGACAAACATATACAAATGCAAGACCTTCAACTCGGTAAGTTTAAGGAACCAATATGTCAAAAAGAACCCATCAAAAGATCATAGCCTGGAACGTTAATTTCGATAAATACTAATGACCCAAGATTAGATATTTTTTTAATTGACACATATAAAATCAAGCAGTTATACACACCCAATAATAGAAAGGGCCAATGGTAAGAATGAAAAGAACAAAGAACTGATCCAAAAATAAAAAACTAACGCTCGCTTTTCAGAGAGTTAAGAGAACCCAGAAGAGAAAATCAAGAGGATTCTTGAACGGTTCCAACAAGAAGTGCCTAAAAGGATATGCCATGTAAGGCATCAAAGTCAACGGAATATTAAATGAATCATTAAAACCGTTACGGATTTAAAATGGAATTGAAAATAATAATTCAAAAGAGAGAATTTGGCAGTGGGGAGGGGGGACCTTGATCAAAGAACTCTAAATTGAAATAAATGAATGAATGAACCAGACAGAATGTGAAGGAAGACGAGTAAAGACCCCTTATAAGTCACAGGCAGAAAAAAGAGAAGTAAACGGCCACGAGAGAGAAGAGAGTGGAGGGTAGCTTGGACCAAGTCCATGGACCGTTACTGTGGGTGCGTTTTGGACTTGAAAGGGAAAGCAGGGGCTGTAGCGTTCTCCTTGTTCCTGGTTTGCCCACAAAGCACTCAATCCTTCTTGTGTGGCAAAGCAGCGCCAAGCGTTTGGCTTTCTATTCTAGGCTTATGTATATATATATATATATATATATATCAGCAGGGGCCATGGTGTGGGTCTCGTGGCCAATTGCTTGTTGCTGTCACGCTTGCACCTGAGTTCGTGTTTCTCGCCTGGTTACTTTCCTTGCCTTGAGAAATAAGAATTAACGTGAGACTTCTGTCCGTTTGCCTCAAATGGGACAAACCTATCCCGTAATTTTAGCACAACTGATTTTTTTTCTGTGAGATATTCTAATTTTGATGGCTCTATTTTATTTTTTTTTATTCTTCTGTCTCTCTTGTAAAAAATAAAATAAAATAAAATAAGTAACAAATCTTATTCATGGTAGTAATTTTATAATTATATATATATTAGTATAATTCACTTTAAATGTATATTTTAAATTAATATAAATTAATTTATATACTTATATATAATTAAAATTTATCATTATAATTATACTATTTTTTAATTATTTTGATTTTAATACTATTAATGTTATTTCTTATAAATCGTTAGTAAAATATCTTAAAAGTTGTATAGTGCTAATATGATGAGATCAAACTCAATTAAATATCAAACGAAGTAAAAATCTATATATAATTTAGTATTTTGGGATCAAGAAATTGTTATTTTTGGGACCATGGGTTAAGAGATGAGAATAATTTAGTATTTTAGAATTATGGGAGTATACATGTGTGTGTGATATTGTTGAGGCCATCGGAAAAGAGAAATTCCTCCCAGTCCCTCATTTATAAATTATATATACAATTAAGTTGTTATTAAAATAAAAATAAAAAGAGCCTCGAGAGCCAAATTATTCGGAGGAAGAGGAACCAGGATAAAATAATTAGGGCATAATTGAAAATTAATAAAAAGACTGGTGATCAAAGTCGGAATGAAAGTAATATCGGGGCGGTTGGGTATTTTTCCAGAGTCTTTGTCTTTCTGGTCCTCCGAGAGAACACGTGAATAACGTGCTTCCGCCGCCGTAAACGCATTAATAATAATAATAATAATAATATTTTTTTTATTTTCGTTGATTGCCTATTATTATTATTATTATTATTATTATTATTTGTTGATTGCCCAATTTTTCAATTGATAATCTATAGTCAATATTATATATCATCTTGCTGCTGCTCTCACATTCTACCACCGTACACAGATTTAATTAATTTACGTAACAACAACTACACTTAGATTTTCGAGTCTAATATATATATATATTTTTTAATATCTTTAAAATTAAATTAAAATCTTGAATTTAGTACAGTTATATAAAAATTATATTATATTATTATAATTTTTTAAGTGTATATTTGTAATGTGTATTAAAAATAATTTTAAATATGCAATTAATAATTTTAATAATACAAAGGTATTAAAAAGGATTGAATTGATCACTTTTATATAATTTTTTACTGTAAAATCAATTTTTTGCATCCTTAGCAAATGCTGTTCGTCGCCAACCTTACGTGCCCACTTGCTGTGCGAGTCTAACTCACTTTAAGTCATTCTTTCCAACTGCTCCCTTTAGGATATTAAACGAATATTCCAAACTCCTAAAATCTTATTCAAACTTTGACAAGTATTGTCATGAAGATTCCGATAATTAAAAGTTCTATGATTAAATTTTTGTGTTTTAATTTTATAAAATAGGTATAAAAATTATAAAAATAAAAATACTCATATAATATTATTTAATTTATAATTTAATAAATCTTTTAATAAACAAAATAAAAATTCTATTGCATATTTTTAGTAGTTTTCAAAAATTTATGATTAATCAATATTCATTAAAGAGAACAAAATTCTTGAAAAAAAAAAGAATTTCAATCTCAATTCTCTCGTAAAAATAATTTTTAATTATATATATCATTTAAATATAATTTGTTTTTGTTGGATTTGTTGTTGTACAGAGTTTCTTATATCAGTGGATATAAACGAATATGTTCTGAATTTTGTTTGCTAAGGTGAGTGTTATAATTTTATAATTCAATACTAAAATCATTTTATTTTATTAAAATATTTTTAAATAAAAAAATAAAATAATTGTATTATATTATAACAAAAGATTATTAACTAAAAATTAAATATTTATATGATTATTATAATAATATAATTTTTAACAAAGAATATGGCAAAAACAATATGAATGTTAGCTATCAAATCGAAAAATTTCAATTTTAATATATATATATATATATATATATATAGAGTTGTAGAAAATTTTTTGTAAAAATAATATTAAAATATTAAGTAAAATAAAATAATTTAATAACACAAGACAAGAACATGATACACAGCATAACAACAACAACGTTGTCCAAAAAAGAAAAAAAAAAATTAATAGCAACAACCGGAAAGTACACGCGAGTGGAATCTGTCTAGTAAATTGTAAATTTCTCTCTCTCTCTCTCTCTCAAAGCTACCGGTCTCTCGCTTTCTCTCCCCATCTATTGCCTCTCAAGAGAGAGGCTTGCTGGGGTTCGGTGCCCAGCCCCGTTTCTCTGACCTTCGTCTTCGTCTGCGTCTTCGTCTTCCCAATTCCCCATTGGGAACCTACCGATTCTTCTAAATTGCGAGCCGTGCCAGCTACCTTTTCTCCTTCTCCTCCACCTCTGTGGATACTTCGGTCTCCTAAGTCTCCGTAATCTTGTTCGCTCTAGCTACCAAGAAACGACGTAGGATAATTAGTTCCTCTGTTTTTTTGCTTCTCTCTCTCTCTCTCTCTCTCTCTCTCTCTCTCTGTTTTCGTTTTCTCGAATTCTGTTTTCTAGGGTTTTGCAGGTTTCTTTTGAGGGGCTGGTTCTGTAATTATGGAGCGATCTGATGGCAAAGATTTCAAAGATTTGATTGAAATTTCCTCCTCCGGTCTGCGTTCTCTCTCTCTCTCTCCCTCTCTCTCTGATTAAAAAGATTTTAAATTCTTTGGGTCTCGTTGGATTTTAAGCTGTTGATTTTGTGTGCGTGCACTGGCCCTCGCGGGATTGAAATATATAAAGTAAATGGGTTCGTGGTTCTTGGATGTTATCCATTGCCGTTTTGATCTTCTGTTGAGAATTTTGAAGCATTTAGGTTATAATCTTGAGATGCAAGATCACTAGGGTTTGGGGTTCTTGAGTCTTGAATTTGAGTTCCGGGCAAAGGGGTGCCCTGATGCTTCATTAGTCACGAAGGAAAGAAGGAAAGGCCATTACTCTTTTGCGTGGGTGATGGAATTGTCGGTAGTAATAAGAAGGGTCCGTTGAGTTCAGTTCCTCTGTATTATATAAAGATCCAATTCTTTTCATTTTAGATCAAATTCTATTCATTTCAGCTCCGATCAACTATCTTCACCGCCAAAAGATGGTAAACTAAAGCCACTTCCCAGCTGGATCCAGAACTATATAATCCTGAGTTAAATTTCTTATGATATCTGTTCCTATTGAAGGCTTCTGTTGTATGTTTTGTGGCCTCCTAGATGCCGAGATCACATCATCAAACTGACATGATCTTTGAGACTGGCAACCAATTCCTGTTGATATGAGCTTGGGCTGAAATTGTAGTAGGTTGTAAGTCATGATTGTGTGACTATGTGCTAAAGAATATAGCAAGAATGCAGGAAGAAGAGGCTATTTCTTGGGTGTGTGTGTGTGCATGGGAGAAAATGAATTGAATTCTAGGAAAATGTGAGGCTTTTTGGCTTGGAATTTCTTCTTGGGCTAATCATTGCATGATTGATAATGAGTTGAATAATATTGTTAAAGGTTACCTTGAGGCCTACTTCTAATTTTACTGAGGTTATCCCAGTTCCTTTTTATTTGCCTTTTTAGAGTTTATGTTTATAATGCACTAGAACAATCTAGTCTAGTCCATGAGTTATGCATAATTCATAGTGGGCTCAATGCCTTTTGTGGTATTGAGTTTTCTTGTGTGGGCATTTGCAATAACTTTGCCTCCTTCTTTGGATCAATTGTCTTTCAGGTACAGTCTTTGATGCTTTGCAATATGAATTTTTTGGTCAACATTCAACGGAGGAAATGGAGTTGGGTGGTTTAGAGGATGAAGTTGACAACCCTGTATTCAGATCTGCTGATGATGAGTATCGTCTATTTGAAAAAGATGATGTAAGTTTTGGCTCTCTTTCTTCTTTACTGTATTATTTGTCATTATTGTAACCATACTGTTATCTTACTATATGCATTTAAAGGAATGTTGGATATGGTTTATGATTTTGAAGTTTGTAATACGTTGCTTATTCAAGAATGGATACTATTCATGATTGGTTAGTAATTGATTGTGATTTGGATTATGTGATATGATTGTTCTGATAACTTGCTTTGCCTTCACTCTAATGACAATTCAGAAGTCAGAAGACAATATTTTGACACCAAAGACATTTATAAGATGCAGCCAGTATGTGCAGTAGCAATAAGCATACTGTTTACAGATGAGTGTATGTATGCCGAAGTAGTGCATTGTGCAATGTCCATTGCACCAGCAGCCTAGGACAAGGTCCTTTCTTCTTCATTGATTATATTAGGAGGGGAACCAAAAAATATTCATTTCCCAAGGATCTACTTGGTGTTTAGGGGCCAACAATAACAACCTCCTGTGCAAATGTGTTAAATCATTAATTGTGACAGGAGAGACTACAGGTTTGCTTCTTACATATTCCAGCAGTGAGAAAACCATAATCTATACTGGTTTTTCCAGATTTCAAAATATAGTTGCTTGGGAATTAGCTGCCTGATACACTTTCCAATGTTTCCGCCAGTTTCTGTGTGGCCAAGATGATTCAAAATAATGTGATGAGCAGAAACACGATACCTTGTAAATTTTGGGGTGGAGAGAACAGTAAGTGACACACATTTGTAATATAGAAGTCCACAACCATTGGTTGGTTGGCTTGTTTAATTGCAAATTGTAATTTTGGTTACAGAAATTTGCAGGGTTTTTATTGTATTTTGCAATATGGTGACTCCATTGACTCTGACACCTGTTTTGGATTATTGGTAGTTGGTCTGTTTCATCATAAATTGCAGTGTCTGTCTCAGACTTCTCTTGATCTTCCTTTTATTTTCCAGTATGGTGACATTATTAACTCTGAGAGCAGTTGGACTGTGAATAACTTGGCTAAGAGCATGTACACTCATTTAAGAGCCAATTACTTCCACTTTCTCAAAACATACAGTTTCTGGTGCTTTCCTTTTCTTTAACAGTTTTGTGGAGTACATATACACAACAATTTATTCTTTTCTTTCTTCTTGATGCTGTTGCTGATTAATGTTTGTAAACTGTTTGTTATTCTCCTTAAGGTTGTTATACTTATCTTCATCAATTGCTTATATTTTGTTGCAGGGTGTGGGCTTAGGATCCTTATCTGATGTGGATGATTTGGCAAGTACTTTTGCAAAGGTCAGATTGTTCAACTTATATACTTATTTAAAAGTGTAATTTTGGGTGATGTTTCTATGTTTATTATTGTATTTGGTATTGTTTTTGAGTGCATAATGAAACAGAATGGTAAGAAAAGATTCATGTAGCTGATTTCAATTAAATTTGGGATTAGTGCTTTGTTGTTGGTATTGTTTTTGAGATATTGTCCTGTGGCAGTGTAGATAATTTTGATGGATTGATTGCTGTTACTTGGCCGAGATAAGTTGAGTGGCCTATTGATTTTCAAATTTGAGTATATGTATGCAGTATGTACTTCTCCTCTTTTTTCTCAAGTCTGGAGTTAATCTTGTGACAAAATTTTGCAACAATAACTTATAGCACTCTAAAGAAAGAAAAAAGAAGGCAAAGCTAATGTGATTTGTGCCTGATTTCTTGTTACTTCTGCCTTTACTTATGTATCCTTGGCAATGTAATTCCAGAGTCCCAACATTTTTTAATTGCCTTCTTTTTGTGTCAAATTGTTGAGTTCTGGCCTGGGTCCAAGATATACTGAAGTTGTATGATTTTCTAGTTCCCCAATATATTTGCATAGCCTTTGAGCATAATTGCTTGGAACCCTGGCAATCATTTTTTATAAAATCTTGGTCTTTGATTTCTTTTAGGATTGAACAAAGTTTCACTGGATTTTTTCAAAATAAAATGTTCTATGTCTTTACTGTTGTATGCTGTGTACTTTTTATGGTATGATGCCCTCATAATCATGTTTGCTTGACTACTGGTATTCTTCTTACTCTCACATGTTCTGTAGTTGCCACTTTTTCATTCTTTTTCCTGCCTCACTGTAGATGTATTACTCTGTCCAGTCTAGAAATTTTGGATGCTTTCTGTACCTTTTTGCACAGTATTTGAATTTACTGTATTCTTGCACAGTTGAACAGGGTTGTCACAGGGCCAAGAAATCCAGGAGTTATTGGTGATAGAGGATCTGGATCTTTTTCAAGGGAAAGTGAGTTAGACTCTTACATGTATTTTTCCATTATCTTGTGATGGTAAAATGGAATTATTTGGCTGGTTTTCTTGTAAATGTTCTTATGTCTTCATGATGCGGTAGCCTCTTCATAGATGACCTGTTGTTCTCATGTTCACAATGATAAGGGCAACTGCCTGTCATATTCTATTCACATATTTATATTTGCTAGAATTTGCTTTTATTCTTAAGTTTTTGTGACATTCACTGACTGTGGGATACCATCCAGCATATTAGCAAATGTACTGTGCAAGAGGTTGACTCTGCTCGTTAGACTTCCAACCCTGTGGCAGTACTCTTGGCATAAGTTGTTCCTTGGGCTTTGTTGATCCAGTTTTTTTTTTTTTTTTTTTTAAACTCTTTTTGAATAACTTAAACAATTCAATTATATTGTCTTGGCCCCTTTTTATTGGTTTTTGGGATATTTACCTGAAATGTCTATTTCCTACTAGAGTTGTGAGTTGTTTTAAATGACTTATGGTCCAAGAGTATCTACTTGTGTTTACCTATAGAGAATGATGAGAATTAATTAGCTACTATTGCATGAGTGTGGAGGTCTTGGAGCATTTTCGTGCACATAACATTTCAATTTTTCTTTATGCTTGTGGTTGAAGGGCGAGCTTTGATGTAACGGAAAAGGTTACTCTATTGTGATGGGTCATAGGTTTGAGTTATGGGAAAAGCCTTTGCTAAAGCAAAGATGAGTCTGAGTGCATCTAACCCTTCGCTAAATCTCATAAATGTAGGAGTCTTGTGCACTGAGACTTCCTTTTTCCTTTAATGCTTGTGGTTACCCTTGTGCAGGTTTTTCTATCTTTTTTCTGATGCATTTGATATTTACTTAGCAAATTGGGAAATTTTCTACATGAACAATACTTGTGCTGAGTTTTTGTCGCTTAGTGGCCTTGAGTGCAAAAATTTATTTGGTATTTGATTGTACCCTTATTAGTTTGGGAAGCCAAAGACTCTAGGGAGCTGATTATACCAAACTCCTATGAAAACTGTGCTAACAGTTTGTCGACTGATATGTAGGTTGATTATATTCTCTCTTTGACTGCTTCTAGTTTGATATTCTATACCCTCTTTAACAGCATGTTCTTTTCAGGTTCTTCTGCCACGGAGTGGGCACAAGATGGAGAATTTTCTAGCTGGCTAGATCAGCAGATTATTGATATAGAAAATGCTCAAGAAAAGAGGTGGTCGTCGCAGCCCCAACCTTCATCTGCTCTCTTTAGTGAATCCAAGCCTTTGTATAGAGCTTCCTCATATCCTCAGCAACAACAACAGCAGCCTCACTTTTCAAGTGAACCAATTCTTGTACCAAAATCAAATTTCACATCATTCCCACCTCCTGGGGGCGGAGTTCAGCATGCTTCTCCACATCACCTAAATATTCCTCTTTCTAGTGGACTTCAGTTGCCATTATCTGCCCCAAACCTCTCCCATTTCTCAAATTCTAATCTTCATTTGGCTGGTCTACATCAAGGGTTACACTATGGCGGAAATGTGTCCCATGTTCCCTCTTCTGGCCTTCCTTTTAACAACAGGCCACAAAAACATTGGGTTGACCATTCTGGCCTATTACATTTAGATCACACTGGCATCTTACAGAGTATACTGCATCACCAGTCATCCCACCAAGATTTGATATCTGCACAGTTATCACCACAGCAGCTGCTGCATCAGCAGAGATTGCACCCTAAATTTCAACCATCTCTGGCTCATCTTGCGGCACTGCAGTCCCAGTTTTATGGTGCACATCATTCACCATCTCATACAATGATGCTTGGTTTAGCTGATGTAAGGGAACAAAAACATAAATCGACACAAAGGGGGCGACAGAATACACGATCCTCACAACAGGGCTCTGATACTGGCAGCCAGAAAAGTGATAGTGGTTGGGTGCAAATAAGATCCAAGTATATGACATCTGAAGAGATTGAGAGTATTCTCAAGATGCAGCATGCTGCCACACATAGCAATGACCCATACATAGATGATTATTACCACCAGGCTAGTCTTGCCAAAAGGTCTGCTGGATCAAGATTAAAGCACCAATTCTGCCCCTCTCACCTGAAAGAGGCCCCTTCTCGATCTCGTAACAGTTCAGATCAGCATTCTCTTATCCATGTTGATGCTCTTGGAAAGATTTCCCTCCCTTCCATACGCAGGCCCCGCCCTCTCCTTGAAGGTGATCCTCCTGGTTGTAGCAATGGAAGCTCTGAAAAGATTCTTGAGAGGCCTCTGGAGCAGGAACCTATGCTTGCTGCTAGAATCACCATTGAAGATTGCTTTTCTGTTCTTATTGATGTAGAGGATATTAACCGGTACCTACAGTATAATCAGCCCCAAGATGGTGGCACTCATTTTAGGCGCAAGAGGCAAGTCCTGCTTGAAGGAGTGGCAACATCACTCCAACTTGTTGATCCCCTTGGCCAAAGTGGTAAGACAAGTGGACTGGCATCAAAAGATGACCTTGTGTTCCTGAGGCTAGTTTCTCTTCCCAAGGGTCAAAAACTCATTTCCATGTTTCTTCGACTTCTGTTTCCTGGTAGTGAACTGACCCGAATTGTTTGTATGGCTATTTTCC
The DNA here is from genome assembly GCA_019804595.1 of Bruguiera parviflora. Lineage (NCBI taxonomy): Eukaryota > Viridiplantae > Streptophyta > Magnoliopsida > Malpighiales > Rhizophoraceae > Bruguiera > Bruguiera parviflora. The sequence goes on from CM034049.1 coordinate 9,994,561, forward strand.
GTCACTTGAGGTTTTTGTTTGGTGGCGTTCCCTCCAATTCGGGAGCAGCTGAGACTACCAGGAATCTTGTGAAGACAGTTTCTGCTTGTATTGGTGGAATGGATCTCCGTGCACTCAGTGCATGCCTTGTTGCAGTTGTCTGCTCTTTAGAGCAGCCACCTTTTCGGCCTCTGGGTAGCCTTGCTGGTGATGGGGCATCCATTATTTTGAAGTCACTTCTTGAAAGGGCAATTAAACTATTAAATGATCCTCAGGTTGCGGCTAACTGCAGTTTGCCCAATTTCGCACTCTGGCAAGCTTCATTCGATGACTTTTTTGACCTTCTTGCCAAGTATTGCCTGGTTAAATATGATACAATACTAGAGTCAGCCTATGCAAAGGCGGCATCTAGCACTGAAGATTTTGATTCAGAAGTCTGTGCAGCCACAAAACGTGAAATGCCCGTGGAGCTTTTACGTGCATGTCTTCCTCATACTGATGCACGCCAGATGGAGCTTTTAAGACATTTTGGGCAGCAGCGGAATCCTGTCAGTGTTTTGGATGCACATTCAGGGAACAGCAGTCACTTAAACTCCGAATCAGTGCAGAGTTGATTGAAACAACCGCAGATAATGCGATTGGACTGTTGTTATTTGTATACCTTTGGTTGCTTCAGCGGGGTGAATCTGATTAACAGTTGAGGAGCAGAAGAGGCGGACGTATTGCGGGAGTTTGGAGGGTCCAACTATGTGTTTTTAATTGATGCTCATCTTGTTGGATTTACAAATCACACATGAATGTGTAAAATGATCGAATCATCCGGCGGTGATGGTTACTGGAAGTAATTTACTTCTGGGGAGCGTTATTTTAGTGCTCTTTGTTGTAACACTAAGACAAATTTGGAACCTTGAGGGATAGAATGTACAGTGTGATCTTACAGAGCCATCGTAAACGCCTTTTCTTTGCATTTGCCTCGTTCATTCCAACAGTTGCGATTGTCTTAGGAGATCTGTGGGAGGCCGCGCTAGCCGGGACTGACCTGCAATGGGTGTGTTTTAATCGTTGTTGTTGGGGGAGGCGGGTGCAGAAGATGTGTAATGTAAGGTTAAACGGTGTTAGAGAATCTTGTTTTACGTGGAATCCATTTTCTGTTTCCTCAATGCAATCTCCATATTCTTCTAAAATGTCTCTCAGTTCATGTGTAGGGCTTCGATTTTCCGTCACACACACTGGCACCCCCCCTCCTCAAACCCTGACGTAGAAAGGTTTTAGGATCGATCGATATGCATCTAACTTCATTAAAGCGTGCGCCTGACGCTGCATTGCTATCTACTGTTATATACATGTCTGGTAGCTAAGGATGTTCGCTACTTAGTCGTCCTTTTGGCCTGGTTAAGTAAAGCCAAGGAAATAATGGCTTAAGTGATGTCAGATTACGGTTTATTATGGCGTCCCGCTTTTCCCCTTAATCGTCCGGGGACTAAAATGTAAAATAAACAGGGAAAACCAGGATTATAAAATTAAAAAAAAAACAAAAAAAAAAAGAGGATAATTTAAAGCATCCAAAATTTTTGTTTTCCTAATTCCACGGCTGGGGGTAAAAACTTCAGCTAATTACGATGATATTGAACTTATTGTTAAGAGCCAAAATAGAAGATGCTCCAAAAGAAAATAATTAAAAGAAAAGCTGTCGCAATAGGTATCTTGATTAAATTAGAGCTAGAAAGTTAAAAAAAAAAGAGAGAGAGAGAATAAAAAAGAACATTATATCATTAAAGACAGCCAAAAACCTGATCCATTGGAAATGATTAGTCCACCCAAATTGGAAAAAAAAAAAAAAAGCAATAGCAGTTGATGTTTTATTTCTGCAAGAATAAGATATTGAAACAAAGCAAACTCTCACAATATCCCAATTATTCAAAAGGCCAATTATTGTAATGCCCAACAATCAACAAAAAAAAACAAAGGAAAGGACAAACGAGATATATTTTAGTGCAATAATCTCAGGAGCAAATTGAGATGATTATCAATATTGCATGGGCAGCAACACTTCCTCCACCAGCTTGCTCAAGTTTGAGGACAATGAACCCACAGAACTGACAGCCTCTTCTGCCAATTTCTTCCATTCCAACGCCTTTTAGTGTAATTCCTTGCCCTTCTCTCCCGCCATTAACTCTTTCACAAGCTTCACCAACTCATCCCTCTTGAAGTTGCGACTTGGCTGCAAACCGATGCCCCACTTTTCGGAGATGTATTGAGCATTGGTTTGCTGATCGTTGCAGAAAGGCAGGCAAATCATTGGCGCACCAGCGGCGATGCTTTCCAGCGTTGAGTTCCATCCACAACGAGTTATGAATCCTCCAACAGACGAGTGATTGAGAACTGCCTCTTGCTGGCACCAGCTTGTCAGAATACCTCCCTCTTTTGTTTCAGACAGGAACTCTTGTGTCAGTATTGCCCCATCTCTCCATACCATATCAGGCCTGATCACCCATAAGAAGTAGTGGTTGCTTTTGGCTATTCCCCACGCGAGCTCAATTAGTTGCTCTGCTGACATGAACATAGTGCTGCCAAAGTTTACATAAATCACAGATTTTGGCTCCCTAGAGTTAAGCCATTGAATGTATTCAGACTGCTCCTCCCACATGTCACAATCCAGGAACTTTCCAGGGTCTTCATGAACGTGATTTAGGAGCAATTGCAAAGGACCAATGGCATAAATCCTTTCATTCTGGATGAAAGAGCAACCAACTGTGCCTTCTCCAAGTATTCAAATGTGTGAATGATTACAGCCGATGCTCTTGAGGCTGTAGCTACATCGCTCTCATTGCTTTGCTTAATCAGCTCTTTTGGATCTTTATTTCCGATAATACTCATGATATCCTTTAGCCGCGCGTCTTTCATTCCTGGAATCCAGTCCACATTAGTTTCTGCTTGGCCTTTGTTGCTTGCATCTGTAAAAGTAGCTTCCATCCTCAGTATATAATTATAATAACAGGAAAGTTATCAGGAATCACGGAATACATTTTGTAATTTGAGAGAATTCAGAGTATTATAAAGGGCACATTAACATTACCATTGAGGGCAGCAAGATACCGTGCCGTAAGATCGCGAAATTTCTTGAGGCTTTCCAGGGCAGATGTGCTTATAGTGCACAAGAGCACGGTGGGGATTCCAAGCTCTTCACCAACAGCAACAGCATTTGCCAAGAAAAAATCAGAGACTATAGATGTCACAGGAGGCACATTCTTGTCATTGAGTTTAGCAAGGAGGTTGCGGAAGAGAGGCAGGAAGTCTTTTCTACCGGATTCACGCATTAAATGGAGGTAAACGGCTAGACTTGTGTGAGAGCTTGAAGAAGGGTGTTCAATAGGCAGGGTCTCAAAGCAGAAGTCAGGCAGGCCATTGAGAGCATCAGGGCCTCTTACATCAAGCATACGCTTGCGATTGAATTCTGTGTTGACAAAGGTAATGTGGAAACCTTTATGGTGGAGCAGCTTTGCCAATTTGAGCATTGGGTTTATGTAGCCTTGCAATGGAAATGGAACACACAACAAATGAGGTTTATTAGCTATTTCCATCTCTCTTTCTCTCTCTCTCTCTCTCTCTCAGTGTAATTGTCTCTCTTTCTCTTTTTTTCGTTTCACCACTGCAAATGAAAGATGAACATTCCTGTGTTATTTATAGGACCAAAATCAATGAGCCTTTCGCTTTCGCAGAACTTCATACAAGCTGGCAAAAAGGGTGTGGCTAAAAAACAGCGCCAACTTGTTACGTGTCCTCCTGGATCAGCAGCACTTATATAATTCAAAGTTGTGGATTAACCACAGGTTGTGCATTCTTGGACTTGATGGGAAACATTTTTGGACCTCTGGTCCTTTTTCTGTCTTTAGTCCACACATGCCTTCAAATATTGGGCATCTTGGCTTCGGTGGCATACCAAAGTTCTGAGTTTCCCCCCTTTTGCGTTCTTGCCAGTATGATTAAGATCAGAAATGATTTATTTAGACAAATGTTCAGGGAAAAGTCGATAGGTGCATCCATTTGCTCAAATTTCAGGATAATTGAATCAATAAGAATTGCTACCATCCCATGGTTATTTTATTTTATTTTATCCTGTTTTCTATCTTTTGTGCCTTCTTGCTGACAGTTTTGCCAAAACCTTTTTGAACATTGAAGTGGTCTTTAGCCAAATAACTCTACTCGCTACAGCCGTATTTAGAAGGCAAACAAATCATTTGCCCCACCGGCAGAGAATCTCTCCATATTTCACTTATGCATTTATACTTATCTGATGCCTTCAACAGTAACTTTATTTTTTTGGTGCAGAAGTAAATTTACTCTATATAATCATTAGAAAAAAAATCAAAATATATATTTTTAATATTAAAAAAAAACATACAATTTCTTTAGTTATAATACTACCTAATGATTTGAATATATTCTAACTATGTATTTTGTTTTTCTACAGAAACAGCACTCAAGGAGAGAAAAATTTTGGGTCCTAAATCATCACCTGAGTTGCACTAAGTTTTCTAAAATATTAGGTATCATTTAAATTTCGTCGAGGTAAGGGCCTGTGGGCCAAGTCTCAGGCCCAAAGTTGACCTCCGGTTGATCTTTTCTTTTGGGCAATAATTTTCGTCGCCGTGCAAATCAAGTGGGCCTAATACCGGCCCATATGAAAATGTGGGCAACCCGGGCTTACGGATAAACCAAGTCCCTGGACACGTGGCTTCATAATGGATACAAAATTACAGGATTCACAATCGCTCCCGGTGGTCTCCGATCCACATTATCACCTCTCTCCAAGACAGCCGAAGAACGCCTCTCTCTGCCGCTCGCTCGCTCGCTCGCAAGCAAACTTTTCTTATATTAATACTCGTAGCGAGACTTGGATCAAGTAAGTCAAGACTCTTTTTCTCAGGCTTATAGCATTTAATCCTCACCGTTGTTTTTGCTTTTAAGAATTGAAATCAAGCTGGCACCCTAAAGCTTATTGTTGGCTCTGTTTAGGCTTGTGTGTATGTTATTTATGTTTCTTTTTTTCAGAAATTTGGTGAATTTATTTTCTTGTTGGGTTTTTCGAGTTTAACAATTTTGTTCAGTTTCTTGGCTTCTTTTGGTTGTGCCCACCAACTGTTTCTTAAATTAGTGTTGGAGGGGGCGGCGGCTTGGGGAAAATTTAAAGAGAAAGAAGAAAAGACCAGAGGGAATTCGAAGAGAGATGATGATGAAAATAAAAGGAAAATTTAAAATTGAAGTTTGTCCTATCCGTGAATTATTTGAAATTTAATTTGGGTTTTCTTGGCCTGAGGTTGTTGACCGTTCTAGCAACTGAAACTGAATTTATGGCCGAAATGCTTAAGGATTCTTGTGAAGTTTTGAACCCGATTTTAGAGATCAGAGGAGTTTCAAATTGACTATGAATGTAATAGCAAATCGTGCTGTGTTGCAGTGGATTTGGAAGAGGGAGTTGAAACAGTAGAGAGCTCTGCTGGACATGAGTTGGTGGTTGTGAATGAAGTAGATCCAATTATAGAGCCACATGAGGGTATGGAGTTTGAATCCGAAGATGCTGCCAAGATCTTTTACGATGAATATGCTAGGCGGGTGGGTTTTGTTATGCGTGTGATGTCTTGTCGACGTTCTGAAAGAGATGGAAGGATTCTTGCTCGTCGACTTGGGTGTAATAAGGAAGGTTATTGTGTCAGCATACGAGGAAAATTTGGTAATGTTCGAAAGCCACGGATGAGTACAAGAGAAGGTTGTAAGGCAATGATTCAAGTTAAGTATGATAAGTCTGAAAAATGGGTGATTACAAAATTTGTAAAGGACCACAATCATCCACTTGTAGTGGCGCCACGTGAAGCTCGACAGAAATTGGTGAGTTAACGCCTGCTGTTAACTACCCATGATATGCTGCATCATTGTTCTCTTGTGAAAGTTTCTCTTTAGTTAATTTTGCCCTCTATACCGGACTTTTTAATGGCCTTTTGGCTTAAGCAGCTTTTGTTTTGGTATTCTATGATACTCTTGTATGGTTATCTTTAATAGCAGCATAAAAATTTGGTGTGGAGCTTCTTGTTTTTGTAGCTAGAAGGAGGGGAAAAACCAAAAAAGGGGATGTGGTTTTGAGAATTGTCAGGATGGGGAAAAGGGGAGAAAAAGGAGTGAAGAACTGGTTTGAAAGGAATGATGTATTTTTCAAAACATCTAGTATTCATAGGAATTTCAAGTGTGCAACCTCTATGAGTCTGACAGATGAATTTATCAGGACAAAGTTCTACAAAATTAAGAACTGCTGAGTTCAGTTCATCTACATGCAAAGCTAAAAACAAGTTTAAATCCATTCCTCAGTTATCTTTGCTGAGGTGAATTAACTTTCTGAAAACCATTGGTTAATGCAGCCAGTGCCTGCAACTGTGTTAGGTGTACAGGTTAGTAGGTTTGACAGTGTTTTTCAATCCGGACATCCTAATACAGGGGGCAAGAAATTGGCTTGTCTCCTATGTTGCCGGAAAACTGAAGTATGCATTTGTTTCACTTGCTAAGAACTAAATCTTTTTTCCCCCCTTATTTGTTTTCTTTTAGAACCAAAAGTGATTCTTGTTACATGGGAAATATATGATCTGTGAGAAGTTGAAGTGAAGGATTTTCTTAACATATTGTTCAGCTGAAAAAGATTATGAACTAATTGCACTACTACTGATAATGATGTGTTTTCCTTAAAGATAAATCAACCCTTGTAATGATGTTGCCTTACAGCAAGCCAAAAAGCACACTAATATGGAAGTAATTAAATGAGCAGGCTAAAAAAACTGAAAACAAGTGCATGTTGCAGGCAGTCTGTTGAGAGAGAAATTTAACCAGGAAACCAAAAAAAGAATATGTTGCCTTCATTATCAAGCAGTTCAAACTAATAGATGCATGCTACCTTTTCTATTTTTTTCTGTTCATTGGAATGTGTTTTCCTTTTAATTACATGTTACCCTGCACTACTTCTCCTGCAGGTGATGACCTCAGGTCAGTAACCTCTTTTCCTGGATACCTTGTAGTCACTGGTTCTTGGTGGCTAAACCAATCATTTTTTCATATCAATTGTGTTCTAATTTTTGTGTTTTATATCCTATCGTAGGATGAAAAGGACAAGAAAATTCAAGAATTAACTGCAGAGTTGAGGAATAGGAAGCGATTATGTGCCACATATCAGGAGCAACTAACTGCGTTTATGAAAATTGTTGAAGAGCATGGTGAACAGCTATCCAAGAAAGTTTGGAATATAGTAAATAATCTCAGGGAGTTCGAGTCTATTGAGAAGGAGCTTGTGCAGCGTAGTTAGTCTTACCCTCTACTATTTCTAAAGAATGAAGCAGATGTGCAATCTTGTTGTTTTTGACTTCTTTCCTTTCTCTACATCGCTAAGCACTCTTGAGAAGGAGCTTGTGCAGCATAGTTAGTCTCACCTTCTACTGTTTCTAAAGAATGAAGCAGAAGTGCAATCCTGTTGTTTTTGACTTCTTTTCTCTTGCAATTGATGTGGTGATGGGGAAAAGGAAAATAGTGACCAAATTGGATGGTAGTGTTATGGTGTACAAATGCAGATGCTGATGGAGCTGCCATGATACATTGATACTCAATGTTTGTGAAAGCCAGAGATTTGCTCGAAGTAGCAATTGAAGTAGTCTTGGTGGGTGCCCGGCTAAGCCTAACAGGTTGAAGCCTAGTGAGTGATCCACCCGTGCAAGGCATATGGATCCTGCGTTCTTCAAATCAGTAAGTGGAGTCTGCTTGACCCATCTGCTCCTTTTCCTCTATTAGCTTGGAGCACATTTTAGTCTCACTTACAGTTTGGTAGGAAAACTAGCAAAGCTATCATTGTATTTCATGAATGTACAAATTGCTGGCATTGAATCAAAAGCGTGCATGCACTTGCTGAATCCATTCTGGGTTTTATCTGATTTAAGATTTTACCATCACAAAACTCTCACAACATTTTTGGCCTCTAGTGGCACTCCATGGCTCTCGTTTTATTTGTCACCCTACAAGAATATGGAGATTTATTGGACATTATGGCCATCCCTCCAGCAAATCATTAAAATTTGTCCCAATAATTTGCAATTATTAAAAGATAAAAGTTAGACTTGCTTAATTAGACACCCAATAAACTTAAAAGGATATGAATTAATCTCTTTTTTTTTTTTTAACCGTGACAAATAAATAAAGTTGGAAGTCAAAAAATTATTTTGATGTAAGTGAATATATGATAAAAAACCAAATAACGGTAACGAGAAAGAGATGGGTGAAGGCAAAATAAGTCACATTTTTAATAAAATGAATATATGATAACCTCATTTTTAATGTTGTATCAAAAAATAAGAAAATAAATTACATTTTTAATAAAATGCAAACCGGAAAACAAAACAGTAAATTATAAACCTAAAAACAAAACTACCCTGTGTACCAAATTAAAATGTCTGAAGGCACGAAACCGGATTTATAGACTACAGTTACAAAAAAGATAAATAAAAACCTAAAAGAAACAAATGGACTAGGAGTAGAAAGAGATGGTTGATCCGGAAATCCTCGTAGAAGAAAAGACTCAAAAAGATTCTTGAATACGTTACTCAAAAAGATTCTTGAAGACATCGACGAACTGAGATAATCACACGTATCACAAGTTCTGATCATTCTTGTTAAACTTGAGGTTTGTTTGCAATTTCTGTTAATTGTCCATGCTTTCTTTATATTTAAACTTACCTTATTGTGTACCCATTTGCTGTGTTGGTGTTGATATCTAACTGGATACTTCCGTATGACTTGCATTGATTTTATGAACCCAAAGACGAAGTGTAGATAGACAAAACAGACAATAACCCACTTTCGGTTTCAATCAATATTATTCTCCATGGCCGTTTTTTTTCTTATTTTTCGTTCGTTTCAGTTCGAATTTCTCAAATCCTTTGTTACTAGAGAGAAACCCGCCTTGGTTTTCAGATGTAAATCTTGATTGCTTCCAAGGATCGGTGTCTTTTGCTGCAGAACTTTAGAGCGAGAGAATTTAACAATTTTCGACGAGACAAACCTGTAAAGGTCAACACCAGCTCATGGCCATAGCACTCGTAAAAGATAGAAAATATCATAGACAAAAATCCTCCGACGGAAATTTGTCCAAACATGTGAAAGTTCCCATCTATTTTGAAGTCAAGAATATATATATATATAACCCATATATAAAACCCGCATTTAAAGACAATGTTTCACTGTGACATGTTCGCTTGTTTTACTTGGCATACGGGGATAAGGAAACATATTTTGATAAAAAAGAACAGCTTCTATCCCAAAAAAACTGAATTAGTATTTCTGATGCATATCCGCATATTGGCTGGAATTGCAGTCCTTTGCCCAGTGACCAGGCTTATTGCATTTGTAACAAGTACTGGACAAATCAGAGCTCCCTCCAACCCCAGCAGGAAAATCATATGAAGAAACAGAACAATCCCTTGCCCAGTGCCCTTCCTTGCCGCATTTGAAGCAGGAATATCCGGTTTTCACATCATGGCTTTTGTGGCTGGAGTCACTGATGTAGTTGTAGGACTTGCACATGGGTACATTTTGTGGAAGACCCTTAACCCCAGCAGGAAAATTATACGAAGCAACAGAACAATCTTTTGCCCAGTGTCCTTCCTTTCCACACTTGAAGCATGAAGATGCAGTTTTTACACCTTGGCTTTTGCCGATGGATTCATTCAATTGTTGGGCCTGTGGCATGCAGGTGTTTTGCAGAAGACCAGTTGTGACAGCAACATCATTGCACCACTTGAAGAAACCACAGGAACTTTCCTATCCAGTGGGAAAGACAGTTTTATTAGAAATACTCGTCTTTCTCTCTGATGTTAACATGCAGTAAGAGGGGACAAGAAGTGAGAATACAGCTACTTGAAAGACAAATCAGATCGTGCTATTTTATCATATAACAATATCAAGATGAATGTTGGAAAAATTAAAGCAACAAGAGCAAAAGAAAGAGGGTCAACAGATCAGAAAGGACTGATTTCTCAGAAACTATTTTGGCCAAAAGTAATGGACCACCATCATGCTAGTCTTCCGGTATATGGTGAAAAAGGCTGGAGCCTTGCAAAATGCACAGTTTTCATAAAGGAAATTACCAAAGTCAAGTGATTAGTGCATTGACTTAATGGAAGGGACCTTAAAAGGTCAAGAGGCAGGCAGAAGTTTTACAGAGGTGGTATCGCAAATTCCTTATTTCATTTTGATTCATTCTTCTTTCTTTGCAGATTGGCCTGTTCTATTGTAGCAGAGCTTAATAACCATCACAAGCATCTTGCATCCTTTTCTTCTCTGAAGAAATGGATTAAACATAAAAAAGCAAGTTCACTGATATGGACCCAATTTTATGTTAAATATCGCATATTACCGAACAGAGCACAGAGAAGAAGGCCTACACCTCCTCTAGTCGAATCGGTTACAACTTACATGGACAATTCTGTCGAGGTATAGTTCAATCAAGCTATCAATTTATTTTCACGAAACCCAAAAGTTGTTCTAATCAACCTTACTCTTTTGTAGCACATTCAAGTTGGATCAAAATACTACATCAACATAGCAAAATTAAATGTACAACTGTGGAACCCAAAAGCAAAGCTACCTTGTTTGCAGGACACCGATAGAATTGCTGGCAAATGTTTTTCCCTGATTTTGCTGTTAATACCAAGCAAGGTCCCGCACCGCAGGGACAGGGCAGATCTGGAAAAATGGACTTAGATGCAGGAATCTGAGGACCACTACCTGTGTAATTTGTTGCGGAGGCACCGTCACACCATTCAAAGAAGCCACAGCCACCATTTTCCTGTGCAGAACTCTCAGTAAAACTTTGCAAATCCAATTCACATATAATTTGACTAAACAAAAAATGAAACTGACGCACATCTATAGATAGGCGTATGATGTACCTGTCTAACGGGGCATTTGTAGAACCTGCGGCCCCGATTCCTCTCGGTATTGGCCGTGAAAACGTTGCAAACTCCCAATCCACAAGGGCAGCTCTTCTCAGGAATCGAAACATCGGATCCAGCGAGCCCCGCCGCACCGCCGCCGCTGCCGCCGTATGACCGATTAGAATTTGTGGCGCTATTCACTAGGCTACGTTGCCATTGGAGACTCTTGCTCCCTCTCAAAGCAGCGAGGTAGGCACCCTCCTCCGTCTTCCCCTCACCGTCACTGTTAGCCTCGGGACTTGAGCGGCGCCCACCATCGACGGCGGTGATCTTCCTGCGCTTACCGGAGTTGGAATCGGAAGCGGAGGAGAGGGCGTGGGCTTCGGCCTCGGCAACCTGGGACAGAAAATCGTCGTCGTCTTCGGATACGGTGGCGTATTCGATTCCTGTTTCCCTTCTCTTCATCTCGGGCACTGACACAGCATGCCCATAAGCAAGCACAAACCGAAAATTTAAGCTCAATTTTCATTTCTCAAGATTCGTCCGAATTTTCCCGCCAAAAATTTCCATTTTGTCCTTATTTTTGGCGGTGCCGTTCTAGTTAGATATATTATGGATATAATATTAATCATCTCCCTTCTAAATTAATTGAGGAGGTCGAAGTCATTGTTGTCGTCATCATTTAACTTATTTTATATAAAAAAAATTAATAAATTTAAATAATGTTTAATATTAATATTAATAAATTTAAACTTACTATTATGAGTCTAAACCCTTATTTATTTTTATCAAACTGAACTGCAATTTAAAAAATTTAATATAAAAAAATACCAAATTATCATTATTATTATTATTATTATTATTATTATTATTATTGATTAAACGGTTTGTCCGCGCGCCCGTGACATTGCACGCGCACACTGAACGGGCAAGGAAGTCACACGTGTCTGCACCATTGAATTGGGGTTGACCAAATGTTCAGTAAAAAAAGAATTGGGGTTGACCACACTAAAAGTGCTAATGGTCGGAATTTCAAGTTCCAAGTTCAAAGCAGGAGGGAAAAAAATGTTTTTTTTTTAATGGTTAAAATGTCATTTTAATTCGAATATATGATGGCCTCCAATCCAAATCCCTAAATTTGGGGCTTGTTATAATTAAATTGATTAGATCGACTACAGACAATATGTCCTAAAGGGGTGTTTATTTTTCTTACGTAGAACTTGCCTGCATTAAGATAATTACCGCATTAATAAAAATAAATAAATAAATAAATATATATATATAATGCATGCCTAGCAGCCAGTAAGCAGTATACTATAACACAAATTACAAAATCACACCCCATATTTCAGAATATCCAAATGTATCTTCACCATGGCCTCCCACTTTGAGTAGGCCAGATTCCACGAGTGAAAAGAAGAAAGAAACAGATGAAACTCTTGTCCCTTGTGTAGAGACAGAGACTACGTGAGTATTGCTTTCTTCCCTTACATGCATTAACTTCAATCCGAATGAATACTTGCTTAGCTCTTATTACAATGCTGTAAATGCAGAGAAAGAAAGGGCCTTAGATGATAGGTAGAATCCAACTTATAACAATGAAAAATATACTGTCTTTGCTTGATCTTTAATCAAGTTTCCTGAACTTACCTCATCATAAAAGCACTTCGTTTACCAGCTTGTCTAAATTCATGGATGATGACCCACCGGGACGAGTGGCCTTTTCTGCCAAAATTTTCCACTCAATAACTTTGTTTTTCATTCTCTTGCCTTTCTCTCCCTCCATTAACTCTCTCACAAGCTTAGCCACATCCTCCCTCTTGACATCATCGTCAATCTCCAGTCCAATTTCCCATTCGTTGCAAGTGTACCTGGAGTTTGTTGCTTGGTCGCCCAAAAACGGCAAGCAAAGCATGGGGACGCCCGCACAAATGCTCTCAATTGTTGAGCCCCACCCACTGTGTGTTAGGAAGCCTCCAACCGACGGATGATTGAGCACTTCTTCTTGTGGACACCAACGAGCAATGAAGCCGCTCTCCCTCGTTTCTTCATCAAATTCCGGTGGCAGTATTGCCGAATCGCCAATGACCATATCGGGTCTAAGTATCCATAAAAAAGGGTACTTGCTTTCAGCTAGTCCCATCCCCAATTCAATGAGCTTTTCCTTTGCCATGACTGCTATGCTGCCAAAATTCACATAAATCACAGATTTGTGTTTCTTAGAATCAAGCCACTGGAGACACTCTGTTTCCTCTTTCCATAAACTACACCCAATTGAACTCAGATAACCATTCTCAATTTGATTGAGATGCATTTGCAATGGACCGATGGGACAGACAGCTGGATAAGTAGAGGATAGAACATCCAAAAGTTCCTGCTCCAGTGCATCAAATGTGTGCAGAATGATTGCAGATGCTTTATGAGCTTGCTGAAATGATTCCACTATGAATCTGAACCCAAAGTCATCAGTATCTCTTATGATACTAACACAGGAAAAATCTCTTAAACGCATGTTTTTCATTCCTGGAATCCAGTCAATAACTGTGTCCAGATAGCCATTTGTTAGGTTGCTTTCATCTGCAAATACAAAAAGAATTGTCTGAGAAAAATTGTCGGAGCCGTCACAATCATCAAAGAAGTGAACAGTATACGGGGCATGATCAGTGTCTCCTAAATTTTTTCTGTTATACCTTTGAAGGGTATGAGGCCTTTTTCTTTGAATTCTTCAAGTATTTGTAAACTCGCGAAGCCACAAGCAGAAAGAGTAAAGAAGATTGAAATAGGAAGTCCATTCTCTTCCGCGACTTCATGAGTGAACGACATGAAACCATCAGAAATGATGCAAGTCACAGGAGGAACGTTGGAGACTGCAGTATCATTGAGTTTTGAAATTAGGCAATTAAACGGAGCCAAGAAGCCGCGTTTCAGGATCGAGTTCTCAATGATAGTGTATAAATGTTCGTTAGCATTGCTGCCGTCGAAGGGAGGAAGGCCATCTGGAATATATTCGAACTGAAAGCCCGGCAAGCCCTCCATGGCCTTGGGGCCAATGGATTCAAGTAAGCGCCTGTGGTTGAACTCGATGTTCACAAATGTTATGTGAAAGCCTTTGTAGTGGAGTACCTTTGCTAGTTTAAGCATTGACTTTATGTGGCTTTGAGCAGGGAAGGGGCAAAAAATTGCATGAGGCCTATGAGCTATTGTTTCAGCACCCATCTCTTCTTTTCTCAGTATCTCTCTCTTTCTCTTCCTGTTTCTCTATGTCTGCAAACTACTTGCAATGCGCAGGTGTATGACTGTCCTTTTATAGCATTGTCATGGGACCCCTTTGTTTGTATGCAGAAAAGAAGTAGACACAAACAATTATAGCTATTGTTGCTGCTAAGAATACTAATCCCAGGTCGACAAAATATAAGAAATGATCTATCTTTTAAACATCTACGACGTTCATTACAAAACATCATATTAAAACTTGGTTCGCATTTTCTTGTATGCATCCATTGGTTGGACGGCAAATGAGATCAGCTTATTGTTTAGTCCAAGTTTCACTATGCTGTTAAATAAATATATTTTCAAAAAACTTATAAGAAATAAAGAAATTTATGATGAAGACAAATATTTATTTTATATTTTATAAAATATAATATATATATATTATAAAATACAATACTTAACATTTTTAAAATTTTACATTTTCTTATTACACCCATCCATGTTCTGTGTAATATAAATGTCACTTTTGAGTATTTGACATATAATCTCTGGACATAGTACTGTCTATTGGCTAAAACTTCTAGTAGATAAGGAAGTTTTATATGACAAGAGGTTTCAAGACAAATGTGTGGCAATCCACAGCTGCGTGTGATTGTTGTTTTCCTATCCCAATTGTTGGATGAGCCGTATGATACTTGAACTTCTCAACCTTGGCGATAACAAAACTCCGGGGGCGACATTATTTCTGCGCATTGTGGGTCAGGGCTCGGTTATTTTTCTTCTCCATGTCTCTAGGCTACATTCCAACTCCCTTCCGTTTCCCAGTGCTAAAACGAAAGAAACGGCCAAAAACGAACGAACAAATATTACACTCGCGCCGGCGGCCTATTCTGCTAGTTTTCTGCCTCCACGGCCTTGTTCTCCAATTTTTTATTCCGTTTTACTTCTTTTGTCTCTATCAGTCTCCGACAGCTCCTCCGCGATCGTCGAATTAATGCCCATTTGATTCTAGAAAGCTTCGGATATTGTCCTGCCGGATGCGTCTCATTTCCTGTATGTTATGCCTGCGAAGTCAAAAGTCTATAATTAATTAGTCAACTTGTGGCCTGTAGTAAAAGCTATTTCCTAGTTCTCGTCGTTCATATTGTTAAGGGGGATTTTGGAATCTGTTATTGTTACCTGTGCAGTGTAAGTGGGTCATTACAATCTATCCACATATTCGCCAAGAATCGGACCTTCGCCGAGAATCGAGACGTACTTTTACTTACTCCTTGGTAAGAGACGAGTTTCGTAGACCTCCGTCTATCACACTTTCTTCCACCAAATTTATGGACTTTTTCGCCGAAAATCAAGACCTTTGCTGAGAATCGAGACGTCGGAAGCTACTCTTACTTACTCCTTACAGGTGAAGGACTTATTAAGAGTCATCGGCAAACACAGACCCTGAGATTCCCTTCTACGGGTTTTGACAGACCCGTCCATCACAGCAAACACAGAACATACACTGGTCCATGTGTCTATTAGCCGGTGCTGACTTCGTTCTTTTTTATTTATTTATTTTTTATTTTGATATACATATTAGCCAGTGCTAGGCCTCTTCGTTCATCTTTCTAACTTGCAAGCCTCTCGGAACAAATGTCGACCTGCTTTTACTAATTGAAATTGATAGCAACCCACACACCCTTTTTTTAATCGACACTCAATCACGAAGAGAACTAACTACCAAACCCATTGAAGATTATAACTTCCAGTGAAACAGAAAAAAAAGGTGTAATTCTCTCGGGAAATTAAACAACCATATGTATAATATGACGCATGTGAAGAGAAACTAACAGAGAGGAGGGAGGGGGCAGAGAGAAAAGAAGAAATTAAAAGAGAGCCCAAACTGGTACCTCAAACCTGAACCTTATTTAACAAATTCTGTCGGGCAAGATAATTTAATAACATTATAACAAGTATACAGTTTATGCTGCCAAAGACAGTATTGGGTTACAAATGAACTTGATTAATCGGTGAACATGCGCGCTAAAAATTTTAATAAATGACGAAAAGTTCTTAAATATTAGTAAATCAGTAAAGTTATAGTCGTCGCGGAGATATTGTCACTTCTGATATTTTGTGATCTTCCGAAATTGTAAGAATTAAACCAAATCATTATCTAGTTTTAGTCAGTAGTACTATGTTCGCACCATTACGTCCGGCCGGGAGAAGTTTTAATTTTATTTTTTTTTTGGTTTTGGTACGTCCAATTGCGGATGAAATTTATTTAGGTAATGGACAAGTTTGTGGACTTGAATCATCCAGGCATGAAAGACATCTGGCTGGGGGATTTTCCGAGATTTCTCCGAAAATCGGATTCAGAAGAGTTCTTCTTGTTTGACTTCACGATGGAATGTGCTGAAAAAGCCGTTGAGGCTTCCGCAATTGTGTTTCATTCATTTGAAGCATTGGAGCAGGATACTTCCGGAACCAGATTTGGATCCTGCCGGTACAATTTATGGCTTGATCCCAAGGAACCCAAATCAGCGATTTACGTGAAGTCCCATTTCGTGGATTAGTAGGCTTGATATAGTTATGGGTGAAGCCGCCATTTTTCCTCCGGAAGTTGAACAAGATATGAAAGAAAGAGGTTTAATTGCAAGCTGGTGCTCTCAAGAGGAGGTGCTCAGCCAACTATCAGCTGGGGGCCTTTCTAACTCACACTGGCTTGGGTTCCACAATTGAGATCTTATCTGCAGGCGTTCCAATGCTTTGTTGGCCATCCTTTTTGCAGGAAAACCAATAAACTGCAGGTACACTTGCAGTCAATGTGGTGTTGGCAAAGAGTATAACGAGAGAAGAAGTGGAGAAGCTTGTTATTAGAGAGCTGATGGAGGGAGAGAAAGGAAAGAAATTGAGGAACAAAGCCATGGACTGGAGAAAACTTGAAGATGAGACCACCGGTCCATGTGGTTCTTCGTCCTAAGATTGCATGGAATATTAAAAGAAGTGGTCCTTTCCAAAGGTTAACGGTATTCAAACACATGCTGCCATAGAGATAAATAGAGTTCACATTGAAAACACCAAAATTACTTATTATTAATTCATCAGGTCACAGGCTACACCATTATTCGATAAAACAATTCGTAGCATTATGCTTTTTTTTTTTTTTTGTTTTTTTTTGGTTCCTTCTCAGCAATCGCTAGTGGAGAAGGGATCAACCTGTAAGTCCATTGACCTCTATTGTGAAGACACCTCGTAAATATTTTTTGATGGGTTTTCAAAATATAGAATTGACACAAAAGTTGGTATTAACTGCCAATTAAATGACAGCAATAGGTTAAATATTTCAGAAAATAATTTTCCCTGAAGTTCTCAGGCCATACGTGAATACTGGATTTGGAGACTGCTAACAAACAGGCAGTAATTCTTAATGAAAAGGGTTTCTTGATATAATAACCAACGAATACCTTGCTATTGCATTCGAGCGAATTTTAGGTTTTCCAACAGCAACAGGTGCGAGAGTCCAAAAATGTGAAACGGCAGTTGGGATATTCAATGGGTACTGGGGGTTGCCATGCATGAAGAAGAAACATGATCCAACGACTCTCCGCCTCCAAGCTTTCCAACCATGGAAATGCCTTGTTTTTTATCCAATCTCATGCATGTGTCACTTTTTCTTTTTTTTTTTTTCCCCCAAAAGCTCGGAAAAATATCTATCAACAAGCACATCATCTATCAAACGGCTTGTGTTGGGAGGTGGTTTCCCTGGTTTGATCAGATACTGACTTCCCATTATCTAATTCCAGCAAGACCCAACATCACACGGATCTCCCAACTCCTCTGAATTTATGGCACATGGGCAAAGCTTAGTCCCTCTTCTTTTGATAAAGAGCATCTAAGAATGAAACACACGCACGTGCCATGTGATAGATTTATTGACATGATTCACGTTTCTACGTTTTATAATGAATAGACAATAGAAACTAAATATTAGGCAACACAGTATACTCAAAGCACTTTTTTATTACAACTTTTTTCACACACACACGCATATATATATTATTTTATTTTATTTTTTATTTTTTTTTTCTTTTGAATTTGGTAGTACACGTGCAGAGTCAGTCCGTTAGTTATTAGTAAGGGATGAAGGACGTGGGTCTTTGGACACTGTGTACTGGCATTGCTGGCAAGATCATGGTGCCCCGGCATTCATTTTCTTGAGGGGAAAGAACAGAAAATTGTGGGAATTGGCAAATTAGTTGAGTGCAACCAGTCATGTATTTTTGCATGTGCACCGCCATACACATCAAGAATCGGGAAGCATTCCATGTTTCTTTCTTTTATTCATTGACTTTGATCACCAGTCATTTTCGAGCCTAAGATTTCATCTCATCTCTGTACAACGCTTCCTTCTTTCATCTGGATGCGTAAGTTTATAATTTTATATTGGCAAAATGTTGCCTATAGTATAGAAATGCCGTATAAGATAGATTTTATAGGCCGTAGATCACCAAACGATCTGCGTCATTATTTTGTAATGTTAATTAATTAGATTATGTCAGAACTCATAATCACGACGACAGAGATTTTATTTGCAGCGCAGAGGAGTTAATCTCCTGGTGTTCTAGGCCGATTAATTAATCTCTCAATAACCCGCAAAAAAAAAAAAAAAAAAAAACGAAGAAATGAGTTTGAAATTGCGCAAATGTACGGTGATATTGATAGGTCCAATCCAACCCCTTACGTGACAAATATGGATTTTCAATGATGCAAATTACGATCTAAATTCCAAAGCCACCTATGATAGTAATAGTACGTATTGGTAACGGGGAGAGAGGCTTCAGCCTCTTAAGGTGAAAGATAACAAATTAACACTACGATTCTAGTCTGAAGTGGTAAATAAAGTTGTATCTTTATTCCCTTTTGATAAGTCAGAAGACAGAATTTCATTTTTTAGAATGACCGAGACAACTGATTAAGTGAGGTAGTCGATCAGTTGATGTAACCCCAAAAGCTACACTTTTCTTCTTATTGACTAATCTTACGGGACAAAATTAAAACTTTTAATTAATAAAATAGCCAAAATATAGATGCCCGTATAACAGTATGAAACACGAATGCTCTTTGTTGTTATTTAATAAGAATAATTCTTATAAATCATTAATGGTCTCTAATTCGTCTCAATAATAATAATATTTAGTGTACTTCTTCTTAGCTCAACTTGATAAAAGCTCTGTCACTTTGTAGTAAACGTCTCATCTCTTAGGCCTCACACACATGTACCCAATATTAATTATTTTTGTGACTATATAACAATATTTAAATTTAACTATAAAAATTTCATAATTATCATTTCTATGATATATAATAATTATTCTTTTATTTTGTCAATTGTTATTTTATCATATTTTTATTGATATAAATATTGAAATATTTAATTCCATATGATTTTAGTATTCACACTTAAATTCTTCTCAGTCTAACCTCGTTGATCTTACCTTATTATTATCGAATTTGTTTTGTATAATCAATTTGAATTGAATTTCATAATTATCAACGCCAACTTGCTCGCATAACTAACGTTTTCTTGGTGAGTAAGAGCGATCGCGGATGGGTGGGACATACTCAAAAAAAGTATAAGTAGCCCTATTTGCGGAAGATTTCTTGCATCCACGAGAAGGTATAACTAGTGGACAGGAAAGTGCAATTTGACAATAACATTGAAAAGAAATAACGAGGAGCTAATTGCAGTGATTTAGATCACGTGATAAATATTATAAACATAGACCAAAGAACATTGGAAAACAAGTAGCATTAGAATAGCAAAAGGAAGGGTAGACATTTGCTCCTTCTCGCAACTCTTTCCATATTGAGTAATTGGCCATTTGAAAAGTCACACACCCACTTGTTGTGCCCAATTCTAAAGTCCATGTGAAAGTTTCAAATTATCATTACACGCATAGATGTATAACATCTGTAAAATTAGCTTGTGCTCATTTTGGCATGTGGATAAACTCATTTTCCACGTGCCTATTTTCGCTCACATAGGCGCCATTAATAGTTTGGGCAGTTTCTTTGTTCTTTTTGTAGTAGTTCACGTGCTTTTTTCTCCACCGCCACCTCCTCTATATAAATCCATTACAAGCTCCCTGTGGTCTCTCTATTTGTTTTATACTTTCCTCGTCGTATCAGTTTCTCTCTCCCTCTCTCTCTCTCCCAACCTTTACACATAATTTTCCTGATGGCACTATGACGCTCACATTGCTCTATTTAACGTACATAATGGGAATGGGGAGGAATTGCAATATGGATCTCGGCCTTTCTCCGTTGCCCGCTAGTCGTTTGCCATCGAATAATGTCCACCATAGTTCAATGTAAGTTTCTAGGTCTACCTGATTTCCATTAATTCTCTGCTTTGTCAGTTATCCAGACCGCTTGGGTTCTTTATCTTTATGATCCCAATTGGAATTGTTATCAACTTTTCCTTTTCCCTTTCCTTTCGTCTTCTATCTCTCTCTGTTTTTTTTTTTTTTCTTGGTTTCTGCATAGTGCCGATCCGTCGGCAATGAACCGAGAAGTTGCAATTTTCTACAATGGACGGATTAATGTTTGCGACGTAATCGAACTTAAGGTAATTTGCTTGGTACTACTGCCATTTATATCAACCAATTGTCTTATGTAGTTGGGTCAACTTGCCATGGAAATAGTAACTATGGGGAAACAAGGTAAAAGGAAATGAAATTAAAATTCCTCTCTCTAACCAACTGAACTGATTCTTAAATAAATAAATAAATAAAACGAAAATCTGAGAGGAAACTCGCCCACCACGAGAAGCTTGTCAGCCTGGTGCATATTGGCCCAGTTTCGTTTATGGGGAATTCTAAACCTAGATCCAAAAAGACTTAGGCCCGTCTCACTGTGGGCACGCATTGCCTTTGCAACTCATTTCAGTGCATTAAGCCCGTTATGGAACGGGTGCCGAGGTCACCGCTTGACCGCAGCGGTTGAACGCATGTGCCTCCAACCTGATTGCCCTCTGTTTCACCTTCCGTCTCCAAATGATGGTGCCAAATGGAGAAAGAACCTCTTCTCTAGCCGTCTTTTCTTTCCATATTTTTTGTCTGTTTTTTTTTTTTTTCTTTGTTTTTGGGCTTACAACCTGACTGGCAATTTTGTCGGCAATCGATTGTAGGCTAGGGCAATAATATGGCTTGCAAGTCGAGGAATGGAACAAAGTAAAAACATAGCGCGGTCCAATGCGGCATCACTACATCTGCATTCCCAACTGTGTAGCCCTCCTGGCCTTTCGTTGAAGAGATCCCTCCAAAGGTTTTTGCAAAAGAGAAAGAAGAGGAGTCAGGCAACCCACCCATATTCAGGCAGCTGCCAAAAATGATGGCTTGATTAAAGAAACCTGGGAACTGCGTGTACCCTTTCCCATTCAAAGAATTTACCAAATCATTGAAGAAATTGATTTTTGATTTGACAGAAACCAATTGTATTCTGGATTAGTGTCATTAAACCAAATTCAATGGCTTTAAGATGGCGACCATTTGCCAAGGCCGATGTATGTGGTTTCTGTAGAAGCTTGCTGTCGAACAAATAAAATGGGCCGTGTGGCTCGAGGAACCTGATTTAGACGTAGGTTTGCATTTGGATTCCCGAAGGTCGTGAGAAATCCGGTTGGATTTAGACCCACGAGTGTGGGTGCGTGCCACGCACAACCTATATGCTATTTGGATCCAATTATCTAAGCGAGGGTGTCAGAATTCCACGACTTTCCCCCAGATGGTTCATGAAAATTTAATTCTTGGATTCGTGTGTGGGCCTGGCCTGCAAAATAAACTGTAGTTTTAGTCTTATTTTCAACACACTATTTTTCATTCATAAAATTATCATATCCTGATTCAATCGAGAAAATTATTTTTAAAAACACTGTGAATTAGACGCATCTAAGATGCGGACTTTATAATACATTATTATTGAAAACTAATCGAGAAGTGAACTATTCACGAAAAATGCTGCACCTGACCTAAGTTAATCAACGGATAATTTTACTAGACAATAATGGACTCGAGATAATAACAAAAAAGCAAAAAAAAAAAAAAAGAAAAAAAGAACGGCCCAACCAATGAGAGTAAAGCACGGCCCACAGCACCTAAACCTCGAGGGCCCCGTGGACGGAGGCCAGGCGATGCAGCCTTTCTCTGGGCTCATAACATCTTCACGCTGCAGAAAGTCAGAAGCACAGTCGATTGCCGATTAGAGAGAGAGAGAGAGAGAGAGAGAGAGAGAGAGAGAGGGGAAGAAATGCTTGGAGAAGCGGAAGAGGATGAGGAACGACGGCGCCGTCAGAGGAAGCTTGAAGAAGTACTCGAAGTCAAGTCTCTTAGGCGTATCATCACTGCTTATCTCAAGTCTCTCTTATCTCTCTTAACGAACGTGAATTGTAATTTTATTATTATTATTATTTTATAGATGTGAAATTAAGCTGTTAAGTTTCGCTTTTTTGTAGTCCTTTTTAAGGAACTTTGCTTTTCATTTTTTTTTTCACTTACATATATATATTGGATCGTAGTTCTCAGTTATGTGCCCAAACCTCGATGATTTTACAAGTTTCGCGGAAATCTAATGGTTGCAATTTCCAGAAAACTAGGGGCTGATATTGTATTTAATGAAATCATTTAGATGCTAGCTGCTTAGTTTTATCTTTTGATGATGTCTTCTGTTGATGTTCTCATTATCATTTTGTTTTTGTTTTTTTTTGGTTGTTTTATATATATATATATATATATATCTCGCATTAACGCGTTTCTTTCTTTGGACTTCATGTATACAGCTATCCGGAGTCTTCAGAGGATGATGTCAAACGATATGAACGATCTTTCAGAAAGCTACCACCTGCCCACAAGGCAATTCTCCTGCTTGATTAATTGCGTTTTTTGGCAAGTTAAACCTTGAAGCTTGTGAAACTTATACAGTCTGTTTGAATTTTCTGTATTGTTTTTCACTTTTATTGTGTTACCAATGGACTAAGAGCTAATTAAGTATAATATTGTCTAGTTATCCTTTGGTACAATATGCCAAGGCATGTGGTTCTATCTACTGGCAAGGGTATCATCATATCCTTCATCACGAGAGAGTGTAAACAAAAGATACAGAAAGACTGAGGAAGAGAGGGGAAAATGATGAGAGGAGACTGGAGAGGGATTGAACATCAGAGTGACTGCTGGGAGTGGAGGCTGGCTGGCTGAGATTTTAGATTGAGGAGTCTTCTTGCAATGGCCAGATTATTACTTTTTTTAGAATGAATGATGCTTTAGAGACATGCAGTAACATTTTAACTGGAAATTCTATTTTCTACTTTGATATGCTTACTGTATGGATACTCCTTGGCAGAACTTGGAACAATAAATCAAATAATGAACTAGAGACCTTTTGTTTGGTTGGTTGAATTGTACTACCAATTACTTGGGTCTCTGTGATTTTACCTGCCAAATGGGTTTGTTAGATTCACTTCTGCTTGGTAAACGACTGAATACCTCATCTTGTTGGAATACTGAAACAATGATGCTGTTGACTTGACTAGTTTTGTCTTGCTCAAGAAAAATTGCTTGTGTGGCTAGAAAAGTGGGCCTGTCATCCATATCTCATTCATTTGGTTTTCACAGGCACTACTATCCCACTGCCCTTCCAAGTTTCAAAGACTAAGGAGGTAAACTTCTCTTTTCGCCCGCTCACTGTCTTCCTCTTTCTCTCTGTTTACATATTCATCTTGGATGGTCCGTACCATCACCCAATGGATTTAGGAGTGCAATTTTCCATCACCCAACGGATTTAGGGGTGCAATTTTCAACTTTTCAAATGAAAACTGACCTGATCTGATACATGTTGACAGTTGCTCAGGTTCCTGTTTCCAAATCAAAGTTAACCTGGCTTGAAACTCCCCTGGAATTTTAAATGAAATCAAAGTAAGGTGGAATGGATCTGCATGAAACAAGTCGGTACACTTGTATATTTAGCTTGCCCAACCGTTAACGTGACCTTATATATGACCCAAAATGTGCCTGTGTTAGGTTTTCCGATGCCTATGAGTTGAAGTTTCTTTCTGCTACAGACATAGAAAGCAGGTCTTTTCCTGCATCATGACTAGAGAAATTCAGGCATTCAAGTCACTAAAAAATAATATAAGTTGCTGGGTGCAGTGGCCCCTTTAGTGTTTGTGGCATATCTGCCTCTCTGTGCTCTCATATTAGCCTGCTAAGGACCTGTGAGGACCAACATTCTTTGAGTGAATTCTTTTCTTTGACTCTCCTTGTGATGGCCATGAGCAACATAGTCAATAAAGTAAACCACAGTGGTCTAGTTCTAGTTTTTATGTAATGTTTTCCATCTACCCTTCTAATCCTCTAGGTTGAGTGTGGGGTGCAATTTAATTCGGTTTGAAGAATTCTCCAACCAAACTGTTCAGCCAGGACTTCCTAGTTATTGAAACCAGAGTGAATCTATGATTCTACCATAACAAAGCCTAACCTTGATATTCTACAATGGTTTGATTTCTGTTAGCGTAGGCCTAAAAAATTGAGAAGAGTTTGAACTTTAAGGAAAATTGGATACTACATTAAAAGTGTGGTTACATACATGCCTGGTGAATAAATCAACTCAACTATTTCTTTCCCTAGCTCAGGAGATTCTGTATCATGCCTAGTTGTCTGTGTGCTAGCCACACCCACATATATGCTGTCATGCCCAGATACACACACATGCATAGGCATAGGCACATTAAAAGGCACATAGAAACTAATTGGAGCTCTTAGAAGTCAATTGGCTCATCACATGCTTTAAGAAGTTCTGGGTCTCTGTATGTCTTGATAACTAAGAACTCTTTTGAATTTGTTTACGCAGATGTATATCTTCAAATTCATATTTCATCTTTAACATGCTTCAGGTGAGTTGAAATCCCATTTTTCTTGCAATCCCCTTCCCTTTGCATTTGCTGCTTTGACATTTGTTTCTGGCTTTTTGACATTCATCTCATGGGTAACAATTCAACATATGCTTAGACTGTTATGCTGATAACTGCTTTGCAGGCATTTGAACCCCCACTAGATATGAGCCTGGATATGGATTATTGTGAGGACTTGCACCTTGAACACTCACACCTTGAACAGGCCCAAAGTGATCCTCACATCTGCAGAGAGGGGAGTGGTTTCTCTTCTGAGTCTATGCCAGCCAGTGGAGGGAGGTCTTTGTTCGAACATGATGAAGTCCATTACAGAGAACAGAGTAATGCTGTGTGCCAGCCACCAGATGGGATGACTGCCAATGAGGTCTTTCAAGATAGAAATATAGCCTTTTGCCTAGGGACTGTTGAAAATGCAATTGCTGGTTGGTTTTGCATATTTATTTTTCATTTAGAGGTTTGACTTCTGTAGATAACAACAGGAGGCTCATAGAGTAAGGTGCCATGAGTCAGGTACTGGGAACTGTCTAGCAGACTTGGGAAATAACGAGATGGCCTCTGTATGTGGCAGGAGTGATGTCATCTACTCCTAAGGAAATGTATTGTGAATATTCAGTTTATAGCATCTTAATGTTTCTTAAAAGAGAAAAAAGATGAATGCTTGCCATTATAGTTAGTAACTTGGTTTTCACTGTTTGTGTGGCCCACAAGTAGTTGGTCATCAAGCACTACATGTGTAGCATCCTTTTATCCTTGTTACATATCCTCTCTGTCTCAGCAGTCTCTTTTATTTACAATACATTTCAACTATAAGCAACAGCTTGGGTCTATCTGCTCTTAGTAACGGCGGACATGGTGAGTGGGAAGGAGCTTGGTTAAAGAAGTAATGCCCAAGGCTGAAGATAAAAGACTCCTGATGTTGTCTGCATGAATGGAACTCATGGAAAATCTGATTTAAACTGCTAGTCAATTTCTGTGCATGCTACTCACATATGCATATGCATATACATTGTGCATGCTCCTGGACACATGACACATAGGGACAAATGCACATGTGAATATGTGATGTATAACAGTCTATGACATATGTTATAGTCATTGGTAAACAATTTACACCTCATCCTACCCTTGTTGTGAATGAGCATAGGATGATCTATAAGCTACTTAAATTTCTCCATCTTTGTTCATAAATGTTTTGCATTTAGAATTGGTCATTGTGTTATATCTTTGATGTCTTTTTGAGCTGCCTCTTTTTTCAATTTTCTTATACTTTTGTCCTAAAATTTCTTTTTTAATGGTGTCATCTATAGGTTTGCTCGTCAGCTCATGACTGGTTAGGCCCATCACCTCAGTTACATGTTCCTTTGGTCGATGTTGATAAGGTTTAGTGGTTAACTTATTACTAAAACTAATTAATTTTTCTGAAATTATATTTATTTGCAAAATTAATAGATTATTATGTTCTTAATTCCAGTTTTTTTTTTTTCTTTCTATTTTTTTGGGTAAGGTAAAATGAGTGATTGGCATGGCTACCAGGCTCATTTTATTTTACTATTTGATGTCTTGCTGCTTTTCTGCTGGTTGTAAATTTGTGATCTAGAAGGGTTTATCTCAGGCAATTCTTAAGGGAATGAACAACAATATTGGCCAACCAAAACCTTCCATGAACAACACCTGCGGACTGCATTATTGATGTGTCTTGTTAATGGGAGGCTCAAGAAACAGATTAAGAAATACTTATAAAGTCAAAATAATTTGTCTGCAGCTTAGCCATAGGTTTTTTCTTTTTCAGTTTATAAGAGAATTATTATTGTATGTTTGTGTCTGATTTGGGTTCAATACAGGTGAGTGTTGGGCTCAAATCACCAAAAAATTAGGATTTTTTAACATAACAATACCTGTAAAGCACTGCCAGTTTTTTCAATAATGTTTTTTGGGGTATTAGATCTCCACTCCTCAAGGAATAAGCTTATTTCCTTCCTCAAACAGCATCTGTACCCTGCAGTAGACAATGATGTGAAATTGCCCATTGGTTTCCCTGGTCTCTCTTTCTTTCTCACTTTCCCTTTTCCTGGAGATGTGCCAGATATTGATGATATATAATTGACCGTTCAGTAGGTTATATGCAACTATTAAAGCAGCACTTCTTGTATGAACTTTGACAGGTACGTTGTATTATAAGGAATATAGTAAGAGACTGGGCGGATGAGGTAATAACACTTTGTTTCCTTATACTTTCTGACTTGTACGGTTGTACTCTGTGATATCTTAGATGAGTTCATAGAATTCAACTGCTTTTACTTCAAATCAGGGAAAGAAAGAACGTGATCAGTGCTACAAGCCTATTCTTGAGGAGCTTGATTCTCTATTCCCCAGTCGCTCTGAGGAGAGGTACTCAGTTGGTTCCATTTTCCTTCAGAATTATTTGGTTCCATTTTTCTTTGGGACAAGTGTCTTATGACATTGTGACATTAAAAATGCTAGATTTTTCCTTTGCCCGTGGTATCTTATGTTTCTTCTATTGTGTTCCATAACCTTAATTTCATGGAACAGCCCTCCTACCTGTTTGGTTCCTGGTGCTGGACTTGGGCGGTTGGCCTTGGAGATTTCATCTTTGGGTATGCATAAGAATTGGTTTGCAAGTTGTTCCAAATTTTACCCTGAGGCAATTTCACTCAGTATGTATCATTGGTTGTGTCATGAACAGGTTTTGTGAGCCAGGGAAATGAATTTTCTTACTACATGATGATTTGTTCAAGTTTTATTCTTAACCAGTAATAACATTTTACTTTTTTTTAGCAATTATTTTCTAATTTCACTTGTATGTGCATTTTTTCAACAATAGTGAGAGACTCAATCAGTGAAAGAGTTGATACTTATTTTGTAATGGGTGTTTTGATTTTATAAGTACCCAAACTGCTGGGGAGTGGACAATATATCCTTGGATTCATAGCAACTGCAATTCGCTCTCAGATAATGACCAACTTCGTCCAGTGTCAATACCCAACATTCATCCAGCCAGGTATTTGAATAAAGTTCTATATCATCCATTTCTTAAAAAGCTTTGCAGGTTGTGCCAGTTCTGTTCTCTTAGTAACATTTGAATTTTACCTCATAGTTCTTGGGGGTCCACTAGGTGTTAAAATAAGGTTTTGGTGGATCACTTTTGGATCATGAATGTGATTCCAGAAATTCTGCTTTCTGAATGACAAATTTTTGAGGTGGTTAGCATTGAAAATTGTATTTCATCAATGCAATTGATTTCATTTTTTGGTAATCATTGAGCCCAATTATCTTCAAGTCACCACTGACCTCATCTCAAGCAGTGCAGGGATTACTCAAGGGTTCTCCATGTGTGGTGGTGACTTTATTGAAGTCTACAGTGACCCAGGCCAAGTAGGTAGGAGAAGCAGTTTATATTCTCGTTTCTTAAATCATATACTACTGATTTTGATGGAACGCAGGTGATTTTGTAGTTCACAATTACATGACAACTATGTTTCTTGCTATGCAATGGTTTTGCTAAGAAGTTATAATTTATGCCATATGCACTTATTCTAGTCCGTTTTGCAATCATGTATCTCTTTCTATGCTGAGACATGATGCCAGAATAGGCATCCCATGAATCATACACCCTGACTTGAATCTGTACTCTAGGTCTGTTTAGCTTCTACAAAGTGACGAGTGAACTTCCATTTTTGCAAATTGTTAATAACCAGTCAACCCAATTACTCAAAATTTCCAACTCAGGTCAGATGGGCTGTCTGTCGCCCATTCCTGTGAAGCTTTAGTTCTAAGAGTGAAGCTAAGAATTGATTGCTGTGTGCAATATATGGTATTTTTAAAAGCATAAGGACTAAATAAATCTGGCTGTTTCCCAGGGACAAGTGATCTCTGATAGTTTTCAAGCTTTGTATAATGGTTAAAGATTTCAAGTTATTGTTTTCACTTGCTGCTGGTTGAGATTGTCTTCATTTTCTTTTTCTTGCATTTAACTACTGTTGTCAGGAATTGACACTAATATGGGTGGATGTTTGATTCTGCAATTGTGGTAAATGCTTATAGAAGGCACTTTTATTCCATGCAGGAGCTTGGGATGCAGTTGTGACATGTTTTTTTATTGATACGGCTCACAATATTGTTGAATACATTGAAATTATATCTAAAATTTTGAAAGATGGAGGAGTAAGTGCTTGTTGGATAACTTTATATGTTCATCTTTGTGTTCTTTGGCTTTGGAATTTGCTTGATCAACTAGTTTTGATTGACAGGTGTGGATAAATTTGGGACCCCTGCTTTATCATTTTGCAGATACTTATGGGCAAGAAGATGTAAGCTATCTTTTCCTTGGAGTGTACACTCTCTATAAAACACATTAGTTGGCTGGCGTGATGATGTCAGTCCCTCTTTTTGCTTTTCTTTTCTTTGCCTTGTAGGAGATTTCCATTGAATTGAGTTTGGAAGATGTAAAGAAAGTTGCTTTGCACTATGGGTTTCAGTTAGAGGTAATCTTAATGATCTTTGTTCTCCTTTTTTAATCCCTATATCCTTGCTTTGACGACTGCACCTCTGTAAAATTAGATGCAACAAAATTAAATTATTCATGACTTGCAGAAGGAAAAGATAATCGAGACAACTTACACTACCAATCCTCAATCAATGATGCAAGTAAGTTCCTTGCACTGGGGACTCGGAAATTATCCACACTCACTGCTTTTGTTAGCTTGATATTGTTTCAAGCATTTTAAATTTGATCTGTTTTGCAGAACCGATACCTTGTTGCGTTTTGGACGGCAAGAAAAATATCAGCAGCATCGGAAAAAAGTCCAGACAATAACTGCTAGTCCTCGTATCATGCGTTCACGCACAGGCCGCAATTATAGATCTTTGGCCCTAGTCTTCTTGATGATGATTCATCGATCAAGTTAATGACACAGAGCAACGCCAGGGAGTCTCATCTTCCAAGTCGATATTTTTGCTTGTAATTGCAACAAGGATGCGTTAGCTTATTATTAAGATGTCTGCAAGATTGAATCTTTGTTGTACTTTTATGAATAATCATAAATTGCTCTCAGCCATTTCAGACGACAGCCATGAGCTGGGGAAAGTGTGCGCGCGGCAACACTGATTTCTCAATGTCAATAGTCTAGACCCTCGAGGATGGTGCCTTTCTATTAGATTACTATTATCTTTCCTTTCACCATTACCGTTGCCTTCATTATTGCTAGTGCTTGTGTCACCAGATGGCCGTTTTCCTTCAGGCACCACGCATGCGAAAAAGCGACCAGTTCTTCAACAAACGTCAATAAAGCCAATTTTTTTCCTTTTCCAGAAACGGACCACGTTATATTGTGCAGTCCCGCTAGATAGACGAGGCATGCACCATTAGTGAGGGGCCTTAGTTACCTTTCTATCTGCTGTGCTTGTCGCAGCAGAATTGGCCATGGTGCCAATACAAGGAACTAGGATCCCACTGAAAGGAATTGGCTCATGGTGCAATTGTATTTCATTTGTTGGATCATTTTTTGGTAATCATTGATCCCACTGAAACGGATATAAGACCAGATGTCCTTGAATGCACCCAAGCCGCCGGAGCCCTCAGAGGATGCTATGCTTATTTGAGAGGAATTGGCTCCAAGCCATCGGTGTCAGGCTGTAACGAAATAAAGACAATCATCCAAATGGCTTCTAAACAAGGAGGGCAGCCTCTTGGGTGCGAGTGCGTCAGGGAAGCAACTTACTACTTTGACAGCCTTAAGGAAAATGCCATGGTTGAGTGCCACTTTGATTTGGCTCCAGCAAACTGTACCCGTTAAGAACTTCAATCTTTTCATTGGAGCTTTAGTCCCACTTTCAATAAGGACAATGAGTTGTTAAAATAAAGGATGACAATTACGCCCTCATTCAATTATTATCTGTCTCGCCCCCGGTAAGATAAATTTAAGCCACTAACGGTGATTTCATATTTAAATAATCTTGATGCAGCATTGGCTGGCAGGCATTGCTCTAAAACTCGTGGCAAACAGTTTAAAAGTTAGAAAAGCGTCAGAGTTCAACTGGCCTGCACTCAAAAGGAAGCTTGAGCAACAAATGGGTACTGACAGCTATTTTGTAGTTCCCATCATTTGTTGCTTACATGGAAGACTTTAAGCCATTGACTCGTCCCACATTTCCTGAAATGATCCTTGAAATAAAAGCAGCAAGGATCTCACCCATATATTTCACTTAAACCAAAAACTTCAGCATCCGATACTCCCTATTGAGCTGTCTTGGTTGCTGAAATTCACATATACGATCTGCGTGCATTTTAGTCCCTTCTTTTTTTGGAGCAATGCATGCATTCTGGTTAACTACTAATGACAATGCATAATTTACTGTGCATGCTTTGCGTTCCGTTGTTTATTTTGTTTAGCAAGATATGTCTTAGTTGATGCTCATCCTTTTTATCCTTCCATACTGGTAATGTGGAACTTGACGTGAGAAAACATGTATCAAAAAAATAAAAAAATTATACGAGGACCCAACATTCCCTTTGGTTGGTTTCAATACCTTTTCTCCCTATCTCAATGATGCAGTGCTGCAGAGTTGCAACGTTGAGGTAACTGGGGGTGCCCCTCAATTTGAAATCCATCTAAAACCTGTCATAGTTATAAATGAAAATAAAGCTAAAAGGCAAATAAAAAAATGTGTGTGTGAGAGAGAGGAGAAGGCACATACGCCAGAATAAGACACTTCATGCTAGCTTCAGTGTAGACACTTGGGCCAGACATGGACAAGGCACTTCTCTACCTGTTTCTGCATCGTCATCAGTACAGCTAACTGGTTGTTCCTCATCTTCTGCAAGATCTTCAACAAGATCACTCTGATCATTGGCATACACCTGGGAGCTTACCACCTGACCCATCAAGTCTTCACGTGTAAGGTTTCCTGTCAAAACACAGAAGGAATTAGGAATGCAAATATTTCATTGAGAAAGAATCCAGATTTGCCATTTTGACAAGATATCACAATGCTGCACATGAAACAGTAGCATGACAGTTATGAAAGCATAGGAAGATCAACTAGATGAAACAACAGCTAGGAGTTCTCTCTAATGGCCACTGCATTCATCTTGTTCATTTCTGAAAGTCACACCAGAATGACTAAATTAATAACTAATGTGGTCTTTAAAGCCATTTGCAAAAATGTGGTCATTAAACTCCAACAATTGCACTAAGCTTCACAAAATGTTCGGAAAAAAGGTAACAATTCCGCTAGAATCTTGAATATATTGGTATACCCATCCGAAAAGAAAGTCCACTTGAAGTTGTACGAAGAAATGCAATGAAGCGAAGGCATTCAATAAGCCGCTTGGTAGCTGGTATTTTGCTAGTAACAGCCATTTTTCAAACCCTTGCAGAAAGAGCCAAAAAACACTTACTAGATAATAATTATTAGATGTTGAGGTCTAATTATGACCACGCAAGGCAAGACTGACCTTTGCTTCAGACCATGGGGGTCTGTATGGTTCTTGTGCAGCTGTCACCTAAATTATCATAATAAGGAATAGAAGGCGAACAGGAGTTCTGATTCTTGCATTTAGGATGTCAATGACACTCAACCATAATGCGAGCTCAGCACAAGACTTACTAATCCGATTATGAGCTCATTGTGCATTTGAAGGTTGCTCATTGTGCATTTGAAGGTTGACATGTAAGAAGTCAAAAACTATAGACAGACTCAGCTTCAGTGCACCTTATGATTGCATCTCAGATTCCATTGCATACACAAAGTATAATATATACCTTAGAGGAAGGAATCAACAAAATTTCCACCATACTTGACGGCTAGAGCATGCATAGTTACCTTCCCAACTGCCAACAATTTTCTCACTCAGGTACAGAAAGAGGATTGTATTTGCTAAAATTGTTTCATGAGCTTCCCAGAAATCTGCAATGGGAATATTCTGATCAGTACAAAGACAGTCTCATTAAACACAATTCTTGAAAAACCTTCAAAACAATGGAAGAGGAAAACAAAAAAAAAAAGTGATTACTACATCATATTTTGGCAAGAAGCTTGGTGTACAAGTGTTTAAATCTGGTTCCTCAACTGTTTCGATAGCTTGGCAAGTATATCCTCTTCTATAGCCTGACTTGTACAATTAGATCTTCCAACGTGTATACAGAAGAAACTGAGTAAGTCAAAATCAAATTTGTCTTCAAAAAATAAATTAAAGATAAAAAAGTCTAGATCAACACAGAATCATTGTCAAACGAACAACTTTAACAATTCCCTTATCCAGTTTGCTGCATAATAAAGAGAAAGGCACACAACCTGCTTCTGCTTTGCTGTGAGTGAATGCCAACCAACCGTTGAGAGGTACCTATCAATTGCACAAGACAAATAATTTGAGAAACTGGTGAAAGCCAGCAGAAATCACAACCCTCAAAGAACTAAAGGGTCTAGTCAAATTCCAGTGGTGTGATAGAACCATGAAAAAGGTAAAAGAAGTTCCAAAGTATGATTATACATGTACCTTGATCTGAGTGGCATATACAACATTTTACCAACATATTTTCAGAGTAACAGAACTTCAAAATCTCAGTTTGGATGTGTTCTGGGTGGGATTGTATGTTGAGCCAGAAATTTAGAAAACATTCTTTTTTTTCTTTTTTCCCAAAAAATTTATAGTTTTAAAGAACATTATATTTTAGTTTTGGAAAAATGATTCTAAAACTTCCATTTTCTTTAAAAAACTTTCTAATTTTTATTAGTTGGTATCAGCAATTGAATAAGAACAATTCTAAGTGAGTTTGCTCAAAATAACAATCAAAGCAGAAGATATGGGTGGTCAAGATCACACAAATGGCAGGTAATTACAAAAGGACCGGAAGAGTTTTCGGAATAAATGATCAATTACCACATTTCACAGCCCTTCAACACACTAAGCCTGCAATGCAAAGTTCTACAAATAGCCCAAGATGGTCTACGTTGCTGTTCCTCTAAAAAATATCTGAGGTCGTATATTTTAATGTTCATTAATTTCACCAAAGGTTTTATCAGAAACACACTTTAGCACCCCAATTTTCCAGATTATCTTGCCCAGCTACTTGACACAACAATCTAGATTCAGGGGAGTTGATGATGTTAACAATAAGAAGCTGAAGATGTTTGCAAAGCACTATTCCTTAAACTCACCTTAGAGGAGGGGAAGTGTAAATGGGACCCAGGTAATGCATCAAATCCAACAAGAGATCCTTAATTTGAACTGCAAGATTTACAAAAACAAAAGCCTTAATACTCAATCCACTTCATAATTTTTCTTGAACCTTAATGATCATTCACTTACAGTCGATGGGAAATGAGAGTTGACTGGAAGAATTTGTTGAGAAGCAGCAGACCTGCAAATGACAACCTTCAACTTCATCATTTACAGGTATTTAAACAAAATGACAAAGGGAGAGGACAATAAAATAATTACAGAAAGAAAATGGAGGCCAATGGCAAAATGCTCAAGCAAATGGGGGATATATTGCAATCCAGGTTCATCCAGAGTTCCCCAAGAAAAGCAGAAAATGTAAACTGTAATGTACAATTCCTGCCTAGAAAATAATATCAGAAAGCAAGAGACAGATTTAATCACTACAGTACAATTGTTTGACAGGCAATTGCCCGCCTTCAAGATTCGATAGAAACATAGATTCAAACTCTCCTGCATGTTTGCGAATCCTATAAGAAGTGAACAAGTTCTCACAACAAAATATTCGCGCTTGATTACGGTCTAAAATTAGCTGTTAAGCATAACTGCCACCAGCATACTGTCTCATTTACTGAACATTCAATGGCTGCTGGTTGAGGCATTTTGTGCTCCAACAATGCATAAAAAGTTCATCATAGAAGAGAATCAATGGTAAGCTTAGCTTTTGCAAGAGTCCAAAGATGTTATCAAAAGTTCCCGCATTCCTCAAAGTAGGATTTCTGCATAAATAAAAAGCAATGGTAAATAGGCCTCAGGAGTTCTACAGTTGATAACCAATTAAAATAGATCCTGAGAATTTTGAGGCATAGAAAATTTCACAGCAAATAAACAGCATCACCAGAAAATAATTACATACCTCAGGTGATACAGGGTCCCACCTGATAAGAAGATGTGCTCAGTGTCTTTTGCATCTCCTAGGAAAGAGACTATTTTTAGAGTTCCAAGAATTCTCATTTTCTTGTACCTCAGATCTGATGGCTGACCTGACCCAATAGAAAGCCAAGATGAAAAATAGATGAGTATCACCAGCCCAAAAAGGAAAGAGTTGGGGGCTAAAGGTGGAATGTTGCACATAGGCCATGGTACCTGTTTCCATATTAGCATGAAGAGTTCGTTTCCAACAGAAGATCCAAAACAATCTGCAATTGATCAAGCTGAAAATGCCAGCTGGCTGAAAACTTCACAAACCTGCACTCCATCAAAGCTGGTGAAACCAGTAAAACAACCAACACTTCAATTTATAATGCCACGACTAATGAATATACCTTGAGCAGATTCTCTTTGTCAGATCCCTCCAAATATTGCGAGATACCTAGGTGGAAGAAAATTAGGTTTAATGAATAATTGGCTACCAATCAAAGCACATACGCTTATTTTAAGTACCATTTATATAAGATGAAAGTCAAATCATTTCTGGAATCTGGCGCATAGTTGAAGCTAGCAAAGCCAAAGTGTCCAAAGCAGAAGTCACTCCAAAGCTAACACCAGACACCACATGTGTCACAAGTGCACGGAGAACCTGCAAAAAAAGAAAACTTGTTGTAAGACTTCTAGGTGTGGGTGCTTTAATTTTTAGATACTAAACTAGGGAAATTTCTTCAAGAAATTTACTTCCTATCTAGAGCAAGCATCACCAAGCTCACCAAATAAACAGACACACATGTGAATGCCAAACTCCCATCCTTTTTGTTCGTTGCATTCCATTTAGTACTCAGATGGCGACAGGAACCATGGAAAAAAAAAAAAAAAATCCTGGCAGAACATTCTAGCAGTCACTCGGAAAGTATTGCGTAAAAGTTAAACTACTTTAAACGCATACGAGTATAGAAGATACCTGTACCAATTCCTTGTTCCTACAAATACACTGGTCACTGATAAATTTCTGAATACAGTCTGTAAAAATTTCTTCTTGAAAACTTTTTCCACACCGTTCCTCATGGACTCACCATCATGTATATGAGCAAAAGGAGCCATATATCTATGACCTTGTGGTTGCATGGTGTTTCAAGGCTGTTCAGTAGCTTCAAAATCTCTTGGCATAGCATCTAAGAACAACAAATAGAAAGCGTTGTGTAATGAGGAAAACATACAAGCTTGAACTGAACAAAGGAAAGGTGATTACCTACATTTTTAAATAAAAGATTTGATCTCAAGGCATCAAGAATAAATTCCTCGGTATTGCCCATATCTGACTTTCCTTTAAGTTTACCATGCTGAGTCGAAAAAGACCTTAAAGTCCCTGCAAATTTTAACTGCCAACAATTTGTGTTATCATTCTTCGAATGTCCGAAGATATTGGCAAAAGAAGTCAAAATCTGAGCAGCTAAGGCATATGCTCCCCGCTAATTGTCCCAAGGCAAGATATTACTATAGCGACAACCTTCACAACGAATAAGGTATTGATCACACAACTATAAAGTAACAGAACTAATTTATTCTATCTGAACTGTTGCTAATAACTGCAATTAAAAGCGAGATTCATAATACGGGAAAACCTGTTCTTGCAATTCATCATCCAAGTTGATTCTTGAAAATGAGTCAGGCACGTACACAATAATGGCAGAATCCCCTTGGAGCATGTGTTGAATGGAATCGATAACATCCTCGTTGTTTTGATCACCAAGAATCTCGGGCAATGATCCAATAATCAGTTTCTGCACATGCAGACGGCAAAGGAATAGCAATTGCATCAATTTATCAGTGAAGGCGTTGGGGTCAACAAAGAAATCAAGCCACCGAAATTGGTTAACTATGAGCCTTGCGACTTCATCTTCAAGACGTTCCACCAGAATGGCCCAGCAGGTTCAAGTCAAAATACTCAGGAGGTTTATCAAGAAGCATGATCTGAAGGTTCAGTTGATCGCCAGATGCCAGACTAAGCAATCCCTTCCCGCGCCGCAGAAACCTTAGCAAGAACTGCAGTATAAAGATTTAACCATGAAGGTATAAAGAAATGTTTTAAAAACCCCAAGATTTAACCAAGAAGCCTAGAAAATCGTAAAGAACATGTGAAAAAGGGCTTAAAACACTAAAGATTCTGAAAATTACTAAACAGATCGGCGGAGGTTGCTTCGGCGGAGGTTGCTTGGAGAGGGAGCGCAAGAGGACAAACCGGCGAGGAAATCAGAGCGAAGAGCAGGGGCATTATCGGAAGAGAAAAAGAGTCTGTGAAGACGCGTCCGGAGCCTGTGGGGATGGCACTTGGTGGTGGAAGAACACCATCTTGAGACGAACGTCGTCGTTCTTGGGGTTTGTTCTTCTTTCGCCATGCTCGGGCATTTGCCACAGGATAGGATGAAGACCGCCGAAAGATGCTTGAAGCGCTCCCGAGTCCTCATCCGGGTAGGACTAGCGTCCAATTTATTTGACCGTTACGCGCGCCCCGTTGTACCTAATAATGTTTTTTTTTTTTTTTTTGAAAGAAAATAAATAAATAAGATATTAAACTTATGCAGATTCTCTTTGCTAAATCCCTCCAAATATTCCGAGATACCGAAACGGAAGAAAATCACGTTTAATGAATAATTGGCTACCAATCAAGACATACACGCATTCCAGAGTATTTTAAGTACCATTTATATAAGAAAGAAAGTGGGAATCACTCCTGGTGCATAGATGAAAGCTAGCAAAGCCATGGCGTCCAAAGCAGAAGCCACTCCAAAACTAACACCAGTGCACAGAGAAGATGCAAAGAAATTGTAATAAGACTCCCAGATGTGGGTGCTTCGAATTTTAGATACCAAACTAGGAAATTTCTTCAAAAAAGTTACTTCCAGCCTGTAGTTGAATCACCAAACTCTTCAAACAAACCTACACACGTGTGAATGCCAAACTCCTGTGCTTTTTGTGCTTTCCGTGCCATTAAATACTAAGACTGTGACGGGAACCATGGACAGAAAATCTCAGTAGAGCA
Organism: Bruguiera parviflora; assembly: GCA_019804595.1. Classification (NCBI taxonomy): domain Eukaryota; kingdom Viridiplantae; phylum Streptophyta; class Magnoliopsida; order Malpighiales; family Rhizophoraceae; genus Bruguiera; species Bruguiera parviflora. The sequence continues at coordinate 10,032,810 of CM034049.1, forward strand.
TTCAAGCAGCCACTTAGAAAGTATTGCATAAAAGTCTAACTGCTTTGATGTATACAAGTATGGCAGATGCCTGTACCAATTCCTTGTTCCCACAAATACACTGGTCAGTCATAAATTCCTGAATACAATCTGTGACAATTTCTTCTTGAAAACCTTTTCCACACCTTTCCTCATGGAACCGCCATCCTTGCATATGAGCACAAGGAACCATATGCCTAAGACCTTGTGATCAAGCTGTGTGCGTCAAGGCTGTTCAGCGGCTTGAAAATCTCTTAGAATAGCATCTAAGAACAGCAACAGATAGAAAACATTGTGTAATGAGGCAGACATACAAAGATTGAAACCAAAAGAAAGTAAAGATGATTACTTACATTTTTCCCCATCAATTGTCGTAGCACAAAATATTGCTATAGTGACAACCTTTACAAAATAAAAAAATAAAAAAAAAATCACACAAATATAAAGAAATAGAACTAATTTATTCTCTTTAAACTGTTGCTTATAACTGCAAATAAAAGCAATACACAATAAAGGAAAACCTGTTCTTGCAAATCATCATCCAAGTTGAGGTTTGAAATTTTAGTCGGCCAGAGACTCAATAATAGCCGAATCCTCTCGGAGCATGTATTGAAGGGCATCAATCGCATCCTTGTTGTTTTGATCGCCAAGAATCTCGGGGAACGATCCAATAATCTTTTCTTTTCAAATGCAGAAGCCAAACGAATAGAACTTTCATTAAGTTGGTGAAGGCGTTGGGGTCAACAATGAAATCAATCCCCCCAAAATTGGTTAACTATGAGTCATGCGAGATCATCTTCGAGCCACTGTAATGCTCCGACGGTTCTTGATTAAATCTTTAGCCACCTGAAAGAGACTTAGCTTTGCCTTCCAGCGCCACCGAAACCTTAGAAAGAACCGTGAAAAAGCATAAAAAAAAAAAAGAGTAAGAAAATGCCGAAAGACCCTAAAGATCTAACCAAGAACACTGAAAAAGCGAGAAAATTGAAAATGTAAAAAGGAAAAAAAAAAAACGTTTCTAACCCTAACGATTTATACGAGAAAACGAAAAAGCATAAACAAATGTTTCAAAAACCCCCAAGATTCAACCAAGAACCCTGGAAAAATCGTAAAGAAAGTAGAAAAAACGGCTTAAAACCCTAAAGATTCTGAAAATAACGAAACAGACAGGCGGAGGATCCTCGAAGAAGAAGAAGAAACACGCAACAAGAAGAAGAAGAAGAAGAGCGAATGAAAGAGGAGAAACCGGCCAGGGAATAACGGCGGAGGGCAGAGAAACTATCGGAAGAGGAAGAAAAGAGTCTGTGGAGATCGGTGGGGAGGCAGCGCGGACCAGAGGGATTGGTCAGTGTACAGCCAGCGTCGGCGAGAATGGAGACTTATTATCGATTACACCTTGGGCGTCGCCGTGCGTCGGTCCACCGGCGGCGGCGGTGAGTTTGGGAATTTTGGGAAGAGGGAGAGGAGAGGCGAAGGAAGAGGAAGGCATTCAAAATATTTCTTTCTATCAATTTCGAGCCCGAAGCCTTAAATAAGTCCCTTTATATAGATGCCCGAAGCGCTCCTTAGTCCAATTTATTTGACCGTTACGGGATCCATTTCGCGCCCCGTATTTGTTCCTAATAATAATGGCCTTTTAAAAATATAATAATAGTAATAAAAGAAAACAAATAAATTATATATCTTTTTGTTTTTTTTTTTTGAACGTGTATAATTTGGTTTAATTTTAAATCATTTAAGACATTTCCCAATCATATTTATGAATAATTATATAAAAAAAAAGTATATTTTTGAACTCGAAATAATTATATGGCGTCGGCAATTTATTTGACCGTTATATGATTAGCTTATGGGTTAGCTACGCCTATTGCCGCTGGATCCCAACCTTCTAAGAAAAGAGCCTTTTATTTTTTTTGGCATTGTGTTTTTGTGTCACCTTCTAACAATATCAGTACAAATAAGATAGAGTTCACTTGCTTAACAGAGAAAAATTTTAAATAATTCATCACAAATCAAGTAAATTTAACTTGTTCAAAGAGATAAGAATTTTTGGAAATTCAATACAGCTTAATTTGCTTGAGTTTTCTTTTTTCAGTTCTTTTTATTTTCTATTGTATATGAGATGAATAAACTGAATTTTCACAATTTAGGCTTAAGCAATATGGTACAATTAGATTTTTTTTTAAAAAAAAATTATTTCAAAGAAAGAATCTATAATACATTCGAGTTATTTTTGTTCATCTGCGTTTGTGTTTTCTTGTGACTCAACTAAAATTTGAGTTCTGTTTCCAATATTCAGCTGTAAGAAACTGATGTATATTTTACAACGGTTCTAGTTCAGACCCGGCACGTTTTGGCAAGATAATCACATCCCTTGTACATTTCCATACCCCGGCTGGCCTAATTGATCTTCTTCGAAACAGGCGCATTGCTTGCTCATCTTTCCAGTCACAGCAATTTCTAGAGGTCTATGAACTAATCTTGGAAAGCCATCATCGCACCACACCTGGCCAAAAACAGTTAAATTTACATCAATAACAATGGTACACAGCTGCACCATTTCTGTGTCCATAGCGCGTGACCCTCTTGACCACGGGTTCTAAGATTCATTGTATCCTGACAATGATTTGTCAAAAATTCACTAACCAACTCTATTGAGGGCAATTGTCACTTTAATGACTTGTTAATTTCTTGAGTTAGCATCCGTTTTTGGGATGAGAAATCTATAAGGCAATCCCCATTATATGCATAGACAGAAAAGTTTTATTATAGACTACATTGCCTCTCCACCCTCTCCCTGGCTTCACCTTGAATTGCAACTAGGTTGTCTGGCTTCTTCAATTCTCTGTTTCTCCAAAAGCTGTGCACCCCTTTCAGCCTTTGCTTCAGCTCTTTGCAAAGATCTCGTCGGATTTCCTTGACTATCATAATAATGATCAACTAGTTTACCAACAAACCTGAACAATAGTAACGCGCAAATAAACACCAAGTATTTTCCTCATCCACCGACTAATTGAATTCTGCAAGATCGTATCATTTTGTCTTGGTACTGTGCTATTCTAGGAAACCTATTTATCATTCAGGAGTCCATAGCTGGAGTACATATGCAAACTGCATGAGACATGCAATAAAATTTCATCGTGGTTGCCATGAATCTGGAGGCACAATCAGTGAGCTAAATAAAAGGGGAGAAATATTGCCCATAGGGAAGATATTCTGGTAACCATTATCTGCCTGAAAAAGAAGAGTCAGTCATTCAGTCCCTACAGTCAACAACAAAAGCATTGTGCCAGGCAACAGCTAAGCTTCTCCACCATTTCCTATTACTGAAGTGCTCAAAGAATAGAGGAAAAAAGAGATAAACTGTTCATAATGCCCGTGTTGCTTCTGAAGTAGAAATCCCACCAGTCAATCACACTCTTCACCTGCATGTCAAATAAATGAATCAACAACATTTAACTTTTAGTAATTCCATTGACAATCAGCAAGAGCAAGCGACAACAAGAACATATTAGAAGTAAAAAGTGAAAAAAGAGAGTACCTCAGTGCTGGACAAACCAAGCAATGAGTCCGTAAATCCATCTCCCACATTAAACAATGCCAAAAGGGATATACACTTAGAAAGACAATCCAGTTATCCCACATAAGAACAGCAAAATTATGTTTCAACTTGTAGAGAAGGACCTCAATTAAATTTGGGATTAAGGCTTTGTTGCTGTTTTTGTTTTGTGGAGAAGGAAATTCTGTCCAGCAGGCTACTCTGGTGGTCTAAAGTTGTGTAATAAATATACAAGGGAATTATGAGGTTTCAGGATATATGAGGCACAAGAAGGTAAGGAAGTCCTTAAAATGACTGCAGTTAATGAACTCTTACCTGTGAAGATTCCTGAAACAAATGCACGTGATGCATTCCTGAGTTCAGGAATTATCGGCACATAAGCTATCAGTAAATGAGCTCCAGACAAATTCAAGGAAATAGTTGAAGAAAGAAGACGACAAGAGATTTAAATTGCTATCTACTGGGACTCTGCTAAGTCAAAACCATGATGAGAAGAATTGGGAAAGTTGGCAAGCTTGGTAAATCAACGAAGTTTCAGACCGAGAGGAAGTAAAGCACTACTTCTAAATACATAAAACTAGTCGAGTTTATAGGTTCGCAACAATGAAGAAATTCAAATGAATACAGTAGTCAGTAGGAGCTGTAGATAAAGATATCCCTATGTGATGATTTTGTCTCTACAGAGAAAAAATTGCGAGAATGATCATGACTACAGGAGCATTTAGCATCACACAATTAACAATAACAAAACACAGATTTACAGGAAGAGAGACCACTGAACTTAGCACTGGCTAAAGATAAAGAGATGACTAGCTCAGTTCAATATATTGACACGGATATAGGATAATGAGTTCACAAATAGCATCATACTAGGATTTATTACAGCATACTAAATAAACATCCTAAGTCCTAAATAAGTCAGTTCCTTAATCAAACAGCAAGAAGAAAAGATTAAAAGATTCTGCTCAAATTACATAACAAGACAAAAAAGAGGAACAAACCTTCCAGGGCCGTAGTGAGACTTTCCTTTAGTTACGTCAAACACAGCATGTTCTCCGACAACCTCAGAAAAGGAAAACCAAAGTTCTTAGCTTTAAATTGTTAAAAACACGGTACCGGCCGTTTCAGCATCTGGGTCAGCATTGACAACTACAAAGGTGAAAACTTTCATGTTTAACAAAGGCCAGAAGCAAAATAACAATGAAAAGTCTTAATGTTGAGGTTAATGATCTAATTGGGTTTTGCGAGGACCTGCAGCTGTGTACAAATGTCGTTGGGTTCGTAGGGAAACCTTAATCTAGTCAAGACAGCAATAAGAGCAGCCAAAAGGGTGACCCAGGTTGATGGAGATTTTGCTAATCTCTTCACTTTTTACCTGCTCTCTCTCTCTCTCTCTCTCTCTCTCTCTAATTCATCTCCTTGTCTTTTCCTCTTTTTTTTTTTTTAATTAAACTCTAAAATTGTGTTTGAAAGAAAAGGAAATTATATTTATATTTTAAAAAATATTTTTGAAAAAAATATTTTAAAAAAATATATCATCAAATATATATTTCTTAAAATTAAAAAAAAAATCATTCTTCTGCTTAATTTATAAAGTAATTAATTAATTAATGTTAATTTTTTTATTAACACTCGAATTAATTTTATTCTTATCACCCGTTTTCTCTATATTATTATCATCATATAAGATGTAGACGTTTTCTTTAAGAAAAGATTGCATCCAAATCCAACCACGGCAAGTAGGCAACGTCAGCGTCGTCAATTCCGAGTCTCTCTCTTTCCCTTTTCCAGAGCCTCTCTCTCTCCCTCTCTCGCAGCGCTCGTTCCGGTGACGCTCTCGTTCCCAGTGTTCTTCCTTTCTTTTCATAGTTTCTTTGATTGATTTCCTTTTGATCCAAAAGCAAATCGCCGCCGTGCGCACAAAAAGAAAAAGAATTAATAATCTTTTTCTTCTGTTATTATTACTTGCAATCTCTTTGATTTTTGCTTTTGTTTTGTTTTTTTTGTTTAAATTTTGATTCTTGTTTAATATCGGGTGGGTTCCTGAGAGTCATGTCGGGAAAAGGTTGTAATTATTGTTGTTATTACGTTGGTATATTGCAGGTGAAAGATCAATTAATCAATCATTAATTAATTGATTGAGTGTGGGAATAGCCGGAAAAAGGATAGTAGAAGATGGGAATGAAACAGGCGATAAAGAGCCTGGACGCGTTTCCACGAGCTGAAGATCACTTGTTGCAGAAAACCCAATCTGGGGCTCTTGGTATTCCAACCCCACATTTGTTCCGTGCATTCTTATTTCTTGTTATTTTACACTGAATTGATTAATTTATGTGCATGCGGTTGGGTTGATTGCGGTTCTTGGACATAATCATTGTTAACTTTGTTTCCCGTAATCTGTTTATGTTTTCAATTTGACAGTGTTTGATTGTTCTTTTTGGTTACTTGCCTTTTCTTTTTACCCATTCTTGTAGTCTCTGTTGTTGGTCTGGTTATTATGGCTGCCTTGTTCCTGCACGAGCTGGCGTATTATCTTACCACATATACTGTCCATCAGGTTGGTGTTAGAAAGATAAGGACTTTTTTTATTTTTATTTTCCTTCTCTCTTTTTTCAGCATAATCAAGAATTCCCCTCTCAGCCGAGGATGTAGAAGTTATAGGGAAGCAAAGGGTATTATGCCTCCCTAACATTTTTTTATGGATAATGAGAATGAAGTTAAATGGGTGATTTCTTCACCGTTGGCTGTACATTATCTTGAGATACATCTTCAAAACCTTCTTTGTTGGACATGGCGTAGCACAGACAACTGTAAAATGCTAGCAAGCTACCAGAGTAATTTTTTGGCGCTTAGATGGATGGCTGTTTGGTTCCTTAATTGGATAGCATAGCGGAAAAAGAAAAATTACAAGCAAAACTTTTATTCAGTAGCTGTAGTTTTCTTAGATAGGAGTTTCATAACATAGATTTTTTTCTTGGCAAACAATGTTCACTATAGAGTTGGCTTTAATGCACAATTTGGGAGTGAATTGAATAAAAATGCATTTAGGTGAATTGAAAAAAAATGAATTTAGTCAAGCAACTATTCGTGTATCTCTTACTGAGTCCATGACATAATTGATTCAAGCGATGGATATGGCTGTAGCATGATTGAGACAGGCCATTTGTTTCAATCATCTGATTACATTTACAAAGTAATTAAATTGGGTAATATTTTTTTTCGGTTAGAATATTTGAAAAGCATAGACATATCTGATATTGCATGTGTTGCCAGATGTCTGTAGACTTAAAACGTGGAGAAACTCTTCCAATTCACATAAACATGACATTTCCATCCCTTCCTTGTGATGGTTAGTCATTCATTTTAAGTAACTGCCTGTTTGCTTGTAGTTTATATGTTTAGTGGATCTTTGATGTGCTGTGATGTTTCTTATCATTGCAATGCTTCACAAATTAATCTGTGCAGTCTTGAGCGTGGATGCAATTGACATGTCAGGAAAACATGAAGTGGATCTTGATACAAACATATGGAAAGTAAGACAGTACTTTTCTTGGGAAATTTAAAAAGGGTGTTTGACAGATGTTACTTCTTGTATCTCACATGCATATTGAAAACATCTATCATTAATGTTTTTGCATCTGTCAATGGGTTTCAATCATATTATTGTTTTCTATAGTATTCAGTTTAGAAAGCATTCAAAGTGCCAAGTAGTTTGTGTTTTTACCCTTGCATTTGTGATCTGTTTTTTTTTTTTTTTTTATAAATTTCAGTCCATATTTTTGTATGTTTTTTTTAGCCTATGCATATGCACATGCATGCACACTTCATTATCACATTATTATGTGCCAAGCTGACTGGATTATTATTTTGCAGCTTCGTTTGAACAGCCATGGTCATATCATTGGCACGGAATTTTTGTCAGACCTTGTTGAAAAGGATCATTCAGCTCACAAGCATGGTAAAGAACAAGAATTGACTAGTGCTAAGATTGGTAAAGAACAAGCATGCACACTTTATTACTAGTGTGGCATAAGACTTAAAAGCTTTAACTTAATTTTTGTTGATGATACCTTGTGTTGGATATGGTTTGTATAGCAATATATTTTCCTTTTTTTTTCATTTTTTCTTTTCACTTATATAAGTAAATAGGTAAAGAACAAAAAGATTTGAAATTCCTTCATAAAGGCAAGATTTACTAAAGGTGTTTAGAGCACCATAACTGAAAATTGTGGTAATAAAAAACCCTTGATACTCTAACCTTTTGGAGTGGTGGCTTTTATTGTGTTTGTCTAATTTTAGCCTGGTTTATATTTTATGCACATAATCAGAAGTAACTCTTGTTTTTGAAGTTGTATGAGATTTAGTATCAAATGGATACACAAAATCTAAAATTAGTAGCACTTGTTGTCAAAACTGTTCATATATACTCACAATTCATCATAAATCTTAAGAATGTCCTGGCTATTCTTGGATTTCCTGTCTATGGATCCTTTGCTATGTTATGTTTCTTGACTGATCTTTTACATAGCTTGAATATAAATGAAACTGGTTAAACACCGGGGTAAATCTGTAATGCCCCAACATAACTTTGATCAGATCATGATAAGGATCATCATGAGGATTCAGATGCAAAACTTCATAGTCATGGCTTTGATGAAGCTACAGAAAATATGATCAAGAAGGTGAAGCAAGCTATGGCAAATGGGGAAGGATGCCGGGTACTTAGCTACTGAAGATTTTCAATAACTTATTATTTTTGTGAACTAATTTGTCCTTTATACACCAAAAAGGTTGGGGAACAAGTCTAATCCACTGTCTTAATATCTTCTACAGGTGTATGGTGTCCTTGATGTCCAAAGGGTTGCTGGAAACTTTCATATTTCAGTTCATGGCTTAAATATTTTTGTTGCTCAGATGGTTAGAGTTGCTCATTTTTGTGTTTTCTGCTTTATTTTCTTGCACCAATAAAATTGCTGTCTGAAATTTGTTTTTATCCAACTTTTGCATGAAGATTATGAATTTAGCAATTGAGTTGCAGAGTTTCTTGGTGTATGATCTGAACCATTGCTGCTGCTTATATAGAGGCACTCTGGTGGTTACGTCCAATCTGGAGTTCATTTAATTAAGTATTTTCTTTACCTAGCTGGTCTGACTCCCTTGCAATCAAACAAATATAATAAGATAAATGCCCAGTGATAATGAAAATACTTGGAAAAAATGTTAGTGTGAGTTGCATTGAGAGCCAGTTTGTTATGGATGGTTAGGAGTCATGACAGGTTGGAGGAATTCCATCTTTAAATTTTTGCTCCATTTTCCCAGTTGAAAGAAATATGAGCAATTTTGAGAAAGAAAGACTTTGTCCCCTTTTACAGAGAGACAGCTCTACATATGGAGACTTTGGCCTTTGGTCTGTTACTTCTAAACATATAGGATTTTTTTTTTTTTCCATTTTTTATATCTGCTGCCTTTTTAACTCTTCTTGTCTGGGTTTTTTATGTTAATGTCAGTTGCATGTTAATCATTAGCTTTAATCCAGTGTAAATTAAGCCTGATTCCTCTGATTTGTACACAGATTTTTGGAGGTGCCATTCATGTCAACGTGAGCCATATGATTCATGATCTATCATTTGGACCAAAATATCCAGGGCTTCACAATCCTCTGGATGGAACAGTGCGAATTCTGCGTGACACAAGTGGAACATTTAAATATTATATTAAGGTTTGAACCATGTGCTTTCTATCGATTAAGACATGTCCATCTCTCTCTCTCTCTCTACGTGACTTTGTCCCATTTTTCGATCAGATTTCAGCTTTTGTATGTTTCTTCCATTTCTATGTACAATCAATGGTATCCCTCATTTGGGGATTTTCCCTTTTGGGTCTAGAATAGGTGTTAGGTGATTGCATATAAGGATGTAGATTTGAGACTTTGAGAATAATTATAGGCATGTAGAAAATGTCATTTGGCACTTATTTTTTTGGTGGGCATATCTTTCCACTGTTAATTTATAGCCATTTTTTGCGATTTAATGTTAAACACCAGATAAGGACCAATAAGGGATTTAAGCAAATCTGAGGGATCAATAGATGCAGTTAGAAGTCAGTGATCATTTTAAGATTGTTTCTATGTTATATCCCTAAATTGAATGCTGTTTTATATGTACCAGGTTTGCCCATGGTGCCTTTATAAGCGAAACTCTTCTTATTAGTGCTTGTTCAATTTTTGGCTTTACCTCCCATCACTTTTGTCTCCATATCAAGGATAGCCTAAGGGATTGCCAGTTATACCATAATTTTAGCTTTGTTGATGGGCAGAGCTCTTATATAACCCTTTCAACCCTGTCTTGCCATTTCTGCATGAAAATTTCAGTAGCTGAATATTTGGATGTTGTCTAAATTGCCTGGGAATTATGTTCCTGTTTCCCTTATCTATTTTCCATAATGAGAAAGTTACTTATCTGGTGGTTTATTCAGATTGCTTTTTAAATGATATATGAAGATTATTTCTCATTGATACAACCTTTAGATAGGACTGCCATGAATTTTCACCATTGCCTTGCAGATTGTTCCTACTGAATATAAATACCTCTCTAAAGAAGTATTGCCAACAAATCAATTCTCTGTGAATGAGTATTTCTCAACAATGACTGAGTTTGATAGGACTTGGCCAGGTTGGTTGGTCTTATGTAGATTTTACCTATTTCAGCTTTCAACTCTTTAACTTTGTCTTTCATTCATCATTTTTTTTTTTTTGGTGCAGCTGTGTACTTTTTGTATGATTTGTCGCCTATCACTGTGACAATCAAGGAAGAAAGGCGCAGTTTTCTCCATTTCATCACTCGTCTTTGTGCAGTTTTAGGTGGCACTTTTGCTTTGACAGGTTTGTTTTTAATGTTTATTTTTTTTAAGTTCGTAGTACCTTTATAAACCTAACCATAATCAATTCTGCATTGGTCAAATTCTGAGTGAAAAGGGCTGGTTGAAATGTCGTCCAAGCAATAGAGCCTTTAACTCATAAACTAAGTCTGCTAACCAAGACATTAATATCATTGTTGGTTGTGACTTCTTGCTTTAAGTTCAGGTTTAAATCTGGAATTCTTACGGTTATTAAATTCAAAATAAAAAAATTGATGTCGTGCCTTTTGGTTTTTCTTGATGTTCTCCAAATCATCGTGTCAAAGCTATCTTAAGGGCTGGAACAAAATGACAACTCTGCTTTTCTCTTTCCTGTTTGAGCATTGTTGCATTTTTAGCTATATGCCTTTATAATAAATTTTTTGTACTGTTGCAGGAATGCTAGATAGATGGATGTACAGGCTTGTAGAAGCACTGACTAAACCAAACTCTAGAAGTGTGTTAAGATAAATTTGTGGAGTAAACAGTCTGTTCTTTGATCCCCTTAGGATCTCCGTGGAACCCATGGTGCAGAGTGCGTGAAGTGCTGATCTTCAATTTAAACTGCAGAGACCACTGTTAAAATCATGTGCCCTTATTTATTACCGTGCATGTTGACTCTGCTACTGTTTAAGTGACTAATGAACATCTCGTTGTCAGATGTTTTTTGTAACAATATTTGGTACAGTCATAGACACAGGAACATGGAAGAGATTCCGGGAGAGTCTGAAGGTTGTAATGGGTTCTGTGGATTTAGAATTCCTCTTGGGGCACAATTTTGATGCGTCTTGACTATATTTTTCGGTTTGATTTGTGCCAAGTCGTTCTCTAAATCTGTGGTGATCTTTGGCAGACATGCCAAGGGACGAAGAACTTCTTCTTTCTTCCTATTTTTTTTATTTCTTCTTTATACAAAAGGGATTTTAATTTTAAGCTTAGTGATGCCCTAATAGGCTGGAGAAGCGTAGATCACAGGGACGAGGATCTGTAGAGACGTATATGAATTTTTGGGAATGTGTGTAGTGTCCCATCTAGCAAGAGACTTGTAAACGGCCTACGAGGAGAGAGAACTTTGGTTTGGTGTTATCATTGGGGTGATGCATGCTTGTGTTGAATAAAAGTGGGCAAAATGAAGGGAGTGTACAAAGCACAACTTCGACTCGCATGTCGCGAGTCATGTCTAAGAAAGATAAATTGAGGACTTTTTCGACGACTTGGCAACTGGAAGGTGGAGTATCGATGGAATTCGAATCATCGAAACGTTGCCGTCTCCGAAATAGCAGGCAAACTAGTTAAACCAGATAGGACAAATGACTACCGGGTGACCATTTAAGGATTCGGCCTTGGTCTTCCAGGCAGACGCGTCTCCGCCATGAAGCAAAACTCGGGGAGCCCATGCACTGGTACCCCGAGACCTCCATTCGTCACTGCGTGACAAAAATACTAATTAATAGCCCATGCTTATTTGTTCAACCTTATTTCAATGATTTTGGGTGGCTCCATATGAAAACACAGTAATCCTTGTCAAAATTGTGGTAGATTTGAAATAAGACGTGCGGTTAGAATGCTTATTAAAATTTGATAAAAAGGAGAAATCCCAATCTAAAGCCCTGGCGGAGTGGCTAATTCCTGTCACCCCTTCGGACCATATGCTCAAGTAATCAATAGCCCAATGCAGCTAGCTATACAAGCGGAGCCTCTGCATTATTCTTTGCTTTCGTAAGAACACTCGACGGGTTCGCAGCCTAGTAAGTAAAAACCAGCAGATACAATTCCCCGCATTAAAATTGGTCTCAACAGCCAACTAACCATCCATCAAAATTCTCTCAGATCGCCTCTGGTGTTCACACTCCACACTCCCCCATATCCTCTTCCATATAAACACTACCCCCATTGTGCCCAATTCCATACTCACTTTGCCCTCCAACACAGTACGTCATTTCAAAGAGTTAGGAAATGGCTTGCCTTGAGCTGATTTGCATGGTTCTGGCTTGCATGCTGGGGGTTGCACCATGACTGTGACCGTGGAAGCAGCCATAACGTGTGGTTCGGTGAGAAGCACCCTGGGGCCTTGCATGAACTTCCTGAGGGGCGGCGGCCCCGTCACAACAACTTGTTGCGGTGGGGTTAGCGCCGTCCACAACAATGCCAGGACCACCGCCGACAGCCAGCAGACCTGCCAGTGCTTGAAACAGGCTGCAGGGAGAATCTTATGGATCAAACCCGACAATGCAGCTAATCTCCCTAAACTCTGCAACGTTAAGTTCAGCACCTCCACCGACTGCAAGGCGTACGCAACTTCTTTTTATTTTTTCATATTTCCCTCTCCTAACTGAGCTTTAAATTAATAAAATCTTTTCTTTTTAAGCACCCAATTGACGATCTCTCCTTGCTTTGACTTGCAGCATTAAATGAGGGGTCAGGTGCTTCTGACTCCACTTTTCATTATACGCAGAATCGTGAGAAATAATAAGACGGGCGGCCGTTTCCTGGCTATATGGTTCCCACTTGAGCAAGTCTCCTTGGTGTCCCTTCGGAGTCTCTTGACCTTTTCCTTTTTGTTGTTGGGTGTTTTTAGTAGTTTTATGTGCCATTATGTGTCCGATGGCTCTGTATCTCCAGTGTTTATAAAAATAAATGGATAAAAATAGTGATCATTATGCGTGATCGCTGTGCTTAGTTTTTCATCTATAGCAGCAAGCATCTGGTAAACTACGATCACGGTTGCAGGGCACTTAATAATAAACCACTAAAAAGGGGGTGAAAACAAATGATACAAGACTACAGAAAATAAACGCACGACTCGCTTGGGGATATCATTCAAGATAAAATAATAATATTTATATTTTTAAATTTCATATTTTTCTAAAAAAATCATACAATTTGCACAAAAACTAACAAAATGTGTATGATGCAGTATAAAATATGCACGAAGATGAGTAAAAAATGCAACAAGGATTGTACTTTTCACCTTCCTTTGTGTACAACTCGATGCGCATTGTATTCGATATGTGTAATTTTTCCTTAAAAAAAATATAAGATTTTAAAAAATGATATTATTTTAATACGAGTGCTGATGTCACCCCGTAACTGGGACTCGGCTGAAAAGCAAGTCCCTTTAATGGTGATCGCCTGCAAAATAGAGGTGACTGCACCTTTTATCTTTCTAGGCATATGGATTAAGAGTACGTGTGGATCTCCGATTCTGTTTGTCAATATATTTGAAAATTTGGAAAAATGGAAAATTACCATACATTCGTGATCCCATGAAATCTCAAAAATTGGAAAAAGTTACCGCAAAATTTTGAAGAATTGATCCGAACGTAAAATTTGAGGATCGCCCCACTTGAACTATTTTTATTAAAATAACGAAATGGTACGGCGTGGAATGGCCTCGATTTTGAAATTTTGGTTGACATACTTATGGTATCAATCTGGGGATTGATTGGCTGCAATCAAAGTGTAATTTATAGAATATAATAAAGTAAACCAAAGATGATTAATAATAATTTGTCGAACTGAAGTAGATGATAGACTTCTGTAGACGATACTCCTTGGTTTGCGGAGCCATCCCTTCAATTATTTTGCCAATTGATTGATATATTAAAGAGAAAAAAATCGGAGAAAAAAAAAAGAAAAAAAAAAAGCCCACGTTTAGAATATAGAAGGACCCATGATAAGGAAAAAAAGGCTATTGATCAATCCGATATACATTTATTCCATAACATATAAAACCACAGATTATTCTGTAACGTTCAGAACATGACACACAAATATATATATATATATATAATAAGACAAGAAATAAACAAGGCTTTATTAAGAAACTGCAAAGAAATCAAGCGGACTTGTTTGAGCGGAGGTAGCCACTGCACAGCCATGGCCAACTGGGACGCGAGCATGCACCCATCTTATAGTCGATATTTCTTGCTACTGTTGAGGATTCCTCCAGACCGAAGCGTCTTTAATTGACCCTACAACACAAGTAGAAAAAGTCTGTATTTTAGAATCAGAATGTTTAAGCTTTATTTATTTGATGAATAATAGACTATATATTAAAAGTTTTATGTTAAAACAAACGCGATATGCTTTACAAACTTCAAATAAATTTGACATTTTGGATCCTTCAATTCAATTTTACGAAAATAACTTTTTGCCACATCTTCCGTCGTATTCAAATTAGAAAATCTCTCAAATTATATATAAGTTGTGTATTAGAGCATAGAGTTCATTTTTCTCTTCAGAGATTCATATAGTGCGCATTTTCATCAAGCGACACACGATACTCAATGTTTTCGATAAAAAGAAAAAAAAAAAAAACTCTGAATAGATGAGATATACGTACTTGCTGCAATCAGTGTTGGCGCTGATATTGAATGAAAGCTTAACATTGCAGTCACCAGGAAGGGCAGCTGCATTCTCGGGTTTGATCGCAGGGATTCTATTGATGTCCTCTTTCAGGCACTCGCAAGTCTTCTGGAGGGCAGCAGCGCTGGAGTCAGCGGTTTTTTTGACAGCCTGAACCCCTTGGCAGCAATTGTCCGAGGGTTTGCCGCCATCCCTTAAGAATGCAAGGCAGGGAGACAAGGTCATCGTCACTTGGTTACAATTTACATCTGCTTTCAGGGTCATTGGTGCAGCGATCGCCACGCACACTAGAACCGAGAAAGCCAACTTGAAAGAAGCCATTGCTCAAAAATTAAGATGGTTAAGGCACTTTGCTTGAAACTCGAGAGTAATGAAGGGAGCGAAGTGAGTCTCATAGGGCGCAAGGTGTGATCTTTATACACAGGAAAGAGGGTAGTTTTAAGACAACAAAAAAGGCATCGGGGAGAGAGCCAGAGAGGAGTCTGATTGGTTGGTTGGTCCGTTGGGTCAACGGTTGTCTTAATGGGTCCAAAGGCTTGGTCTTTAATTTGGAGACGCAATTTCGTTGTCTAAACAAGGGGACAGAAGGAGCTGGAATTCCCAGCGGTATATAGATAAGCTAAGCTTCATTCGGAAGGCGTTTGTCTTGAAGTGGAATAATTCTAAGGGAGCAATCAACTTTGAGGCAGGCATTGCATAATCAACGTTGGGACTTTGTAGGATTCCCGCGTATGGATTTGAGTTCCCACATGGATTTTCAGACAAATATTCTGATTTTTGACCCAACACATATGGATTGTCTGAAAATATACTTTGATGCGTTAATTAGGGTTTATTTCCTGTCTATGCACTGTAACTCTATAATTTATAATTGGAGATAAATTTTAGATACATTTTAAAGATTTTTTTTTATTTTTAATTTTTTTATAAAAATCGATGATGCGTGTAATAAGTGCAATTTGGAGATTACCCTTCGCCGCTATAACAAGTATAATTGTAGAAACAAGATAGCAGATAGGCAGGAAGATTGGACTCCGCCAGTGGCCACAAAGATTGGACTCCTGAGCACTGGAAATCCCCATGAGCAACCGGGTGTCCCATTGTAGACAATTTGTGTTTGCATGATGTTAGTTTTACACGCAATGTATTTTGGGGTCTCATCAATATCTTAAGTTGTTGACTTTAATAGTTCCTTGATATAAATACGAGAATTTTTATGATAAAGAGTTTCAATTCTTCACAACTACTTCACTAGCCTTTTCTTTTTCTTTTTTTTTTTTCCTTTTAATTTGCAATCCTAATCCCGTCAGATCCCGGGAGTCCAACAACTTCCGACTTGGAATTGAAATCTTTTTCTTTTAATTCCTTGGTGAATGCAAATGGACATGGAAAACGAAAGAATGAGGTTATCATGGGAAGGAAACAGGTAGACAGGAAGTGTCTGTTACCCTTTGAGATCTTCTGGTGGTTGAAACTAATTTCATACCCATTTTTGCTGGCTTTTGTCTTACGCTTTGTTACCAACCTTTCTTATATATATATATATATATATATATATATATATATATTAACTTGAATTCCGGTTCAACGTGCACGTCTTTTACCATAATCAAAGGGAACATGGATTCTTGATGTAATCAATTAATTTCATTTTTCATTTTAAGGCTAAACATTTGGGCTTTTTTTATAAAAAAAAAATTATTTACAAGAATGTCTCGCCCATCTCTCAAGTTTTTACCCTTAAACCTTAACATTGCGGTATGGAACTTTTGCTTTGAAAGAACATTTTGGATATGAAATTTCATAGAAATCGTCAAATATTGATTTAGTCAGCAAAATGTATATACTTGCTGTTAAAGTCCCCATTTTTGTTTTGTTTTTGGTTAATCTTACATCAAACTGTTGTTAAAGTCCCAATCTTGGACAAAAAGAAAGTTCCAATATTGGAATTAGACTAATTCCAACTGGTCTTTGGCAAAAAAAAAAAAAAAATCAAATTCATAAACATATTAGAAGCATGTTGTTTTGCCTAAGGTTATTGGCTTAATTTTTTTTATATATATTTTAAATAGAGAACCATATATATATATATATATATAAAGAGAGTGGGATGGAAGAAATATAATTTGAATTTTTTAACTTTTCTTTTGATATAAGACCTCTAGATTAATTATTTTTGGCAGAAAATCTTAATGGCTTAAATTCTTAGATATGTCCATTAATGAAAAAGTAAATCCAACGTTCAAAGAAAGAGGGCACAACGAAGGGAAGGAGAGATCATGCATTTTCCCATGAATCATTTTTTTTTTTAAATAATAATAATTACGTAACAAAAACATACGAAAAAATAAATACAAGCAATATAGTAATTCATATGTCATTTTTGCTTTGAATTCAACAAATATTTCACCCCAATTACTTTATATTAGCATTATTTTGTGTTATTTACTATCAAGTTTTTCCTTTAAAAAAAAATCTTGAATTGCGTCGCTGTTTGCTAAGCGTAATTAATTTTTTTTTTTAAAAAATAATAATAATAATAACTTAGCCGGCAACGGCTTTATTATTATATAAAGCAAAAAAAGCAGTCTGGCTCAAGTCCAAAATACAAGGTATTTAGGAATAGGGAGGGAAAATAATAATTAAGAGAGAGAGAGAGAGAGAGAAGCAGAAACTGAAAACGCTTTACGTCTCGGATCATCTGGGCATCCGGCCTACAGTTCTAGTGGCTATGGCGTTTGCTCCATGATTTTCTCTACTATTCTTTATTACAGGTTCAAACACATAAACCATTATTCTTTATGTATCTAAGAGAAATATTTAAATTAAACGAATTATCTATCAAGAAGATGCCTCGGGAGATAAATGTCAATGTAGATGTGAAAGATTCAAGAATGGAGGAAGCCGGATCCCCGCGCGCCGCCCTCAATCTCGTGCCCCGGCGAGGTGAGCGCCAACCGTTTTTCGGTTCGCTCTTTTTTCGTTGATCTCTTGTGATTCTTGGTTCGATCTTTGCGGTCTTGGTAGTGTTTTTTTTTTCTTTTTTTTTTTTTTGTTTCTTTTAGCCACGCGGAGATCTGAACTTAGGGTTCGGTTAAAAAGAACTCGAAAGTTTTAATGTTCGATGGAATACAGCAATGGTGAGAAATTGGAAAAGATTGGCAAGAAGATCAAGAACGAGAAAAAAGAAAAAAAACAAAAGAAAGAAAGAGAAGTTGAACAATCTTACTCTTTGACCTAATAGCCGCAATCTAGTCAGGGTTTAATACGTGGAATGGTGAGATATTGCAAAAAGATTGGCAAGAAGACCAAGAATGGAATAATAATAATAATAATAATAAGAAAGTGACTTAATGGTCTTGGTGGACAGTTTTAAGTATCTCGAGTCTTATTTTATTCTTCTAGTGGCTGCTAGTGAATTGACAAGCCTTTTTATGCATGCGGGCGTTGTGGCCATTTACAATATGCCCATGTTGGACTGATTTCTGCCTCAGAATGATCAGCTTGGTTGTTTCTTTGTTTAGGCAGATTAGCAATGGGTAATCAGCACTTGGAGTTTTTATCCACAATGGACAAGTCAAGCGCGTTGGAGTATATCAATCAAATATTTTCCACAGGTCTGTCTGTTTCTCTCTCTCTCTCTCTCCCCGCTTTTGAATTTGTTAGGCACTTCTGATTGCGTGATTTGCTTGTAGCTCAATGAGGCAGGATGGGTTATTGAGAACATGAATAAAAAAGTAGTCATAAATTGCTGGCTCTTTATTTTCCCAAAAAAGAAAAAACAAAAGAGCCGCATCATCTTTCTTTCTTGCCCTTCTTCTTCTTCTTCAAAAATCGCAACAGAATGGAGACACATTTTTTAAAGAAGGTTATGCAGCCTGTCATATGCCTGACTTTCTCATCACAATTTCAACATGTTTGATTCCTAAACTGATAACTACCTTTAGAAGTAATCTTTTCATTTTAGATTTTGTTACCTTAAAGACCTATTTTTCTTTGTATACCAAAGCATTCTGTTATCACCCATTTAATGTTGTTGATGAGAACCATGGAGATGATGGGTGGAAGGTTTCAGAAGATACAAAAAATCCAACACAAGCTAGAGCTTCAATTGATGCAAGAGGTCCATTGCAAATTCTTCTGAAACCTTCCACCCATCATCTCCATGGTTCTCATCAGTTGTTGTCCTTGTCACCCCGTATATGTTCAATTTCATGCATAAAATGTATACATTGCCAAGTGCCAACAGCTGGCATTATCAGCATTAAGGTGGTTGTTATTGGGAAAAAAAATGCTGCTGCAAAGATGTTCCCACAGCATAGCAGTAGGCTTTTGCAAGGATTCAGGGTGTCAAAATCTATTGAGGGTTTGGTTATTTGCTTGTTGTATCCAGCCTTAGGTGAAGCTGAAATCAAACTGTCAATAAATCATAGCTTAACTAAAATGTGCCCGACATAGGTAACATGCCAATATGAGTTGATGGTGTGAAGGTGCGAATACAAGATGTATTTTTCCAAGAAATATTTGATGTGCATGGTAAGCTGAATAGATTCTATATTGTGGCTAGTTAAATGTAGATATTTGCTAATGTTTGTGACTGGGCTAACACTTAATATATATTGTAAATTATGATGTATGGTTGATATCCAGAGGCATCTTTATCTGGCGTTGAGCCACTAATGCAGAAGATACATAGTGAGATATGCCGTGTGGATGCTGGAATACTATCAGCTGTTCGCTAACAGGTTATCTTCTTTGCCTTTGGTCTGTTATTTTCTCCTATTACCAATTTTGCTTACTAAATCTGTTCCATAAAGTTTTTGTCATTGATACCATTAAATTGAATGTTTGGATTTCACTCTATGATTCTCCACTCTTGATGAGAGGAGTGTTAACCACTAAAACAATGACTGGAATGAGTATAAAATATGTAACAAAAACTACCATCTCTATTCTTGGTTATACTGGACTCTTTGTAGAACTTCAATCACCACAAGAGGTGTGCATTTAATGGACTGCATGTCTATAATGGTCCTGGTACTGTGATTCAGAGTGGCTTAAGAACCAAAGCCAAGGAAGACCTTGCTGCTGCTACTCTTGCTGTGGAGGCGAGTGGATGAGATAAAAGATATATATTTTCTTAGAATAATTGTTGGAACTCATTGCTGTGGTCATGTGGCTCCTAAACTTTTTTTTATTTTTTTTTGATGAATTTTTGTACAGTTTTTAGCCAATTTATTATGTGAATAGAATTGGTATTCCTTGGGGGCCCCTTTTGGTTGCATTCCTAATCCCAAATTTTCATCTGCATCTGCTTGTGTGTGTGTGTGAATTCGTTGTTTAAAGGATTTTTTTTTTTGTTAAGTTCCGATTTTATGATATCTCTAATTCCAGTTTACCGAATGCATTTTTATTCTCATTCCTACTTTCACTGATGGTAGCAGTAGCTCGACAATCTATGAAGGTTTTTCTTTTTTGACTATTTACTTTGTTGAAAGTAGGAACTCATGTACAAGATCCGAGAAATAAAAACCAAAGTGGAGCAGAGTGAGACAATGGTTCAGGAAATATGCCGTGACATTAAGAAGTTGGACTTTGCAAAAAGGCACATAACAACTACAATTACTGCTCTTCATCGCCTTACAATGTTGGGTTAGTCTATATGATAGATAGCCTTTTGAATATTTTGGTGCTATTTGGCCATTTGGTATTTGCTATCCTTATTAGTCATTTTTTGTTAAAAAAAAAAAAAATTTTGTGATTTAAATTATTTACAAAATTTTATCTTTTAGGACTAATAGAGGTATATTAATAGGGAGAGTAAAATTTTGTTATCGCCTACATTAATCAAAAGTGAGCCTTTTTTTTTGGACAGTTGAAAAGATTAAATTTCATTTAAAAGCACCAAAGGTTTCCTTCTATTTAAAATGTAGGATTGTTACTGAAAACTTTTAACTATTGATACTCTCTCTTTCTGCATAGGTTAAGCTGCTTTTCTTTACCTTTTGTTTTCTTGAATTCTGGATTGAAGTCTGCTTTTTCTTGGTCTTATCACCTTCATTTTGTGCTTTATTATCTGAAACCTTTGTAAGTTCAATGAAAATCCCCCTCTGGTAGTCCAATTTCTCAGTAGAATTCATTTTCTTTGCAAATCAGTGGATTATTATTATCAGTTGTCTTTTGGTGGATTATTTGAATTCTTCTCTTTTTGTGCATGATACAACAATAATTTTGATGTGCTTGCTAGACTAAGAATTTCCTTTAGGCATCAGAATCTCAAAACATGAAAATTGATGTTTGCTTGAAGTTAATTTTTACGTATAAATGCCAAAGAAAACATGCTTTTCATTATGTATCAGTCTCTGCTGTTGAGCAGCTTCAAGCAATGGCTTCCAAACATCAGTATAAGGAGGCAGCTGCTCAGCTGGAGGTATGTCTGTAAATTTCTAAAGTTACCATTCGTTTTGCATTTGAGAAGTGCTCCTGGCAAACTACTTTATGATTTTTCTTGACCTTGTTTTATGATACTTGTTTTGTGATATATATTTCAGGCTGTAAACCAATTATCTAGTCATTTTGAAGTCTATAGGGATGTACCAAAGATTACAGAGCTGAGGGACAAGTCTAAAAATATCAAACAAATACTCAAGTCACATGTATTTTCTGATTTCTCAAGGTATGTACATCACTTGCTGTTAATTTTGGGGTTCACTTTAATCCTAGTTCTAGCAATTTTATGCTAACATTGCTTGCAATTGACAAATTTTTACCTTTTTCTTCTCAGCTAAGTTGGATACCTTGTGTGTTGTCTTATTTAAACAGTTTGTGTTGGGTATCTAATGCTTGCAGCCAATAGCATGTAAATTAAATATATGGTCCTGTCATATGAATGAATCTCAAGGAAGTGGTTTGATTTTTCT
This sequence comes from Bruguiera parviflora, assembly GCA_019804595.1. NCBI lineage: Eukaryota > Viridiplantae > Streptophyta > Magnoliopsida > Malpighiales > Rhizophoraceae > Bruguiera > Bruguiera parviflora. Next base: position 10,054,569 of record CM034049.1, read on the forward strand.
GAGTTGTAAAATTTAATTGCTAGTGATAGTATAAATTCAGAAATAGTTTGATCCAATTTAGATCATTGATCCTTTGTTTCCAGATTTTTATTCATATGTGATATGAAATGACAGTGAATTTAGGAAAGTTATTAAGCTCAAATGACAATTATACTTGTCTGCCAAATTTTCTTCACATGTTTGAGAACTTTTCTTCTCCTCATTTTGTCAGAGAGCTTTGTGTGTGTTGTTATTTATAACTATAGTTGTGTTTGTTGCTAACTACTGTGGTTATCAGGATTAACTCTTCTAGTTATTCTTTAAGGATTTCATTTAACTGTCTATGAAATTCTGTAACAGATTCCCTTTTCTTATAGCTTTCATGCCCCTCTTAAAATCTGTAACAATATAAATAAGAACCTATTATAGGTGACCAGTGGTTTATGTTCACATCCTTCCCCCCTCCCCCTAAAAAATGAAGTAAAAACAATGAGGAAAGAGAGAGAATGTGCAAGATTCTATTATTTTAAGTAATATGTTATTATTTTTCTTGCATTTTCTTCAGAAATGAGTGGATCATTACAAGATTTTGTGTAGTTGAAACTTTTCCCTTTATTTTAGGTTGGTTATTTAAAAGATAACTGGAATCTTGGTCTTTTAATGTTTCTTATTCTTGCCTCAAAACTTTTGTTTCAGCTTAGGTACTGGGAAAGAGACTGAAGAAACTACTTTACTCTGGCATCTATCTGATGCTTGCCGAGTTGTTGATGCTTTGGAGCCATCTGTGAGGGAAGAGTTGGTTAATAATTTTTGCAGTAGGGAGCTGACATCATATGAGCAGATTTTTGAAGGAGCTGGTTTGTTTATTTATTCTTTCAAAAGTTTATCTCAATTACTTCAAATTATATGTCCTCAAGTTTGAAATTTCAGTTTTTTCTATATGACTAGAACTAGCTAAGCTGGATAAGACTGAACGAAGATACTCATGGATCAAGTGTCGAATGAGAACGAATGAGGAGATACAGAGGATATTTCCTCCCTCATGGCATGTTGCTTATTGGTTATGCATACAATTTTGTAAGAAGACAAGGTAGGCTACCTTCTTTCACATCATCTTGAGTGTCAAAAACAAGAAAAGGAGATATGTGGTTTAGATCACTAAGTTGAGATGGGTTCATCCAGTATAATTATGTTATGTTTGTGTATATATACCATGTCTACACATGCATGTGTTGTTTACAGACAGAGTTGGAGGAGGAATTATGCTTATGATTTTTAGGCCTCCGCATTCAGACTTAGAAATGGACCTCCAAAGTTAGTTTTCAGTTCCGAGGGAATTAAATGAGATGCTATTCCTTCTTTAAAGTAACTGGAATTGGAGGGCCCAGTTCTGATATGACATCCAATTCCTTGCTCTTTTCATTGGGAAATAGGATACTGCTGAGCTTAGCTAAAAATCTTTACTTATTGTTCATGTTCAGAGAACAGTTGGAGGGGATACTTGATAACCTTAGAGAGAAACCAGATGTGGCAACATTGTTGTTGGTAAGCCTTCAATGCCTAATTGTTTGAACTTGTATCTTGAAATTTATTTTTTGTGTGAGATGAGAAGTCAGTCAGTTAGACTAAGTCACAATCACATCACAATAAGATGAGCCATGTGAATGCCTTGGCTATGCCTTTGCCCTATTATATCCATCAGTTCCTGTTAAGTCCTTGTTAATATCAGTCATGCCACATAGTTGTTCTTTATGAAAAGTACATCTTTGTCCTTTTAATCATTTGAATACCAGTTTCTCTTCTACAAATGTTACCCATGTCTTGACAACTGCATGTAGGCATTGCAATGAACACTAGAGTTTGAGGATGAATTGGCAGAGAAATTTGGGGCAGGCACACAAAATAGAGAGATTGGGAATGATATTGAAGAAATTGGTAGGGAAAATGGTGGCCAAAGTATATTGGATATTAGAAAGAAGTATGAGAGAAATCTTGCTGCGCATGAAAGAAATGAGAATGAAGTATGTACACTATACTTGCCTGTTTGTTTATAAACAGTACTAGAATTACCTTAGATCTTTGTATTATCCAAGCACTTATGTCCTAAATGCTGTGTTTACAGAAGAAAGATGCAATAAAAGATTTCTCCATGCCTGGAGCTGGGGTACCTAATTTTCTCCCCTGTAGTTTAGTAATGGAATTGCTGACGATATAAATATACTCTGGGTATGGATTATTGTATGATTTTTGAATATATATGCTGCATGCATCTGGGGTGCTTTCTTACGCAATTCTGAATGCTTTTTAATGTGATTTCTTAGTCTACAGTGCATCACATTTGTAAGTTCTTTCATCCTATTCAAGCTTGAAAATTTTTCTGTTGACTTCTATTCATTTGTCTCTAGTCAAATACAAAAAAATTTTATATGCATGGGTGCATTATGTTTTTTTGGAATTTGTTACTACTATATGTCAGAACTTTCATGTTCTCAAAGTAGGACATTTGTGTTCCTCTAGTGGAATTCTTAGTATGACCTTCTCTTTGGATTTATAATGTTAGACTAACAATTGTGAGCTGTTTTCCCCAGTTTAATTTTCGGGGATTCATTTCTTCTTGCTTTGAACCTCACTTGACAATATATGTGGAACTAGAACAGAAGACACAGATGGAGAACTTGGAAAAGCTTGTTCAGGTTGTTTGGTCTCTCACCTCTAGCTATGTTCACTATACAAAGCTTTTGTGCTCTTTCTTCCTAGTACTTTAATTTCATTTCTGCGGGAAGAAACGTGGAATATTGAGGAGGGGAGTCAGAATAACATCTTGTATAGTAGCATGCAGGTAAGCAATTGCATGTGCTTCATGTTCTACATAAATGTTGTAGGAGCAAGATACATCTTGTAAGTTCTGTATGATTTGCTGGAATTTGTATAAGGAACTTCTTTGGAATGAAGATGCATTTACTAATGAGGCTATGGCTCACTCACCATATCAGAAGATACTTTCTTTGGCTTTAGAATGAATATGCACATGTTCATTTGCAATGACATGATCTTTTGTTGTTTTTTTCAGTTGTTTCTGATAATCAAAAGGAGCTTAAAGCAGTGTAGTGCTCTGACAACGAACCAGACATTATTTAATTTGTTCAAGGTAGCCTTGTGACTCTTATCTTCTGATATCATCTATGTTTTGGCTATGTTGCAGGACATACATTTAGCTGCTCAAATCCTTAACTTTCCCTGTATATTTAAATTTATGATAAAATAAGGGTATCATGTAAACTCACTACTCAGAAATCATATTAATACTGTTTAGTGCCCATATGGGTCTAAGGATTGGGGCATGGAGGGGGTCCCCAAGAAGTTGTATGCACTCCTTAGTTATCCAAAAAAAAGGGGAGAAGAATGGAGAAGCTTGAATAGTTAGATCAATTTTCTTAATGGTCTCTTGTCAGAATATCCTTAATTTCTTTTCAGTAGATGTGTGGTCATAGCACTGCATTGGTTGAGTCTTGGAAACAAAGCATCAGGCTCCCATATATGATTTAGACTCTTAATTTAACTTTAGCTTTGGCTTTTATGAAGTGTCTTATAATTTACTGCCTGAACTTATTTCAGGGGACTAATTTTCCTTCTCTAGCCGCCATTACATGTTGAAGCTTTAAGATTTTGGCCAATGAGTTTACTAGAATTTAGTTAATTTTATTGAATGGATTAGTATATGGTTGCATAAAATGAGACATAGTATTCCAATGGAACCACACATTAATGTAATAAATATTGCTTAGGAAAGACGATGATATGTTTCAAATTCCTTTTTAAAAGGAAAAGCTCTACACATACATGGAGTAGAAATGACTATCCTTCCATTTGCTTCCTTTACAAGCTCACTTTTTCACTCTAGTCATCTTGGGAAAGAGGTCATTTCACTCCAACTACATTCGGTTTAAGCCATGTACTGCAAAATGTCAGCAGCATTTTTTACACATTTCCATAGTTTATAGGGTCTCTGTCTGCATCCCCATACATTGGTTGCATCGGTGGATACACAAGCAAGTTAATGAATTATGATCACAAAAAATTCCAACCCATTAGTGTTGTTTAGGGCTAGATTTCTTGTGTTTTAGACAGTAATGATTGCTAAGCTTTCTCTTATAGTGAAATCATGTGACATGGAAGAAATTGATGGCTATATCTGTGTTCAAGTAGACATGCTGACAGTTTTAATTCCTCTGTATCAACAGTATGTTTCAAGAACTGTTGGAACATATATGGTTACCATGTGGATGATTACCAGTGCACTAAGCACACAAAGTACTTACTGAATCTCACACTATTGCTGTTTGCATCTTAGGTATTTGAAAGAATTCTAAAAGCATATGTCACTAAGCTTAAGGCACGACTACCGAAGGACGGTATGGGTATTGTTGCAGTTGCCATGGGTATGGATGGACAAATAAAGGTATCAGCATGCCTACCATTTTCTGAATCAGCTTCAGAAGCAGCTCATAGTTTATAGCAATACTAAATTTTATTTGTTAATTGTTTGCCAATTTTATGTAGACATCTGATAGGGATGAGCAGGTGATTTGCTATATTGTCAATTCAGCTGAGTACTGCCAGAACACAGTTGGTTTCTATATTCACAAAAACTTTTCTTCAGTTATTTGATGCTTGCTTGTTTTATGCATTCTAGGTTAACTGTGCCACATATGGTAGTGCTTCTAAACAGACCAGATTAATGCGTCTGCTTGTTTTTTCTGTGTTGATAGTTGTGTCCAAATTAATTATCCCTTACATGGATATTTACCAAAGGAGACATGTAGATTTTAACTCTGATATAGGGGCTAAATCTTGGTTGACAGGTGCTGCCGGAAGGCAATAACTTTTAAGTCATTCATTTCGTAATTATCATTGGATAGTATCTTTTGGTGTTAGGTTCATCAGGACTATTTGGACTGACTGGATCAAAGCAGAAACATGGGAAGGGACTTGAGCGATTGCAGAGGTGCTCCTTGTAGAGTTAGGCTTAAGGACTCAGAGATGTGATCTTCTTAGTGTTTTATTCGGCTAGTTGCAAACATTGTAAAGGCCTATGAATTAGGAAAGTGTTATTGATCTTTGCATAAAGAATTGTTGGCATGCTTTCTCACTTTTGGAAGACAAGCTCCCAGATTGCAAAGATTACTTAGTTTATAGACTTTGTGAATATTCTATATATGAAAATCCAATTAATTTTGAAATCCTATGTACACTGAGATGATGGCACCTCTTCCGGTGTCCTGTTCATTAATTTTAGCATACATCTGATTATTCTCCAGACCCCACAGTGTGGGAGTGAAGACACCCCTTTTTTTTTAACTTGTATAAATATCCCTAATATATCTAGCAAACCTACTTTGACCTTGATTCTCTCTCGTTTTGATTTTTTTTTCGCAGTCTGCTGAACTGGGTCAAAGCATATCCAAAATAATTGATCCTCAATTTGCAGCTGGAGTGGATATGTCTGCAATTGAGGTACTATCTTTTCTGTTTCTAGAATGTGTTATTATCAATCCCTTTGCCTACATATGGAGGACTTATCGCAATGCTGCAGGAAGAATTTTCAGGGCTTATCACGGAAGCATTAATGACTCTAGTACATGGCCTGAAACTAAATTCGATGCTGAAATGGCTGTGATGACACGAATTCCATGGGGTACACTTGAAAGTGTCAGTGACCAATCAGTGTAAGATATGTTTGTTTATGATTGTAATCTTTAACACAGGGGTCTGATCCAAATCCCATTAATAAGTGGAACCACTTCCTTGCAGATATGTCAACGGCATAAATATGATCCTTACAAGTAGTATTCCTGCACTTGGAAGCCTTCTTTCGCCAGTAACCTTCCAGTATTTCTTGGACAAGGTGATTATAAAGATTATCTTAGCCCAAGGGAAAATGGACTAAAAAGAGGATACTCTGCTAAAATTTTGCTTCTGAACTTGGATCAGGATCCTTTCAGGATCATGACTTCTGCATTTTAGCTTATCATTTGTTTGACATCATTCTATTTTTAGCACATGTAACCAAGGTAATTATCTTGTTAAGTTTCATTGTTTAAGGGTGATGCCAACTACCCATGGTCTCTATATATTCTCTACTAATGGCAAGCATTTGAAGTTGGCAATCTCCTTTGATTATTTGTTGCTTCCAAAAACATGCCCTGATCTGCATATTTATTGTTTTTTGCAGCTTACATCATCACTTGGTCCACGTTTCTACACCAACATATTCAATGCAAGCACATATCCGAGACTGGAACCCAACAAGTAAGAATCTATCATTTCCTCTTTTGTTCCGTTTTTTTTTCAGAGAATTGTGAAATATTGTCTTGTATGCTTGCATTTTTGTATTTTCTGCTATCTGAATTAGACATGATTCCTTCAATCTCGAATGCTGAGATTGTTAAACTATACATCTAGGTGTAGGGCTGTCACATGATGCATGCCATAAGGATGTCCTTTATGCACCAACCAAAAGTTGTTTCCCTTTCTTGAAAATATTTCAGATGCTGCAATCTAAATTTTTTTAGTTGTGGATCCAAATTGGCTGACAGTTTTAGGCCTCTATCCTAAATGTTCTCACGGAGTTGCTAGGCCTGCAAATTATCTATAGGTTGACTATGGGGTTCTAAGGCTGCTACAGAGACAGACAAACAAGACAATATCATTGTGTATTCAGTTGTAATTGTTGAAAACTTTTGGTATTGGCAAAGAAGTGATACTTTTTTACTTCAGATTCTGACTGCATTTTTCATTAATACATAAGCGATTTGCATCCAATGTTCAGGCTTATACTTCCTTTCATGTTGTGCCCACTGATGTTGTCATGCTGCCTTCCAAATGAACATGCGAGATGTGCACATGGATAGAAGCTAGTAAAATTATGTGAATCATGTTACTGTAAATAATTTCTTGTGCATCTACATTTCTTTCTCTTTTTTCTTTTTTGCAAACTCTTCTTCGAGATTATTTTATGTGATCTAGAGATAACCAATTGCATGATGCTACCGCAGATGCTTCTAAATACTCAAGCTGTAAAGACAATTCTCCTTGAAATTCCTTCTCTTGGTCGACAGGTGAGTGAGTGCTCTTGAACACATGCCTATTTTTGCAAGATGAAAAATTAAGCAGTCAAATTTCGGCTGAATTCTAATTGACAGGTAGGCTATCGCCATACCACATGGTTTCAACAAGCCTATTGTGGTTTCTGAAAAAATAAATAAACAAATAAAATAAAGTGTGCTGCTTTTGAAATGCTGATTCAAAGCAAACCTCATTGTTTTCCTTCTTACATTTCAAGTGGGGCCTCTTCGATTGAGACTTCCTTTGTGGTCTAAGAGGCCCAAATCTCATTAATGGATCAGAATTCTCTTAATGTATTAGCTGTGTGCTGTGTTAGAGAAAAGTTGAAATAGTTCCACAATTTTGCCTCTGTAATAATGCTCTGGTACCTTGGGTACCAACTGCTGTGGACATGGCCTGTCTCCATCCATGTTGGAGAGGTAAAAAGGATTTGGTTATTCCCTAGATGCCAGAATGGCTGCCATTGGTTCAAATCTAAGTTAAGAGTTCAGGTTTGTTTGATGGAATGATGCTGAAATGGGGTTCTGGCTAGCCACACACGGACATAGCAGGATTATTAGATCTGAGAAATTGAGACACCAATTTAGTTGGAGTGTAAATGAGAAGAGATTGGATGGACATTTAGCATGCAACCCAAGAATACATTATCCGGTGTCTTTGTGCGTGAGTTGTATTTGTGTAAGTGACTAGAAAAGTGCCTTCCAGCAGTAGACTCCAAGTAAATTTTCTGTTGCAATCTGGGTAGCTACCATTTTCAACTATCCAAAGCAGTTGTTCCTAATCCACTCGTTTACATTTGCACAAAACAGGCATCTGTTGCTACTAGCTATTTAAAGTTTGTGGGCCGTGAAATGAGTAAAGCTGAAGCACTTTTGAAGGTTTGTGAACATTATCGTTAGCTGCAACTTTTTGGCTTTTCGTTGCTCTTTCCTCATAGTTGGAAATACCATATATTTCACAGGTTATACTGTCCCCAGTTGATTCTGTGGGTGATACATATAGAGCATTGCTGCCAGAGGGAACTCTAATGGAGTTTCAGTGTATTCTGGAGCCTAAGGTCATCAATTGCTTCTTGCTGCTCCTCCACTTCTTTTCCATCTCCTTTTTGTCCCGGCTACTAGATAAAGTAGAATCAATTATGAGAGTTATTGCATGTTTTTGTGCAACTATCCTTGGGTTGTTGTATGTGTGCAATTGGAGTTTTATGTGACTGCAAAATTTCCATTAAATTGAAGGGTCAATTCTATCATATGATGGTTAGGCCCAAAATGCTATATGGTAGTGAGTGTTGGTTTATTAAGAAACATGTCTAGAAAATGATTGTAGTGGAAATGAGAATGCTTAGATGAATTTGTAGCCACTCTAACAAGGACTGCATAAGAAATGAGATACTTGCAGCAAAGTAGGTGTAGTTTCAATTGGAGACAAGCTGAGAGAGTAGCTTTTAGGTTGGCTTGAACACGTCTAACATAGATACTGAAATGTTCCAATGAGATGGCAAAAAAAAGGTCTTGCAGTGCATCTCCTTCGTACTTGGCTTTGGGTCTCCTTTCTGATATCCTCTTCCAAGCCTTTTTGTTGCCCGCAAAATCAGCTTAAATCTGCCGTTCACATTTTAGTTGAATCCTAATGTTATGCAAGCAATGCATATGAACCAAATGAACACTGAACACTCGATGGTAAAAAATCTCAATAAGACCAACGAATTTTGTGGATACCGTAGCTGCATTAAATATAAAATGATGTAATTGGTCAAAAACAACTTACGATTTGTTTGCAACACTAATCAGTATGAAACATCAGTAGAGTTACGAAAAAAAATAAAAAAAGTCAATTAAGAACCCGTTTTCTCCAATCTCTGTAAATTGTGAGAAGAGAAAGAAGGGGGTCAGTGGCACAACAGACCCAGCAAGCATTCCAATCCAAAGACCTCTTGCCTTTAAATGTGCTACAAAACCAGGTACTGCAGCTACGGGAAGCCCAAGAAGATAGAATGCACCAATATTCATGTAAGAGCCTATGTGCTGCTGTCCACTTCCTCTAGCAATATCCTTAGCAGATGAGCCACATGTAAATTGTTATCACTGTCTTCACTACACGATGATTCACTGACAGAAAGGACTGCTTGTAAACTATGAACTATCCACATTATAACCGAGAGACAAACCAGAGGAGCCATGATTGCAACATAATCCACGACCTGCTTATCATTGCTAATGCATATCCCACAGCAGAAAAGTGTGACACAATGGTTGCTTGTGTGGCCCCAAGGCACATTGCAACCAATACCACCATCCTAGCAGATTGTGTTCACTGCTTGTTTATATTCATATATAATGAAGTTAATTTTCATTTCATTAGTTAAAGTTCATTTTGCTTGTTAGAATCCCGTAAGAAACCCTAACCTTCCTACACAACTAGAACTCAAATGCAAACATAGCTAACTTAGATAATATAATCTTTTCGTATTGTCTTATATAACCTAAGAACCGATCTCTTATACTTTGGAAGGCATATAAGAAAGGAAGAATGCTTCGGTGTGTAGTCTACAACCCACTAGACTTTCAAAGTAAGAAGACACTACGAATAGAGTAAGAAGGCATTCTAGTATGGAGACCATTCATTCAGTTCTTATAAACGGCTTTGGGATATAAAACATAATGTCTCTCATCCTCTTCCGATTAGCAGGAATCACCATAGACGGCTTTCCAGATTTGGGGGAAGGGATATTGCTTAGGTTATGCTCGCATGTATCAACGGCATGCTAGTGACATGAACGAAACAGCAGTCACTAATCCCTAAATGGTTATTGCAATTCCGTACGTCCTTGAATATTTATTGTGAGCAAGTGGCACGGATGGACCACAGTGTTGACCAAAGAACGCTATTCCAACACCCCCCTTGAATTCGCCACCTTAAACAGACGAAACGTTGGCTGCGAAAAACCAAAAGCAACAGTCTATTCTCGTTGATAAGACACGGGAGGTTTGGTCATCAGCGGAGTCCAAAGCCCTCTCCCAACCCAAACTTAACCAGAAAACCAATGTAACCGTAACAATAATGAAAATTTCCCGACAGGAAGACAAAAACCCAGCATTAGTATCGGCCCGTGTATTCACTCCATTTTGCAAGCCGGTGCCGTGTCTGCCCTGATTCATTTTGAACATATAATAATCTAGCAGTTTCAGAACGCCAATATGTTCAGAGAAACTGGTGGAGTATGATTGGGGGGGGGATACTAAAAGAAACTAGTGGAGTTATGACATTTCAAGAACAATAATTAAAAGAAGAAAATCAGATAGAGAGAGAGAGAAAAACTTAATTGAAATGGGACTACCCATGAGAGACCCTTCTAAATAAAATAAATATAATGAACTTGATTTTTCCTTCCGGACAATAATCAAATGGCTAAATACAACTAGCAACATACGTGAACAGTGTTCACGTCTTAAAATAACTAGAAATATTAGCATTTCTTCTCGGCTTCATGAACACAGAAAGAAGGCCACACAGCCGCTTTTGTGCACGGTTGTATCCTGCCAACTCTTCATCTCCAAGTCGAATTCGTATTATCTTTCCTCAATGGGGCCATTTCTTGCCCCTTCAACTGTCACATGTCAAAAACTCATTATTACCTATTGAGTTTGCAGAAAGGTTTCGGTGAGGAAATTGATCTAATAAAATATCATTCTAATTTCCGAAACCAGATACTCACATAAATCTGAATGTTCATGGATGCTTATCTCACAAAGAGAAACAGAATTCACAGTAGTAGAACTACAAGTTATCGTACAAATTTTACACACATCTTCAACACGAAGAATCCTGCAATAACAAATGTTAAAGAGTGAACTAACCTCTTCATATATTCGGAAATGTCTTCTCCCAGAGTAAATATCTTAACTTTTGAAATCTCCAAAGCTCCCAAATCGACTAGATGGAGAATCTCCCTGTGAAGTTTGGCTTGAATTATTGTCACCAAATCCACAAGAACGACCTGAAGAGAAGCCTCCAAAAGGACTAGGACGATTTGGGCCACCTGACTCACCAAATCTGCTAGGACGACCCATACCAAAACTCCCGAAATCACCAGAACGACCGGCACCAAAACGGCCAAAACCACTGGAGCTATCTGACCTACCCAAATCAGCAAAACCACTGCCAAAATTTCCCGGCTGGTTTCTGTTATAATCAGACCGGCCAGAGAATTGACCAGTACGACTGCTAGAACTGCCAAATCCAGGACCCTTGCCTCCTCCAAAACGGCCAGATCTATAATCTCCTTGACCACCAAAACCTGAATCACCAAATCGATTCTCTCTTGGATGACCAAACGAGCCAGATCGACCACCAACCCTATCATTTAACATATCCATGCTTCTATCCTCAGCAGCAATCCTAGGGAGCTGAAAAGATATACAAGATGATATTCTTTCTCTTCATTAAACATTAAAAGACAAAATCTATCACATATTTGTACATATTTAGAAAAAAACCATGCAGCTGGACAGAAGTCACACAGAACATGCACATTAGAGAACTTATTCACATTACAAATTACAGAAAATGGGAAGAACAGTATCTGTGAGCTCAAATTGTAATAAGCCAAAGTATGGGCACAACAAAGGAAACAGTGTTTAACATAATGCAGATTCTGTGAGACATACAAAAAAGGTTATAAGGATGAATACAGCATGAGGAACAGGAACCCTGTACTGTAAACAGACAAGCTTATTTTAAAGGTTTTCCCTGTTACTATTTGTCAGATTCCATTTTTGGTTTGCCTGATGTATCAATCTAAAATCAAATATACAAGTTAGGATTGTAATGCTTGTGCAACTGGTTTTTCTACCAATAAATTGGATTTATAGAAAGGTCTAAAACATGCAATTGAAAGGAGATTGATTATTACCTCTGCAAATCTGCACCCTACTTCCCGCTCAAATATCTTGACTTGCCTCGCCTGATCCTGCGAGTAAATAAGAATAGCAGTCCCTTTCTTTCCAGCACGACCAGTACGGCCAGATCGATGAACAAAAGTCTCCGAACTGTTTGGAATTTCATAATGTATCACCTGACAAATGGAAAGATATAGACACACACAAACAAAAATGAATGGCAAAAACAAAGAAACTTGCAAGGAATGGGATAAAATGGGTTTGCACTAACAATTTTGAATCAATACAAAACATGGCAGCGAGGAATCAAGAACTTTCAGAAAACGCTTGCAGCAAGGCTAGATATCAGCAACAAACAGTAGAAAAATAGCAGATGGTTGCGTTTGGTTAATATGCCTTTAAATATATAGGGTGAAATGGTTACTCCAAGACAAATAAGGACCTACTTTTAACTGCCTAGATATACACAATGTGGAATATATTACTTAGTATATAGAAGAGAGAAGGTAAAGGAGATTAATTTAACAAATGAGCTAAACTAGAAGGGTAAAGATCCCAACAAAAAGTATAGGCCAATCTGTCTTAATAGATGACAATATGCTCACCAGATCAACATTAGGCACGTCAAGGCCACGAGCAGCAACATCAGTGGCAATCAATATGTTGAATTTTCCATCTCTGAAGCCTGAAAGAGTTCTTTCTCTTGCAGCCTGAGAAATATCCCCATGCAAAGGCTCACATCTATAGCTTCTTGCCATAGCATATGCCAATCGATCGGCATCACGTTTTGTTTGAGTAAAAACAATGCACTTCCCTCCGTTTGCATGTTCCTAAAGCATAAAATTCTGATTCTGAGAAAGGAAACATGCTGATGGAAAACAGAAGCAAGACTAATATAATCTGTAATATTTGAAAGTCACACAGAAGAAAATGAATCAAGGGTTCAAAAACACTTGAAACAAAGACAAGAGCAGTTCTAGGACCATACCTTTACCAAAGGACCAAGAATTGATGCTTTTTCATACATTTCTGAGGCAATTGAATACAGGGTAATTCCATCAGCCAGCTTCTTATCAGAATCTCCAACCTAGAGCACAAATCAGATGTTAAAGACCCTTCAAGATCCTCAATCAGCAAACAGTGCTAAAACTATAGTTACCAAATCTATAATCCATCACACAAAGATGCAAAAATAATAGCAACTGACGAACATGTCAGGTAACAATTGAGGTAAGGCTTGAATACAGATCCAGCCAATTTCAGTGAGCTACAGTAACCCCAAATACTCACCAGATCAATAGTCAATGGATCTTCAAGGTAATTTCTGATAAGTGATCTGATCCAATTTGGCATTGTTGCAGAGAATAACATGCTCTGCCGCTTCTGTGGCAACCTCTGGAAAATGGTTTCAATGTCATCCACAAAGCCAACACTAAGCATCTGATCAGCTTCATCAAGAACAACATATTGAACATCTGACAAGATCAAAGAACCTCTCTTCATCAGGTCAATAATGCGGCCAGGTGTCCCAATAGCAATGTCAATACCATAATCAAGCTTCCTCATTTGACTTGATATGGGTGTACCCCCGTAAAGACATATGGTATCCAGGCTAGGTGCAGATTCATGAAACTCCTTCTCGACTTGCCGTGCAAGTTCTCTTGTTGGAGCCATAACCAAGGCCGAAGGATTCCTCCCCCGTCTGTTCAAATTGAACATTAACCACATATATCAAGGGTACTGCGTTGCTTTTCAACAAAAATGCATCCAAGAAAAGTGGGAACAAGGGGATCTAAGTGAACAAACCCATGCTTAGCATTAAACTGAAGAATTCTGTTAATAATGGGAATCCCAAAGGCAAGTGTTTTCCCTGTCCCTGTTCTTGCACGCCCGAACATGTCACGCCCTTGCATTGCTGGTTCCAGCACAGCTTTCTACAACAAAAAGAAGAAAAGAGAGGATTTTAATCAAAAATTAAAGTTCATAAAAAACTACCACCAAAACTTGTATTATAAAGCGGGCAAATTGAAATAACAAAAGCGCCCCAATAATTTTGGGCAAGAAATCATTCTTCTTGAAATAATGAGCAATTACGTGAGTGAAATTTTTGTCGTTTCCAGCATTTCCACAATCACAATTGCTCGTCAGTGCCAGTTCAATTCAATGTCAAAAAGCAAATAATTTAAATCCTCCAACCTATGAAAAACAATCAAAGATTCCTATCCAAACTGTCCTTTTTTATACTTATCTTTCTCGTGCAGTCATCTTTCAAGTTAATTATCGAGGAGAAGATAGAATCACCTGAATGGGAAACAATTTAGTTATACCACGACTGGCCAAAGAAGAGACAATCTCTTGAGAAATCCCCAGCTTTGAAATCTCCAGCCCCTCTTCACCATCAACACCACTTTTCCCAACCGATCCTTTCTCCTCATCATAACCATAATCTTCCACAGCGAACTGCGCCTGCGCCGCCACGTACGCCTTAAAATCCAACGGCCCAGATTTCGAGTGGAAGGCCCTTCCTAGGATGTTCCCGCGGACAGCTTTGCCGCTAATCCCAAGTCCAATCTTGGGATGCTCCGAGGCGGAAAAGGGACTAGTTTCTCCGGCGAGACAGCTAGTTCTTGGCTGAGAAACGGCGGCCGCCGATGAGAATTGGGTGTGCAGAAGCATTTCGACGGACGTCAACGCCGCCAGGGCCCGCTTTGGGCCCAGAGACGTGGACCTCCTCAGGATTACGCTCATCATCTTGGTCTCCAATTAGGGTTTTAGAGAAAGTGAAGAAAGACAAACCCTTTCTGGATGAAAGGGGTTTAGGGTTTTAGAAATGGAGGGGAGGCGGAGACAGTCTCCTCCCAAACATGGGTTTATGAGTTAAAAGGGAGACATTAATGGGTTTAATCGCTTGCGGTCACAGCCATGGTACAATGATGATGGTGGGGTACTGGATGTTTACCACGTCATCAGATTGATCGAAATCGAACGGCGGAGCTTGCTAACATTTGGATTCAATTTGGGGTTCCGCCAGGTTTTATTTAAGATCATCCTGTCGGAGGGTACGTTAGGGATATGTAACAGGTCGTGCACAATCTCCCTGTTGAAAGACCCATCAGCTGAAATTATACCGTTGCACTTTAAAATTAATTGAAATTATATAATATGAGGATTCTAATCCGTGTCATTATAAAGAAAAAATACACTAAATTACTGAAATAAAATTATTATTTTGGGTTATAAATTTTCAAGTGATGCTTTTAGTTCACAAGCATTTTTAATCCCCACGAAAAGTATATATATATATATATATATATATATATATATATAATTTGATTTAGGCACCAATATTCTGGTTTTACGTTGGCATCTATTTACATATCAAGCTGTGGCCTTGCAGTATAATTAGTAAATAATTTATCCAATGGAAAGAACAATGGTCTTTCCAAAAAATAGTTGACAGAGAAATAGATAATAGACAAAGGGATAGAGCTTGTAAAAAGAATACACCCTCATCATGAAAATTCTTCGCACCAAGCTCTATTAATGCGTGATGCTCCGAGCAGGCCACGGCAACATGTCTGGTTTGATTGCCGAAAGACAACGAATAGAGTCAGCCCTCCTGTGCCTTATCTCTTATGTGCTTTTGCTTTCTCGATGGACTCCATGGCTTCTTCAAATGATTTCTGTGTGCAAAATAAAGCATTACTCAAGATGGTGTTTGAAAAACATTTATCCGTGGAAATGAGCACTGCTTGTAAACAACTTGTGGCAAGGTTAATAATATGTGCATGCAAACAAGGGCATTGTTGTTGCTGTATTAACCAACAGCAAGCTTTCCCCGATAGTGCTTCAAGAGCGGCAGTTGCTGGTGGTGGGATGGTGTGGTGTGTTGAATGCAATCATTTACCAAAGGCTCAATTCTGAGACCATTGCGACTGCCAATAATGAACCCTTTTTCCATGGCTCAATTCTAAGACCATTGCGACTGCCAATAATGTACCCTTTTTCCATCTCCCCACAATGTGACGATATAATAACAGGGATTTTTCATCAACACCATAGTTTCTAGCAATGACAATGGGTATTCCAACAGGCATCCAAATGAATCTACAACAAATGCAACAAAAAATTTGAAGGGCATAATTGGGCTAACAATAAGACTGCCAAAAACAAAGCAACAACATACCCCAGAATTGTGCCTTTTCCACAGTGCCTCTCTGCTGAGATCCAATATCACCAGCCCACCACATAAAGCACTGCCAAAATACAGAAAAGCGAATATTAGTACAATTCCTCCTATGATCTCCATCTGAAACATAACATGCTCCATGCCCTTGGTACATTGAAACATGCGCCATCAGTAGTGGAATGTATTATCCAATTTTGCCAACAAATAAGAGACATAACAAAAGCACACAGCAGAGCCATGAATGAACCAAATATTGTGGAAGAGGAGCACCAAACATGGATCATTTACGGAAATTGACATAAATAGGACCAGTGCTGGATGATTTTTAATTAATCTACAACAGCATTATTAATGATCCAAACTAGTCAATCTTTAAATCGATGTCATGGGCATTGATATTTAAAATCAGTAATGATCTGTTGTCGTCCCAAGTGAAGCAAAAACCAGCCAAATTACATGAAGACCCAGAAGATCACAGAAAAGAAAGAAACAATGTGTAACGCAGAATTTCATACTCTTAACAACATATTAGCATCTATCAGAGCAAAATATTCACAAGCCATGACCAAAAAAAATGAACACACAGTCAATCACGATTCTTCACCTCCTGACATTCAGCTACAGCCAAGTCAGATACGCAAGCCGGAGATCCAAAAAGGATAGCTAATGTAAAGACTCTCCAAAGAAGAACATAATCAGACACTTGTAGAAGCTCGATCAATTTTAAACTAACACAAGCACGAATCCAACTCCAGGTCCACAAGTTCAATCCATCACGAAATGATTCCCCAACTTCGCCAGTTCTCATTTTTCACATTTCTTCTCTAGCTCAATTCAATTAACGAATCAAGCATCTCAAATAATATAGGAAACGAAGAAAAGAAAAAAAAAAAACTTAAAAATTCTAAAAATCCAGAGGACAAACATGAAAAATAAGAAGGGACTAGGGAAGGATAAAGAAAAAGCCAGAACAGACGAGCGAAAAACAAAAGCAGACATACCCAGCAAAGGCAACATTGAGAAGAAAGGCACGCGTTGTCAAGTAACGAAGCGCAGTCTCGAATTTGGACACCAACCCATCAAAATTCGAACCAGACCCACTAGCTTTTCCCCGATAATTATAATTATTACCATAATTATAATAATACCCATATCCATCCTGACGATTATAATAACTCGAGTGACTACGGTTACCATTGGAATTATAGGAAGACGAAGAAGATGAAGAGGACGTGCGAAAGTTGTAATCGGCGCGCTTTCGATCGTCGCTGAGGATCTCGTAGGCCTCGGACACCTGTTTAAATCTAAGGGTGGCGCTTTCTCGGACGACCGTGGGTGACTGAGAGTGCTTGTCGGGATGGTACTTCAACGCCAATTGCCTAAACGCTTCTTTGATTTCTTCTTTTGTGGCCTTCTTGCCTACACCCAATACTTTGTAGTGATCCATTTCTTTCAGTTATCTTCCGGGTTTTTAAGGTTTGTTTGTTGCTCTTCTCTTCACCGCCCAAAAAATAAGATTTGATCTTTGCCAAGCCAATTCAAAAATTTGTTGATCTTCTTATTGATCGATGGCACGCATTCAGTGTTCAAGGACGAGGAACGCTTGGAGGCATCAGGAACTTCGTGGCATTGTCGTGTCCGCTTCCTGGGACAGTTGCATTCAGGTCCCTTTCTTTAATTAAAATCACACTCCCGTCCCTTGTTGTTTTTTACTAATTATAATCGGGAGACAATGTCATGTGAAACATTTTGCTAAAAAGTCGTACCGTTAAATTCTGGTTATGAAACGACAATGTTTTAACGGTCGCCGAAGTGGTCGTTTTTTTTGGTTTTTTTCTTTTTCCCTTTTCTTTTTCGCCTCACAAGGACTTTTGGTAAATTAATGTATTCTCTGCACAGTACATTGGCCTCGTGTGCATTAATGAATTACCCTCTTAGGTTATTGGGTGAAATTTTTAAATATGGGCGTATAAATTATATAATAAAAAAAATATATATATATATTAAAAATATATAATATATAAATTAAAATATAATATTAAATTTATAAACCTATTATTGACTTAAATTCTTCTTCTTGTTTTTTTTTTTTTCTCGTTTTCTTACCATACCGTTTAATTTATATACACATATATTCAGTTTAGCAGACGGGTTTTGCTTCTTAAAAAGGAGATGAACTACACTAGAGATAACTGAGTTTTGTAAGATCTGAGTATGCTATAAAGTAGAGTTGACGTGCTGATCAAGTTATTAAGACAGTTAAATCTGAACGGGGGATATTTGTGTATATATCGCGTAACGCTGCAATATGCGTGAACGTTGTCTTCGCCGAAGAGGTGAACTGTGTTGTCATCAACGTTCTAGTAAGCTCCCATTGTCTGGGAAGTAGCCATGGATACTTCCATTGTAGGAAGATGTACGAGTGGCTTCATCCGGATATTGGGATGCACGAGGGTAATATTCGCTATCGTATTGAAACGGCAAAGAACTTGGCCTTCCTTCCCGGTGCTCCTCGCGGCCTGTGGTACCTTTCTGCGTGTGGTCCACGAACCCCCTCAGTTTTACTTTCTGTTTGTCCATGTCTATTTCCAAGCTATCAACCCCTGCAAGATGCCAAATTAACTCAATGCTCGCGTGAAACGGTGGAGATCGATCCACTTTTTTTTTTTTTTT
>CM034049.1:10073532-10168447 GCA_019804595.1 Bruguiera parviflora
AATAATAATAATAATAATAAGGTCGAAGCTTGCCTTCTATTGTTATCTTTTCACTCAATTTGGACAAGTAAAAGGCAACCTCATTCTCTTTTTCCAATTTGAGGCCCAAGGACCCATCTTTTTAACCTTTGTTGTCACGACCCTTTGTAACAAAGAAATTAGACCACGTGGAAGGGCTTCAAATCAACAATGTCTGGACCTTTTAATGGGCCTAAGGCCCATGACCACAACCATAATGGGCTATCTGGTTTACATTATGTTACGAGATCACAGTCCAGAGCCCAGTCTTGTTTCCGATCACCTCGAGAACATACAATTACAAGAAGACCCGGAAAAAAAAAACAAAAAAAAAAAAACCAAAGGAGCAGTACAATTACGGAGGCTCCGAGTTCGGAGAGAGACAGCTGATGCTTGGACTTGAGTTTTATTGGGTAATCCTTTGAATCTGGATTCGGGGTTTTGTTATTTTTTCTGATTTCTTTGATTCTTGAAATGGGTTTTATTTAATGTTTCCATCGGAATTGGATTGTGGGTTTTCTTACTAAGGTTCTAAACTTTGCTAATTTGCTTGCTTTCTTGTCATTGGCTTTTGATTGCTCCGGCCAGGGCCTCACTGAATCGTGCTAGTTTGGCTTGGGGCATAGGTTTTGAATTTTTTTTTTTTTTTGACAGAAAAGATGAAAAGCGAAGGAAGTTATATGCCACCTCCTTATATTCCTTTGGGACAATCGGATACAGAGGCCGAGACTTCTCCCGGCAATGGCGACAATCACGTTGTTGTCCACCGTGAAAGTGATGGATCGGTGCAGTGGTCATCTGGAATCTGTGCTTGCTGTGATGACATGCAGAGCTGTATGCTACTTTCTGCCTTGTGACCTTGATTTATCAGAAGGAAATTTTTATTGAGGTGCATAATGAATTGGATGTTAAGAATGCCAGTTTCTTTTCTCTATTAACCCTCACCGGACTTATTACTGTATTGAAGAATCTAAATGAGGATTTTGGTGAATGGCTTGTCAAAACATGGATCTTTAAGCTTTACTGGTAATCCAATCTGTTTAATTGTGGCTTGATTATTGTTCCGTATGATAGCTTTTGTTGTTTTTATTTATATTTTGTGGTGCAAAAATTACTTGTAGTAATGTAGTCATTGTCTAGTTAGGCACTTCACTCTTGATCATTTTTGAGCTGACCTATACTTTTGACAAAATGTGATTCATGATCAACCGAGATGTGAACCATAAATGATAATATTTTTTGGCTGTCACAGCAAGTGGAAAATGAGATTTGTAAGTTGTAGAGAAAGTTAAATGGATGCATGAAAAATCTTTTTAGATTGAGATTTGTAAGTTGCAGAAAGTATTTTTTGACGTGTATTCAAAACTCTTTAGATTTGATGAGCTGTTCATTCAAATCATACACATCAATATTGAAATTCATAAGATATTGGGTGCATCATCTACTTGCTATGATGAACTTATGCATCATCTATTTTCAGTTCCAATTTCGGAGAGTATCTAAGATGAACTTATGTTGTGATATCTGCTCTAGTGCTCCCGCTGAAATTCTGCATGTGTGATCAATTGCCTTTGCTTAAGTTATACATGTAAGTTGCTTTTAGATACTTGTTTGTATTGCTTTTGATTGCTTATTTCTGGAGAACACACGTCAGGTGCGGCCTAACCTGAGAATTGCTAATGCGTTGTACAGGCTGTATTGGTCTCTTTTGTCCTTGCTATCTATTTGGTAAGAATGCAGAGTTTTTGGGTTCTGGAACTCTATTTGGATCATGCATGACCCACTGTATATTATGGGGTGTTATGAATACTTTCTGCTGCTGCATGACTGATGGCATTATGTTGGGATTACCTGGATGTTTTGTTTCATGCTATGCTTCTGGTTATCGCAAGGTGCTGCGAGAAAAGTATAATTTGCCGGTATGTCTCCTTTCATAATATAATGAAACTAAATTAAAAATATTTGTTTTCTTCCCCTCCTTGGCTGTTGAGATTGACAATATACAGCATTTGTAGTAGTTATATGTCCTTATCCTTTTTATCTGGGAGACTGAGGACTCTTCATCAGGGTTCGTATTGGAATTAGGTTTTTTGTGGTATTGTACAGATCCTCAAGTTATTCCCCCTTAAGGGAAGTATAAAAATTAGGATCTAAATTGCCTTTTTGAAGTTTCATGTGTTTTTATTCAGCTTAGCTGTAGAAATTCAAGAGAATCATAGAGAGAGAGAGAGAGAGAGAGAGAGAGAGGAAAGCTTATTGCTTGAACATATTACCCCGTAGAGGTCTATAAGTAGCTTAAGGCAATAAAATTTTTTGTTGAGCAGCAAAATGGGTTGGTGACTTCTACATTTTCGGTTGATGTACGCAGGAAGCACCATGTGGTGACTTGGTCACTCACTTTTGCTGCCATCTGTGTGCTAATTGCCAAGAATACAGGGAGATCCGGGAAAGGTCTGGTGGCACCTATTCGCCTGATCTTAACTTGGTTGTGGTCAGGGCTCCGACAGTCCAGACAATGGAATAGGCCATAACAGAATAATCTCACCGCTGCAATAGTTCTCTAACAGGTTCCATGTTCGGCTCTTCATGCCATCTGCCACATTATGCCACCGTTAAGCCATATTTTCTTGTGGTTGGCTTGTTAGATGAACTGAATTCTTCCCATTTGTTCTCGTAGTCAACAGTTATGTTGGCCTTTAGCAATTCTCCCAACTCCCAGATGCTACAGAAGCGAAATGGTAGAAAAAGTGAAGCAAAATGAAACACCAACGAATGTGTTTTTGCGTGTATCCATTTCTCTCCCTCTCTCTCTCTTCCTCCATCCCTCCCTCCCTCCATTTACCCCGGCTCCTCTCCTGCCATGTCTTCTGAGTATGCACCTCATTTTTCTTTGCAAGTAAGCAGAAGCAAATGAACGATTGGCGAACTCTTTTATTTCTGGGTTCAAAAGCAATGTTCTACCCTCACTTTACTGGTTAAACTTGTGGTTTGATATAAACCTTGGTTTGGTATTTGACAACTGCCTTTGGAACGTTGGCCGTTAGAACGTAGCTTTAGATGAACATGGCGATTAAAGTCCCTTCCTTATCTTCCCTCTCGAACCAACCAACAATAACAAAAACTAACACCCCCATGTATAAATCATTGTTGTACCCACAAAAATGTCTTCTTGCAAACGTTATCAGTAGCATATTTGCGATTATTATCGTCTAGTCGTATACCTTTTCCTCCTTTCCCCGAAGAACCCGCTGCATGGGAACTCGGGCTTAAAAATCCAAGTTGCTATCTGGTGAGCTTTTGCTCCCTGAGAAATTCCAAGGAACTTAGAATTAAGGTATCCGGCGTTGTAATGATTAATGTTGACCAGAACATCCTTTATTCTAATTAATATCTGGAGTGTCAGTGACTCTTCTCAGGGATTCCGTATCTTGGGGAGGTTTATTCCCCTCTCGTCGTTTTTGTGGTAAGGCCAAAGCAATGACAGCTAATATCTATTGTAATATTTGATTCAATGGAATTAAGATAACAGCTTATGTATTAATTTCTATCATTTAGAAGGCTCGATTGGAATTAAATTGATTATAATTTAGTTTCAACATTTCGTGGGATATAACTGGTGCTTCTCAACCCGAATGGCCTCATAGAGTTCGGCTGCCTTCATTGCTTTAACATTCATTTCCTGCTTGTCCCCAAAAAAAAAAAAAAAAAAAAAAGGTGCCAAAAGCCCTACTCTATCCGGGATGGGAGAAAAATTGTTGATCCCATTAGTAAATCACATCAGTTTGAGATCTGAAGTGTAAAATTAAAAGACAAAATAGGGAGGCAGAAATTTTGATGCTAAATATCGAGAAATTGTTAATGATCATGTGAAGGATGGATGCTAAATATCTTACGCGAAGACATTGTTGGCTGGCCCCCCTTGAGGTTTTGAGTGTTGACTTCAATCCAAATTTAATTATGGATTGAGGAACGAAAGTGCCCCTACATCATATTGCCTTTTGAAACTTTTTTATCTTAATTATACATCATAAATTGCTATCCCAACTGGGTCCATCACATTCCTTTTTCACAAAGCAACACACTAGTTGGTCAGTCTTTTAGTTGTTAGTAGAAAAAGGGGAACATACAGGTTCCCTGGAGGCTACAAAGTGAGATTAAGTTAGGGTTGATTACTCCCATTTCATATCTGGGCTGAATGCTCATTTGGGCAGTGCAACTTAAAATTTATGTAGAGATGAAGACACGGGTTTAGCAGTGCAGCATATTGAAGTGTGCACTTCTAGCATACGAGGGGCACACATGAACTGTCTGGCACGAGCGGGGATGGGAAGTGAAGCCAGATAACATTGAATTTGCAGGAACTCTTGAGTAAGGTCTGCCTAATTATTTATAAAAAAATAAAAAAATAAATAAACACACACACACACACACACACACACACACAAAGAAGAGTTTGATGCCCATTTTCCCGAATCAAGATTGAAGTGAAAATATAAAAATAACGCACGTCTAAAGAGAATTGTTGAATATTCCTCGGACTTCAAAGAGACACTGGCACGTGCATCCAATCCTCGGTGGAACGCACACGCGCACATCCTTATGCAGCATGTCTTTAACATGTGCACGTGCTCTGGAATGGGTTTGCTCGCTTCCCGCTCGCTTCCCGCTCGTGCCTCCAGGTCACGCGCTACATACAAAAGCATATTCCCACCTGGACACTGACAGAATTGCTTGCTCCGTTTGGGAGTCCCAGAATTTAATTTTGGGTTTCCCCAATATGGTAATTTCGATTTTCAACGCTCTTGATTAGGTTATAGTACTATGGCTTTTGGCAACTCCAATTATTAATTATTAATAGATGGACCCAAAATTATTTAGATTTAAATAAACATAGTTAATTTGTATATTGTATAAAAATATTTTGTATATTATTACTATTTTATATTTTAATGTAAAATCTATTATATATAATATAAAAATTAATTGTACTCATATAAATCTTTCATTTTTGAGTCATTATAATTATATATTTATACATTTATATTTATTTGTGTTGATTTAATCGGTCTCTTTAAGATTGACAATAATACGGTGATAATACAATTTTTAAAGAAACAGTAACGGAGCTATTTAAGGAAGAAAAGGTGGGATGGGCATGTAAGTCACTTTGAAAGTGTCGCCACATCTCACTGCCAAGTGCAGTCATCACTTCTTCAAATCAGATCGGATCCTGGCTTCATGGGGCTTGTGATTACTAAGAAGCTAGTTTAGATTTTGTTTCTTTTATTAATTATTTTAACTCACCGCAAAAGTTTGGATTCTCCCTGCATCCGATATTTTTTTTTTTTTTTAAATTTTTTGAGTCAACTGTATCTATTATTATGCTTAAAGACAAAGAAAGTTCTGTTTTTTTTTTTTTTTTTTTCCTCATGTCTTTATGGTTCATTACCAAGACAAATGTCGGTGCATTCCTTTCTTTCACATTCACTGTTTTTTTTTCCCCTACCTGCAACCTGTTTGATATCCAAGTACATCCATGCAGCAAGTGACTTGAAGGAAGTTTATACGTTCTTTTGGGGGGTAACTGTCACTGCATCTTTTTTCCTCTTTATTGATTATGCTTGGATGGTTTCATTTTGTATGTTTTGGTGTAATCTGGGTTTTCTTTGGATTAACATGAAGTGGGCTTTTTTCGTTCTCTTTCTCACGAAGTTGTTTTTTCTTGATAGAACTCTCTCTCACAAGCTCATTTGAAACTGTTTCAGTGAGTGTTTCCTCATTTTGCTTTTGGTTCACCAATTAAAATAAGTTAACTAAAATACCAGATAACATAACTGGGTTGGTGGGGCTGTTACCCTTTCGGAGCTTGTAATGATTAGTTGTCTAATATAACTGGGTTGGTGGGGCTGTTACCCTTTTGGAGCTTGTAATGATTCGTTGTCTCTTTTGTTAAGTTTAGTTTTTAGCTTTGCTGCTGAGTTTTAGTTGTGGATAGCTATAAATTTCCTTCTCTTTTTTTTTTTTTTTTTTTATATGATTTCTTTAATATAATCCACTTCCGCTTTTCAAGCGACTCTCTGTAATTTGGGAATAAAGATATGAATAGAAGTTGCTACAGATTTATGGAGATGAAGTGAATGATGGGTATAGCTGCACAGGTGGCTTAAAGAGATAGTGAAAGCAAACTCAAGCAAACAAATGGGATCACAATGTGATGCAGTTGAAGAAGCAAGGCTGCAATCTTTGGGTAGGGAAGGTTCAATGTACAGCCTGACACTTGATGAGGTTCAAAGCCAGTTGGGGGATTTGGGGAAACCATTAGGAAGCATGAATCTTGATGAGCTTCTCAAGAGTGTGTGCAGCGCCCAAAAGAATAGTGTAGGCCTTGGTGTTTGGGCTTCAGTTCTGCCTGGGAAGGGTAGTATAACATTGTCAAGGGACCTTGGCAAGAAGACTGTTGATGAGGTGTGGAGAGATATCCAACAAAAAAAGAGGAATGGTGCTGATTGTACTAAGGAAAGGAAGGCTCAAAAAAGACAGCCTAATCTAGGTGAGATGACTCTGGAGGACTTCTTGGTGGAAGCTGGGGTGAATACTGAATTGCCTCCTCCAGGCAATGACGGCTCTGTCCCTTATCAAACAGAAACATCTCAGTTTATGCAACTCCAGCTCCCTTCTGTGCAGAACCAGTCGCATCAACACGGCATGATGGCACTTTTCATGCCAGGAAACCTCATTCAACAGTCCATTCCTGTTCTGGATGCAACCTACCACGATTCACAAACTGACTTTTCACCATCCTCTTTGATAGAAACTATATCTGATACACCAATGCCTGGAAGGAAAAGGGCAGCCACAGGAGATGTGCCGGAAAAGACCGTTGAAAGGAAGCAGAAGAGGATGATCAAGAACAGGGAATCTGCTGCTCGGTCGAGAGCAAGGAGGCAGGTTGGACTGTCCAATATGGTGGTCGTTTACGTTTGAATATTTGATTAATGCTTATTTCACTTCCTCTGACGTAGCTTCAATGTATTTGCATGTTGAAAGACAGGCTTATACCCGTGAGCTGGAGATTAAGGTCTCTCGTCTGGAAGAGGAGAATCAAAGGCTCGGAAGACAAAAGGTAGATTTTCCCTTCAATCCAAATCGTAAATCCGTGAGGTTTCTTTTGAAAATTGTTGAAGATTTTCTTCCCATTGCAGTTCAACTAGTTGAGGATATGGAAACCTCAATCATAGGTTCGCAAAAAATCTTGAATTTAAAGCAACAGTATATTGTATATCACTAAATTCTAGTGTCAAAATGTCTCTTTTACTTGATCTGATCCAATTAATCAAACTCAACACATCTTGAAAGAGTCGCCACTTTTTCAATATATTGAAATGCTTCGCCGAGATTGCTGCAACTTGCAATATTTATCTCTCATCAACAATGTGTTTTTAGAACTTTCCCAACAGAGTTATGCTCTTTTCTGTTCCATTATTTGCTAGTAAGCTATGCTTCTCATTATTGACTTCTTGTTGCAGGAGTTGGAGAAGGCCCTGCCATGGCCACCACCTCCCCAGCCCCGGCATCTGCTGCGCAGAATGAACTCAGCCCCCTTTTGACATCCATTTTTCATATAAGACTGTAATGTTGATGTGGGATGTCACCCTTAATTTCAGAAAGCTGGCTAACCCTAGTTTACCAACTCCACTCCCGACATTCTTGGACTGCTCCTTCGCGGATTACTGAAATTTCAGGCCTTCGCCAATTTTCTCCATGTATCATTTTCCTTCTATTGTAGATTTCCAAGAACAGCTCCGGAATTTATAGTGTCTGATCGGCACGAGTTCTGGCGTGCTTGCTCGCTCTTGTGCTGCTAAGGTTTCCCTATTACAGTGTGACAATAAATGCTATCGCTGACACCAAACCCTCCAAATAAAGATACTTGGTTTAAGCTCTAAATCAACTCAGATATAATCTGTGCGGGGCATATAGCCTGCATGTAACAATAACAATACAATTATAAGACCCGTCGAATAAAGGAGTTACAGTTACTTGCAAAGTCATCTTTAGCGTTGAAGTTCCATTTTGTACTGTGTTTGTTTGAACTCCACCCCTTCAGCTAAAGAGGCGGGCCGAAGAGTTCCGATCAAACATCAATTGAGTTCGTGTCTTATCCAAAGGAAAACGCTTTCTTACCCGTTTACTGACCCGAATTCGGACAAAATAACACAATTTGCGCGTTATGTACTGTGGATCTAAAAGTCGGTGTAAACAGCGAAGATGCTTCATGCATCCATCTCATCTCAATGGCACCTGAATATGCGGGACCAATCACCTACTACAGCTTCTGAGGAGTGCGGAGGCCTCTATGTAGCCTTCAACTCAGACGAGAAGCAAATGAACAAGATTAGTCTCGTCCAGCCGAGTGTCGCTCTTCAAAAGCATGTTGAGCCCACCCCTGAAGGACCAGGATTTGATTTTTCTCAAAAAGTCGCACACTTGCAGGCGAGACTAAAATTAATCAAGACTATCAGTGGAGACGAGGAAGAAAGGAGAAGTAGCCTCCCCTGGCTTTACTTGCAAACAGAAAGTCCTGTGCCAAATTCAGAAAAGCTACTGGAGGTACACATCATCATAAAAGCTAGAAAAAACAAGGCCATTCCATAGTAACGAGGCACCGACCCAACACATAAACATACAAACAGAAGGCAACCCAAGTACCTAGTTTGGCTCTCGAAGGGATGAGACTAACGTTACAAGAAACCTCAACAGAAAAACATAGAGCTACGAATTTTCTGGTGCAGCGGAGGTAGCTCGGGTACGGGAGTTGGCCCTGAAGAACTGAGGCCTCCATGGCTTGAAGATGTTTCCGACATGTCAAGAACTGTGAAATCTCGGTTGCTGCCAAGTGAGCATATGGCACAGGAGAAACTGCATGAAGAATAGCAATGACTTTAGCTCAACAAAATTAATTCATGCTCTCCAGTAGTTCCAGCATTTGTCAGAAGCCAAAAAGTATCTATCCCCCCTCCCCACACAACCTTGGAGAATTAATGCATTATGAAGAAAATAGAAAGGAAAAGCCTATCTAGACTGATGGCAGAAAACAAGCCCAGGCAAAATTTAATGCTGTCACCTTCCACAGCCATATTATAACAGCAGCGGTATTTACCAGCAAAGGAAGTCTTGATCGGAAGGGATGCCAGCCATATCAAAAAGGTGTTAAATGTAGAGGATAATCCAGTTCTCAAAATATGAATATTGCCTAGGATCGTAAGAAGACGTTCATTACCTATGAATATAGCAGTTGTGCTTTTCTGGTACCTGCAAATGTCGGAACAGCTATAACAGAATGTGCAGTTTACATTGCTACTCAGATGGCAACAAGAATTATCAGCTAGCAACAAGATACCAGAACAACTTACACGTAGGACAGAGAATGGACCAGTTCTTGCAGCTCATCAGCTGAAAAGCCAATATCATCCAACAGAACATGGTAGTGCGTTGGCCTAGTCATTCCCTATAAAAGAGAAAAGCTATATCAGGTACGTAGTTGGAGAAACATAGGAGACTTTGGGCTTATAGATTGGAATGAGAATGCTTCTCTTTCACAAACCAGCTTGAAAAGTGGACGTGCAAGCTCAAATACAATTACAACTAGGTGTGCAATGTTTGTCATGAGCATGGATACAAATGAATATATTCAAGTTCAGGATTTCATCTCTATCTTCCTGCCAATTATGTGTGCTTCATCCAATTAGATGATGAAGAGTGGCAACAAAACTCACAATCATTCCTGCATGTGCACGCATGTAGAAATCATAGCCTTGTGGGTGACAAACACCATTATCTTTGACAGTTCCTGCATTAAGGAAAATCAAGGCCCTAACATCAACAAAATAAGTTTGATTTGCAGATTCTACAGTAAGAGTTTTAACAATACCAACCTGGAGGAACATTGTCTGGAGAGCCAGCCTGGAAGAACTTAGTATGGTGGTTTTTTTGTGCAACAATAATGGTGAATTTTGGCGACCAGCTTTCATCAAGGAACTTGCAGGCCTGATTAACATATTAAGGAGAAAAGCTAAACATTACCCATAATCACAAATAGCTGGTAAAAATAACACACAAAAAACTTCATCTTATTTGTAAATTAGCAAGAGAAAAATACCTCCATAATTTGATCCAGTTCCATGTTGAGAACTTGGTTGAATTGGGACTCACTCACTCCATTCCTTTTCCACGTGGAATCCAAAATAAAAGAAATCAACAACAAATTTGAGCATGCATCCAGAATTATTGCAACAAGAAAATGCACTTTATATATATATATATATATATATATATATATATATAGTGTTATATGGTTACTAGCTGAGACAACAAGCCAAGTTTGGGCAATATTAGCTCAGAGGGTTCAACAGCTGAAACTAAATCTTTAAACAAGAGAGACTTATTTACCAACCAAAAAAGAGCCTCATGAGCTTGACTGGAGAAGATAAATTTTATCATTTTCCAATTTGCTCAACCTGCCCTTGTGTTCTCCTAAAGTCCAGTGTCATCATGCCAATTTTAGTTTGTTGTCATTAGGTGATAATGTTATATCAATGCAACAAAATAGGGGGTTCCAATTTTAGTTTTGCTATATTAAAGTAAAGGGTAATTTATAAGGTAGAATATCAATCAGCCTAAATTTTCTTAAAAGAATATCAAATAAATTTGGCTTCATTACATTCTTAACATCCTGCCAAACACAATGAAAAGCTGTTTGAAAACAATTAAGCATAAAATAGGGCTAATTGAACCACAGCAAATGGACTTCAAACATATGAGAAAAACCAATCATTATTACAATAGCAGACAAAAACTGCAATGAAACAGGCAGTACCATTATGCAGAAACATTCCAAAATCATTCTTTTGCCCAATATTAACTAAACACCAGGAGAAACTGTATGTCATATTCAATAAAGAATGTTAGGACTTTTAACATTTCAAACCCAAGCGAGTAGCAAGAAAGATGACAGATTTAATCGCAATGAATTTGCAACCCAATCAGTAGGAATATTGAAAAGGAATTTAACCTAAATATGATTATCTGTGCTGGCTTCACTTGGCCAGAACTCCTATAGAAGTCCAGCAAAAGTTCCCTGAAACAGAACAGGTATGCAAGCTTTAGTATGTAAGTGTCTTTGCAGACAGGGGGAATTCAGTTGGAGAAAAATGAGGACTCCAACTAAGTCCTGCAACAGTATATAGACTCCTAATAGGTTGTCAACAGATGGAGTGGCACCTGACAATACCATTATCCTCATTATCTGGTGATGGTTTGAAGAGAGCATCTATCATCTCAAACTTCAGAGACTGGCTACGAACAGAAGCTCTGTAACGAGAAAGCAGAGGCCAATTCCTAGAACTAACAACCTAAAAATTTAACAAGCAGTACATCAGCGCTTAGCATTATTTTAGGATATTACTGATGAAATACAGTCACAACATAACCTACAACAATTCCCAAACTTCTGGAGAAAACAAATCAGGAAAGAAACACCCTACCACAGCAATGGATGGCATGCTAGACTGACCAGGAGATCCATCTGAGACATCCATGCTGAATATTATTGTAGGAATCTTTGAGACCACAGGGATACTTTTTGATTGCTCAACAGCCAATAAAGAGTTCAAAACACCAAGCTGTTCAGAAACATGATAAAACAAAAGTTAGGAAAATGTCCAGTAGCACAGTAAAGAGGAAGAGAAAACAGAGCCACAAAGACTTCTTCAACACCAGTTATTGGCAAGCTAGCTCACCTTAGCATTTATCTTCAGAAGAACATTTATAAGATATTGCTCATTGACTCTATAGGGTGCAAGACATTGGTTGAAAATTCCAAATTCTGCAAAATTCTTTCTCTTCCAAGAACCTTAAACATTAGCTAATTATCAGGCTAAAAGATTATGCACTCAACAGCAAGGAATGC
The DNA here is from genome assembly GCA_019804595.1 of Bruguiera parviflora. Classification (NCBI taxonomy): domain Eukaryota; kingdom Viridiplantae; phylum Streptophyta; class Magnoliopsida; order Malpighiales; family Rhizophoraceae; genus Bruguiera; species Bruguiera parviflora. The sequence goes on from CM034049.1 coordinate 10,085,519, forward strand.
ATGAAATAATAGGTCAGCTAACCATATATGTCACAGTTCTTCCTATCAGGGAGAAGACACAAAAGAAAGTGGGGAGGGCCGTCCAGGAATTTCGGCTATATTTGCTCAAACATTTTCTCTACTCGAACAGGTGGTGGTGCCCACCAAAACTGAGGACTCTCTTCAAAATCTTCCACTGGGGGACTTACTGACTACAGAAAGAACAAAAATGCAATATTTTCAACAAAGCACTAGACACCAAAATCATTGCACAAAATTTGGTGCAACTTACAATCCCTTTCATTTCTTCAAATTTAGCCAAGTCTCTGCACAGACCACGTATGTCACAACGGACAAAAAAATTCACCACTGCCCAATTTTCAAATTTAGCTGGTTCAACAAATTTCTGCAAGGAAGGTATATTCTTGTTACAGACTTACAATCAATGACATCAAATTCACATAACAAAAGTAACTCACATAGAGCACCTTATGGTTAAAGTTCCAATGCCCATTTCTTGGAGGGACATCATCCCCATTTCCCACCTTCAACTGCCACCATAAAAAATAAAAGTGCTCTAATGATAAGATTCATCTACCAATTTAGTGCTATTGAACACCATTCAAACATGAAGCAACTTCTACTTGAGTAAAATGGCTACTTATGGTGATATGACAAGAACGCAACATTGGTTCAGCTTCATAGTTGTTGCTTTTCATTACCCGGAAAAGATAATGTCCAATAATCAGCACTGGATGTTATGAAACATACAATCTCTATCTATTAAAATCAAACGGTACAAACTTACACCAGCCAATATCCTCATCTTTTCCTGAGGCTTTTGCCTTGATTTCTCAACCAACTGAGACCTCTGAAAAATAGATAATGCCTTTGTATACAATTGCAAGGGGAGCAGAGAACAAAGCTAGACAAGAGAAAGCAAGCGCAACTACTATGTTGTGTCGGAGGCCAAGGAAGATATGTAGCAGCACAGAACAGTGACACGCCTACAATAATAAGATACTTTCCCTTTTGAGATCTAGACAAAAAAGTGCATGGTAACCTCAACAGGAATATAGGTTGGTCTTCTAGGCTTGCCAACATTTATGCATGGCAAATCCCCAGAATAGCGTAAGTTTATACCTCAATGATTGACAAAATAATCATAAACTGTTATCTCAACACTTTCAACATCACCATTTTCATCTTTTGGTCCTCTTGTTTTCAGTGAGAACCTATGGTCAGGAAGAGCAGTCATGTAGAATGAGAGATGCATATGAAAGAAAAGGAAGTAAATAATGGCTTGTGAAGATTATTAACTACATAACAATTTAAGCTCCAAACAAGGGCCTAACAAACTCAACTTACAACTGCTCCTTGCATGGATCTTCACTCAGGCCAGTTATTCGGTACTCTTGGTTTGTGGGAGAGACATTTATCCTCAAGTTTTTCAGTGTGCGTTTAGCCTGTTGTCAAACATTCAACAGGGAACTAGACTTGGTAAAACAATCTTAAGCATAAAACCAGTACTTGAGAGAAGAGTTTCACACCTTTGCCCAGTCAAGTTGAAAACAGGTTGAATAATTGTCGTAGTCGAACCATCTGCCATTGAGAATAAAAAGCAATAATGAAAGGGAAAGACTGGAAACATTTTACTACAAGAAAAGCTTAGGAGCCTACCCATATCAAGGGATAACCCATTCTGTGTGGCTCTAAAACTAAAGTGAAATCCTCTGCATCCGAGGACACTGCCATCAAGATCAACATAATTCTTTGGATCCTTGAGGAAAAAAGATTGGTGAACAAGAAGGCAGCCCCTGGAAGGATATTAGCATAATTCATTAGCAATAACTAACTCAATTCAGAAGGAAAATAATACCATGATCTGCACTCACTGTTTTGATGCATGCTGTCTTAAAATGATGTCTAACACTCACACAGCTTCTTGGGAGTTCTCTGATTCTTGACCACGCAAGGCAGCTGTTATGGCCTGCATAGGTATTTTGGTAGCCAAAGTGAGTTCCACTTTAAATGTTTTAGATTGGAACCCCCTCCTCATCCTCTTTTTGTCATTCTTACTAGGACTCCCATTATTTGCAGCCCTGAACAACAAATCGTCCACATGAGTCAGACTCACTTCCTTATAATAAATTCTAAGAAAGCAAACCAATCTCTTTTACCCACCTATTTGATGAGAAATTATCAAGCAAAACAGTGAATTCCATTTTGTTCCTCAGGAGGGCACTGACTGTAAATAAGGTCTTCTCTCCATCATAAGCAAAATCCTTCCCAGCAAGATCTTAGTTGTAAGTCCCATGAACCTTATCAATTAATTTTCTTCCAATTCCCTTTGTTTCAACAGGGCGACCATCCTCATAAAAGAAGGCAACTTAATGCAATGAAGAACAGATTTTAGAGCAGATAAAATTCAAGGGGACGAAGCCCAACTTTCCATGCAGGTAGATCAAAACATGAGAAAAAAAGTCTCACACTGTAGTGAAAAAAGTAGCCTCCAGAGCTACTGACACCAACTTTGAAATGATTAGAAAACAGTTGTATTCTTTGTCCTCTAGACCCTGTACCACATCTACTCATTGGGCTCCATTTGGGTTTTGAGGCCTCTTTATTTGCCTCGGGAATAAGTTCTGGTGTGAGTTGAACAGGAACTGCATTGGGAGGTATCTCAGGTGGCGGTGGAGGCAAGGCCTCTGGCTCTTCCGAAGCTTCCATTTTTATGTCTGAAGAAGGAAAGAAAGAAAAAGGAAAAGATAAAAAACCAAACCAGCATGTGTATGCCCCATGTTAGACCTACTGAACCATGGACAAGCTATGAAATCTGTGACTTAAGATATTTCTGATCAGTGGCAGAAGACTAAGAATGTGAAGACAAAAATGTTCGAGGAATAAACAAACTGAAGGACTGTATTACAATTACAGTAAACCATTTCCTACACCAGGCAGATAAGAGGATCATGTCTAAAGCCAAATACCAAACGAAAAGAACAACCATGAAGCACCTTTGTAGAAAATATTTAATAATAATAAACAGAAGAACCCCTGGTTTAGAAGTCACTGACTGATTTGAATCAAAAGTTTGGGGTCATTGACTGCACATGGAAAAATTCACCATGCAACTTGATGGTGAGTAAACCTTGAACAACCCAGTGTTGTTTTAGCACACATATGTATAAATGTTCCAGTTTAATGTTATGTAAAAGAGAAAATCAAATACCTACCAAAATATCATCAGTAAATCACAATTATCTTAAGAATGTGGAAACCGCTGGAGCACCAACTCATAATCCCTGAAGAACCCAAAAAATAAAAAAAGTAAGCAGAATAAACTCCATAATAGTTATATCAAATACTTATCTTGCCTGAACATCAAAACTTGCGCTCTACAAGCTATTAGATGCCATACACCAAAAACAAAGAGAAGCAAATTTTAAGTGAAGGATAATGCAAATTTTAATCCATGATCATTGGTCCCAAGAGGGATAACCAACTTAATCATAAGAAGAAACAAAACAAAGGCAAAGGGTATAAAACAACCTTGGGCCAGGCCGAAATTCATGAAACCAGGATTACTAGTAGTTGTTCCAAGAAAACTAGATTGCTCAGCTCTTGCAACATTTCAGCATTTACTCAAGTATTTGTTGTTGGCATTCGCATTTGTGTCTGCATAGTATACTGGACATGATTTAGTCAATGCATATTTTGGTTTTGTAACAAACAAATATAAGAAATGACACTATTCTTTTTCTAGTTTATCCAGCTTGATTTTTAAGAACTTACAGTAGCTGCTCACTGACAGCAAGTTTAAACAATGAGTTTATTCATTTGAAAGGTTCAACGATAATAATTCATTACAAGAATAAAAACAGCAAAGAAGGAAAACAAGACGTAAAATTTTACAAGTCAGTCAACTTCTCATACACAAGCACAAGTAACATCAGTTCAATAACATACTTTATCCATTAAAACAATAACAGCACCCAACAGCCACGATGACATTTCACCCTAAAAAGAAAAAAGCCACGGTGAACGATGAGACAGAATAATAACAATTAGTAAAAGAAGATGCTGAAAATCCGCACAAAACTCGAAGGCAGAGTTGCACAGCGGGGCGAAAAGGGTAAAATCGTAAGTCCGGGGTCAAAGGGTATAGTCGTGATTTGATACTTATAGGTTCAAGTTAAAAAGAAAGAAATACCCATGGCATCTTTCCGTTCAGACAGTAACCTCGGAATGGAACACCCATATCTCCTCGGTTCTGTCCTTTCTGTTGTTTTAGTTGTGTTATACTTCAAATTAGCAAACAACTCCTCTTATCGGTGGGGCCAAAGAAAAAGGAAAAGCGAAAAGTACAGAAAACAGTGGAAATAAGGAAAACGGTGCAGCGTTTGATAAATATAACTAGGAAAATTACAAGAAGAAAAGACCCATTTGGAAAAACGAAACACCCCCACAAAACGGAAGTGAAAAAGGTACTAACTTTGAACAAAATGATAGCCAATCCATTCAACTTAAGTAAAGAAAATATAAAAGTGCCAGAAGAGACGATGATTTAGAAGGGCATAAACGTCATTTCCAACCAAAAAAAACAAAAACATAGGCATCTTCTCAAGAAAACATAGGCCTTCGTGGATTTAGCCAGAATAAAGGTAATAAAAACTTTAAAAATTTTGCTGTCTTTTAAAGATTTAAAAAAGATGAAAACAAAGAATCACAAGAATAGAAGTTGAGACAGGGGTGAGTAAAAACGTCATTTTCCTCGAAAGGGGGCAAGACACTTCAGGATGAATCCAAAGGACTTGGTTTAAAGAAAACCAAGAATGTGCCTGCCATGCACGCCGGATGACTCAACAAAATCAATCCCAAGCCAAGAAAACCCAACAAAAAAATCGCACAAAAGTAAATTAATTAAAAAAGGAAAAAGAAACAAGAATGCATGCCTATGTACACTAGATTTTGAAGCCCAAAAACCCTAAAAAAAAAAAGAAAAAAACCGACTTTTTTGCAAGCTACACAAACCCACAAATGGAAGCAGGTCAAGAACACAAAAATGCAGGGTCAACGTGAGAATCTTTCTTCGCTTTCTCTCTTCTTTTACCTGACTGTAACCGAGATCCCCTGAAACCCCCAAGGCTGACGTTAAAACTTCAACTGAAACCCACCCGACCAAGACCTCGCCGCAGAGTGAGAGGTCCAAATGGCTACTGAAGTAAAAATGGGCTTCGGGACCCCTGGCGACGGCCTGTAAATACTAGCCGCAGACGTACAAGGAACCCGATAAACTGACACGGAGGTGGTCACAGTTTCGGACAGGTGGCCTCGTTTGGGTTTACTGTTGTTAAACCCAAGTGCTGTGAAGAATGACGGCCAAATTTTAGTTTCGGCCACCGAAAAAATGGGGACCCGGCACGTGTGTTCGGCTTACGTTGCCCGCTCCCATCAGCAGTTTCCACTCTTAAAGCCCTCCATCTCGTGCCACGTAAACGCACGTGTCGTTAGAGTTTTCGACCGTTTTAAACAATAACTCGAAGCCCACGTGGGTTCTCTGAACATCGAATGTAAGCATAGTTCGACCGTTTTAAACATTGCTGATTTTTTCTTGGATGAAAAATTTTAGAGAATGCAAATTTTATTAAGATACATGTAAGTAAGTAATTATATAAATTATTTAATGACCAAATTTAGGGGGAAGAAAAAAAAGGATGAACTACTAAATGCCGTTAAATGGACTGCGTATTTATGTGTACTCCGAAAAAAATGAGCTATGTAGTATAATACTACTTAAATAACTTTTTTTTTAATTATTTTTATCTTATGGATAACATCATTCTGCTCAAAAGTTGCAAGATTTTTGCATCTTTATCCGTTAACTAATACCGATGCTGGGACAATAATTGTATTAGTAATTCTAATTTAAAAAGAAAAAAAATAATTATATATATATATATATATATATATATATATATATATATATAAACAAATATTATCCAGTGTAATCAAAAATATATATTTAAAAAAAATGTTACATGTACCTAACCTTTTTTTTTTAATTTTTAAATGCAGTTATTTACTTTTTTTTGTTAAAACTTTAATTTTAATTCAATTAGAATTAAAGGGTGTTTTTTGATATAGTAAAAAGATACTCCTTATGGTGGATAAATTTTCCAGTTCACCAAAAATCTCCATTGAGGACAAGAAGAAAATGAAATATATTCCCTCACGATATATGATTCGTCTCATTATTTCAAGAATCTGGCGACCACATGTTCTGCAATCGCAATGCTTGAAGTCAGACCCGGCGATTCAATCCCAAGAAGGTTGACAAGACCAGCAACTCCATGAGTATCCTCTCCCTGCACGAAATGAGATTGCAGGGAAGACTAATGGTCAGTTAAAATGTTATGATGCTTCTTTAAACCTAGTAAACACATGAATTCAAGCATTGTTCAATCGTGAGGGGAAAAGGGAACAAAAGAAGTTGATGCATATAGTGAACTGTGAAGCAATCATTCATTTAGTAGCTATCATCGATATGATTTCTAGCACAAAGAGAAAAAAGCGTAGCGAAAGGAAGGGCTTAATCTTTTGGGTGATCAGAATGGTCAAATACAAACAAAGATTCACCCACATCCTCTCGCTGCTTGTTATAAATTAAAAGGCCAGAGTGCGGCGTAAGGCAGGTTAAGATATGTTGAATAAGTATTTGTATGCAAGAAGCTACCTGTATTACAAAGTCAACGGGAGGCTGTCCGGGACCAGAAATCTTTGGTCGAATTCCCGCGTAGCCTGGCTCCAGTGATCCATCTTTCAGACTCGGAAAATACTTCCTTATCTCACGGTAAAATTTCTCTGCACGACTGGTACTTACAGAGTAGTCGTACCTACACAAATAACAACCAATGAGATCAGTCACTGTAATTTTGGTCAATAGTTTAATGAAGTAGCAGTCTACACTGTGGAATGCATCATAATAAGAATGCATATTCATGATACATGCGTTGTCCCTTACGCTCAACTTCTTGTCTGATGATATGTCTGAGGATTATGTGATACCAAAAGAGCTATAATAAGTCATAGATGTCACTGCTTTTACACAGCAAATCTGGTCCATTTTCTATAAGAGGTCCCAGGACTGTAAGTAAAGTATTGGTTTGGCATTCGAAAGAAGGTAACAAGCCAATAGATAAGAGTCAATAATTTAATAATGATGATTGTTTATTAGAGCAGATTCTTTGTAGATATAGCATCCTGCACAAGGCAATACACAAGTAGCCAATTAAAATAGTGACATCCAACAGCAGACATAGAAAAGGCTCCAAATGCTCCTAACAGAGAACAGTGAAAGAAATATTACATATTCAGGAAGCTTGATTTATCATCTATACCATCCATCCATTCAACATCCGGGCCAAACTTGACTTGGCCATCCAAATCCAGAGTAACATGCACTCCAAGGCCACCATCCTCGGGTATAGGGTATACTAAATGTTCGAAAGGAGGAATTCCAGTATTTGATAGGGTAAAGTAGCAACCACGAGCAAAATGTGCAGGAGGAACCAAACAATTGCTTAAGCCATCAATCCTCTTCAAAAGGGCTATTGCACTTAGTCCTGCAGAATTCACCACAAGCTTGGGAACCAGAATTATCTCTGGGTGCAATGGAGTCTCTCCATCCCAATTTTCAAGATCTTTGCTTCCAATAACATGGAGGTGCAAATGATTTCCCTCGACAGAGCCACCAATGACAGTCGAATTATAAGAGAAGGTTGCTCTATTACTTTCTGCTTCTCCCTGAACCACCCAATTTGGGTTGTTATTCCTGTCAATGTCCCATCAAAACTAACAATGACAGCAACAACAAGGCTAAGATAATCACACCATAGGACAACAAAAACAGGTTGGATTAGGTAGCATACCACCAAAGAGAGCATTAAAGAATGAGAATCAACAATCCCAGAAACTGGCGAAAAAATGGCCTTGACACATTGCAACTGAGATTCCATTCTCAAGGCTTCAAAACCCTCCAGCATCTTCAAACCCTCAACCCCATTTTCACCTCCACGCCTCATTATCTCAAACAACCTTGGAATCTGTGATGATCGAGTGGCCACAATCAGCTTCCCAGTCTGTTTGTGTGGAATCCTGTGCTCAATGCAATACTTGTACAACAATTCTCTTCCCCTTACACAAAGCACAGCCTAGTACGCCAAAAATTTTAAAATAAAATGAAATGAAATAAAACCCATTTGTTCAATCCATTAGAACCTTTTTTGAACTGAATTATAAGAAAAACGCAGCAAGATTGGATCTTTCTTGAGTCCTTTTTCCTTTCCAGTTCCCTTTGAAGCCAAAATTAAGCAAAAACGAGACGAACAAGAAGTGGGTTTGTGTGAGTGTGACCTTGAGGGAATTGGGAGGATAGTAGATGCCGGCGTGGATCACTTCGCTGTTACGGGAACTGGTGGCGGTGCCGAAGGTGGAGGCGGAGTCCAGTACTAGCACGTCTCTGCCACTGACAGCAAGTTGCCGAGCCACCGCCAGACCCACCACGCCCGCCCCTATCACCACGCAGTCCACTTTCTCCTTTGGGACTTGGCTGCCAAACTGGGAGAAATTCCTGATCGGCGCTGAACAAGATTGAATCAACGGTCTTTTGTAACTTATTGTTCTGTGCAAGCTTTGAATTGCGCGTCTCCGCATCTTTCTATCCTTTCTCGGACAGCCCAAGAATTGACGTAATTGGAAAAGGCCAGCCTCTCTTTTGATCAGAACGAGTGACGGAGCATGTCGTTTCACTACAAAGAAATAATCGTCGTCTCTCTTCAAATTTTGGTTTTCCGACTGAAAGCTGCGTTTTCTTTGGTGGTCTCTACCGCCGACTCGTCGGGTATTCGAGCTATCTCCTAAAACCATCGGGCCTTTCACTCTATGGTTCATAGTGAAATTGGTCGATGCTGTCCCTACGATCAACTGTGATTTGGGGCCCTATCCTGTTTTTTTTTTTTTTTTTTTCTTCTCAGATTCCATTTTTGTAAAATCATTTTATCATCACAGGATGCTTTCTGAAAAAACAACAGCATTCAATGACTTGAGTTCCACACAAATATAATAAACGCGGAAGTCAGCTTTGTTGTATGCTAAAACTTGGAGATCTATGCGGAAAATGGCTCCTTATCAATCACGATCGCCATCACTTTCTCTCCCTTTTTTCTTTCTTTTTTTTTTTTCCCACTTGGGTATCAATCGGGTCGCTCAACCCCACAATCACCGTATATTGTATTTTATCGATAAGAGAAGCGCAAAAAGGAACATTCAACAAAATTGAAAGGGCGACGATGACATCGGGACTAGCATTTTTAAGAAGACGAAGCAAATTGAATGGACGTGATTGCATGCACATGGACATGGGCACACTGCCTATAAAAATTTTTAATATTTGATTGTAAAAATTTATTATTTTATTATTATTATTATTATTTTCTTTTTCTTTTTTTTTTTTTGGTCATGATCCAATATACTAAGTAGTATTGGTCGATGACGAGCGGGAATTGTTTAATCCATCGGATTGAATGATTAACGTCAACTAATCTAGTAATTTAAATAATTAGTTATTTTTCACTTGTCTTACCTTAAAATCTGGAGAAAATTATAGGTAGTGTTTAATTTAAAAACTCATATTAAAGGCGTCGCAACGCCTCCATCCATTCGCCATTTTTCCAAACCAATTCTAGGAAATGATTTAAAAATAAATAAATAAATATGAAAATGTGTCGATCTGCCGAACAAAATGCATCCAACAAACAAAAATTCCAACTCAGAACATACCCAAACGTAGATAATGGATATGGCAACAAACCCGACCGACCATAACATTTATATTAAATCGTAGCGTTAAATTTTAAATTTATTAATGATAAAATTAAATGTATGCCAAATATAATAATATCTAGGTAATAAAATTCTTTTATAAGAGAGTTGAATAGGGCTCCCGAGTGATCCACGTACCCATAATACATGTTATTTTGGTTATAAAAAAATATAAAAGAAAAAAGAACAAGCTACCGAAAAACACGAAGAGCCCAAGAAATTTGTCGGCACGCTGTGCACGGCACGCGCACAGCACAAACAGGGATTAAAAGGAAAGGAAAAATTCTCATGAAAAGCAAAAGGGTATTGGCTGCTGCGTGATTTTATCTGAGTGAGGGAGTTAGTGAGTTGTCAGTTTCAACAAGGAAGCTCCATGAACTTTGTTTTTCCTTTTCTTGCAGTAAATATCACAGGGCGCATTCTAGAGAGCTAAGCCACCAACTTTCAAAACTCAAAGCAAGAGAACATGGCTGACAATGAGCATAAAGAAGCCTTGTTGAAGAAGAACAACAATGACCACAAAAACAGCAGCCACAGGAAGTACTACGAGGATTGTCCGGGTTGCAAGATTGAGCTGTTCAAAGCGACCAACACTGGTGTTCCTGTCAAGCATTTACTCTATGTCTGTCTTGCCATTCTCGTTGCCTGTATGTATATGTCAATCAGCAGCAACTTATTGTCTCTCTTGCTTCTGCATATTTATGCATATCTCAATTAGTGTATATGCTAAACATGCTCCTACCCTTTCTTTTGAAGAAGCCCTAATGGACCCTTACCCTTTTGTGGAAAATAGTAAATTCTGTTGTAACTCTGTTCTAAATGGCACTATAATTGTTTGCAGACATGAAATTAGCTCTGCCTGATCACATGCCTTCGATCATATGATTTTACAGTGAACTGTTGTTTTTGGTCCTTGCAGCTCTGCCAATATCGTCTCTTTTCCCTTTCGTGTATTTCATGGTAAGCATATCATTCTGTAAGGACATAGACATGGAATAGTTCGTTTTGTTTTCCCCCCTTCTTGGGTGACAAATCTCAAAATCAGCTTGCTTTACAATTGTGATTGACCGATGGTTAACGGGTCTATAGCTCTTGGCCAATGCTTTCTATGTTGGCATAATTGGGAGACGTAAAGTGAGCATTAGTGATAGTTCAAGTGGGAATTGGTTGTTGAGTCAGGATCTTGCGCTTCCGTTCTTGAAATGCATTGTTTTTATTTACTTGTATTTCAATTTCCTACGCGTGCCCTCCAATTTTGGCTTGCTACAGATAAGAGACTTCCATATCGCAGAAAGGGAGGAAGACATTGGCTATTATGCTGGTTACGTGGGTAAGCATGTCTTGTAGACATGATTTGTTCTACATTTATGGTTGCCATAAACGTCTTAATTCGTGTCTGCGATCCTTATAATTTCATTCATTTCTTGCAGGATCTGCATTTATGTTTGGAAGAGCTTCAACTTCTTTCTTCTGGGGAGTCATTGCTGATCGATATGGACGAAAACCTGTCATATTGTTTGGCGCATTCGCAGCGTTAGTAGTGCTCGAGTCCATTCCATTTGCACGAAGTTCTTCACAGCACGAAAGTCCGCAATTTTAAGACAGAAATTCCCTACCTTATTGCTTCGCCACCTTCTCTCCTGTGTCTTTTCAGGGTTATCTTCAACACACTGTTTGGCCTTAGTACAAACTTTTGGATGGCAGTTTCCACGAGGTTTCTTCTTGGAAGTTTATGCGGTATAATTGGTCCAATGAGGGTACTTCCCCTTATTCTATGTGCTTGAAATGCGCGTGAATTGCGTCCTATTTCCGTCTTGTTGTAAATGACTCGTTAGGTTGTCATCCCTAAGGTCCAAATGGTTCAAAAGTATTGTAAGTTTACTGTGGATGGAGCTTAGAAAGGGGAACTGCAGATGTTTTTCACTCGATGATATATAATAAAAATGATAATAAAATTTAATATTTAGAATTTTTATTTACTGTTTGACTTTTTTGTCTTGTTAACATGTTCTGTGATCAGGGTTCATGCTTAAAAATGCCAAATCAACATTATTTTGGCAGTTTCTTGCTCTTGAAATGATTGTAAACATTTCCAGTTTCCTCATTTTCCCAGGCATACGCTTCAGATGCCTGCCGCAGAGAATATCAACCTTTGGGAATGGCAGTTGTAGGAGACTTTACTTTCGTCTTTTCTCCAATCCCCTGCCTTTATTTTTTAGCTTTTTTTTTCCCCCTTTGTGTAGCACAAATTGTACCATTGAATTAGACTTACTCATTTCAGGTTAGCACATCATGGGGCATTGGATTAGTCATTGGCCCAGCTCTTGGAGGTTTCCTTGCGCTGGTAATATTTTCTTCTGCCATTCCTGGTGTTGAAATGTGTGTTGTAGGCTGAAAATGATTCCGAGGCTATGTGACTTGCGATCATTGTGGAGTTCTCTGATAGGGCATGCAGAAGAAAAATTAAGACTGAATTAAGGACGAAAATGAGCTGATAATGATATCCACTCAGACTAACATATAGTTATACATTGTTCTAGTGACATTATTTACTCTTCATCCCACCTCAATTAGTTAACTCATTTATTAACTCTTCCGGACAACTTGAAACTGCAGCCTGCAGAGAAATTTCCAACTATATTTCCCAAGGATTCTCTCTTTGGAAGGTCAGCTCTTGCCTTTGTACCTTTGCTTTGGCTTATTATGCCTGATTGCAACAATCTTTTCGTTTCCATCTAAGCTAAATTTCGTAAACATTGATGACATTGCAGGTTTCCTTACCTGTTACCTTGTTTTTTGATATCAGTCTTCTCTCTGATTGTGTTTGTGCTTTGTTGTTGGCTTCCGGTAAGCTATCATAAAGCATAAATCTTTAGTTGTATGCTTTTCGGTATATCATGTTCCACGTCTACCATGCCCAAATAAGAAATATCATTTAACATTCTATCAAGTTCCTACACCTTGTTAACGAAGGAGCTGTAGACAGATTAATAAGTAGCTTAACTTGTGAGACCGCTGCAGGAAACACTGCACAACCATAAAGGAAATGAAAAAGAGAATGATGATGATATTTACGATGCACTAGAAGCCACCACTTTTGTACCTAATTCGAAAGGACCAGAACAAGTAGCCGAGGGGAAAATTCCACCTTACCAGAAAAGCCTTCTGAGGAATTGGCCCCTGATGTCATCTATTATTGCTTATTGTATATTCCAACTTCACGATATGGCCTATTCAGAGGTAACGCTCATGAACAAAAGCTATCGGAAGTTTGATGTGCATACACTTTTATCTCTAAAATGTAATTTGTGTTAGAGAACCAAGTATAAAACTGACTTTGAGGTGTGGTAATTAACACCATTTGTTTTCAGATGCACATCATAAGCCGGTTTTTTGTTGAAAATTTCTTCAGATTTTCTCGTTATGGGCCGTTAGTCCTAGGAATAACGGAGGTTTGAGCTATATTACTGCTGATGTTGGTGAAGTTCTCGCACTCTCAGGTAGTATATACCTAATCAAGATCATATTATTTCTTAAATCCTCTTTCTCAGGCCTAGCAGACACGGCAAAATTACTTGCTTCAATATCCATTCAGTTATTTTTCTGTGCATGCAACTACCAGGCTTTGGATTGCTACTCTTTCAGCTGTTTGTGTACCCAGTGGTGGAGAGAAATGTGGGGCCAGTGATAATATCCAGGATAGGAGCAGTATGTTTTTATGTACATTTGGGTTCTTTTGTATCCTTAGGTACCTTCTGTGTTTTTACTCTCGTCTAATGTTGTCTTTGCTCTATGTCCAGATATTGACTATACCATTGCTGTCCAGTTATCCCTTTATAGCTTTGCTAAAAGGCCTCAGTCTCACCCTAGTGCTGGATTGTGCATCAGTACTGAAGAATGCACTCTCTGTGAGTCCACAACTGAAATGGTTTTTTTATTTTACAAGGAGTCATTAAAATCTTAGTTAGAAGCATTCACCGTCTGGAAACATATCCTTCAATTTTTCCCTGTTGCAGCTTGACCATGTAATTTCATTTAATTTCTTCATTCATGCAGGTGTCAATCACAACAGGATTGTTCCTTCTGCAAAATAGATCGGTGGTAAATTTTTCTTAGATTTATATTCTGTTCACTTGTTCTGCATCTCTTGTTGACCTTTTTATGGTAAGGTTTTTCATTGATGATGATAAGTTTTGCTTGTCAGACACAAGAACAAAGAGGAGCTGCAAATGGAATTTCCATCACAGGCCAGTCTCTGTTCAAAGCAATTGGCCCAGCCGCAGGAGGCTCTTTGTAAGTATCCTCTGGAGATTTGATTGATTATGCCTTTTTTTTGGGGGGGGTTTCCTAACTTCAGTTTTCAGTTCCAGACGTTTTGAGCATAGAGCTGACTCCCTTATGCTTCCCATTTTATAAGTACTTAAGCCTCACAGTTGCCTTTTAGCTGATTATGCTTAATTCATCCATTCACAGCTTTGCTTGGGCGCAGAAGCGTCAGAATGCTTCCTTTCTCCCAGGTAAACAAACCCTGTCAATTATTCCGTCCTTGTTTTTCACAGTTTTTATGACCATTTGTATGACTTGAGGTAAAAGTTTCAAAAGTTGTCGCGGAAACAACTTTTTTATATAAAAAAAAGGTTACGTTGACCCTTCCCCAGATTTCACTGGGAGTCACGCCCTTGCTACATTGAGGATTCGAGCTCCTGGGAGTTGGCAGTTATAAGGGACCCTTAACGCAACCATGATCTTTATTTATTTATTTATTTATTTTTTGAGATGCAGGTGATCACATTGTGTTCTTCATCCTGAATGTGGTAGAGGTCATCGGACTGCTGATGACCTTCAAGCCGTTTCTAGCCCTACCCGACGAGAACATCTCATAGCTAAAATTCTCAATTTTTACTTTAGCCGCCAAAGCATCAATCTTCGTAACTGGCCAGGACGTAAAAATAGGAGGTGAACTGAAAACTGCGGAGGCAAGCCTAGTTTGAGCATTTAACAGAAGAATAACTACTGATTATGTTGCACTGTTTTTAGTTATGATGTTTGGGTTCATAGGTAGAATCTGTTGTAATAAATGCTTGCTACGGTTTTGTTTGTACCGTTCCTGAGAATCAATAGAAAACATTGCTATGCTTACGATCCCTCTTCACACCCTGACTGATCTTGGTCGGCAAAAGTTGAGAAAGTAGCAATAAAGTGATGTTCTTTTCTGAATTATGTATTTTCATTTTGAGAAAAATATTTTTTTTTTCTTTTAAATTGACAATCTACAAAAACATCCCGAATAACCGGTTTGGGCAGATAGAGATCAGAATTACTGGGTTTGTTTTTTTTTTTTTTTTTTTGGATAAACGATAGAAAACAAGAAATAATAGTAATAATTAGCGGCATAATTAGTACTATGAATTGTTTTCCGTGTGTGCGCGACAGAGAGAGAAAGAGAGGGGGAGATGGAGACAAAAAATTTCATGTGAAAAAAAAAAAAAATCAAAATTTTTTTAAGGTTGATTGCCATCACATATAATTTCATCAATTTGGAAGCAATATAGCACATCCGGTTTTGAATGAGGGGCTATCTTCAAATATTCAAGCATCTCACCATTTAAAAAAACAAGGGGAAGATGAGAGATTGTGTCATCATTTTTCATATTTGGAATTTCAAAAGAAATATTGTTTTCAAAAATTATTAACAAGTGGCAAACACTTTCAAAAACCCAGAAAACAACATTCCAATATTTTTTTTATTTTCAAAAAGCAAAAATTAAAAAGGAAAAAATAAAAAAAATAAAAAGTCAAGATTATTTAATGCCCATATAGATCAGAGTCGGGTGAGCCAATCTGAGAGAATGGCAAACCCTAGAAGGAGCTCCTATGCAAGTAATTCAGAGAACCCATTGCAGGTCCAAAGCTTCTCAATATTATCATCTCTCAAGCACATCTTGAAGAAGCCACATGCCCTCCCTTTCTTGCTCTCAATCTTTCTTTTCTTGGCATGGGTCTGTGTCAGGCTCCAGCACTCTTCCCATTCCTCATCTTCTGTCAATCTCCGCGGAATCCAAGAAAGAAAATGGAGCAAAGAGGATGATGAGGCGGCCAATTTGGCTAGATTCCCATCTGGGTCGGCCCCTTCTGCCATTGTCAAAGACAAACGTGGCTGGCTTCTTAACCCTGTCTCTCTTGTTCTTGATTCTGGCATTCAAGGTCACACCTTTATCTCAAGCAACGTGTAATTTGCTTGGTTTTGAATTCTGGATTGTCATTGTTTTGATTGATTTTTGTTGTTCTTGATCAAAGAGGTGTTCTTTATTTGTTGTGTATATTCTGGGTTGCCAATTTGGCTAGATTCCCATATGAGCCGGCCACTTCTAATATTGTCAAGGACAAAAGTGACTGGCTTCCTAAGCCCGTCTCTCTTGTTCTTGATCCGGCGTTCAAGGTCACGCCTTTATCTCTAGAAATGTGTAAGTTGCTTCGTTTTGGATTCTTGTTTGTTATTGTTTTGATTCCTCTTTCTTATTCAAAATCAAAACGCGTTCTTTATTTGCTGTGTATATTCTCTGTGTTTGATTACTTCTTGGCTGGTTGGTTTATGACGTACCCTTTCTTGGAATTGGAGTTGGGTTACCATTTTTCATATTTGCCATTTATTCCTAAGATGTACTCTTTCCTATAGAAGAGGATTGCATTTATTAGCAAAGCAAACCAATTTCAAGAAATTGATGTTTTGATGCTACTCCGAGTTCTTCTTGTTGATTTATACATAAGAATAGTTTTCTGGAACTTCCATTTGTAGCTATTGTATCAAAGAGGAGGATTGTTTTGTTCTTGCAGGTGGAGCAGTGTCTTGTGCTTCAATTCATGTTGGAGAAATCCGACCTGGTGCTGTGAGGGGAAACCATAGACACCACAATTGCAATGAGACGTTTGTCATTTGGGGTGCCAAAACGCTATTCAGGGTATTCTCTTTTTTCTCTGCAAGACTTGAAATTGTTAATGCTGCTAATAGAAGTGATTTGACAATTATGAATTAAACCATAGAATTAGTAGTTTGATATGTAACATTGAGTTCATTGTTTTTAATAATCAATCATTAAAAGCACCATAACTTACTTCCTACAGCTGAATGAAAGTGTTGCCAATCATACATTCTGTGGCATAGACTAAATCTCTGTTGTCAGAGTTTATCACAAACTTTCTAGTTTGTGAAAAATCCCTTTTGCAGATTTAGCTGATCTGTGGTTATGGGTTTTATTTTTCAGTGTCTGGTTTCTGAGCATCCAATCTTCGTTTTTTTTACTGCCTTTTATTGGAAAAATTATGTAATAATTCACCAAAAATAGACAAGGAAAAATAACTTCTGAATAAATACACTTATTCCTCTACACTTTGTTACTAGTCATCTTTTGCAAAATGCAGAGCATCAATGGTTTAGTTGTTATAACTGCGCCAATGTGCTGCATCTGGGTAATTATTGAATGCAAATTAGTGTGTTCCATCCAAATTCTCTGTACCATTATGCCAGATGATAATTTACCCTATGCTCAGTTTTCATGCATGTTTGCTGACATGCACAATGTGTCTCCTGCATCCTTAGCCTTTTTGGGCTCCATTACTACTAACGGGAAATGTTGACTGGTTAATCGTGTTAAAAGTGAAAAACTTACAAAATAACAAATTGAAAACAACTTGGATATTTGTATACTATTTCATCTTGGGTAGGGGGAGGGGGTGATTTGAGATGTATTTGTGGTTTCCTACCTCTTAAATATCTTCTCAAACAATTGCAGCTGGAGAATAATAAGATAGTTGATAAAGGCTATGTTGAAGTCATAGTTGGTGCTGATGAAGTTGCCGTTGCAGCTAGCCCAAGTGGAACAGCCCACGTTTTGGTGAATGTTGACCCCATACATACCACTTTCTTTATTGGATGCCAAGACCGTGTCATAGATTATGGTAGTTCTAACACTGATTTCAGTGTATGGAAAGACATCTGAGCCTCCTTTTTGATATTCTACCATATCTTAGTTCTTTGTTGAACATGCGATTGAGTGCCAGGAGTTTTGCAGGATTAAGATAGTTACATAACATTGTAATTCAGAGTGTATTTGTACATAGGCGATAACTATCTTACATGGGTTTCAATTTCTCAGGAATCATTCTTTCCCAATGCTCAAGTGGCTATCTGTTTGTTATTTGTACATTTTATGTAAGCATTAATCTTTTGTGGGTACTTAGGTAGATATGAACTTCATTGGGTTGATGATTTTATCATTTCCATTGATAGTCTTTCTGCACTTGGATGGATAGGTCTAGCAGTTGAATCCCCCTCTCTTGTTGAGAATGCAGGATGGATTAACTCCTATTGCTCTGTCATTACTTTTCACACTGTTACTTTTCTTATGGGGCATTTAAATGTTTAGAACTCAGATGTTTATTTGAGAGATTTCAAGTTCCAATTCTGCAAAAAGGGTGTGAGATTTATAAGTGTAGGAGAAGATGTTCTTATCGCATAATTTATAACTCAGCAAGTTTTTTAATGACCTAAAAAGAAACACTTTTTCCGGCATTTTCAAGAAATAACAGTGTAAAGTAAAATGTTCCTCACAAAAATTGTGACATCATTGTCCACACTATAGCAAAAATTTGGAACTTAATGAGATGCATGAAAATAAGTGACCTCGGTATTTCTTTCTGTCAAAATATGATGATGGATGGATTAATACGAGGACTGGCCTGGAATTGGCCTGAGGTGAATTTCTTACAAACTCGGTCACTAGATGACTCGGGTTCAAATTCTGAGGTGAAATTCTGTTAAGCATATCTCTAGCATTTGTCTTTCTATTCTCCGTGTCCCTGCAACATTTTTGAATTGTATCGGTCCTCCCCGTCGAAGAAATTATGGGTTCGTCTCGGCCAGCCCGTCGGGACGCCCAAAGGTTCCACGTCTGTTACGTCCAACTGCCGGCAACTCTCTCTCTCTCTCTCTCTCTCTGTGTTTCATTTCTTTGCTCAAACGCCAACTTCTTACCGGACACAGTACTTAGAAGCATCAATTGTAGTCGGCATTACCCACATAAACAATACCCCTAAGCCTAGGTTATATGTGAGTAAAGAAGGCAGTTATGCCGGGGCATGTACTAATCATGCAGTTAATAGGCCCCCACACGTGCACGCATGCATAAGCAAAATTTATACGGATTAACCAATTGGTGAGGTAGGTTTTAGACAGTTTTATAATAGTAATTGAAGCGTATAAGTAGACCTTCAGCTTGGCTTGAAAGTCAATCGATTTCATTCGCAGAACTAGAAAGATTGCTTGCACAAACATGCAAATGGCATATATAAGGAAAATCAAGACCTATACATACGAACCAATAGCATGAAACGATAAGAGGATATAGGAGAAAATTGATCTCTTAATCATAGGCTGACCGCCAAATTTGGGGAGAGTTGCGCAAGTTTGAGCAGGAATTTTGCTGCGAAGTGATGGAGCAGGGAAAGAAGAGGATGGCTGTCTTAGTAGGGTGCAATTATCCCAACACCAGGAACGAGTTGCACGGGTGCATCAACGATGTGCTAGCCATGAGACACATGCTCGTGAAGCGGTTCGGGTTTGATCCGAGCAATATTGAGCTCCTGACGGATGCTCCAGGGTCCACAGTGACTCCAACCGGTGCTACTATAAAGAAGGCACTCGAGCAGAAGGTCGATCAAGCTGAAGATGGGGATGTTCTATTCTTTCACTACAGTGGACATGGAACAAGGATTCCATCCCAGGGGTCCGGCCGCCCCCTCAGGCAGGATGAGGCCATTGTGCCCTGTGATTTCAATCTCATTACTGGTACGTGAAGGTC
Source organism: Bruguiera parviflora (assembly GCA_019804595.1). Classification (NCBI taxonomy): domain Eukaryota; kingdom Viridiplantae; phylum Streptophyta; class Magnoliopsida; order Malpighiales; family Rhizophoraceae; genus Bruguiera; species Bruguiera parviflora. The sequence goes on from CM034049.1 coordinate 10,105,237, forward strand.
CTGGTTCGGTTGCCTCTTGACAGATGTTTTGTCCCTTATATATGATCATTATAAATTTCTAGAAGTGCAAGCCTTATGACCTCGTGTTCATGGGTTCATTGAGCCGTGAAAACAACTTCTTTTAGTGAAAACAAGGGGAACTTCTTGTTGGTAGAAAATTTTACATTTTGTAGTAAAAGATTTTAATCATCAAGATATAAATGGCTGACTTGTGCAGATGTGGATTTCCGGCACCTGGTGAACCGCCTGCCAAAGGGAGCTAGCTTCACAATCCTTTCAGATTCATGCCACAGTGGCGGCCTCATTGACAAAGAAAAGGAGCAAATTGGACCTTCAGCAATCACAAGAAACAACGCCACACCACTTCCTCATCGCCATCAGCGTGCTAAAGCCATCCCATTTGAATCTATTCTGCAGCACCTTTCCTCGCTAACTAGCATAAATACATCTGACATCGGCACCCACCTGCTAGAATCTTTCGGGGCCGATGCCAGCCTCAAGTTCAGGTTACCTCCACTTGAACGGGACTTGTTTGAACCAATGAAGCCGGATGAAGGAATTTTACTTAGCGGGTGCCAGGCAAATGAGACTTCTGCAGATATGAGTCCACTCGAGGCTGGAGGAAAGGCGTATGGAGCATTTAGTAATGCGGTGCAAATGCTGCTTAAGGGGCATTCAGAGGAATTGAGCAACAGAGAGTTGGTGATGATGGCTAGAAAGTTTTTGCAGGACCAACGCTTTGATCAACATCCTTGCCTCTATTGCAGTGACCAAAATGCTGATGCTCCTTTCTTGTGGCAACCTTAGAGCCCATGTCGGTAAGATGCTCACGCTGCCCCGTGCGTTTGCTCAATGGTTTTCACAATTTCTTTTCCCATTTCTGGTTGTAATTACAATGTAATACGATAAAAATGGGAATGTAAGGGTGTCACGTCCTATGTTATTGTCAAACCAATTGCTAAACCTATACTATTCTCTTGCATTAACAGGAAAACTGGAAAAATCATTGACGATGGCTTCGCTTCAATGAAGCATCTTCACCAATCATTCATTGTTGCCAGAGCTTTAGCAGCCTGAGAGGGATAAAGGTAATTCTAGGTGTATTGACCTTAAGAGTGCAATTATTAATCCTCTCTCATAATCTCAAATTAGGATGTGTTTTCTTAAGATCTAGCCGTGACCCTTCCTCACATATAAATATTCCCCTTTAAAATCTCCAAGTCTCCCCTGGCAAAATATGGCACAGACACGGGTTTCCCAAGAACTCTTTGGTGTGATATTGGTGGTGGGGTTAGGAATGGTGCCTTCAGAAAGCACGTAGGTTGATGGGTGCGGACAAAAAAGCTGGGGCACATTGCCCCATATTCAGTTTGGGGGGGGGGGCAGGCTTTGGCATAAAATGTCTCACTCTCACTGTCGAATTCACTGTCGCTCCACTCCTTTCCTTCACGTACACTACAATTAAAAAAAAAAAAAAAAAAAAAGCTACCCGACGCCCGAGAAAGCTAAACACCTGCGCGGAGAAAGCAAGATTTTAACTCAAAATCATACGCTTCAGGAACATTTGTATGACAAAATAAACAGAACAAAGGATCACAGCCACAACCTAAATACACAAATGAGTCGCATAGCTTCCTGACATTTTCCAAGCTTCGCCCGAGACAAGCTTTTAAGAAAATGTTACTGCCCAGCAAATCGCCAACACATTGCTGAAAAGGCAACAATAAAAATGAAATCACATGAACTCACCACCTAAAGAAGGCCGAGACATTTAAGTATCGTATTTAAGACTATCCGTGTCTACTACTCATGCCTACAACCGTTAATATCGAATCATCAAAATCTCGTGCCACCTTTAAATTTGTTTTCTTTCCTCTTTTTAAAAAAAAAAAAAAAAAAAAACCTTTTTTTTCCCTCATATTCTTAAAAATGAATGCGGGTTTTCCTTACATCATACCATGAATAGAATGATTGTCGATCCTACTAGAAAATTGATCAAAGCAGGCATTGATGTGGAATTATGGACTGCGCGCCCCTTTAAGATGAAAAACGATTAGTATAGGTTGACATTTAATTGTTTTGAAAATATTTTCTCTGTAATCGTTAAATATTCAAATTTAAAATTTTAAGTTTTATTTTTAAAAAGAGTAATATAGAATTCCCAAAAAAATAATAAGACTTATTGTTAATGTGTAATTCATGACATAAGAAATTTTTTTATAAAAAAAGTAAGGAAAAAAGAAAAAACTTTTACGGTGAAAACAAAATAGGAACACAGTGACAACAGTTTAATTCAGAGCAGTCCAGGAGAGTCAAGCCCAAAAATACACAAAATTTTGTTCGAATATCCCGAAATTGGTATCCTTACAGAGATTGAGCCTGATAATAAAATTGATTTATTCGTATTCATAGTGAGCATGTGGAAAGCACGACAACTGTAATGATTTATAGTATTGTACTCTTTTTTTTTTTTTTGTTTTATCAATTTTGATGCACATATTTTTTGTCTTATTTGTATATTTTGTTAGTTATTGCATGTTTCGTGTAATTTTTATTAGAAAAAAATTACAAAATTTTAAAATTTATAAAAAATAAAATAAATAAATCATTTTATTGTGCATTGGGCCGCAGGTGACACCACCAGCGGGTCCTGCGTCGGTGCCGGGGCGCTTTCGTGCGCCCGGGTACCATTGCCAAAAATTTACGGTTACATTAATTAAGAAGTCAGTTGACCAAAATCTCATCAATTGAACTATTGATTTTGACTTTTCATTTAGCAGACTGCAGGTGTTCCATTGTCCTCTGTCATCAACGGATCTTAACAATCCATTTCTTTTTCTTTTTTTTTTTTTTGGTGCGCCAACAATTCATTTTTCTTAATCTTTGGAAACCCTGGTGGATTATATGAACCGTACAAACAAAAGACCCATTTCTCTTTCTTTTTTTCTTTTTCTTTTTTTTTGTCTTATATACAATTATATGTATTCCACTTTCTTCTGAACATTAATATGGAAATAGCTTTGGTCTTGGATGCTCCCAGAAGAGAGAAATTGACACCATAAAAAGGGTCTTAGATTAATCAAATTATTTTTCCAGTCAAAATGTTAAATGATATATTAGGAATGAAAAACTCAAAAAAAAAAAAAAATCTTTGTTAATTCAAGAGCAAAAGAACTGCACGTGCATGATCGCTTTCACGCCTCGCTCTCCCCTCTTTTTTTCTACCGACCCGGCCCCTAAAAAAAAAAAAAAAGAGGAAAAGAAAAAAGAAGAAGAAGAAGAAGAAGAAGAAGACAAAGGAGTCAAAGAGGAGGGGGGGGGAAATAAGAGAAAGAAAATCGTTCGGTGTCTCATGGCTCTCATCCAATGTAATTGTGTGTAAGATAATAAGATAAATACATTCTATGTGTCTTTGGCTCACAGCTTAGTACCGTTACTAAATCTAAATCCATCGCTCACTCGACGCTTTTGTGCAATCTAAATGTTTTAACACGCGAAGAAATCGATGAAGCAACAAGATGCTTTGCGCTGCTCATCATCCCGGCGGGAATCTTCGCCGGCACCTGAAAATCTGCATGCCAGGAGAATTGGATGCTTGTCCGGCATTTTGAGGCTGCTCTCCAAGTCCCACAATCGCCGTAGATCCATCACTTTCGGTTAGTTACTTAGCCCCCCCCCCACAATTCGGTGAGTTGATGATTGTATCTAATTGTTCATTACTTTGACCCATTTATTATTTTGCAGGCAAAAAGCAAGAAAAGAATGGCAATGTTGGAAGAGAACATTGGAGTAACGTGGTCTCTTCCCCGACAAAAGCAGAAGAGGAAGCCAAGGCCAACAAGAACGACTCTCGAACGTTTTCCTGCGACGCCGTGTTGCCGAGAAGTCCAACGTTGCCTGCAGGCATCAGACGAGGACTCTCCTCCCCGTCGCCAGCAGAAAACCTCCAGACAACGCAGTCTGCGGCTGTGACGAGGCTAATGGGGCTGGAAGATCACGCGGCGGCGGTGGCGGAGAAGAGGCGGAGGTTGTTGGGGGCGCTGGAGAAGTGCGACGAGGACTTGCAGGCACTGAAGAAAATGATTGAGGTGGTGAAGAGTAATAGTCTCACTACTGTCGGGGATCAAAAGGGTGGAGATAGAACACCGTGTGCAGCGGAAGAGAAGGGTCAGTCGGAGCCATGTCCGGCGGTGTCTGTGCTTGACGAGTTCGCGCGCTCGGCTCTCAGTGGATTTTCTAAACGTTGCAGTAATATAGGTAAGTTCTGATTAATTTCCTTTTTCTTCCCCTTTTCTCAAGATTTTCTTTCTCCTTAATGCAATTGCTTCAAGTCTGCTAAATTGATGTCGTAAAAAGTAAAAATAACCATAATATTTGAACGGAATTTTCTGTTGTCTGGCCAAGAATTATTGAAACAACAACAATTTTTAACCCATTTTTTTCCCATAGAGATTTTCTAGCATAGAAGCCTACATAATAATGTATTTCGTGCTGTTTTACCTGCTTGTAATGCAAGCAATAATTGGGACCTTTTCTTTTTTTTCAATTTCAAAAAAAAAAAAAAAAAAAAGATAAAAGAAGATTTCTGCCCAAAAAATTATTAGTTATGCGCCAAACCTACTTGCAATTAGTCGTTTATTTTAGCTTTTTCGTTATTTACTATGATAATTTGTTTAAATTAAGCAATATATTATATAGGTGGGTTATGATAATCTGGGTATTCCATGGGCTCCAACGGGACAGAAAGTGCCTTAACAATATTTGCAAGCGGCAAGCCTCATCGGCTTCTACTTAGGATTCCAAGCTAACAATCACATTTAGCATTTGGCGTTGGGGCCACAGTGACCGTTATGGTGGAAGACACAATTACTTCTGTATAATTATAACAAAGCGCAAATGGCAGCTTTTCAGGAAACAAAAAGAAAAAGGTAATACGCATACAGAAGAAAACTTTGATTGTTCATCATCCCCAACCCCAACTCATGATGCAGTCAAAAGAAGGAGATGAAGAAAGGCAATGCATATAAAAAGTAAAGTAAAGACATGAACTTTGTGGCTTTAGTTGACAGAGGGCGATACATACAAAGATATTTGTCCCTTCTAATCATAATCAGCGTGTTCAACATAATATGCCATTTTCAAAACTCTGGATTCCAGTGATAATTACAGAGAATTGAAGGACCCCAATCATTTTATGGCTCTTAGAATTTTGAAGCTCCCATTACAATTCGCTAAAAAGAACCCCACAACGATTTTGTCGCATAATTAATTCTTGAGAAGGAAAGACTCCCATCAATCTAACTGTTAGCTTATTACATTGTGACTTTCTGAGTTATATGTTTGAGTCGCACAAATAAGATAAAATAGCTTTTTTTCTTCTTTTTTTTTTTCTTTGAGAGAAAACGAGGTACATCTGACACACTCAATGTAGAGTTTTGTGCACGGCGAAAGTGGATATTAATTGTGGAAAGGAAATGTATCTATGTTGTTGTAGGACGGGCGTCACAACAGCAAAAGAAGATTAAGCCGGGGGAAGAAGAGTCTATCACCATCTTTGACAGGATCACCACTGAAATAATCCAAGAAAAGACTCAGAAGGTGGCCTCAACAACAACTCCTCCATGGACAAGCAAGGCCATGATAGAAAGCGTGAATGAGGTGTGTAGAGATATATCTTGGGGAGAGAGGCGTGAGGTTGGGAGGATCGGATTGGCTTTGCAAGATTGCATATGCAGAGATTTGATTGATGAGATTGTTAAGGAGATGGGTTCCGTAGATCGTGATCATTCCTTGCCATTTGAATCTTGTAAGAGGAGGCTAATCTTCTAGTCTACTTCTCCTTGCCCGAAAATATCATTCTTCCATATTCCTACCCTATTTCAAATGCCGTTGTGATTTTGCATCAGACCTCTTGTTTTTTTTGTTTCTTTCTTTTACAAGCCAAACCAAAACGCGACATTTTTTCTGTACACAGCATATTACAACAAGATAGGAGAACATAAAATAAAATGATTCCAAATTCAGCAAATATAACGATTTCGGAAGATGATAATTTATATTTTATAATATAAAGATCGTTCGGGTTGAGTTTTTTGGACTGCAGATGTGCCGGCCCAACCCCCCCAGCACTTGCAACAGTCATTCTAGCAAGGGGCATAGCTCTACATCGACCCCAAAAGACGTGAGTCGGACCATCCTCTTTTTGATCCAATCCCAATACACTAAGCACATCAGCATGCTAAAAGCATACTCCCAAAATGGCCGGGTCGGACTAGTCTTTTTTTGATTCGAGCCCGACCGATCAAACATGAACATGCACGTACCACGCGATAAAGAATAATAATAACAACTTTAATTTAGAAAATATTTCTACAATTAATAATTTAAAATATTTATTTATTTTTATGAATATGAAAATTTTATTATTTTTAATTGCATATATTTTTTTTATTTTAGTCAGATTAAATTCAAATTTGTTATTTTATTTTATATATAATATTAAATTAATTCAACTTATTTTTTTAAGTAATTCAAATTAAAAACATTTATAATTTAGAATTTTATTTTAAAAATATTAAACGTTAATATAATAAAAATAAAAATAACTATTTGTATTATCTAGTTTACAATTTAATTTATTTTTTAATAATAATAATAATAAAAGTAATATTAACTTTTCTCGGTTGTCTGTTTTGAAAATTCTCCGACTTGGCGGTCGAGCGAGGGGGAAGCAAATGGACACGTAGGCACCCGGAAGCACAACGCAAGAATCAAGCACAACGCAAAAAGTCAATCTGGCGGAAGAGGACACGTAGGCACCCGGAAGTAATCACAGGGGCAGTCAACCGTTTGAGAGTGACGTCACCTTCTCCGCGTACAAGCCGCGTAACCTTTTGCCATTTTTTATTTTTTTTTAAATTGAATCAGAATGCTAAAAATAAATTAACGAACGAGAATTACTCTCATCCGCCGGTTAATAGTTATATATTTATTTATTTACAGCTTTCTTTTACAGCCGCCGAACGCCGCCAGCCACCATTCCGCGGGAAAGTTCTTGAGACCTGCGTATGTCGAGCTCATGTATGCTGCTATCCGTCCGTCTGTTGGAAATATCTTTTCTGTCCACGTGGCTGAATCATAGCGGATCGTCAAAGTAACTGTACCGATTGACTGGAATTCCGCTCGACAGATCTCCGTCGGTTTACTGTTATACCGCAAGCTCCGCAATGGCAATAACACCCTTTTATGAAACTAGGAAGTAGGAAACACAGACTAAAACAAATTTTAAAAATAAATAAATAAATAAATATATATATATATATATATATTTATTTATTTATTTATTTAAGTATTAAAAATTTTATTAAAAATAGATTTTAAAAATATATTATAAATTTAAACGTAAAATAAAATATTAAAAAATAAATAATACCTATAATTAGATTAAATGATAAATTTCAATTTAATTAACAATATTTTTTTACTTAAATTACTGGGGAAATAATATTTAAATTTATTATGATCTCCACTAGAGTTTATTTATTAATCTTTACACTTTTTCCTTTTTTTTTTAATATTTAATACTTCTCTTCGTTTCATTTTTCTCCCCTTTTTTTGGGGGGGGACAAAACGGAGATTTCGGAGCACGTGGGGCTCGTATAAAACGACATGCATGTCGCCTGAAGAAGGGAGAATGAGACCGTTTTGTCCCTCCCGATTTAACGCCTATGATTGGCTTTCCCTGTGCGGTCGGGTTATATTTTGATTTATTTTTCTATTTTAAACCTTATTTTTCTATCACATTCCGCTTCTCTCTCTCTCTGGCTGGGGAAAGAGAGAAAAAGAGAGAGAGAGAGAGAGAGAGAGAGGGAGAGAAAAAGAAGGAGAGAGAGAGAGAGAGAGAGAGAGAGGAGAAAACTAAGGGAAGAAAAATGGCGGATCAGCTAACCGACGATCAGATCTCCGAGTTCAAGGAAGCCTTCAGCCTGTTCGACAAGGACGGCGATGGTCTCTCTATCTCTCTCCCTATCTCTCTCTCTCTCTCTCGTGACATCTTTGCCCGTGTGGGTTTGTCAGATCTAGCTTTGGATTTGTTGTTTTTTGTTCATGTTGGTTCTCTCTCTGTTTTTTTATTTTTTTTTTCTCTTTTTGAACTTATTCTATTCTCTTTTGGGAAACTGTAAAAATTCAAAGTTTTAACTGTTCTTTTTGGAATTTTTGGGATGAGTTAAAAAAAATAAAGATATATTTCTCATTTAAACAGAGCTAAATTACCTTTGGTCCTGTTCTATTAGCAAGGCATGCCCCTAATTGGCAAGATGGAGTCTTTCATCTTGCCTTGTGTACTTGATAATTGGAACGTGGCAGAGAAAATTGTTCTCAATTCGATTTTGCTAAACCCATATGATTGTTGGGGTTTTGATTCTAGAGTTGACTTTTCTATTATGGAATACATCTGGTGCCTTGGTAACCGGTGGCCTTTTTTGCTCAAAAATATTCCCGATGATGGTCTGGTGTTATGGTTGGTCCAATGGCTCGTAAAATTTCTAGCTTTTTATGCTTTGACGACTAGATTGCTTTTGTTTCAGGGCATATATCACGTGCTGATTTATATTCTTTAATGATGGACTTATATATCAATTTGCTCTGTCCAGATTATGAATTCTCTGTGTGGGTTCGTTGTTGTGGTCAATAGCATTTAATGATCTTCAATGCGTGCGGCTGTGCATGTGGGGTACATGTGTAAATGTTCCAGCAATTTCCCTGATATGATCTTCAATATTTTCCTTGGCCTTACTGTAGTTGATGTTTGATGACATGTAACGGTCTAAAGTTCTTTCTTTTTTATTTTTTTTTCTTTTCCACATCCACACTTCGCCGCAATTTATTTTAGATTTCTTGTGGTAGAGTGAGAATCCTCCTTTTCATCGTTATTCAGTTATTGTTTTCTGTCATAAACGGTATGCTGTGGCTATTCGTCTGTTCACCACTGAAAAATAATTGGTATTCTTAAATAGTTCGTTGAATGCAAATTTGTTTTGCAGGTTGCATCACCACCAAGGAGCTTGGGACAGTTATGAGATCGCTGGGACAGAACCCTACTGAGGCTGAGCTTCAGGACATGATTAACGAGGTGGATGCTGATGGTAATGGGACAATTGACTTCCCCGAGTTCCTCAACCTCATGGCTAGGAAGATGAAAGACACTGACTCTGAGGAGGAGTTGAAAGAGGCATTCAGAGTATTTGACAAGGATCAGAATGGCTTCATCTCTGCTGCAGAGTTGCGCCATGTAATGACAAACCTTGGTGAGAAGCTTACTGATGAAGAAGTCGACGAGATGATCAGGGAGGCTGATGTTGATGGTGATGGCCAGATAAACTATGAGGAGTTTGTGAAGGTCATGATGGCTAAGTGATGGTCCTCATATCTATTAAAAGAATGACTTCTAGAGTAAAACGTTCTGAGGAGAACAGGGTTGACTAATATGATGGAATCCTAGTTTCCTTTACAATTTTTCATTTTCCTGATCTTTTCAAAATCAAGCCTGTAATGAAAGTGGGTCGTCGGTTATGCGGTAGCGGTGGTGGAATGCTCGGTGTTACATGTAATGTGCTTTGTGAAAACTTAAAAGTTCCTTTTGCGGTCATCTTTCCTTCGACTCTTTTGTAAACTTGTGAATTCCGTGGTATTGTTGCTCCTTCTATTAGTTACCCAGTGCCTTGTTTTTGCTTGTTGTGCATTAGATGCTTCTCTGTGATCACTTGCGAAGAATGGCTGGTAAGTAGCAATTGCTATGGTTGCTAGATGGAACTGGGGTTCACTTGCTTCCGATAAATTAACGGGGTTATGCAGTCTTTAGAACGGCCTTAGATGGGCCCTCGGTGCAATTGTGCTCCTGAACTTGTGGAATGGCATTGCATGTCCCGGTCAATTTAGAGTGCTGATCCAACGGGTTGTTATTGTCGGATCTTTCTTTTACGGGGGAACCTGATTATTTCCTATCGTCATTTATTTATTTACAAGAAAACCATCGTGGTAATGGAACGGCTTAAAAGGAGGCTTCCGAGTACGGGATGCTTGGATGATAGTAAGTCGAGGAAACGTAAAATACAACTGGACAAGCCAATTTGTGAGGGAGGTTGGGGCTCAAGACAATGCAAGTCAAAAGGGCTCGCCAGCCTCTAGGCCCGCCACCTCAGGAGCATGCGCAATAGCCTTTTATAACATTATGGTCAATGGTTTATATTTTTAAATTTGCTGTGTGTTCTATCAATGAATTAGAGAATAGCGTAAAACCCATGTCTTTTTCACTCTTGCTTGGCAGTTGCTTTGCCCCGGTTACTCGGTAACCGTTGGATGTGGGAAACTTGTCGAAAGGGTGGTGGGGTGGGTGAAACCACCACCGACGCTAAAAGTTTAGAAGAGTATGTAATGGCTAATTTTTTAACTTGCCCGGCACGCAAATTTTTTTAATTCAAGTCTTAGTATATAAAAATCTTGATTACTAAAGTTGAAAAACTTAACCTAAAGATATATTTCAGATATTATTATATCGTATAAAAAGTAAACAATTTAATACTAATTGTAAGTCGTGAGTAAAGAAATCAAAACCAGCAAGGAAGAAAAGAAAAGGAGAGAGAATGTAAAAATACACAGAAGTAAAACAACCATACAATATAAAAAGAGAGGGAGCCAACGAAGGGTCAACTAAATTTAGTATGCCGGAAGGTCCAAGATTGAAGTTTTTGGTTGACAATGGAGGGTTGTTGGGGGCAAAAGAATCATAATACCACCCATTGCACATGTTGATCTAATCATAGGTATACAAACAGTGTGGTTAATTAAATAGAAAAAAAAAAGAAAATTAATAAGAAAATCTCGAAGAAAAATATTAACCATTGGCTGTGAGCATCGCTTTGCAGGCACACGGTTCATGGAACTCCAATGTTAAGAGGATTCGGTCATATTCGTGCACCAGTCAACATATGCCTTGCCAGCAACTTCACACGATGCCATCGTGTTTTCATATTCATTCTCAACCTAGTCCATCTTGACAAATTAATTAATTAGTTATATTGACATAGCACAATTATTATATAATCATTATCTAATCAGTCATTATTAAATTAGCAGTTGTTGAGTGAAATATTACGTAGTCAAGTATTATTGAGTTAGTCATTACCAAATTAATTAATTTGGAATTAATTAAATCTAATATTTAGTTCTTCAATCTAATATTACCCCATAAAAAAGTTTCATGATTGAACATTATATTGAATTAAATTCTAGTTAGCATTGCTTTTAAGAATACGAGTCTTTTGAGTTCAATTTGTTAAGTAATAGTTGAATAAAATTTCAAAATTTATCTAATGTTTTCTTATTTATTAAAATAAGATATTTAAATTTTTAAGAATATCTAAAATTTTAACTTAACAAGAAGATTACCGCATCAACATTTTTTACCTTTGAAATTAGAGAGGAGAAAACAGAAGTTCTCTCTCTTTGGCTAATACTCAAAAGGCATATAAATTGTTGATTTTGCATACCGTCGATAACATGTTCTTTCTGAGATGTCCCTGATCTTGACGTTAATCAAGTCAAAAACATCATCAATCCACTTTACATTGAGAAAACGCCCTTGCAAATTCGCTGCTTCATATGGAAACTTAGAATTTTCAATTTTTTAACCTTCATAACATTGAACAGAAGGAAAATATTTTAGGATCTTTACCAAATTAGGTGATAAACTGATAGCCTACACATTTCGGCACATTCCAAGAGAAGTGAAAGAGAAGCTGGATTCAAAAGAAAACACAAAAAATAAGAAATTAGTTTAGTTAAATCCAAAAAGGTCAGCATTCCTTGCACAAGATTGCACCGTGCTTCTCAATAAACAACAGGGATTGGTCACTTGTCATAACCCCTTGACATTATAATCTCTTCAAGCTCTTTTTTCTTGCATCCATTTTCTTTTTGTCCACCTGGACCTTAGCCGGTCCACCATCCTTTTTCTGGGCACTAGCTACAGGCGCTGCCATAGCTGCAGATCCATTAACTCCTACCTCAGCCAACGGTGCTACTGAGGCTGCTTGCTCATGACTATTTCCTCCCTTAGTGGCTGTTGTACAAGGGGCCACCAATGGAGATGGCAACGACACTGCCGCGCTCTTCTGCGCATTACTAAGAACTGAGGTGTTACTCTGATCAATATTGAGAGCTGTTGTTGACTCTGAAATAGCTCCTGATTTGAATTTCGGTTTTGCCTTCGCATGAATCCCTGTGTATAGCCTGTATACAAGTTTGTAAACAAACCTGAGATATTGAGACAGGTTTTCGCAATCGAACAGAAACCAGGGATGTCTAATATTTCTAATTGTCATGTATCTCCACACATCAACATTAGCAACATACCAAGAAAGCCCCTAGACTCTAGAACTTCACACAAATGTTACTGCCATGGAACATATGCCACAGCATGCCACAGATGACATGCAAATTCTGTCATTATCTTTTATGGTTCGACTCTAAGATAAGAATTTTGTCTCGTCCTCTGACAAGCTAATATATGCATATGCATGGCTGGCCTCTACTGATACTAAAGAAGTTGCCAATTGTAATCTTTGCACCAAATGTGAAGACTTCCAAGAGGCCCACCAGCAACTGGCATGACAAAATTCCATAATAGATTGGTCTCCTTTACCAAAAAAGTTGCCATGATGTTAATCTCTTGGTCGCCCCTATTCTATCCACGATATTATAAAGCAAATAACAAGGAAGGTATGTGTTACCTGGCATGCCTGGCATACTCCTCATAATTTTCAAGCAGCATCTTGCCAGCCTGTTCATTCAAAGCTGATTCTGGAAATGGTTCAATCAATAGACACCTCACTACCTGTTATTACAAGGTTCAGAGACAAGAAATCAACATTTATGACAAACTCAGAGTACTTAACTTCACTTGATTAAAATGGCAAGTCATGAAAAGCTTCGTTCTTGTTTAGAAATTAAAAAGAAAGCTCATGGAATTGTTAAGGTGCCCCAAGAACATACAATGAGGACATGTCGCAGTCCAAGACTTGGATTCCAATCCTTCTTTAGTGTATTGACACAAATCTCACCATTGCTGGCAATGTTTGGATGGAAAATCTTAGTCAGGAAGTAACCTACAACCATCAGGATGAATCATCAAGTTATGTTGGAATGATGAGAAAAGAAGGCAGTGCACTGATACAGCTTGCCAATCCAATGGTCCGCCTTCAAACCAAGTTGAACATCTACAGATCAGAAAATTCAGGATGTGGCCAATCCATGGCAATATTAATCCACAAACCTTTGGGAGGAGAGCCTGGAAAGTCACGAGACAACAACAGCTTCATGCGAAATATGCCATGTTCATACGGAGTGCCAGCTGCAAGGCCAATAATCTTGCTTCAGCACAAATATCAAACAAGTCATGAACAGTTAACAGAGAAGGAGAAAATTGCATGCCTGGGCCTTCAATGTCAGCATATATGGTTGAAAAATCATCATCATTTACTCCTACTTTAATGCCCTCAGGTGGTGACTCATCAAGATTCTTCAATTCCTTTGCAAGTTGCTTGATTACATTGGGTGGGAGATTTTCATTTGTTGCCTTGAAAATGACAAAACAAAAATTATAAGACATGAGGTAGAAGAAAGGCCAAACTCCAAGCATTAACCAATGCAGAAGACTTTCTCCATTAGATCTAATACACTCATGCTACTTTGAGCGTATATTGCAATCATCATCCAGTAGACAAAATGCTTCAAAAATACTCCTAAACTTATGATCAGCCAAAAAAGTGATTAGATGAACATTTTGTGTCATTTGCTTTGTTTCTATGATCAGCCTATTCACCAGTTTGCTTCTTATCTAATATCACTCACGAGTTGACTTATCTTGTCCACAACAAACCTTAACTAGTTCACTTATAATGATTCTAGAAATAGTGAGAGAAGTTATTGGGCGACTAGATAAGGATTTACCATGGCCAAAACAAGAAAAGGATTCTTATTAGAAATTCCTGTTAATTCTATTCCAGAATATCAGCAGAGATGTGCAGCGATGTTTTTTCTACCCCTGTTGGTGACAGAAAAGGTAATGATCAAGCCCCAAAGATGTGACCTGCAAAAACCACAAAAGAAGTTTAGAAAAAGTGTAAATGGGCAAGGAATAACATCAGCCTCTAGTATAAGAAACAATAGATATTTATTAGCTATTAGATTATATAGACTCATCTTGCATCAGTTAAACCTATCAGGTAATGGCAATCCCTTCCGATCTCCAAAAGTCACGGAAGCCGTTTCTAAAGTAGTTGTGAATTTTGTGAACTACATAAAATAGTTCTAGCATAAATTTTTTCATCAACACTAGAAACAGTAACCAAATTTCCTGGCAGGGCCGAGTGGCCGACAAATTAGCCATACTACTAATGCTGCAATCAAGAAAAAACAGAGCCATGAAAGACATTTTAAATCGAGATTATTAGTTGTAAATCAAGATAGAGAAGGGCAAACCCTAAATCCATGGCTCAACCAAGAAAGAAAAAAAAAACCCTTAAAATCATTGAATGAAAGAATCCAATTGTTCAAAACCCTAAACAATCAAAAAACTGATTAGATACTTACCCACTCTCTTAAAATCAAAGAAAATGTGCAAAGACAAAGAATTTATACTCAAACGCCAACATCAGAGCCACACCTACATTTTCTATGAACCGTTTATACGTGTAGCAAAGAAAAGAACTTCATTCGAACAGAAACAATATAATAAAACGGCTTAACCCATTAAACAAAAAGGGCAGAGCAAAAACCCACCAATCCAAGAACCCAACATCCCAATTCTACCCAAGAAAGCAATCATATGCACACATAGCCGAGCACAAACCATACCCATGAAGAATCAAGAAACAGAAAGTAGAGAATCAAGTCAGAAGCTTCAATTAAAACCCACATTCAGCTCAAAAAATGCGAAAAGATCGACTAATAACTCGCAAGAAGAGGAGAAAAATAAGAGAATTCAAGGAAGATTCAGAAACAACATAAGCCAGACCCAGATGCGATAAAGACCTTATCTTGGCCTTCTCCACAGAGAGAGAGAGAGAGAGAGAGAGAGAGAGAGAGATTCTTTGTATGAATGCTGCAATACACAGACACTGAACAGCTATCTCTTCTTGGGAGTTGGGATGATTGATTGATTGATTTTTTAGAGAGAGAGAGAGAGAGAGGGAGAGAGGAAATATAACAATAATTCCTTTATCAAAAGATATAAACATTCTGGTGTTAAAAGGGAAATCCAAATCTAATTAGAAAAAGGGGGCTTTTTTTTTTTAAAATTTTTAACCTAATATAATTTGATTGAATTTGAAATGACGTGTCGCTTTCATGGGATTCTCAGGATTTTATAGACGTTGGAACAAGTTTTACTGCTCCCACGCGCGTTTCACGGGCGTGCTATCCTCTCTCCGGATATTCACGTCGAGGCGGTAAACAGAGGAGATAGGTTCTGCGCGTGCTGGTCACGTTAATCAGCCTGCGCCGGGGGTTCTTTATAGCCCTTTTTTTTTTTAAATAAATAAGCTAAAACCACCCACTGGATTGCCTTCTTTGGATCGTCTGGCACATTATTGATTTTGTATTTTATATATATATATATATATATTGACTTTAATTACACAAAATCAAATCTTATTTATTTTTTATAAACAAATTTATTACTATTTTTTAAAAAAATAAGAGTTTTGTTAAGTTTTATCATTTTGGCGTCCCTCTAATCCTCATCCTCATGGCCCAAATAAAATAAATAAAATAAAATTGAGATTTGTTAATTTTTTATCTCAAAATTTGTTACTTAGTATTTGATACTGCATTTTTTTAAAAAAAGTTAATGTTGTAAAAAGATTTGAGTATTTATATAATCCTAATGATATTAATCATAATATAACTGCAAAAGATAAAATTAATTTTATAAATTTTGTTTTTGAATACAAATAAATTCATGCAAAATCTTTTAATTTTTTTTTTTTTGGGTTGTATTTTAGAGTGTTTGGTGCATGTCCCATTAGGAAATGGACCGTGGGATAGTTGGCCATGCAAAAACCTAAAGTCCCATTACAATTATTTTATGTTTTTATTTGGTGCTTTGTGCCATCAAATAAATAATAAAAAATAAGAAATAAAAACTAGAGTTTAAAAATTAGGTCAGGTGAGTCCCCCCCCTTCACCACCACCCCCCGGGAGAGCCGTGTGGGGCCCAATAGAGAAATTTGTAAATTCATTTTTAAAATACTTTTCATTTGAAATTTGCCGATGCCAAGGCTCCGGGCCGGAGACCGTTAAAATGTCCCAATCTCCTAAACTAGCCGTTACGGTTGCCAGCTTCAGAATCTATTCCACGAGGTGTATTATTAGGACAACGAGACAAAAAGATAATGAAAATTGACTATTTCGTAGCTTAATTTATTATTATTATTATTATTATTTTTATATATATATAAAGGAAAAATTAAGTCTCAAAAAGGAAAGGGGTGTTGGGCAAAATTTTATTTGGAATTACTGCTTCATCCTCATCTACAATCACAATCCTGCATTGGTGAACCCACGAGTTGCATTGGGTTCCAACCTTTACTGCACAAGAAAATTTTGGTGACAACGTGCGAGACTTTGGCAAGATCAGCGGAGCAACAACCCACCATCTTCTGTTTTAACCCGGAGCGCAGAGGCTAAACTGGGCTTGGCAAGATAGGGCCTCATGCTGCCGGCATTGAATTGAAGCGAACCATATAAGCGTTAAGAAACTAGAGCTGGGCCTTCGGGCCTTCCTTAGTTTAGACAACTTAAAAGTGTGTTCGGGTCCTCAGCCTTCACACTATGGCTGGGACATGGGTGGCTGAAGATTGTGCGTTAATCCCCCAGAATGAAGCTCGAGTGCATTACCTAGCCATGTAAATTCGAAGTCACTTCAGAATGAAAAGGCTTGCATAATCTGGAACACAAGTTGCTGGAAGAAGAGGCTCGATCCCTCGGGACAGTTTTTGACTGGATCGGCCCAACCCAGCCCGTACGCACGATGGCATTGCATAATCCGAGCTTGGCATGTATAGCCCGACTTTGCTGATTGTCACCTCATGGCGATGAGTTTTAAGCTTAAATCCATTGCTCTCCCATTACTCTGTAGAGTTATGAACAATGTAGGTGTGTGACCTTTACTGGATTCTGCGTGTAGTTTATGTTGGTATAAACCTATTATTTATATTCGTATGCAATACTTTCTTCCACCTATCAAGCAAAATTTTGAAGCATTTGCGTGGGCAAATTAACGGTTAAAATTACTGGTAACAAGGATGAATAATTGTTAACAACGAAATAAAAAGAGATTGGCGATAACAATCTAAATTATTATATATATATATATATATTAATTGGGTAAGCGAAGTTTTCAAATTTTAGTATGAATTAATTAATTTTTAATTTTATGTGATTTTTTAATATATTGTAAATATTAGTATATCCACATAATTGTTTTTATTTTTTCAAAAATTAATATAAATTAATTAGTTTCAATACATTGTTGATATTAGTAGACACACACAATTTTTCTTTCTTCTTCTTCTTCTTTTTTTATAAGTAAGCAAAGAGGCTCAAAGCATAATTATTATAAAAAAATAAAAGTTTTTTTTTTTTTTTTTTAAAAAGAAGCATTACACAGCCGACCCTCGTGGCCAGCAGAACATCCATCGTATCCTGCCTCAGTAATGGAGCAAGGGACCCGGAGGCCCCCCAAATGATGTGTCTATGTCTATGTTGAAAAAAAAAAAAAAAAGCTAATTTTATTTTTTAAATTCTTATATTTGCTCCCCAAAATTCGTAGATATAAATCTTTAAATTAAATCACCGACATGCTCCTTAAAAAAACCTGAGAAAAATTACATAATTATTGTTGGGTCAGTATTGTCAACCCAACGGCGACGAAGCATCGGAGCAGTGCGAGACCATGAACTAACGGCCCCTAACCGAAAGAAACGTAGAGAAACCAACGGACACAAAAACAATGAACTTCCAAACAATTTGCCCTCCAATTTCCATGAGCATGCACATCAGGACCCCCCGTTCCTCCTCAGTCCCAGATGTCTCGTACTTATGTATAACGCAAACACATAGCTTAACCTCAAACGTAAAAAAATAAACAAAGAAAGAAAGGAAAGAAAAATCTATCTTTTGCCAAAGATGGACGGTGGTGGTGCTGCTATGAGATTGATTGTGGCCGATTTCGTATTGTCGTTCATGTGGGTATGGGCAGGGGTTCTGATAAAGATGTTTGTGTACGAGGTTTTGCATATGGGAGGCCATGAGCCCACGGGGGAGATGGTCAAGGGTGCGTTGACAATTCTTGAAATGTTCTTTTTTGCATTCTTGGGCAAGATTACAAAAGGAGGGTCTTACAATCCCCTCACGATTCTGCCCTGTGCCATCTCTGGAGATTTCTCTCACTTTCTCTTCACTGTTGGGGCTAGAATCCCTGCCCAGGTAGCTTCTTTCTTTCCTGCTTCTTTCTCCCTCTCTTTCTTTCCCTTTTCTCTTGCCTGTGGGTCTTTGTCCCTTCCCTCTCTGCGGGTATTCACATGTTGAGATTTTCAATCGGATTTGTTTGATCGCTACGTGAATTGGGTTTTGCTTTGTTTGGTCCTTTAAGCAACAGAAGAAATATGAATCGGTGTGTTTGTTTCTATAATTTCTACTGGGGTTGTCCTATTGTTTTCTTTGAAGGTTTGATGCGCTGATCTCAATCCAATAATCTATGTGCTTTCCCGTGTTCCAAACAACTACAAGATCCTACGCAGGTTTAAGTTCATTTTCTGTCCGTTTTCTTGTTCATTTTCAAGAAGAAAAGTTGTTGTCTATTGCTTGGAATATGAATATTTCCATGCATACTTGGCCATTAGTTGGCTTAATACATATGTTCCTTCCCTTGAGAAGCTGAAATTTAAAACTAGGCGTTCATTATACAAAGTTTTTGTATTGATGCCTAGAGTGGAATATGTGCATTTGCTGTTATAATCTTCCTTTCTCTGAGTTCGTTTTTCACCTTGCTTTCCTTGTTGATCTGACTCAAAGAAGTACTAATATTGGGATTTCAGGATATTCTGACCTTTTTCATTTTTTGGACTAGGCAATGGGATCTATCACGGGGGTTAGGTACATTATTGAGACCTTTCCTGAAATAGGACGTGGGCCACGGTTGAACATTGACATCCATCGAGGTGCACTCACAGAAGGGTTTCTCACATTCGTAATTGTTATCATCTATCTTGGGCTTGCAAGACAGATCCCTGGAAGTTTCTACACGAAAACGTGGATTTCAAGTGTCTCCAAATTAACTCTTCATGTACTTGGTTCTGACCTGACTGGTGGCGTTATGAATCCGGCTACTGTAAGTACTTATCCACATACCAATTGTTAGCACAATGCTTTTACTCTGCGGATGTGATAAATGAGAGTTTTTTTCAAATTCTGCAGGTGATGGGATGGGCCCATGCCCGTGGTGATCATATAAGTAGGGAGCATATAGTGATATATTGGCTTGCCCCAGTCGAGGCAACTCTCCTGGCAGTATGGACATTCAAGCTGGTTGTCCAGCCGCAAAAACAAGAGAAGAAAGTAAAATTGGAGGGCAAATCAGATTAAACCGGTTTGGCCAGTTTTGTTTGCCTACTTTGCTAGAAGGTCTACGTGCAAGCTTTTCAGAGGCAAATGAATGAAGAAAATCACTTTGTTTTCAAAGAGTATTCCTGTGGGTCACTCTGTGTTTGTAGAAAATTATTCGTACACTAACTGTTTCTGCACAATGAAAGCTCTGCTTAAATACCAGTGTCCCATGGTTTTTGACTTGGGCGTTTGCTTAGTGGACAAATCATACTATTACTTGATAATAAATAATTATTAAACTCAGAGATTGACTGAGAAGACGTAGAGCAACCTGTGCGTTTATAGAAGTTCTCGACTCAACGGTAAATCAAGTGATGGGTAATTCCTGTAAAGAATCTGATGGACGTTAATGGACCCTTGGAATCTGAAAAGGCCCAAGGTAAGTTTGGATCACTTACATAGAATGAAGGTACCCCCACATTATAAGTGCGGCTCATCGTAGAATGTTTCCTCACCTTAATACCACTCGTCTGATATCATAGCAACAAAAAAAAATTTCTATCAATCAGGAAAGTGGATTAATTCAACTTACCCACAAGTTTCAGTAAACAAGTTGTGGTTCAAACTCTGCAAAGTCAACAGATCCAGATTCAATTGTTGGCATTAGATATGCAGCCAATAGTCCAGAAACCAAAGCTGCAACGAGTGGAATCCCCTTCAAGTTCTTCACCGAGGGAATGTCCTGCATCTCCCCTATGGCAATCAGCTGCAGGTTTATCTCCACCATTCGATCGAACTTCCTCTTGAACTCTGGGTTCTCAACATCCAGCACAGCAGGGAAGATTCTAGCTGTTGTGCGATTGGGCTGCATAGAGCAAAAAATTCAGGGGAGGGATTCCAATCACCATGATTTTCCAATATTGTAAGACAATTCATTGCTGCCAATCCTTATGGAGAGCCAAACGCGTTCATGTTTTTATCACATCATATTACCAACAAAAAGAACTAGTAAAAAATATGATAAAATGCCGTGTGTATTGCAGTATCAGAAAGAAATCATTGTGATTAGCCTAGATAGCATGTAACTGCTTGCAAGATTAATGGGCATAGAATATCAGCCTCACCTCAATGACAACGTGCATGTCAAATTTTTTGGTATCCAACCCAATGCCTTCGTAGAAAGCTGACAATCGTTTAGATTCATTGCCGCGTAGACTTGCAAAACCAAATTCTCAAATATATAAGAAAGAACTTGGGATACTATATGATTGACGAGTTATAAAGCACAAAGGCTCAAATAATTATTAAGACATCTTAGGCAAGAATATCAAAGCGGGATCTACCATTACTTACATATGTATAACATATGATTAAAATTTCCAAAGAGCTGACAAGAACTAGTACGGTACATTTCTTGATACACATATGCAAGTGAAATTTCAAAAGCCCAAAATTCCTGTCCTCTAATCACTTGGCTGTCTCTCATCTCTACTAATTCCTAACATAATGTCACACAATTCCGAAAAAATTGAAGCATGTATGGTACATCATGGATTCGGAAGCAATGTGGAAGGCTTATATGGTATCAGAACATTACTCATAGACAGAAAAATCGAGCCCACAGCTTTGCTTTCCAGTCATTGAGGAATTGGGGCTGTGCCTTTAACAAAGCAGAGAAGAAATCACCATGCCGATTCTCATATTGGCACCAATTCTCAAAGTATTTGCAAATGGGATAGCACCGGTACTCAGGATTTTCCCTGAGATGCCGGTAAATTGTAATGTATCTCCAGTAGCCGATTTTCTCACACAAATACGTGGCATAAAAGATGAATTTTGGCTTAGAGAAGGTGTATTTCCTGGCCTTTGTTAGGAATCCCAGGTCCAATGCCAGATTAAAGTCAGAAAGACCCTTGTTCAGAAATCTGCAACCAATGTAACAACAGTGAATGGTTCTCCCAAAGAGTATTCACAAATGCGAAATTAAAAGCAAATATTTTGGCATACCCAGCATGTCTAGCTTCATCTCTGGATATGAGGGAGAAAATCTCTGCCACAACTGGATTGGTTTTCTGCAACATCCAGTTGTTAAAAGAGTCTATTAAACCACAAAACAACAAAATAAGCCGACATTTTTTCAGTTGCGGTTAATTGGCAAAATATTTTAGCATCACCATACATGCCCCCATCTTTTACGGTAAGAACAATTGTAGCTGCATAATTTTGCACCCTAAACAAGATAAATCCGTGAAGGGAAAAAAGTTTGGAAAATCAGAATGTTATAAGAAATCGAAGGTCAATTATAGATATAATCATACCTTTGGCCTTCTTCCAAGCTCCTGGCAGAGGAGGAACCCAGAGAACTCAGCCGTGCGAGACCTCTCCAAAAACCCCACAAAGATTTGCCTAAGAGGCCCTTGTATCTTATCAGCAGCTTCCTTGAACTCCTTGTTCCTCACAAAGTGTGTCTGGTTGTAATCAGTCTTGAGCTCTTGCAGCAGTGCCTCAGACTCAGACTGGTTCAGGTTCTTGTTGATCCCTGTGTTGAAAAGGGTCACCATTTCATCAAAATCAATGGTATAAATCTTGGCGTCAAGAGGGTCTCTTTGATGGCTGTTTTCCCAGCTTTCTTGCTTGGCTTAGGTGGGGTGGTCCTAGGCTGTGCAGTGGCTGACATTTTAATGGTAGTGTACTTTGAGAGTGTTCTTGGGTTGCCAAATTTTGGAGTAGAGCTGAACTTGGAGATGGGTTTTACAAGGGCCATCTCTGCGGCCATTTTTGGGGGGTAAAGGTTCTTGCTTTATTGATGGTAGGGGAAAATGGCATTGGAGCCCCCCGGGGGGGGGAAAGAGGGACTAAAGAAGACCGGAGGATAGAAGGTTAGATCTATAATTGGCTGAAAGGAGATTCAATCTCATCCAATGAAACCTATGAGTTCAATTTGCAAGTTGACACGTGGCGTGATGGTAGCGGTTGAGGTGATCCGGTTAAATCAGATTCTTGGGACGAGCTCGGAGATTTTATTTTATTTTGTAGACTTGTTTTGTCTGACAGTTGATGCTTGAGAATGAAATGAGAAGAAAAAACGTAACAAACTGATTTTATTCAAATTTTTAGGCCTTTTTTGGCTGATAGTTGATACTTGCAGTATGTTATGTTATCTAAATCAGTTTTCTGGATTAAGATAGAATAGGATTTGTCATACAGCAGGCCAGAGCCTGGAAACCCAATTACAGGAAATTAAGAGAAACCATCGATTTAGTGTCTCAAACGTGCATCCAGGAACTAAGGTATGTTTTGTTCAAATAGTCCCTCGAGTTATCATAACTATTGTGCTTTTCTGCTTACATTTTCCAAAAATTTTCTTCTAACTTAAGCCCGGCTTATCCACTGACAGTTGTCAAGTGAGAAGTTTAGTCCAGTCCGTCCAGCAAGTGAGAAGTTAGGATCTTGAGTCAGGAAGTGTCTTCGCGAGCTATTAGTATAGGCCAGCTCCTTTTTTGCTGCTACAGAAAGTACCAAAAGGTTCTAGAAAAGTGCAGGAGTATCTGAAAGTAAGAAGAGTCCAAAAATTTCCTGCAAAAACCAACTGAACATTCCTAAAATCTTTCTGCCAGCATATAATTATTAGGTTCTAAAATATTTTTTATACAAGTTTTAAGTGTTTAATTTGTAACCACACATTGAAGTAGTAAAATTATTATAAATAGACCACTTTTTACCAACTATAAATACTTTTAGTAACCAATTAACACACTCACTTACAAAGTCCCCTATATACTCTGCTCTCCCAGTACTCCTAATTCTCCTGCTTACCTCTCGAGTTTCTTCCGCTGTATTGTTCGGCGCTCACTTAAACTTACTTAACTCGTTTTCACAGATAAAATTGACTAAGTACTACACGAGTTAGTATGTCCTAAGTTTATCCCCATGACACAGTGCTCATATCAAATAATGAAAACAATGTATATATGGTGCTAATGTTAGATCGACAGGTGGAGAGAGAGAGATGGGAATAAAGCATTCTTGTTGCACCTTGTAGAAGAATGAGTCCATCCAATTTGTCTTAAAAATGAAGTTAGTTCCATCAATCCTACAACTGTGACCAAAAACCAATCTGAAATGAAAAGCAAGTAGAGAAAAAAGAAACCTATCACTGAATTGTCAGCCATTTAAGCCATGCACACACTGCCACTCATCAGGGGTTGCTGCATTATTTGCGAGACAAGGACATTTACAACCGCAACGAAAAAGGAAGTCCAACCTTAATCAATTCATCATTTTCACACAAGTTTGTTTCCGGCAGAAGCCCTGGTGCTGTAAGCTAGGAATGAACCCTCGTAAAGCCACGTTAAAGCCTTCAGCAGCTACCAAAGTAACGAACTGGAACAATTACAGGAACAAGATGTCAAGGCCTTTCAAGATGTCTGAACTGAAGAACGCGCGACCGCACACATCAAAGAGAGAAATGAAAGACTGCAAATTTGAACTGGTGCCACAGTTAAATGTCAAGTATCATAGGTCTTTTCTACTGGGAGAGTTTCATCTCCGATATGAGAATATCTCCTAGAAGAACCTCTCGTTCCATCTTCAGCTGCAGCGGTTGTAACTGAGTCTCTCACTCCATCTCCAACCGTCAATCCCTGTGTTGGCCCCCTAGCTTCATCTTCAGTATTAGGTCTCTGTATGTATTCCATCCCTCCATCTTCACTCCTATAGCTCCATTCGAGTTGTCTCATTGGATCTTCAACAGCAAAATCTTCCAGAGATGCTCTCAATGTTCGGGCATATTTCCTCAATTCATCCCCAATATGACCGTCCATATAACCTCTTGAACTTTGTCCAGATGCACTCTCTCCATCCCCGGCACTTGAACTCCTCATGGATCCTCTTGGTCTGTCTCCGATAACAAGATTTTGCAAGAATTTGTTATCTTCAGGCTCAGCAGGGCACTGGTCAAAAGCAGGTGTTTTTTCTCCCTCCCTTGACTTTGAATTATCATCTGAATCATCGTCATAATCCAATTTTCTCAAAATTTCTCGAAGTGAATAATTACCTTCTCCTGTGACCTTAGCTCCCACTTCTAAATCAAACTCGTCATTTGAGCCAACTATGCTATCCCCAAGATTTGGCGACACTGACCCTACCGCCATTTGTTCATCTTCCTCCTCCACAAAAGACCGGAATTGATTCATAGAGGGTGGGACATTGGGACAGAAGATCTCTAAGGTGTTACGTATAAATCCCCTGTTAAACGGGTTGTCCTTCTTATCATATCGGTACCGAAAATTCTCGTACGTTGTCTGCATTAGTTCAAGGATCAAACCGTTGATTAATTTTCTGATATTTTGTAAAATGCCAAGGGAAATAATATTCATGTATCTGCAAGCTGCGACTATGAACGAAGAACGGAGAACATCATAGGCCAAGTATTTGGACAGGAAACCACCTCAATTCTGGGAATACAAGAATTTTATGATTTCTCAACACACCAACAATTTATTGTCTTCTTTTATAAGGAAAGAAAAAATACTGAGTTGAAATTCAATTTAGGTTAACTGGAAAAGTAGATAACCAGTTTCCTCATTGGCAAAGTTTTCTCGAGTGCAGCTGTTTATTTTGTGAATAAAGTCTGGAAGAATTTCAGATGCACATAATTAACATTGACCCAACAAAGGGGCAACTTTCCTAGGCCAAAGATCTGAGATTGCATTTTCATATCGCAAGCCGATTCCTCTGACATTTTATACTTCACTAGAGCCTACAGCATAAGATGGTGACGTTTTACACGTGGGGCTGCAAGGAAAAGCAATTTGAAGGGAACCACCCCCGAGAAGTGCCAGGGAGAACAACATTGGATAGATTCTATGAAAGACAGTTTGAAAAACAAGGTAAGCCGTGCCAATTAGATCACTGAAACTTCTAGCAGACAGTATAATATATTTCCTATTGGACAAAAAAGCAAACAAATAATGACATGTATCGCTCACGTGCAGAAGTAATTACATGTACATTTATGTGTTTTTTAACATCAATAAGAGAAATAAAGCATGTTAGCTGCATAAACGATGCCATCTCCTACGTTAAACGCATCAGTTGTGTATGAACACGGGAAAATATATAGAAATTATATTATCTGTCGAGACAGGGTTACGAATCTTTAGAATGGTAAAAAGGTCACCTGGTTTGTGCAAATCAGATGGGAATGGAAAACTGTCAGGCAACCAACAGACCAGACAGCGATGAAGGAGTAGATTATGAGAAAATCCGAGAGGACATCGTCTGACATGGCTTTCAAAACATGATCATTTTCATCGACAATGTTGATCCAAGAGAAAACAAAAACATATATGCACAGGAGGGATGCTGTTGATATAAACATGAAGAAGAATCGATAGTTACGCTGCAAATCAGATCGAGACAGGATGACACTGTTAGTTTCTAACCAAAATGTTAAATGTACAACAATGTAATTAAAGATCTCTAATACTTGACGACAGTTATTTTACTTGACCAGCACATATTGAAATTAATGATGTGAGCCTACCATTTCTAAACTAATTAAACATAATTACTTGGAAAATTGAACTTACTATTCCAATGCAATGACCAACCCATGGACAATGATGGTCAAATCTCTGGACACAGTTATTGCAGATCAAGCAATGAGAAGCACGGGGAGGGCGATAAAGCAAACAAGTATCGCAGTACTTAAACTGTAACTGCATAGCCATTTACCATCACATCTTTTGTTCGTGGTAGTTTCAAACGGGGAGTTCTTCCATTGACCCATTCCATTGATGGGGTATTTATATCTACTGCTTCTTCTGTCTCAGGGAGTCTGGTATTTCTACGTACTATTCCGGGATCTCTGCTGGAGGTCAGGAAGAGAAATAACAGATCCTGCGCAAGAATCAACTTTAGTGCCATTACACTTCACCTGTAAGAAGCCAACCTAGTGGGGTCAATTTTGCCTGCTTTTATGGCTGTTTCAAGTCGGAGAGAAAAGACTGCTTACTAATAAAGTGAGGATTGAGCCTACAATTGGTACAGGAAACCAATACTCCCAATGTCTTGTATCTTTGTCTGCAATCTTAAAGTAGATCCTCACACAGAAAGCAATAGCGGGACCAGCAATGAGAATAGTGGATAGAAACAGTGATGCCATGTCAGGGCCAAAAATCAATCTCCCACCACAGAAAAATCTCTGACAATACAATAAACCAGGCATTGGTGTAAATCCTGGATGAGGAGATGCTCTGTTTATGCGTGCGTTGCTTCTTGCTTCTTAAAAATTTTACAATTAACAACAAAAAGGGCAAGCGACTTGAATGGTAGATTGGTAACCATAGCAAAATTATAGCGTCTTTGAGGTAAGCCCCTCAATTCCAAATACTGGAGTGCTGAAAGGCTATACATCTCCCTCAGAAGATGGTCAAATGGCGGACTGCAGAATACTAGAAGTTTCCTTATCAACAATAATATCTATACAAGGGGTCACTCAGTTTTATTCGGACCGATAACTGACAAGGCAATGATCAATAACTCAACCGCATACCAAAGAAAAACAAAAGAAAATAGATTATCTCCAAACTTAGTCTCAGTAAGCAAACAATTTATCAAACCAATAAGCGATTTATCAAGGGTTCCATAAAACGTGACATGAATAAAAATGACCTCTAGCGATTTATCAACGGAAGTATACACTCAAAAAGAAAAGTTCTGAAGGTGACATTCAACCAAAACCGTAGACCCTTATTGTCACTACCCTGACTTCTGCAAAACTGTTTCAGTCCTGAATTTCAGTAATCTAAACAATTCCAAACAGTCCATCGCTAAAGTAAAACTGGATCAAAGACACCTTGATCTCTTCATTGAGCCACAATTAAAAAAAAAAAAAATGTTCACATATAAATTCTATAAAGCAAAAACCAACTGAAACATAGACATCCAAAACCATCAAAATCAGAAAGTAGTAAAATACCCACTTGAATCCATAATTAAAAAACCCCATTAACGAAAAAAAAGAAAAAGAAGAAAAAAAAAAAAGGAAAACCACAGACAGAGATACAAAGACTAACATTGTTTCCTTTCCAAACTTGATAGAGCCTCTTGAGTTCACCCTTGGCTGCCATCCCTCCACCAACAGCAGCAGAAGAAGGAGAACCCAAATTTGGACTTGGATTCATGAATTGAAACAAAATAAACTTCCTCTCCTCGTTGTGTTACACATAGAAGTGGTCCAACCAAGAATCCAAAACAATAAATAAATAAATAAATATCCAATCTTTTTTTTCTCCTATTACGGTTTATGTTATTTACAAGATCCCCCCCCCTTAGTAGCAATGACAAAAGAGGCGAGAGGGAGAGAGAGTGAAGAAGTTGAGAGGTTCTTGGATCAAAAACCAGCTGCCCTTCTCTTCCTCAACAAAATGAAATTCTAGATTTTTTTTCCTTTTCTTCCTTTATTGGAGGGGGTTTTCCTTCGTCAAATTAAATTAAGATCAACCAGGCGGATTCTACCAGGACAGAAGTCCTGTCTTCTCTCTCTCTTTCTCAGCTACTCTGGCAGCGATCAGTCCGGCTAATATGTCCATTTGAACTGCCCGGCTTTTAACATGTTTATATGTAAATTTTTTTAAATAATAATAATAATAATAATAAAATTAATGCATTTACATTGATTTCTCAAGTATTTAGGTAACAAAAAATACATATTACATAATTGTGCGATTTATTGGATCGCCAAGAATAGCGTGGTTATTGCACATGTTTCTTATTTACACCAGCATTATTTTGTACATTTATCTTTTTTTTGGGGGGGGGCGTGACGAGGAAAGCCGTTGTTGATAAATAACGTTAGTTTGGTTCGTTTTCTGTTGGCCTGGAAGTTATCAGGACAACCTTGAACAATAACTAACTAACGTGATCTCCATTCCCCCATTGGAACTTGTCTCCACGCGCCTCTCTCTCTTTCTCACTTCCCTTTTTTTATTTTTTACTTCTCCCTTTCAAGAAAACCCAATTGAATAAATTTATCTAATCAGAAAAGGAAAGGAAAATAAAAAAAGACATCATCGAAGCTGGGTCTAGGCTTTGAGTTCTTTTTTCTATATATATATATATATATTTATTTTTTTTTTTTCATCTTCCTCAGCGTAACACAATTATATGCTGAGCAGTGGCTCTTGCTCCTTGGACAGTATGGTATTTATTGGGTTTTCTTCTTTCCGTCAGCGATTATAACCAAATTCGCAGTGGGTTTTTTTCTTGGAAAAATGTGGAAAAATGGAAGAGCATGATTTGTAGTCAATATAGCATAAAATTTCACTTAATTTTCTATCGATGGAATGGGTGTGGTTTACAGGCCTTTTCTACACCAATTAGAAGACAGAGGGCTTAACGATAAAAGTATAAGGATCAAGAATTATTGATTTTTATTAATGTCTTTATATATATATATATATAGGGTTTTTTTTTTTTACAACAATTAATTACCAATAGTAAACTACTTCTTCTTCTTCTTCTTTACTCAAGTTTTATTTTTTAAAATTTGAAGATTAGACAATGCAATGCTAAAAGGATTTTAGCTGATCCTACTCGTTAGTGCTATCCTTCTTGTTACCTGATGGTTGATACCAGGAAGAGAATTGAAGGGGTGGTGTCCCATTTCCAAGAAGCCACTCGGTTTACAAGAAAATGCAGCTGTAAATTCGATCAAGCCATTGTAATGTCCAAACAAAGTAGGGGTTGTCATTTATGTGCTGCCAAAACTAACCTAAGTGGCTTCACATCAGACCCTGCCATATGCTAAATAGACATGTTTATAAAGACAGCCGGCTAAAATAAAGGCCGGCAATTCCACAGGGCCTCGTTTCAAGCTGGATGGCTCGTTCAAAAAAAAAAAAAAAAAAGTTTCAAACTTTCCCACTCCTTCGATTTAGTTTAAGGTTACATATGATATTTTCTTAGAACTCACAATATAGAAGTCTCGTGCACTAAAAACATCCTTTTTTGTCGGAAACAATAGCACGTTGCAGTTTGGCCCAACCCTATAAAATAATTGAAAAGAATGAGCAATTGACCTTTTAGACAATCCTTATGCAATTATATGCAAAATCCTTTCCTGTCTCAATTTGTGATTTAAGCTACCTGACATGCAATAATACAGCAATTCTTTCCTTTTATCAGTTTTTTTTTTTTCTTCAATAATGAGAATAGCTTGTTATAGACCCAAAAAAAAAAAAATGAAGAAGAAAAAAATTTGAATTATTTGCTACAGTATTTCTTTGCACAGTACAATACATAAACAAATTCTGTCAATTTTTGCCTTCTACCATCTGCACGGTGGCGCTTAAGCACGTTAGTCTGTTAGCAGCTGCTGCATGACATTCATGCAGCGGTTCAAACCTGAGGCAAAGCAGAAAGCACAGTAAGACCACTCATTTCTGTACACCGACTGAAAATCAGAAGAGAATTATTCCAAAGGGCAGCAGAAAAGGCCTGTAAAACTGTCAATTAGCTGGGAATTTCATGCTTTTTGAGCTTAGTATCCGAGGTCTGCGTGTATTCTGACTCCTAGCAATTTGACTTCGAATCTACAATAGTGTCAAATAGTTTCCAGCAAGCTACGTATAATTACATCTTATTTGGTTGGCTAAATAGGTGTGGGTGCACTTTATTGTTAAAAATTATATTTCCAACAACAAAGCAGGCAAGAGAACAATGGATGTCCTCGGGAAAAATGGCAGAAAAACGAAAAAAACAGAGCTCTGGACACAAATGAATGGAAAGACAGATGATTAGAAAAGTATATATGCTAAAGGTCAGTTGCTCCCACATGTTTTTCTTGCAAAAACAAATGACGGTAACAAAGGTGCTAAGAAATTTGAAATGGTCCTTATACCATGTATTTTATTATTCCATATTAATTACTGACCAAGAACCAAACATCTAGGCAAATATGTAGCAAGCTGCAAGAGGAACACTATTACCTCTGATCAATCTGCAGCCTCGTTTAATGCCTACTGTATCCTTTTATCCTCAATAGCATTGCCTCCAACTTTGGAGGTCTTTTGTAAAATTCTTGGTTCTTGATCAGTTGGAAAGAACAAGGGATCAACAGCAGTATCTCCTCCCTTCCTCTTTAGACTATCTTCAAGGCCACTGTAGTCTAAATTCTGCAATATACCAGGGAGTTTCATGCCACCATCTTTGCCAAGCTTACCAACCGTTTCTATGTCAAATTTCTCCTTAGAGTTAATGAAGGTTCCATTATCTTCTGCATCGCTTATTATATCATCATCTTCTGTTACCCATGCTCGGAAATTGATTTCTGAAGGAGGGATCTTAGAAAAGAAGACTTCTTTGAAGTTACTCAAAACTCCTTTGTTAAAGGGGTTTTCCTTCTTATCATAGCGGTACCGGAAGTTCTCATAAGTGGTCTGCAATAAATGAACCAAAAAGAAGAGAAATCATTGAATAAGGCGCGAAAAACCATTATGTCTATTTTATGCAGCTCTCGAGAAGGCACAATTTGTCATCCATGCATTCATAGACAGAGAGAGAAATTGGACAGAGAACTGCTGTAAAAGGAGATAAATCTCAATGCATCTGATGCCAGTGATACGAAATTCAAGCTCGAAAGCCAGAGTTGTAATTTGAGGATGTAGTGGCCAAACAAGAACTAAGAAGCTAAGTGTATATGCAAAACCATTTGAGAACCACACTCAGAAAAATCAAAATATATTTGCTGGAAAGTCATCTTTTGAAATCCCTTGAGCCCCTTGGAATGAGATTTCGCATGACCCTAGCATACGCCATGCTTCTTTCCCTAGTTTAAAATCCTTGCTAATGCAAAGTTCACTCGTATGTTGAGGACTAGACATCAGTAACATTCATCAACGAGTTGAAAGGGAATACTGGATTCGTGGGGAGTACAACCGAGCACTTTTCTAGAGATAAAAATCAATGTGCATATGAGTTGTAGCTTGAAGCAAGAATGACATTTATCCTCCTTCATTATTTTTCTTCATTCTTTGCATATGCTTAAACTGGAATACCCTATAAATTGCATATGCCTAGACTGGACCCTGTAAATCACACATGCACAAAAATTGTGGGAGCTTCTCTGGTAAGATTTATGTTCACTCAGAGTTCAGAAGGAAGTTGATTTGAACCGTAATCCTTCCTTTTTTTCCCATCAAACAAAAGTAGCCACACAGATACCATAAGTTCACTAATTACTTGTGAGCACCAAATAAGCATTATGAGGAGCAACATGGTCACCTGGTTGGTACAAATCAAGTAAAAATGGAAAAGTGTGAGCCCACCAACAAACCATACGGCCACAAAGCAGTATACGATAAGCACAACTGATAGAATATCATCTGACATGATGCGCCAAAAAGAGCCCTCTTTCCGAACAACATTGATTGACGAAAAAACAAAGACATATATGCACAAAAGTGTTGATGTTGTTGTAAAGCACATGAAAGACCGGTAGTTCCGCTGCAACCAGATAAGCACAGAAGAAGAAGGTTAGTTTCTTCAAAAGGAGTACTACAATGAAAGTCTAAAATAAGAAAATTGAAAAGAAATACTATAATGAACATCTTAAATAGGAAATTTGACTTTGGTATCAATTGTTGGATTTGTGTTCAATGAAATAGAAGATGAATGCATAACAAAATGCATTTTTCCTTCACAAAAATGGCACAGCTATGAAGAGAGAGCCAAAAAGAGGCGTACCGATGCACTCCTAAGAAAAAAATGCACTTATGTATGTGCCCATTTAAATTTTGGTGTCCCCTCATTTGGGAGCCATGGGACACCGAAGCAACAAGAGATTTTCTAAGCTTCAAGAGTGGCAAGCAGCTTACCAGTGCAATGCACTGACCCACCCATGGACAATGGTGATCAAACTTCTGCACACAGTTGTTACAGATTGAGCAATGGGAAGCTCGCGGTGGACGATACAGTAGACAAGTCTCACAGAACTTCACCTTGACAACTTGGCCATTGACCTTTACTTCCTTTATTTTTGGTAGTTTTGCATTAGAAATTTTATCATTTACCCATTCCATAGATGAGGTAGGGATGCCGACTGATTCCTCTGACTCTGGGGGCCGTGAGTTTCTAGGGATTATACCCGGATCTCTACCTGATGTCAAGAAGAGAAAAATAAAGTCCTGCATATAATTCCAACTTATCAGACTTAAACAGCATAAGCTTCAAAAGGTCGCACTATACAAATCCAAGTTTAATTTTTTCACTAACCATAACTGTGAGGACTACTCCCCAAATGAGTACTGGATACTCATAATATGGATCCTCTTTTCTAATTATCAGCAGCATCTTCATGCAAAATGCTATTGCAGGCCCTCCAATTAAAAGTGCGGTCAAGATAAGAGATGCTGCATCCGGACCAAAGACTGCCCTCCCACCGCAAAGAAATTTCTGACATCACCAAAAGAGCATTATGAGCTAATATGAATGGTGTACAATAATTTTTAACAACAAACTCAATCAAGAAATACGCAGTATATGATGAAATTCATAGGACCTCATTCATAATTGAAATCAAAATTGAAGTATTATCCAATGCTCTTTTTAATCGTCAGTCAAGGATAATTTGCTCTTTTTAATTGTTTCATAACGTTAAAAGCTTCTCCTACCAGACAAAAAGGGAAGGAAAAATGTTTTCAACATGATATTTATTATCCATTTCTCTATTTCCAAAACAGAGGGTAAAATGTATTAGAGAAAGAGAGGAGGAAAAATTTTGAAGTATCCTAAATTTACAATGAATTGTCCATTCGCATTAGAAGCCACAAAGAAACCAAATTTCTTCCATTCTCGATGACAACAAAAAGACCCCCGGTTATATATATATATATATATATGTATACACACACACGTTGAAAAACTCATCAACCCATCAAAGAAAAGTAATCATCAACCCCCTCCACCATTCCCAGAAAAACCCTAAAATGAAAAACAAAGCAAAACTGAGGTAATCGAGAAGGGGAGAGGGAGTTACATTGTTGCCCTTCCAAGCTTGATAGAGCCTTCCGGTTTTTAGTTGTGGAGGCTCCATCAGGGAAAATGGGAATTCTGGAGGAAAAGAACCAACTCTGCCTTCTGTTCCCTTTGAATCAAAACGGGCAAATGGGAAACAAAATTCTCTGGTTCGTCCAGAAACACCCACATGAAATCAAATCGAAAAGGCAGACTTTTTTTTTTTCTCCTGCAATGAAATCAAGGGCAACAATGACGTGTCATGTTGGTGTTCTTCCTTTCTCCCCTCTGCCTCTCTATCTTTGGAGCTCAAAAGATTGTTTTTGATTAACGCACACACCAAAATAATAATAATAATAAAATAAAAAGTCTAGCCCTCTCTCTCTCTCTCTCCCTCTAACAGACATGCTGTCGGATTCTAACAGTTTTCCAGTGAGTCCAGCGGCTTTTTCGCGGGCCAGCAAGTGGAAATTTGCCATTATACCCTCCCAATCTTTATTTTGTTGCATCGAAGTCCCAGTGAGAGAATAATTGCAACCATTTATTGTTAATACTTCTTCTTCTCGTTGGATTGGCATCACCATCATGCAGTTTTAAAATATCACAAGTAGCAATGTTATTCTTCTTTTTCTTTTATGCTGTGACGCGATTGTTCTTTTTATTATTATTATTTTTAAATAATTTCGGCTAAAGAGTACAAAATTTTACATTATTTAAATATACAAACATTATATAACTTATAAAATTTATGAATTTCTTCGCTTGCCAACTTCAATTTGTAATTAAATATATTTGTTCTGTAGGTTCGAGATTTGTTTTGTAGGCTTCGGTGTCATACTTTGTGTCTCTGTTACAGTCTCGTCTTAGGTGATCCGAAGGCTATCATTAACCGAAAACTAACACAGATGTAACGGTAATGAGCATTCCCGCCAAAATCAACAAATCCTAACAACCGCCTCTGTGCCCACTCAGCAACTGTCACGTCCCCGAGAGCCCTTCCAATGCTTGCTCGTTGCATTGCCGCGTTGGATCCAAATCAAATGGTAGGAAGTTCCCATCAATTGTCTCGTGGCCACCGATCATGGCTGGAAATGGGATCATTTAACAGATCTAACGGCAGACCGTGCCGTCAAGCTTCCTTAAGTCAGCAACAAACCGGCTTCGGACCGGGAAAGAAAAGGAAGAGGACATTAACTTTCGACTAAATCCCAAGCATCCTAACAATCCTTGTTACAACATTAGAAATTCAACACACCAACAGTTATTGCAGGAACATTTGGCGTTCCAGGCCCCGGACTACCGACCAGGCTACCAGCAAAACCTGACACGGTTTTACGGCAGCGTCTGCACCACGAAGGCGGGCGTTTACTCCATAATCCGGAAGCTCTTTCCTGCCGCCGAGTACGGAGCGTATGCAGAAACACAAGTAAACACAGCAGAAAATAAAATTACAGGGGTTAGCGAGTAAATATGAAAATTGGTTATGCCTAAATATAAGAAAACGAGTTGCATCACTTTTCATTGTGTTAGAGCATCAAGTGCGCGAATTCTACAAAAAACTCTAACATACATGTTGCTCAAGGCATAGGGTATCCATAATGGTCATGTGCTGCAATTTGGCATGCAGCATTTGATAAAAGGCTCCCAAAGTGTTTAGGATACAGACCATCAACATATTCACTTGTCTCTTCAAAAGTGAGGAAGACAAGTTTCGGAACCAAAGATTAGCCAAACAACATCAAATAAAGAAGCAAACTCTCAAAACCAATTTTTCCGAGCAAAGCAAAGAGAAAAATTATAGGAAGCTGGAGAGAAAAGGAAACAAATATAGAAACATGGAGATCTCTAACCTTTTGGCAACGGTGCAAGTTAGCAAGAACCAACCATTTGACAACCACTAAAAGGACCATCAATAGAAAAAGCCTTTGCACTTCGGTGATCCACATAAACATTTTTTCCTTCTCTGTTCTGATCTATCAGGTGGGACCATCCCATAATTATATGCTAATTCCACCATTGGAGGAATATATCTGATCGCATAAAGCACAATATGGAGATCAACCTCCTTACCATTTGCACGTGCCAGGATACATTTGGAGAGCAACTGTGGTTCATGAACCGAGCTACATTCCCACCATTTCTTGCTTCAATTACTAAGGGAAATGGGAGGTTTTGGAACATGCTTAGAATTACCCGACAAAACATCCATCGACTGAAAATAACGGGTACCATAAAAAATGTGATCATCTTCATTTTGACCAAGAAGCTCCTGTAACTTAGGACCATTGATAACTTCCCCTGCATATTCACATATAAAAGAACCAGTACGAATGGGATCCCAGGACCTTAAACCCCAACCTTTATCCCTGGTTTTGAACGCCTGCAAGCGGATTCTTAGACCACCCTGAGACACTCGGTTACGACAATAGGGAGGACAGTGACAGGAAGAGCCACACTCACATATCATGGTGTTGTGGTCTGCGAGAACTCCATTTGCAATGTATAGCAGATAGGGTCCATTTTTGTCAATGCAAAGACAGTCCTGTTTACTGGGGAGACATCCATTAATGCAAGTGCAGCCAAGAAAAGGCCGGATTGAATTAACTATTTTGAAATAGTGGAGACTTGAGAATATGCGAAATAGGCTGGTCCTTTCTCATTGTCAAAATCATTTACAAGAGAAACAGGTAAATTTTCTGCCCCAAATATAAGATCCGGCAGTATAACTCCAGATCTAGGAAAAACACCATCCCTCCAAAGCTGAATTGACTTCCAAACTTTGAAAGCTTCAGGCTGGCCAGCTATTCTCACCAGTTTACACCTGAACACATTGAACCCAAACTGCTGAATTTTGAAAACTCTGTCCATGACTACTGAATTTTGTATAAACCATCATAGACATAGACCTTCGAATTAACATTTCCTGCATCTTTCAGACCCCTTACCGCCCTTACCTCATTGCCCCTACCTCTCACAAGCTGTTGATCTACGACTTCCTTGTCTTTCCTGTAAATATTTCCGCCTTGGCCACTGTAAACCAAAGCATCCTCATCTTCCACATTATCTTCATATCCTCCTGAGGAGACAATTCTAACCACTAATGGTTCCTCCTCTCCACTTATCCTGATGCCCATGTAATCTATCCCAGCCATACTTGGACAATGCAATCCAAGTATGCACATTTCCATCCTGAAAAAGAAAATATCCCCAACTTCAACACCAGGTATAACTCCAATGCTCTTCCTAGCATTTGTACGAATCCCCCTGTTCGTCAAGATTGCAGCTGCTTTTAAGTCAACATGTCTTGCTAGTCCTGGAGTGCCTTCCTTTGAATCTTTGATTTGTGCAATTTGTATTCGAAGCAATTCAAAAGCCACACGTACATACTCAACCGAGTCTTTATCACCATCATTTTTTCGGTCATTGTTGAAAGGCTTAACACCGTGGGATGCAAGGATATTATCTGCAATTGAGTCGATATCAATTTCAGGTGAGGCAAAATCAATGTCTCGGTTGCCTTTTGTCCTCTTCTGGGACCTCGTCTTGGCCCTTTCTTTTGCATTCCCATTCACAACTCCTATAGACTGCCTATGAGTTGTCTTTGCAGACTCCGGGGTCCAAAGGAATTTATTGGGACAACTGATGAAATTGGAGTTGCACTAAATGCTGCCTGTGTGTTTTGTGAACCTGGGGTAGCAAGAAATGGGTAGAATGGGGCAACTCCAGGAGGGAAAGGACCCGATGGGGGAACAGAGACAAAGGGGGATGAACCCGGAGGACCTGAAAATGAAGTAAAATTAGGTGATGAAGGAAATACAGGGACGAGTTCCCTCAATGGCTTGGCATCTAAAACCTTAGACTTGTCAAGTGACCCAGGAGGCGGAACTGAATCCTGAATGGTGGCTTGTTCCATCACACACACTTCCAAAAATCAATGTTTTAGCCACAACACAGACACCCTTCTTCTACCACTCTCTACACAACAACTAGAAACTGTATAACGTCCAGTGAAATTACTTTTGCTGCGATATGAACTTTTTGTTATGCAAGGTTGATGAAGACATTTCATTAACAAGGATTGCCTTACCAGAACCCCAAATCTACACAGGAATGCCGCCAAAGCAACGAGCTTTATTTAGGCTAAGGATAGAAACTGTATTCTAGCCACCTGCAAGCGAATGCACAGACCAAATTAGACTCAGAACACGCCAAGGTAGATACCGAACCCAGACTAAGATATCAAAACCACAAAATGACCAATTAGAGATAAACCCCTAAACCAGTCAACACTCTAAAATAGAGCGAGAAGCGAAAAGGTAACAACTTTGTTTCATATCCAATATTTCAAGACTTCTAGATACAACCAGACAAAGATAACTGTAGAAGCCGAAGCAGTAGGATTCACGAAAATGATAATCAAAATGGGCCCTTCTCACTTGTTGGTTTCTGTTTTCTTTTTTAGATTAAAAAAAAAAAGTCATGTTTTGAGAAAAAATTAATGAAAAAATTATAAAGATCAATTAACAAAATTTACCCCAGAAAGTGCTTGGAAATGGAAACATCCTGGGGCGCAGGGCGGACTTGAAGATACAATTTTTAGCAGAAAAGAGAAAAAAAGAGTGAGCTAGAATGAAATTTAAGAGGGAATCTAATGTACTAAAGATAGAAGGGAGGCAAAGAAGACCCACAAGTTTAGTTCTGCTAGCACAACAAGAACCAAACTTCAAAACAGACCACCCTAGCTCGTTATTCGGAGAGCACAAAACCCTGTCTTTTGTACCTTTAGGGCATGTAGGCCTAACGGGTCTTTGGAACAGGTCTCAATAGTATCTTAAATTGCAAATTCTCACCGATGCATCCATTCTTTTCACGGGGAAGAAAGGATGTATAATTAGTAGTTCCCCGTCTCGAATATTAATACTTACTAGTTGATTGTGTCAATTTAACTTTCTTGGTTTTTCTCATGGCTGCATTTGCATCCATTTCCTCCCTACATGCTTTGCCCCATAGAATAGAGCATCACCTTTATCCCAAAGAAGAGTGTGCAAATATCACACTTTTCGTTAAATTATCCATATAAAACCAGTGCTCTTGTCAATGTCACCCCCTCTGCTTAAAAAGACCAAGCAAACATTGTTCATTCCTTCCATTCTTCTACAGACGGTATTTGGTTGAGAAATCTAATTTGATTAACATACTAATGAGAGTAGGCAGGTGGCGAAGCAGAGAGGATATCCATCGGCACTGGTAGATAGGTAATCCCCACTCAAGAAAGAGCATTAATCAGCACTGACATCAACAATGTCAGCTTTGTTACAAGTTTTCAGCGTTGCCGTTATACGTTAGGTACCTTTCTTGTCCTGCCCACCAAAAGTCTCAAACTTTACCCACGTGGCTTGTTTTCTTAAAAAACATCATCCTATTTATATCCATCCACGTAATCGATCAACTTTTGTCTTCTTGATCATGAATAAAAATTAATGAATGGGTGACAATATTTAGATTAAATAGAATTGAATTTGGTGGGGATCATAGGAAATTTTTTTTTTTTTTGTTTTTTCTGACATTGGGATCGTGGAAATTTATATATGATGATTCCTACTATTTTCCATTATTCATATTATTACCTATCTAATCTTAATGCCCGCCAACTTGTGTTATGTTTTTTCTTTTTCTTTTTTTTTTTCTGCCGATTGAAATAACCAATAAAATCCCTCAAGATTATCCGATTTCGTAGGGAGAGAAAAATAAATTAAAGCAGAGGGATTAATTTCATCTTAATGCATTCAAATATTTTTATAATTATTTTTATTTTATTATTTTATTAAATTTTATTTATTATATTAGTTTAATTAGTTAAATTTAATATGTATTAATTTTTTATTAAATATTACTACATGATATACACATATACATCATGTGATAAATACAGTTCACATCAACGTCATATCATTGAAGTTATTTAAGTGATATTAATTTTATTTTTTAAAATATTAAAATATTGTATATATATATCTAAATATTTAATATATTTTATCTTGTAAATAATATTTTAATAAATTAAATAATATTTATAATAAATTTAAAATATTTTTATTTAATTTTGTTGATATAAAATTTTTTAATTATTTTTATATATTATTAATTTTTTATTCTTAATTATTTTAGTCAATAATGTTTTTTAAAAATTATCACATTAAAATGAGAGAATTTATTAAATATTTAAAATAAAAATTTCATTATAATATTTTATTATTTTTAAATTTTCAAAAAAAATTATTTTTATATTAATAATTTTAATAATACGGTAATAATATAAAATTGTATTTATTATTTAATATATATATATATATAATAAAATTTTAATATAAGTTAAATTAAATGTATATAATTAATGTATTAAATAAAAAATTTAAAAATAAAATATATACAATTATAAATTATAAAAATATTCTCAAGTCAAATTAATCTTCTTTCTTTTTTTAAATTTTTTCTGTCATAAATTAATAAACAAACGCAATGGAAGAAAGTTACGGTGCGGGGTCCACAATCTGCAGAAGAAAGTTCATTATCTAAAACAAACACATCTGGTTCACCCTTCAGTTGCTTGCAATCCACAGCCATCAGGGACGTCTCGTTAACGTGGAAGCAAGGCAAAAGCCCAGATCGTCTAACCCGCTCTGGCTCCCATCTACCAACCCCACCTCCACAGAACGCCTTTAAAACCAACCCATTGGTCAAGCACAAATCATCAACAACACAAACACTCGAGGTTGTTCCACTAAATATTGCTTAATTAACTGAGATATCTTCCAAGAACCGAACGACCACTCAGGTAAACTCGTGGGGCTGCTTCGATTTTCAAGATGCATGCTTCGATTTCCCGTGTCTGTCTTTGATAATTCTTTTGTTTTCTTGAATCTTTCAAGAATTCACTCAGACAGGACTGAGATTCTGGGTTGTTCTGTTCTTTATCTTGTCTCCCTCTTGTTCTTGTATTGAGTTTGATCGGTTTTTTGTACTTGTGTCGAACTTTTATCCTGTAACTGGGATCAAGAATGCTGATCCAGGAGTGAAATTTACAAACTTGACCTTAGTTCTGCTGTTATTTATGTGCTTGTATGGAGACAAATTGGTGATATAGCAGTGGATGGCCCGTGGGGATTCTTTTTGGACACAAGATATGTTGTGTGTACAACAGTCCATAGTACTTTGTAAACTTTGTCATTTCCTTAACTGATGAATCAGCACTGAAACTGAATTAGTTTCTTGCGTTATCCCGATACACATGTTTTGTCTGGCTTACTTTCTGTTTGTACCTTCTGTTGAAGTTGATTGATCAGAATGTGACTGAATTTAGTCTTCTTTTTTTGTTTTCCTTGTTATAGGGCAGGTGTTTGCCGTTATTTGAATGCAGCGAGTGAGTGAATGAACAGAATAATGGGTTCTTGCAAGGACTCCTGCATTGTTGTTGTGCTCAGTTTCTTCGTTGGCCTTTGTTTTGTTTCTCAATGTTCTGCTGGTGGAGTTGAGGCAAACCAGACGGCAAGGTTGTTTGTTAATGCTTCGGGGGGCCGCCCCATACCTGAAACACTCTTTGGGATATTCTTTGAGGTTATTTCTTCATCCACCTGCAGTTATTCCATTTACTTTGCTCCAAGTTGGTTTTCTGTTACACTGTGGATTTGACTTAAGTTTGCTACCATTTCCATTTGTAGAATAGCAGTTTAGGTTCATCAAAATAACTTAAATGCATATAAACTTTCTCAGATATGTATGTGCAGATATGCACTTGATTGGGATTGGTGTTTAGGTGTTAAGGAACTTAGTGGACTCATCTTAGAGAATTTGCAACTTTTATCCTTGGTGTCTTCCTTAATTAGACTGTTACAAGCCACATTCTATTACAATCTTTCTTTGATCTCTCCCAAAGAGTTAATTATCTATTTAGAGTAAATTTGTGAACAAAAGGGAAATTTAGGCCTTTCTGACATATTTGATTCGTTTGATTTTTATGTGTTTGGAATTACGGTGTGTGATAAGAATATTAAAGAGACAACGAACTTGATGTGAAGTGGCTTTTGTGCAGGAGATAAACCATGCTGGATCGGGTGGGATATGGGCTGAGCTTGTTAGCAACCGAGGTAACTTTTGAAAGTTTTTTCTGATGGTTAAAAGGAAAGAATGTCTCTGTGTATGCTTTAATTAATGTGTGAAAAATCATATATGCTTGGCCTTTCCATGCACATAATTAATACATAATAATATCACCTACTGAAATTTTAGAAGGGAAGCCATGGAGAGAAAATTTGATACAATTCTAAAGACACTGACAATTGTTCTTCAAATCAACAGTCAGAATACTGTTCAGTTATCATAATGATCAAGCAGTAAGATTACATTGAAAACTATATCTTTAGCTTTAAAATTTCAGCTTTGACATTGCACCACCACTGACTAGATGCTTTAGGTTCAATTACAACATTTTCAGTTTATCAAACAACCACAAACAAACTGTTTGCCTTAGTTTCTAGGGTGTCATGTTGAGGTTTGGATCCAGTTATCATTATTCAGCCATCTAGTCCATATATTTGTCTAGAAGAATTTTGGGGAATCCTCTGTGTCATTTTCCTCCTGATTTCTCTTTTTTGTTTGCAGGATTTGAAGCTGGAGGCCCTAATACTCCTTCAAATATATATCCTTGGTCTAAAATTGGTGATGACTCATCCCTAAATGTATCAACTGACCGTTCTTCTTGCTTTGAGCGTAATAAGGTTGCACTACGAATGGATGTGCTGTGTGACAGTGAAGGTAGTAATATCTGTCCTACTGGTGGAGTCGGCATATACAATCCAGGTTTCTGGGGCATGGTGAGAACTAGCTGATGCTGTCATCTGTGGATTGTCTGTGCTGTTTTTTCTCTCTTATGTATCCAGAGCAGCCTTTTGTATAGCAATATGATTCTATTGTCTCAATTACTTCCACAAAAATTAACAATGGAGGCAGTAGGTTTCTCAATTAGTCTTTCTTATCTGGTGCTATCAAAAACTCCTGAATGTTTATTACAACTTTATGGTTTTTTTACCTCTGTTTTCTTCAGAATATAGAACAAGGGAAGACCTATAAGGTGATTCTCTATGTACGCTCATTAGGACCAATCAATGTATCTGCATCATTGACAAGCTCAGATG
This sequence comes from Bruguiera parviflora, assembly GCA_019804595.1. Classification (NCBI taxonomy): domain Eukaryota; kingdom Viridiplantae; phylum Streptophyta; class Magnoliopsida; order Malpighiales; family Rhizophoraceae; genus Bruguiera; species Bruguiera parviflora. Next base: position 10,148,115 of record CM034049.1, read on the forward strand.
GGCTGCAGAAATTGGCTACTGCCTATATCATGTGAGCACAATTTCGATCGATCTTGAAATTCTATTGGTGTTTTTCAATAAATGCAAAGCAGAAGTTATAATTTTTCATGCTTTCTTTCAGAGCTTCTGCATCTGAAGTTGTGAATTGGACGAAGGCTGAATTTCTTTTGGAAGCCCAAGGAACAGATCATAACGCACGGCTTCAATTGACAACATCCAGAAAAGGAGTAATATGGTTTGATCAGGTGTCAGCCATGCCATTGGACACATTTAAGGTATTCTATGAGAATTAGTTTACAAAAATATGGGGAAAATGATGGAAAATAGAAGGATTGCTGGCTTTCCTATTTCTAAACTTTTGTTTGGTTGCTAAACTTGTTACTTGTTTTTGTGACCCCAAGAATATATATATTTTTTGTTTATAACTAAATATCATTGCACAGGGGCATGGTTTCCGAAATGATCTTGTTGGAATGCTTGCAGCTATAAAACCTAGATTCCTGAGATTTCCAGGTATAAACATATTTCCATGCATTGATAGTTCCAAATTAGATCACATTTGTGAATATAGTCTCCATATTTGGTGTCACTATTTAGGATCAACTTTGCAACTGACTTGCTGAGACTCAAATTCAACTTTTGATACCTTGGCCATATCCTCTACTTGTACTTTCCTTTTTTTTTTTATGAAAATCTCTAGCAATATTCTCCTCATCCAGTGTTTTTTTTCCCCTATATAAAGGTTTTGACTTTACTGCCTTGTGTCAGGATTTTGCAGTAAAGCCTAATGATTGAAGGTTCTGTTTATTCCTGTTAACATTTTTTCCTGGGCCAGGGGTGGGGGGATGGGGTGGAGACCTTTGTTTCTTTTGAGTCTCTATGTAGCCTATCCAAAACTGGACAATGAAAACTATATAAATGCATTCCATTTTACTACAGAAAGTGGGTATATATATGATTATCTATTCATTTAGGTTTACTTGGGTTAAAAGAGAGCTTGCAAAAATGTTAAGCATAGATATTTCATCTATCTGGTGAATTATGTTACAGGTCATGGTGAGTATTAGCTAATATGCTAATTTCTCATATTAACTACATTGCTAATTGGACTATTTATATCCTTCAACTAATCGCCTTCTTTTCCTATGCAGTGTCATTTTAGCTTTGTGATCTTCATATATGAATAATCAATGTTGTGCCAGGTGGCTGTTTTGTTGAAGGTGACTGGTTGAGAAATGCATTTCGTTGGAAGGAGACAATTGGACCGTGGGAAGAGAGGCCTGGACACTGGGGTGATGTTTGGATTTATTGGACTGATGATGGAATTGGTTATTTTGAGTTTCTTCAGGTAGGTTTTCTTTTCCCTGTTGTTGCAGGATGATGCACATTCCTTTAAAACCTGAAACATTTTCATTTGCGATGCTTAAGTAGATGTAATCAATAATCTATTGTTTCTGCAGTTGGCAGAAGATCTTGGTGCTTTGCCAATATGGGTATTCAACAATGGTACTGCTTGAATGACTTTGTATTTGAATATCCCCGTTCCCCCATTCTATATGCCTAGTTGGTTTACCCTTTTTCCATTTTGGCTTTATCAAATTGGCAGGAATAAGCCATCATGATGAAGTTGATACCTCCGGGATCTTCCCTTTTGTACAAGTATGTTTGAGAGTTTCTTTCAGTTTGGACAACCTTTGTTCAAACAGGAAAAAGAAAGACTTTTTGGAACCAAAAAAAAAAAAGGCATACTAATTTTGTTGTTTATATGCCTCTATAATAATGCCTTTCTTGGTTGTAGGAAGCCCTTGATGGTATTGCATTTGCAATAGATGATCCTAATTCTAAATGGGGCTCTGTCCGAGCAGCAATGGGACATCCAGAGCCTTTTGACTTGAGATATGTTGCTATTGGAAATGAGGACTGTGGCAAGAAGAATTACCAAGGTGTGTAATATATTGAGTCCATATTGATTGTCTCGTGAAGGCAGAGCCTTGGTGTAAGGTAAGTTTACTGCATTGTGACCTGGAGGTCACAGGTTTGAAAAATGGTTGTAATACTGCATACATTTGACCCTTCTCCTGTTATATTGATTGCCCCATTTATATGCACGTAGACAATTGTGGGCAGAGAAGCATGCATTTATGCATACAGTTGAACACATGCAAGGATCAGGCAACAAACATGCATTTACTTCAAATCTAATTGGTTCTTCTTCTATTGAAATTACAATGTTACTCTGCCCTTTAGTGACTTTTTTTGGAACATATGCACGTACTCTTTTTGTTGATCAGGAAATTACCTCAAGTTCTACAATGCCATACAAAGTGTCTATCCAAACATCAAAATAATCTCCAACTGTGATGGCTCTTCTCATTCTTTGGATCACCCAGCCGATTACTATGACTTTCATGTAAACATCTTGTATCAAAGTTTTGTATTCCGTGTATTTGCATGGCTCTTTGTCTTCTGGAGCAAAATATAAGGTTAACATTTTCTGCTCTCCAGATTTATACATCTGCCAATGGCTTGTTCTCTTTGGCTCACAGATTTGATAAGGCATCACGCAGTGGTCCAAAGGTGCAGTAACATACTTTTGCATGGCCCATTGATATGGATATCTATACTGGTGATGAATAGTTTTGGTAGTCATCTTTTTCCAGGCTTTTGTGAGTGAATATGCTGTGACCAATGGAGATGCCGGCACAGGAAGTCTTTTAGCTGCAATTGCTGAAGCTGGGTTCCTCATTGGGCTGGAAAGTAACAGGTTTTCTGTAGTTGATCCAGAAATTTCTTTGATGATATCTGTATCAATGTTGCTTCATTGTACCAAAGTTGTTTGCCTTTTTCTTCTTCTGTCCCTGATCAAAAAGAACATGCCCTGCATTACGAGTGCAATGCCATGTTGCATTTTGTGATGCATCTAGTTTAAATATGATCCTACCCACCCATGGTTCCCCTCTTTACTTGATCAGGAATCTGGCAATTTTCTGAGATCTTTGTTTTCTCCATTGCAGTGATGTTGTTGAGATGGCAAGCTATGCACCGCTTTTTGTGAATGCCAATGACAGGCGGTGTGTATCTCTCTTTCCCTAAAATTTGAATATGTAAGGCATGGAAAATGAATTCCCTTTCACTTCTATATTGATTTTTTTGGGTTCTCATGAAGGTGGAACCCAGATGCAATTGTCTTCAACTCCGCACAGTCATATGGAACTCCTAGCTACTGGATGCAGTATTTCTTCAGAGAGTCAAGTGGAGCAACTCTTCTCAATGCTAGACTCCAATCAAATATCTCTAGTTCACTTATTGCATCTGCAATTATTTGGACAAACTCAGCCAATAATGCAAATTACCTTAGAATAAAGGTCCTCGAACCGGCCGCTACTGAACTTAACATTCTTTATACTTGGAAAATGCCTACGGAGACTCCTCTGAACAGCGTCTTCGATTCTTGTTCAATTCAACTCATCATCTCTAAGTCTGATCCAAGCCAACAATGTTCCAATGTTTGTCAAGCCATAATTTTTGTGGTCTTTAGCTATAGATAGGATGCCACTGAATATCCAAGTTCTGATTGTGAGAGATAAGAGAGTATCTCCTGCTCTTTAGCAATGATAACCAGAGTCACTCGTTGATTATCTGCCTCCATAATTGGCTATTAGTGCAAGAGTTAATTTGACTCTTTGGTTGCAGTTCTGACTCCGACACCGATAAATTTTCAGGTTGTCAACTTTGGGAGCAGCAGAGTGAGTCTCAAGATTTCTATCGACGGATTGGGGATGAAATCCATAAAACAGTCCGGATCAATGAAGACTGTTCTCACTTCTTCTAACCCAATGGATGAGAACTCCTTCAGCGATCCAGAGAAGGTATGCTGGAAAGCTTTTCCGACCCCTTCTGTAGATTTTTCTTGTGCATCATCCCATATAATGTTTCTCGGCATTTGGGGTCTCTGTGTGGGTACCGAGCAACTATCAGTCAATTAATGTGCTTGCTTTTTCTGCATGTGCAGGTGGCACCAATCCAAAGTCTGCTTGATGGTCCTGGGGAGAACATGGATGTCGTACTTGCACCATGTTCTTTGACTGCAATCGATTTACTAACAGACCTAAACAGCATCCGGATCCCCGAATCTGATACTTTCTCTAGATCTTCCATTTAAGAAAATGAGGTGCAATATGAATAAACCAGTATAAATTATCCCTCACTTCCCGTAACTTATTGCCCTCTGTATTTTGTAACGATATGAAGGGAAGAAAAAGTAAAAAATCTACGTTGTTCCTATTCAGTCTCCAAGCAGGGGTCCTACCTCCTAACGCTCTTCTTGGTTCTTTTATCTTTATATATGCGCATGTGTATATATATATAAATTTATTTATTTGTTATAAAAATAAAAAAGTATTAAAAACATGTACCTAATAATGAAGCCGAAAACAAATTTTGTGAGATTATAAAAAAAAAAGAAACTGTAAAACTTATTTACTTCTCATTTTTCCCGCAATTAAGGAAAACTGAAAATTTTTTATATGTCCCATCGTTATTTTCTTTTCTTCCTTATTATTATTATTATTTTATTATGGCGATAATTTTTTTGGATGAACAATGATTTTAGGGATCAATTTTCATGCTTTAAACTTACTCGGGACCCACTGAGCGTCCGAAGCCTCGCCGCATAAACTCGGTGGGTTTTGGAAATTACTTGAAAAAATGGGCCCAGTTTGACCTAAAGTCTGTGGGCTTTTCTTTAGTTGCTTAAAATCCACGCCGAGTCGTCGTGTATCCAATCTGGGCTAGACTCGGTGGGCTTTGGGGCTGCTTAAAATCCACTCCGAGGCCTTCCCGGATTCAGATTGGGCCTTTTGACTTGCTTAAAATCCAAGCCCACAAAATCTTGGCTCTTACAGTGTGGCACCGTACGACAACAACGTTAGCACTTAACCAAACGTGTGCAAACATGGAATATGACGTCGTTCCACTCCCCCACCGCCGCACCTACAACTCGCGCGCGGGCGCACACGTGTACATTCACACACGTGCGCACTCACCCCACGCAAAGCTTTCGGGCTCCCCATTTGGCCATCTCTCAATTCACGCCTTCCTTAGAAAAACTCCGTTGGCCTACTCACAGCCAATCTCTCTCTCTCTCTCTCTCTCTCTTTCAATGGCCCGAGAAATTGACAGCGGCAGAGAGGGAGCGTATCCTCTAATGCGGCACCTTCCCGTCACATCTGCACTCTCTCTCCCCGGACACACAATCGTCCTCGGCAACTGCGCCGATCGCCCACCGGCCGGACTTGACGATAACAGTTCTAACTCTAATCGCTACTATTACTGTTCTAAGCCAGTAATGGTGCTTGACTTGATATGGAACCTGGCCTTTGTTTTGGTCTCAGTTGTGGTTCTTTTTTCTTCTTTCAAAGAGACCCCATCCACCCCTTTGAGATTTTGGGTGTCTGGGTACGCTTTTCAGTGTGCTCTGCATGTGGGTTTTGTTTATTTTGACTATCCCCAGAGGAGGAGGAGGACGACTGGTCGTGATTGCGATGATCGCGGCAGCGATGATGACGTTGACGATGAGAATGGTTATGATCGTGTGGGCATTGACGGGCTGTCTTTTTGGCAGAATCACCGCTGGTATGCTTTGAATTTTAAATCGATCGTTTGCAACGAATGATGTTTGTGAAGCTAATTTTTTCTTGGCCTTGTTTAGTGGGAATTTCGTCTAGTCGTGGTTTACTGGGAATTTGATTTCCCGCTCCATTTGTCTTAAATTTGTTTCGTTCCTTGCGAGCAGGCTCTTTTAAATTTCTCTTTCTTTTTTTTTTTTTTTTTTCTAGTTCTACGCTTTTCTGGGTTTATCATTACAAGACACATTATTGGTACTGTTGCTGTTATTATTATTATTTTTCCTTTTTTGTGTGTGGTAGCAATAGCTGCTGCTGCTGTTGTTGTCGTCATTGTCATTAATCACTGCAGTGGTCGATTATGAGTCAGTGACAACTAATGTTCCATTCAGTTAGACAAAATGCTAAATTATTTTCTCATTTCCTAGATTCATCTCATTTTCAAAGGCAATGGCTACAAAAAAGGGTGAAAAAGGAAGATAATAAGCACAACTATAGCTGTTTTCAATTTTAATCCATGCAGCGTTTTGCTGCCTGGGATGATCAAGCAGTAAGCACTATTGGCTGGCATCTGTTGATTAACATCTGCTTGGTCTTTTGTCTTCATTCTAAACTGATAATTTTGGCAGGTAATGTAAAAACAATTTTTATGTAATGATAGCTTTTTCTTTGACTTTGAACTCAGGAGGATAATCTAGCAGTAGCGTGATTAAATCAATTTAGTTAACCTTGGTTCTTTGGTTACAGTTATTCCCACTTCTCAACTTCAAAATGGTATTGACATAGATGGAAAACAATTTGAGGAAATTTCTGTGTTCTCTTTCTGGAAAGGTGCCATTTTAATGCATTAGTCACAATTGTGTAGGGAATTGATGTGGTCTTATTTGTTTTCGTCCACGTATCCTTTATCAGTATCCTCAAAATGTTATTATGCTTTAGCTTCAATATTAAGGCATAAATGGCATTTTGGTATCAAATATTGCGCCATTCATGGTACAAAAGCATGTTCCAAACAATGCTGAAACCATTTCATATTCTTCTGCACTGGATGGGGTGCCACATATTCTCATCAAATATAGCCCTCAGAAAAGAGGGGCTGCTTAACAGGTGAGAGGAAGAATATGGAAGCTCACTGGGTGCTTTTCACTCACTCAATTTATTTGCAAATGCTTGCATACTAGGTAATAGTGCTGTTCTGTTGTGTCTTGGATATAAGATCACATATTTTACTTCTCACAGATAATTTCTTGGAAGCTTTCGGAACATATGAAAAATCTCACAATTTTTTGTGTTTCTTTCAGCATGATGAAGAGGCTGGAGACAATTAATACAATGGTGTCATCCATCTGGTGGTTGATAGGATTCTATTGGATTGTTGCAGGTGGCCGATCACTTTTGCAAGATGCTCCCCAGCTCTATTGGTAGGAGCCTTCCTGTTAGACATTTTAATACCTTGCATTTACCTCTTGCTGCTGGCTGCTGTAATTGAATTTCTTAAGCTCTATGGTTGAATTGTGGTGCTCGGGTGTTTCTATGTCTGTATATTGTAAATTTGTGGATTGGACAAAGTATTCCAGCTGGGTTGTTAGAAGTAAGGTGTGTGTGCAGAACAATGTCATTAATAGTCCTGAATATATGCATGAAAGAAGACAGAAGTTCTTGCCTATTTGTTTTCCATTTTTGTTTCTTCCTTGGGATTTAGTAACTGTGTGTTGTTGTGTTCACATGGAGTGCCATTGCTTGGCTTTTATCTAAAGACAGTCGTGAAGGTCTAGAATATTCCTTTATATTTAGGGTGAGGCCACACTTTTCTTCACGTGGCCAACATAAAATATAAAATATATTAAACATTAAGGCTTAGGGCCCTTTTTTCTCTAATGGCAATTGTTAATTTAGTTGAGGTAAGGTTTAGAGGTGCTCAAATTATGTGAGCTTTGTATCTGTTGATGTGCCAGAATCTTTAATTTTTGTTTCGGCAAATCCTGCGTGTTTCTTTCCTATGTATATAATCTATGTCTATGCCCAAGTTGTGAGCATTTGCACTGCATTGAAAACAATGGTTGTATCTATGATTGACTTTCATCTCTGTATGAAATGCAGGTTAACGGTGGTATTTTTGGCATTTGATGTGTTCTTTATAATCTTTTGTATTGGAATGGCATCAGTAGTTTTTTTGGCTGCTTTCTGCTGCATTCCAATTCTAGCAGTAGCCTATGCTGTTGCAATTAGAAAAGGAGCATCCGAAGATGATATTAGGAGTCTTCCCAAGTACAAATACCGCCAAGAGAGTCAATTCAATACATTGGAGAATGATAGGAGGCAAGAAGTGCTTGAGGTGCAAGTGAGGTCTGGCGACGCCAATCCCATTAATGAACTTTTTCTACTTTCGGAGGATTCTGTAAGTGTGATATATTTAGACAGGAGAACAAGCAACTTATATTTCTTGTCACATTTTGTTTTCTTCCTGTGTTGTGCTTTCGGCAATTTCCAAACAATTAATATGGAAAGCCTGCAGAATAATGTGGATTGTGTTGCCCTGTAGGAGTGCTGCATTTGCCTTTCAAGATATGTAGAAGGAGTGGAGCTGTATACCCTTCCATGTAACCACCATTTCCATTGCAGATGCATCAGCAAATGGCTCCGGATAAATGCCACATGCCCTCTCTGCAAATTCAACATCCGCCGAGGTGATACCTTGGTCTGATGATCCGATTCTTTAGGTCGGGATCGGACATGCACAGGCTCATAACGGTTGAGGAGTACAGCAGAAGATGTAAAACTATATTCTATACCGATTGCCGGATGCTAATTATGAAAGAGCAGAGGTGAGAAAATTGGGGTGCGGTGTGGGGAAGGGCCGCTTATCCAATTTTTGGATCTTTGCCATTATCCTCGAACGTTTATTGTGAATAGAAATTCAAGTCTGTTTTTCAGCCTAAAGGTAAATGTATATTTTGTAGATATGTTTCTGTGGGAAAAACTGATTAGTGTTGTCGCTCCTCACCTTTAATCGGCAACCTGTTTTCTGTTTGCACTGTGAGCAATTACTGTGGCAAGTTTACCTTCATTTGCGTGCAGTCAAGGAAGCAAGCTCAAAAGGTTCAGTTTCATGTACAAAGGACCAAGAACATTAAATCTTAACCAGTTGAACTCGCTTTAGGGAAAGCTTTCTACAATGTAAGGTCGTCAACAAGTTCAGGCTAATATATCTTGGGTTCTAACAAGATCGCTTGTTGGTTTGGCTTAGGCTCGCTCGGTTCCAAATTACGGGGAAAACATCATATAACTCAAAATTCAGAACCATCAATATCTCCCAAAACTAAGCCATTAAACAAGAAGTCCCGAGTAAAACCTATTATATTTGAAGTAGGGGCTGCGAACGAAATGACCCCAAGCTCCTTAAAGTCCCCAACTAGCCACGCAAATTGATCGTGGATTATTTGATTTTTGTGTTTTGTTGCTTTATCAAGTATTCGGCATCTCCAATTTGCTGCAGAAACGTTGCTCAAACTTCTGAACATTCAGAAAGAAGAATCAACGGATGCGAACCTAACTGGTGTTAGTAATTTGCATAACCTTTGACGCCACGAGAATGGAGCTTCGAGGTTTTCACTACCAGACAGCAACCTAAGGGAATGAGTTTCATCTGATGACTTCCTTTATCTGAAAATTAGATGCAATAGTCGAAAGCACTTCGCTTGACGAAATACCATTTTTCTGAAACCATTCATACTTGACTTCGTCCAATGCTTGCAAGCAGGGTGAAAAAACCATAATCACTTTTTGATATTTTGAGATGAAAACACCTTAAAATTGTCTACTGATGCATTTGAGTTGAGCAAAGAACAAATTGCATTTTGCACAATCTGGAATTCAGCTTGAAGACAGCTGTAACATTTCAATCCTACTGTTTTAACGGCAGATATGTAATCAATACTTGCAAGAACAAAATGGGATAGCATGAGAAACAAAGAGGGTAAGCTCTAAACCTGCAAGAAAACTTGAGGCAAAACACATCAGACATTCTTCAACTTCTTCATCTTGGAAGGTGGCCAGCGGCCCTTCTTTCTCATTCTCCTTTTCCGGACAAGCCTCTTCCTTCGAAGCCTGATCTTCTTGGCTATTTTCATCCTCATCTTCTGCTCCATCCTCTCCTGCAACTTTGACTCCAGTGGCAGTTTCTCAACTGGCACTGCCTCCGCTTTGGTTTCCGCAGCCGGCGGCTCGCTTCCCTCTGCTAGCGGTTCCGCCGGTCCATCAATGTCTGAAGAAGCCTTGGCGATAAAAGTAGTCGTTTTGTTGCCAAAAATACTGGGGTTCTGAAATCGAACTCCATTGGGCAGCAATTTCGCTTGCAGATCAGCGGATTTCAACTTTAGCCGGGAAACTGAAAAGTAATACAAATTCGAGACATGGGTTTGATGGAAAACAATGATCTACACAATACCCAGTAAAAATTATGAGCTATAATAACAAAGAGAAACGCCAACAAACAAAACAATTAGCTTTCAAACTCAACAATTGTTTGATGAAATGTCCAAATGAGCATGGAGCGAAAACATTTTAGCTAATTCCACAAATCTCAGCCAACCCAAAAGTTAAAAAGAAAAAAAAAATCCAAAAAAGGAGAGAGAGAGAGAGAGAGGTACCTGGGTAAGCAATGAGAGGGAGACTCGGGGATGAATATGATGACGAAGAAGTTGAAGATAATGGGAAGGCGAGGAGAGAAGGGAAACGTTTGGAAAAGAAAAGGACAGACATTCTTTTTTAATAAATCGTATATTGTTTGAAGGTTTAGTTTCTTCCCAAGAGCACCTTCGGTTGGGACATTTCCAGGTTTGTTTTGGATAAGCCGAGTGAGCCCATCCTCTCGCCTTGCTAACCAAACCCGCACGGATTAGGAGGGGTTGAGTTCACAATTGGTCACTAGTTTTATCGATTTTTGTTTGGTTAAGGTTCCGAAATTTTTTTTATTTTGTCATTTTCGGGACTACGAACTTTTAAATGAGTCCAACCCATGCAGGCTAGAGGCTAACAGCCATCAATTAGTCAAAATTTTCCTGCTGATGTCGCAGTTAACTATAGTAGAGTCGACTCTTCGACCAAACCGGGAGAAAAGAAAATTTGAAAATGAAAAATAAAAAAATATTTCTCTTCCCTCTCTCTCGTTCAGAACTCTTTCTTTTTCCCAGAAGGGCTTGTACGAAAAAGAAATTTGCTCTCATGTGAGTAGCGAGCTTTTTTTACTCGAGAACAATATTGAAAAGCTTTTAGTTGGCAAAGTCGGCGGTAAGAATTCTTGTCTTCTGTTTTTTCAACGTGCAAAAACAGTAGATAGCTAAGATCTGTCAGAGGCCAGAAAAGCTAGAAACAATGAAATAAGCAATGCGCTTAAGCTTCCAAGGCTAGGTCGGCCATATACAAAATTGCCAAGAAACACCTGGCAGGGAGTGGCTGAGCCAGGTAACAAAATCAACACAGAACTCAGCTCAACCACCATGCCTCTGTGTTTCCATCAACTACTAGTTGTATGATTTCAATATACTGTTCAGGGATAGTCTAGAAAACCCCGAGAGAAGGGACAGTATGTCTACTACACCAGAAATGTGAAAAGCACATGCTGAATTTTTTTGCTGCAAGATGAATGCGTCAAGTTAACCTGTTACATCAAACAGAATATTTCATTGCTGTCATATCATAGGTCTTATGCACAAAGAAATATCAATGTACACAGGCTCAAGCTACATTAATCCTCCCAAAGCCACATAATCTGCAAGCAAAAAGAAGCTGTAAAAGGGTTTCTAAATTGACGGTCATTTATATTTGGGATCCTGCAGGGGCGTTGCTATGCAAGGAGATATTTGAGGGTCACTAAAAACAGAGTAGATTGAAGGAAATAAAAGAACTCAATTGGAAACAACAGTTTCTGTACATCAAAATACAAAAAGATTGCTTGCGAAGCAATTTGCCACTGAAGAGCTTCCGAATGCTTCAAAGCAGAAACACAAGACAGAGAAGTCCCTACAGTATGAATCAAAATTTCCTTGAGCAGTTTTGTTTATTTTTCCAATCTTAAGATACATTTAGGACTCCCAACACCCGCTCAACACACATGCTCTGCATATTCCTTTTCATCATATATTTCTGCAAAACTCAAGGTCTTGAGAAGAGCTTAACAATAACATGGTATAAGGCTTGCTTCTTAGGATGCTAATGGTAAGTGTTGAATGTGGCAAGAAAGCTTGTAATTCTGTTGTCTTTGTCAAATGTTTAGTAGCCCGTTGCTGTAATCCCCCGCGGTTGAAATTATGTAGAGAAAAGAATTTTCTTGAGAATTAATTTAGTTCATAAAGAAATTCATTTCCTGGCCATGACAAAGGGTTTAAATCTTGCTTCATGTAAACTATTACTGCATTTTGCAGCCAAATTGTGGTCGGTGGACTTTTGCTCCTTAAAAGGTCTTTCCATGATCTAAAAATACATTGTAGACAAGTATAAAAGTGGAGACTAGTATATTCAAAAAGTGCATCTGCAGAACAAAGAAACAAAACTCAAAAAAGTGAAATAGAAGCAAAAGCCATATGCTTTATACCTGCAATATACGCTGGGCAAAAGGGTTAGACATTCTTCAATTTGTTCACTTTCGAAGGAGGCCATTTTCCCCCCTTCCGCATCCTTCGCTTCCGGTCAAGCTTCTTCCTCCGAAGTCTTATCTTCTTGCTCAATTTCATCTTCATCTTGTGCTCAAGCTTCAGCTGTAGCTTGGACTCCAGAGGAAGTTTGTCAGGCAGAAGATACTCTCCATCATCACTTTCAGACACGGATTCCCCTTCCAAGATCGGCTCCTCACTGTCCAAACCCGTTCCATTAACTTCAGATAATGCCTTAATGGTCAACATGGACACGTTATTTGTGAGAGTGGGAGTGAATAAGCAAAGTCCATAGTGAGATCCTGAGTGCAGATCAAAGGGTTTCCACTGCAAGCTGGAAACTAAAATCGGTACCAATTTAATTTGCAACTTTGCAGTTCACCCAGAACATAAGGCAGAGAAAGAAAAGATATGGCGCAAAACCAAGATGAACAGAAAACATACAGAAAGAAGATGGTTAATAGCGCAATTTCAAAAAAAAAATAATAACTAGAAGAATAAATAAATAAATAAAACATAAATGGGTTTTGAAGTAAACAGAACGCATTTGAAAGAAAACCCAATAAATGGGTTTTTGGAATACAAACCATAAATCATTTGAAAAGCAAGAAAACGGAGCTGAATACCAACTAAAAAAAAAGAAACGGACTAAACAAAAAAGAGTTGAAGAACAAGAATCACAGGATGATATGTATGCATAACCAAAAAATCTACGAGAAACTTAAAAAAAATCTACGAGAAACACTAAAAACGCGATCAAAAAGAGTTCCTGTTTCCTCCAGCTTTTCCCTTTGCCTCGCAAAATGAACACGTAGATAGATACACACACAAAACAGACAGAGAGAGAGAGAGAGAGAGAGAGAGAGAGAGTCACTCGGAGAAGCAGCGGTTGATTTAACTGAAGAAGAACCACAAAATGCAGGTAACAAAGAAGCTGGCGATGGACGCGGGAGTTGAGCAAGCCAGCTCCAGACATGGAGACCCATCGTCTCTCTCCGTCTTCTCCTCCTCTTGCCTTCTCTAAATTTCTTGGCTCCGCTGGTTTTGTTGCACAAGATCCCAAGAAAAGCTTTTGTCTTCTTTTCATTCATCAACAAAGTCTTTTTCCTTTTTGTTTTTTTCCCCACCTTTTATGACAACAGACCCAATTACTAAATAGTAAAAACACTCCCCTAAATTAGTCTCTATTTCGTAAGCACCCCTTGAACTTTATTTTTTATTCACAAACACATGCATTAGTTTATACCGTTTCGTAGACAGTCGGTAGCCCCCGTTAGCAAATTAATTAATTACTGGTTATTTTTGTGTTGAAAAAACCAAAATTAAAAATAAAAAAATATAAAAAAGAGGAAAGCTTAAACAGTAAGTCAACTGCCGATGAGAACGAAAACAAGAGAACAGAGAGTTTACTTGAGGGAAAAAAGAGGAAATCGGCCCAACAGAACCCTTAAGTACCTTACCCACGTACGCAGATTTTTCAAACGGCGAAGTTCTTCTAGTAGAAAAATGTCATAGTTTTTTCTTTCTTTTTCTTTTTTCTTTTTTTTTTCTCCAACACATATCAATAGGTTTTCATTTAACAATAAAACTTTTTACTAATTGATTTTAACTCAATGGTATTAAAATCATCTTTAAGATCGATTAATAGTACGTGACCATATAGTGAAGCAAAACAAAAAAACATTCCTACCAAATGACGAGTACAGGTTGCATAAAGTGAAATCCAGCTTCCAAAGTTTAATCTTTTAATTTTTAAAATTGAGGGAGCTGAAGTTATCTTCAGTTTTATATTTATGGAGTATAATGACTGAGCGATGTCGATCACACCCCAATCTTTCAAACAAAGATCACCATTCGGCTCCGACTAAACAAAAAATTACGAAGTTTACAGCAACTGTGCAGCAAAATTGTTGGAGTGGACAACAGAGACAAACGGCCTCCCCAGATACTTTTCAGTGAATGACATCGCAAGCTCTCTCCCTCCATGAAAGCCACTCACCCTATCCCAAAGAAGCATAAAAATAAATCCCGTCTGTATCTGTATCAGTATTTTTTTTTTGGGGGGGGGGGGGGAGGAGTTGTGTCTGTGACAGAGAGGGATAGAGAGAGAGAGAGAGAGAGATAACCACTCAGAAACATCCCAAAGAAAGTGCACCCTGTCTTGGATTTGATCAGCCACTCCATTACTGCTGCCTGACGTCCCCGTCTCTGATTGCCTGTGCATTCAAGAACATTTTTTTTTTTTCTTTTCCCGTTACTTTCTCTGAAAAGCGCTCCTGAATGAATTTGCATTTACAATATCGTTATGTTTGCGTAAAGCAGGAACACGCATACCCTAACTAGGGAAACCATGGCACCGGAATAGAAGAGGGTAGGTGCAGCAATATCCACTGGTCCAGCACTGCATAAAAGAATGTACCGCATAAGTTAGTTTGAAAAGCTATTCATTCATAATTTACACGCTGAAATTTCATTGATCTCTAATCAAATACACAAAAGGAAAGAAAAAAGAAAAAAAAAGAGCCGAGATATCAAATCCAGATAGAAGTTACTTTTATCCATAAAAAGAAAAGACTGTAGAAAGAGGATTTTGCGTGGAAAGAAGAGTTTGTGGAACGTAAGACAGCTTACCACAGAAAGCAATGGTCCCTGCTTGAAGTTGTCATTAAATGAAAATGAAATTGGCCTGGGATTCTCTCCAGGACCTCTAATAAACCCACTGGATTGATACAATAGCAAGTGTGAAAAAAATGCTAGCTAAAGATAATACTCATATAAAATAAACATCTCCTGTTCAGCAACAATAACAAAGATTTAATCTCATTGTTCAACAAAATATCTCATGATAACAACTTAAAAAAGCCATGATAAAATAAAGATAATAAACAACCAAAGTCGAACCCACATTAGTGATGCAGAAATCAAGGGCATTCTTCTTGTGTCATATATGGCAATGAGACCTTTGTACATGTCATCCCCTCCCTTATAAGATACAGCCAATCTTTCACCAGAAGCATCCCAGGCAATCTTCTCAATTCCATGACTGTAAGGTAAAACATGGGAGTGTAAAGGTGTTTTTATGGGTCATCATGTGTTGCTCTTTGTCAAAAAATAAAAAAATAACATATTTTATCAGGCGCAGCATTAGGAATATCAAGTTTGTCGTTGAATCAGAAAATCAAAAAGAACTTAGAATGAAGTCAGTATAGGGTTATTGACAAGAAACAACTCCGAGGGGAAGAACAAAAGATTTCAACTGCCAGCTGTTGGGATTGGGCACTGGGCAAGTCCAGAATTGGAGTTCCCAAATTTCATGCAATTGAGAGGATAGATTCATCAATAATGACTTGACTGCTTATTTGCATAGGCAAAAACCAAATTGCATCCTAAGACATGAAAGTGTTTCAAAGGAACAATAAAAACTAGATCTGCGATCTCAGCACCTCCCAAAACATGTGCTTTCATTGCATTAAAGAGGCCATCAACTCCTATTACATGAATCATGCCAAGAGAAAAAGTTTAAGCCATTCCAAACAGAGTTAAAACAATTTTATATCCACCTGCTTGTCAAAGACATTATCTCTGGCAGATCAACAGGCAGTAGGTGTGCATCTGCAGGGAATCATCAGAAGAGAAGGTCAAGCCTACTGGCATAACAAACAACAGATATCCGTGTAAAACAGTGATTCCACCACAAACTCAAAATGGGAAGACTAGCATGTACATGATACTCTAATGAACAATGCCAAAAGAAAAGAAAGGCATCAGTTGACAAATGGGCAATTAAAAATCAAAATGAGAGTTGGCAGCAAATTTATCTTTTTGCATTATCAACCCTGAAAGAGTCCTGCTTTTCATATATTTAGATATTGCATAAGGCACAACGGGCGAAGGCAAAAAAAACTCATAAATCTCGAGCAAGTCTGACCAGAGTATTACACCAACTTTTAGTGTGGTCATTGCATTTGCTTTCTGCAAAGCCAATTGCATTCTACATCAAGATGACTAAATGTCAAAACTCAAAGGTGAAGCCTGCTTACCTAAAGACGGAGGCTTTGACGCAAAGTGAATAGATGCCAATGTTGATGATCCAGAGAATGCAACGAGTATTATGCGGCCATCAGGATCCCACGTTGCTGCCTGATAGAAGAGATCATTTTGTGTTAAAAAATTATAAGTCATTTTCTCACAAGATGATATAGCATCCAAGAGAATTGAATGGTTCAAATTTCTGAAGTTACACAACTTGTAGCCCACCACTTTAGAACAAATCTCTGAAAGGAGAAGGGGGCACTGGTATTGAGTTACAATGAAGTTTTTATCCATCTTCAAAAGGAATTGACTCAAGAAAAACCTTTTTCATAGTTAAAAACTAACCCACATCATTGTTCAGTAAAAGAAAGTCAGACTAGAATCACACACTACAACATTTATGAGAACTAAATAAAGCAAAACTAAAATGTGGATCAGAACTCCTAACACTCATAACCCAATAATGTTAGGATCATAAAATAGAACCATGAATTACAAAGACATCTGCAATTGATGTATAAAAATATGTTTACCGTGACAAAGCCACTAGTTGAAGACCATCTTTCTGATGTCCACGTGTTTGTCTCCCAAAGATAAAATGTTCCATCACTAGAAAAGGGAGGAAAAGGAAAATCAACCTACAATACACATCCAAAGATAGAGCAAAACCTAATTTTAATGTAAACAAATAATAGGAAATTGAACTGGGAACAAACAATTTTGTGGAAAAGAAGTAATCTCCAGTAGGAGACCATTTCAGCATTGATATGCCTCCTAATCCTCGTCGAATAGGTGTCCCCACTCCTGCAAATTATAACAAAACAAGAGATATGAACTTACAGATCATTACAAACATAAGAGATATTGAGTCCAACAATGTACTGTCTCAAATACTATTTGACCAAATGCTAAGGAAAACAATGAAAGATTGGCTGACATTGGATGAGGGCCTAATAATTTTCTCAAAACATTTTCATGTATAGTAAAAGTTGGCCATCAACACGCCAAACCATTTGACTTTCATCTAGATATGTTAAACCTATCTTGCAAAATCTGTTCTATAAACATCAGTAGTCTATCTAATCCATGGAAAGATACATTTCCAAAGCAGTTGACATCTTGAGATGGCATGTACTTAACATACAATTGACTATTAAGCCTTGCTCATGTCCTCTTGTGCAAGCCAGAATGGGCCCAATCAGGCAGACATAAGGATATTGCATACTACAAGAATCCTTTTCTCAATCAATATCATATCATACAGGTGTATTTTATTACAACAGAAATAGTTCCAATTATTGTTGCAGGACAGACAAAAATGCTCATTAGAAAAATTAAAAGTTGACAAAATTGGCATACCTTGTGCAACGTCCCATATGGTCAATGATGAGCTCTCATATGAAGCAGATGCCAGATATGTAAAGACTAGTCAAGGAATTTAGCATCCAGTACAGAAAATGAACCAATCCAAGAATGTTGGGGAAGCATGGAAATATGCACTAAATTTTGAAAACAAAAGAACATTAAATAATATGAAGTCACTGTTACTGAAAAATCTTGCTGGTGAGAAAGAACTGCGATGATTTTGACACAAACTACAACCATTATAGGGAGGAGTGAAAGCAGAGCCAAGTTTAATGGTGGACTTATTGGGATATCTTCCATTA
The DNA here is from genome assembly GCA_019804595.1 of Bruguiera parviflora. Lineage (NCBI taxonomy): Eukaryota > Viridiplantae > Streptophyta > Magnoliopsida > Malpighiales > Rhizophoraceae > Bruguiera > Bruguiera parviflora. The sequence continues at coordinate 10,166,088 of CM034049.1, forward strand.
GGACTCCAAGAAAGTGCGGTTACTTGTTCATCATCACAGCTACGAAGAAAATCTATCAAAGTCCATCGAGTTCCAGAGCCTCTAGAAAGGGTTCCTAAGGATGAAGCAGCACCAGATCTCACAGATGCAGCATTTCCTGGATAAGAAGCAGCCCAAATGCAAATTCCATCCCTGAAATCAAATCCAATGGCCAATAAATTAAACAAACATAAGGATTTGCAGCCTTTAGCTCAACATATTAAAAAAGACACAATCTTAATATTTACTTGCATGCCACAGAGAGTGACTTCCCACCATTCGGCCTCCATTCAAGAACCTTAATGTCTCTCTGACACTCGCTAGCCAAAAAGCAGGGATCCTTCCCCTCTGTTGAAAAGTCAAAATTTCCCTTCAAAGTGATGAAGCAGAGAATCTATACCGAAACAGGTTAAACAGAGCATTTTATACCCACATTTTTTTACATGAAAAGCATAAATCTACAAACCTGAGTCTTCAAAATCACGAACTATAACCAGGTTTGGGCCAGAGATAAATGCAACAACATGCTTATGTTGGTGCCAGCTCACCGCCTTAAGATCAACCTCTGGTAACAAGCTTACCTATATGGTTCATTACAGGAAAACACAGAAGGGTGACCTTCATTCTTACTCATTGCATTTATGGGCATTGAAGTAGAAGCTAGTTTTAGGTCAAGTTTTACTATTTGGTTGCCACCCGAGATGGTTCAACAATTTTGTCACTAGACATACTCAGCATGCCGGGTTTTTAAGCTTTTTCTCAAACGCGAACAATGATGTTTGCATAACCATAATCATGTAAAATGCTGCATGGTTACATTTGCCACTAGCATCACACAACACACCGTGTGTGGCATCAGTTGAGCTCGAGGTAAAGAATGTGACTGGAAAAAGGTGAGGTAGCAAAGATCCTAAAAAACAATATCCGTGCAGTGCAATACAGGTTTACTCAATTTGTGTGGCTTATGGGTGATTTCAGCACTAGGAGTCAATCCATTGGCCCTGTTTGACATGAAAGCAGAGCCATCTGGGTTCCTTCATCAAAACAAAGAATGCTCCCAAAAAAAAAAAAAAAAGAAGAAAGAAGAAGATAGAGGAAACAAACAAGTTCTCATAGCACCATAAAAGCTAAAGTGTTGTCCAACAACAATGCTTAGGAATAGAACTGCCTAAAAGCCTCAATCACATTATGTCTTATCAAGATCCCGCACAAGAAGCAAAAATTTATATAAAAAGAAAAAAAAAACCAACGAAAATTTTTAATACAAGCGTCGAAAAGAAAAAGGTAAGAAGCAGTAAAGGCTCACATAATTTGGATTAAGAAGGCGTTTAATAGAGTAATTGACAATGCCCTGCAATGCTTTCGCTAAACCCTTCCTCTGAACGCTCTCTCCATCGAATCTTTCTTCTTGTTCCGTCTCCTGCTCTGCACTCGTGGCCATCAGTTGTTCCGGTTGAAATGGCACTGGACTGAACACCATTCCCTTATACATCAACACCATTTCAAAGGCTCAATCACACCCAGAATTTTTTTTTTAAAAAAAAGAAGAGAAAAAGACGAAAACCAAAAAACCAATGGTTTGAAACAAACGAATTAAAAAAAATGTCGAGAGAGAGAGAGAGAGCGAGAGAGAGGAAACCGAATTACAAGAATATTTCCATAAGCGATATCGGCTCTGTCGTCGGATAATATCTCCGCCGTAACTGAAGAATCGTCAAATATGACGTCAAGATTTGGATATTTCATTAAAAAGAATCAGAAACCCTAATCATAAAGAACGAGAAAGAGAAGGAAGAGAGAGAGAGGCGAAGTTGATACTTAGGTCTCTGTTAATTTCGCAGATAGTTACGCAGCCTGGCTGAGGAAACGCAGGCATACTTCCTTCTACTTCTACTTCTACTTCTACTTCTACTTCCGGAAGCAGAACGGTTGCTTTCTAGTCCAAGAGAGAAATAAATAGAAGAACGAAGTGGGTAAGAAATGTGAATTATAAATATAACGGGGCTAGGGTTGTAAATTTTGAATCTGGAGGAGAGGGAAGGGACGTGTCTGCAAAATTGTCTCTCCTACTCTGGTTGTGATTTCCCTGTGACACGAGGATTCCTTCTACTTGAAACCCACGCGGGGCGTCGTTCGTTGTTTTTTTTTTTTTTTTTTTTTATAAATTTATTTTTTTTGGGGTCCATTGCGTGGTTTTAACTCTTAACGCAGTTAAACTCCGCGGCACTGGTCTTAACGGGCGTTCGCAACCAAAGCGTGTATTTATATATATATATATATATATTTATATATTTAAAAAAAAAATTAATAACTTTTTTTCTTCCCTCTATTTTAAAGGTTTA